>JARBWK010000009.1:84067893-84667893 GCA_030556195.1 Anolis apletophallus
GGTTTATAGACAAAGAAACCACACAAGGCAGACACACAAAAACAGCCCACGTACCCCAGAAAACCCTACAAGGTATGTTTACCAACCAAAAAAATCTTTAAAAAATTTAAACAACAAGCTCAAAAAAACAAAAATAATAACTACAACTCCCATGATCCCCCCATGCTAATGCAGCACAGCGCATGTGCGTAAACAACTCCTGTGTGTACCCAAAACGGTTTTTCTCTCCTCTCCCCAACTGCCACCACTGAGAAAAATGAGATGAGGGCCCGCCATCTTCCCACAGGCCGCCCGGCTGCCCTCACCTCCTCCCGCAAATGCGGTCCCTTCTGAAGCGGGGGTGCACACACGGCGTTGGAACGGGGCGCAGGAGGATCTGGCGGCTTCCTCCATACCGGCCCTTATGGGTACCGGGGCCCGATCAGAGGATTGGGAAATGGGGGCCAGCTTCCTCCCCTCGAGGCCCTTCCCACACCAAGGCTCCAGATCGCCACTGCCGGCCCTGACACTGCTCCCAATGCTCCTGACACCAGGGACTGTAGCCTAGGGGAGGGCTAAGGCTCCCAGGGCAGAGGTGGCTCAGCATCGCACTCTCCAAGTGCTTTCCTGCACCGGGACTGGGTCTTGCAAGTGGATGGTCCGCCCCTGCCACGGTCTCTCATCCCTCGGACACATCATCAAGGAAGTTCCGGAGGAGGGCCGAGATGGCCGGCATGGCACCTCAGCCTTAAGCTGTGCAGGCAAGCAGGCCAAAAGACCTTGGATATGTCTATGAATAACGCCGGCTCTTTGCCTTACAAATAGAGGTGAGCTGTGCAGGATGGAGGAGGGAAGGAAGGAAGGAGGGAAGAAGAAAGGAAGGGAAGGATATAAGGAAGAATGGGTGGAAGGAAGGAGGGGAGAAGAAATGAGTAAAAAAGGAAGGATAGAAGGAAGGAGGGGGAGGGAAAGGAAGGAAAGAATGGAAGGAAAGAAGGAAGGAAGGAAGGAAGGAAGGAAGGAAGGAAGGAAGGAAGGAAGGGAGAAGAAAGGAACACATACACACATACACACACACATATATACATGCACAGAAATATACAAATATACACATACACACATCTGTACTTACACACATCTACACATATACACGCATATACAGTACATATACAAACACACATATATATATAAGTACACACATATACACATATACATAACTACACACACAGTCCTGTTACAAACATCCCACAGCAACGTGTGGCCGGGTCAGCTAGTTATTAGGCATGAGAAAAAGTTATGAAAATGAAATGATTCGAAGAAATTCTTAAGAAATGCTACTTTTGAGTATTTCCGCATCTGGAATGCCAACCAGGAAGTGGACTTTCTTTATAGAACTTCGGGGCCCAGGATTTTTTAAGTGTCGTTATTAGGTCGTAAGGGGGGGGGGGCACCCTCCTTCTCTCTCACCACCCTCCCGCCTCCCTTGCCAATAAGTATTATGGCAAGGCAAGCCCAAAACTCGCTCCTTCTTTCGGCTGGAAGCCTGGAAAAATGTAAACAGAGAGGTTTACTCAAGTAAATCTGCAAAGGAGGCACTTTGGATGAAGTGCCCTCCTTTGTGGATTTACTTCTGAGTAAACCTCTCTGTTTACATTTTTCCAGTCTTCCTGCCTCTCCTGCCTGCCAGGATCTAAAGCATCAAAGAGTATTGAGGTGAGAAACCAACCCAATGTATAATAGAATGAATGCTACTGTAAGTGCCTAATATTATAAGTAATCCAACTGGTCATATACCTACATTCCATGCACATGCAATAATACAGCAGTAATAACAATGAGTATAAGAAGAGGTAAAATTCAAACCGAAGTATTCTGACTGTGGTCCTCCTCAAGCTGTGAAAACTGCAAAAGGCTCTTCTCTATGAGCCCGGAAAAGCCAAAAGCCCGGGCACAGCGTTTGCTGCCTGGGTGCACACACATACATATTCTTTGGGGGATTTGCTGCAGAATCTTCTCTATGAGCCCGGGATTCTGCAGCAAATTCCCGGAATATGTATTTGTGTGCACCCAGGCTTTTGGCTTTTCCCGGGCTCATAGAGAAGAGCCTTTTGCAGTTTTCACAGCTTGAGGAGGGACCACAGTCAGAATACTTCGGTTTGAATTTTACCTCTTCTTATACCCATTGTTATTACTGCTGTATTATTGCATGTGCATGGAATGTAGGTATATGACCAGTTGGATTACTTATAATATTTAGGCACTTACAGTAGCATTCATTCTATTATACATTAGGTTGATTTCTCACAAGATCTAAAGCGTGCCTTTTTGATGCGCTTTAGATCCTGGCAGGGCAGGAGGAGTGGACGGCTCTCCCTGCCCCTTCTGCCTGCCAGGATCTAAAGCCTTGAAGAGGCTTCATGAGGGGCCAACTTCAGCCCTCCAGGTGTTTTGGACTTCAACTCCCACCATTCCTCACAGCCTCAGGCCTCTTCCTTTCCTCTCAGCCTGGGCAAACTTGGGCCCTCGCTCCCTCAGGATCGGGTGAGAGAGAGGCAGCGAGGAGCGAGGGGCTCCTCCTCCTTTTGTGCTGCTTCCAAGAATAGAATACCCCCTCCCTCCCTCCTTTGCTCCCTCTTTCCTATTTGGAGAGTCCCATCTAGAATTCAGTGTGATTTATTCAAGTTTTGGCCTACAACCCCCAGAAATCCCAGCCAATTTACCAGCTGTTAGGATTTCTGGGAGTTGTAGGTCAAAACCATCTGGAATGCGCATGCGCTGGCATACGAACTACTAACGAATTTCGTTAGTAATTACATTACATTTTAGAAATTTTTGGAATTTTTTTTGTAAGTCTTTCTATTACTAATCAAAAAAATCCCCCCCCCCCCCCATTTGATTTTCGAATCACGATTTTTGGGTTCGAAACCATGCCTACTAGTTATTATTATTATGAAGTGTCAGGTTGCCAGGAATCTGCATTCTATTGACACCATAGTCTTTCTGAACCTGATGAGCTATAGGTTGAGCCAGAGGGTGCCCTGCTCCACTGCAGGAACCAGCAGAAGACCCATTGCCATCATTCATTTGGTGGCAAAGAGACAAAGATAAATGGCACAGGCTACAATTTATGACTGTTTTATTTCTTGCTGCCTTGTCTCGTCTACTGACTTGCTGAACAACTTCTGGACTGAAAGATTTCAATTCTTGCTTCTTTGTTCATCTTCCTGGATACCTCGTGACTGGTCTGGATTTATTCCTTGATAGCTCTTACCCTCCAATTATATGTTTCCCATGTCACTTGCTAACTGAAACATAGGACAAGTGAGGCAGTCCAGCTTCCTTTCAGAATCTAGGTCCCAGCTGCTGTTAAGAGAACAACCACATTTGGGGTCAACTGAAGTGCTCTGACAACTAGAAAGGAAGGACAGTGAGGAACTGAGTGATGGGAGAGGCTTATAAAGGCTTAGGCACAGGCTTAAGTGCTAATTAATGGAATAGTAGTTAAGACATACCTTTCTGTACTGGTGCCTGCATTCGCTTCCTGTCTCTTTACATCTCTTTACTTCCTCCTCTTCCACCTCCCTTTGTGTCTTGTCTGTTAGATTTGACCTTGTAAGCAGGCATTGTCTTGTTTATCATAGAACCAATATTAAGTCAGTTACTGTGGGAGTATTTTGATCAAAAACAAAAAAAATTAAAATGGGTTCAGTGGAAGGTTCTGGGAAGCTCCTAGAATTAGCCTTAAGGGCTATGTGTAAGGTCTCATTTTTGTCTACATATACTGCCTATGCCGTCCAAAATCAAATATAGATGCCAGTGCCACCCTGCCCTAAACTGTAGCATGATTTAGCTTGTCCAACATCACCTGAAGTCTCTTCTTTATTTCTTCTCTGAAAACCTGAACTAAAGTTGGCACAAAAATAAAATGAAATACTAAAAACTATATTTATGGAGCTATGATAAGTGAAAGAAGGAGGTGGAAGAAAGGAAGAAGGGAAGGAAGAGAAAGTGGAAGCAGCTCAGGAGAGTAATTACTCTGAAATTTGGAGGAGGTTTACAAGTGGTTACATAGAATTACACTGGAGGGACCTAGAGATTAGATGTTCTCTCTAGGAATTTCTAGGCTCTCCAGCATGACTGAAGAAAGTTGATCATCATCATCATCAAAATTTTATTTTTACCCACCTCTCCTTGTAGCTCGAGGTGGGTTACAACAAAGCTAAAAACATGTAATTATCATGAACATTATGCCAAATACACATATGAAACCTTATATCTACAAAATACATATATCAAAATACACAGAACAAGAATTAAAATATAGTGAATGCAAGACATGCATTTAAAATTCATGATTAAAACTGACTGGGTATTCTCACACAGAACATTTTAATCAAATCCACAAATGTAAAGGACCAACTGTACACTTCTAAAATAAAAGAGCAATAGAAATAGACACCACCCTAAAGACTAATATGAATAGTATATTCTTGCTACCTTATTAGGTATAGGGTTGAATAATTTGCAGACTTTCTGCCTATTCCACAGCATGAAAGGATATGGGTCAGAGGTGCACAGCTGGACATGATGGAGTAATAAAAAGCACTACTGATCCAAGAGAAAAGCAATTCTGAGTGCTTTCTTTCAGTAAGTTTCCATAGAGGTAGAAAACAAATACACTGTACACCTTGAACTTCCAACTGGCTTAAATTCATGGCTTACTGCTGCCACCAACTGAGGAATAAAATATAAGTCATCCTGAAGAGAAAAGTTATCTGAATTATGTCTTCAATGCAGAACATAACAAATGGCCTCATCATACTAGAGAAAAAATCTACTTAAAATCCAATTTCTCCCTCCTGCATAATTTGTAGTTTAGGGAGGAGCCTTTAACAGCCTCACTAAACTAGAAACCCCAGAATTCTGCAGGAGGCAGAAACCGGATTTTTAAGAGGATTTTTCTCTTTCTAGTGTGATGAAGTAGAAAGTGAACACTCACAGCACAATATTAGAATCTGTTTATTTTTCTGTTCATATATCTATATCTATATCTATATAGCTATATCTATATATATGAGAATATTTGTATGTGTGTATGTATGTGCCAGCTTTCTGATTGGCTCCCACTTTCACAGGCCACTGTGACCGACACGAGCGAAGGACCTGGACTAAACTTGGCACGCATAACCCCCATGACCCACTATATGTCCTGGTGCAGAATGGGGGAGGTGGACCATGGATTATGGGATTTGTAGTACTTTTAAACCCTTCAGTTCCCACAGACCACTGTGGCCCCCAACAAAGACCGATATAGATCAAACTTGACACACAGAACCCCCATGATCCACTCTATATCTTACTGCAGTTTGGAGGAGGGAGGACCATGAATGATGGGACTTGAAGTACCTCCACTCACTTCCCGAGGCCGCTGCGACTCTCATACAATGACTGATCAAGACCAAACGTGGCACACATAACCCCCATGACCCCCTTTACGCCCTGGTGAGGTTTGGGGGGGGAGGGATGATGGATGATGGGATTTGTAGTACTTTCCAAACCTTCAATTCCCCCAGACCACTGCGGCCCCTGACAAAGATCGATAAAGACCAAACTTGGCACACATAACCCCCATGACCCTCTTTACGTCCTGGTGCAGTTTGGGGGAGGAAGGATCATGGATGATGGGATTTGCAGTACTTTCAAATGCTATGGATCCCACAGACCACTGTGGCCCCCAACAAAGACTGATAAAGACCAAACTTGGCACACAGAGCTCCCATGACCCACTCTCCATCCTGATGCTGTTTTGGGGGGATGGATCATGAATGATGGGACTCGCAGTACCTTCACTAACTTCCTGAGACCATTGTGAGACACACAAATAACTGATAAAAACCAACTTTGGCATACAATGCCTTTCTCAAATAACCCGGGCACTGCCGGGTCCCCAAGCTAGTGAACTAAAGTGCTAAACTCATCCATCAAATTGTTGCCTTTGGAAGGCCGCCCCGAGTCCCCTTTGGGGTGTGAAAGGCAGGGTACAAATATGATAAATTAATAAATAAAAGTCTTTAGGAATAAAACAAATAGGGTTATATATGCTGTTTTTCAATTCACATATGACCACAATGAAATAACAACGCCATAAGCATTTTTTTTCTGTGGAGAATTTAGCCACTGGCATTCATCTGGATATTATTTTCTATTTGTATTTCCTCTGATTTCAGGCTACAAAGTACAATGCTGTGTTGATGGTCCCATTCATTTCAAAACATATCCATATTGTTTGCTACACCATATTAACACAGCTCCCCTCTGGGAAGCACATTGTTTGCAGGAGGTGTTTTATTACACGTGTTATATTAATTATCCCCCCCCCCAATATTTTAGTTTTAATAAATATCACATCCTAAAAGTAATAGCATGTGCATTCCATGCTTGAGCAGCTTTTCTCTGTAGTGCATCAATGCAATGTATTCTAGACCAGCTGCGGCAGTTTGACAGTCATTTTGAAATACTTATTTCCTAATTAGATATTGATATATAAGTACCATATTTCTTCACTTGTGAGATTGATTGTAATGTACACCCTAATTTTAGTATCAACAACAACAAAAACACATGAGATACATCTGTGATTCTAAGATGCACCCCACTTTTAGAGATACTTATATAGGAAAAAGTGTGTCTTACAATTGAACAAATACAGTGGTACACAGTTAAGGCAAACTGCGCTTTGGAATATGATTTGTAGGGTGCCTACTGCAGAAAGGTACAAATCAGAACCTTCTTTGGGATATCAAATGCTTTAGTGTTTTTATTTTAAGCATTGGGTTAAATATGAGCATTTGATAAATGTTTCTAAGTAGATACTTCTTGCCATAGTTCAAACATATATAAGGTTTTGTGCAAACCGGCTTTATATTCCAGGGTCCCTTACATCCTTTTAAATGGAACCATCTACAATCTCTTTATTATTACTTATCAATATTTTTAAAGGATTTATGTTTTTGTTTTAGGATTTGTTTTACAGGTATTTTGTATGAAAATATAATTGATGGCAGAGATGCCCCTAGTTAAACATTCTGAAAAATGTTGCCAAGATGGGTACAAAGGTATCACACAATGAAAGTCTTTAAAGTTTTACACATATATTTTGTACTTTCTTTCTCTCTGCCTAGATGGGTAGGTCACATGAAAATTGAACACAGCCCAGAGATATATCTTGTTTAGGAATCCTGTAAAGTACAAAATAGATAGTTGCAGGGAAAGGGACACACTTGGCCAAATGTGTTCCTCTGTGAATCTACGATCCCTTGAGGAATGTGATTCTCAAGGAGATATTGTTGGGATGAACAATCCAAGTGTAGAGATGAAAATACTGCCTCGGTTCATCCCCCTGTGTTAAATTAAACAACTTTTTAAAAGTTCTTCTTGACGCAAGCTGCATTTTCACAAATGGTACTTCCACAACTCTGTACTACACGCAGCACTGGACAATTCAAAGACTGTTGACTTACAATAAAACCAGTAGTTTGGATTAGTAATTGCATTTTTGTGGTCAGGCATCAGAATAATAAACAGGAAGTTATTCAACAGAGGCTGGTGAAAAGCGAGTTAAGTCATGAGTAAAAGATCATCTTGGCAAACTATAAATAAGATGATGAAGATGATGTTATTTATTACCCGCCTCTCCTCGTACTTTGCGGCAGTTTACAACATAGGTGAAAAACCATAATCATTGTAAACATTCTATAAGATACCCATATTAAAATGTGTTTCTATAAAATACATTAAAATACACAAAACGAAGACTGAAACAGAAAGCACAAGTTTAAAATTCATGATTAAAACTGACATGATTAAATCAGGATGTTCATGATCAATCAATAATACTTTGTGGCATGATTTCTAAAAATAATCTGCTTATTTACCTCATTGTGATCTTGAAATTACATAGCTGAAATTACATACATTCTTTTATCATCTGTCTTTTGTACTTTGGGGAGTGGGTCAAAAACAGTACTTCACATCTGAGAAGAATGTTTGAACTGGTTATATGAATCTAAAAAATGTTATACATACATTTTAAATCAATCTTGAGTTATCTCCTTACAATATGGGTCAGACAGGCACTCCATTGACTGCTGTGGAGGCAGGAGGGACCCCTATCCACCCAGATGAACCAAACATAGTTTGGCACTGACAGCCATTCTTATTGCCCCCTCCCATCCTCCATGTCACAGCAGTCTCCTGCCTCAGCATAGGTCTTACTTGTTGGCCATCACCTGTAGTGATATTGGCTATAGAAACAGGATGACAAGGGAGGGAGCAGTGTGGAGATTAGGCACCACTCTCTACTATCCCTGTTCCCTTCCTCCATTACCCCATCACTCCGGCCAATGTCACTACAGGCAATGGCCAACAGGTAGAGCTGGTGTCATGGTCTGAAACTGCAGCAACACGGATGACAGGAGGAGAAGGTAACTGCCATCCCATGTCTCCAGGCTACCCAAGCCTGAGAATTGGACTATCACCCAATTTTGGTTAAAATGGGGCAAAATGGTGTTAAGATAGCTTTGACTTTCATTTACTGGATCAGCTATGTACAACATTTGACCACAACAGATCTGACCTAGGTGGTCAATGTAGACGTGCCCACAATCTCTTTTACCAAGAAAGATTTGAAAATACCAGATTTTGTTGAAAAAATGGAAAGTATAATCCTTACAATTGGACCACAATTCAAAAGTTTTATCTTTATAGCACATAAATCTTTTCCACATGTATAAGGACTTATTGAGAAGTTCAGTGTTGTTGTTGGTTGGTTTGCCTAAGAAAGGGGTAGGTAGCTTCACAAAAGACAGGAGCTGCCTGAATTTAAATGGCATTTGAAACTTTATTACATGTACCTTATTGCCCTTTGTCCCCATTGCCATGAAGTGAAGCGGCCTCTTCCTGTATTGATATCCCTCTAGAACAGTGGTTCTCAACCTGTGGGTTCCCAAATATTTTGGCCTTCAACTTCCAGAAATCATAACAGCTGGTAAACTGGCTGTGATTTCTGGAAGTTGTAGGCCAAAACACATGGGGACACATAGGTTGAAAACCACAGCCCTAGAACATCTCAACTGAAAACACAATAACACCTGACACAAAATGTGGGTCTGTGACTTTCATGTAGTCACTTTTCTTATGTATTTTTATTTTTATTTCTTTGCCTGCTGACATTTTGAAAGCCTGCATGTATTGTGCACATTTTGATTGGCAAACAAAGGTTTCAATTTTTTGTGAATTTTGGGTTTTGTTGTACTTTGCTGCATGGCCAGCACAACTACCCTTGAATATGTTTCCTGAATCAAGTTTTTCTATATCAGACACCATTAGAAACATGAGTCCAGTTACTTTGTTTCCTGTTGGTGAGGAAGAAAAACTATTTATGGCAGACTCAAAGAAATTAAATCATTTTGACTTTTTAATAAATACCCATCACCCCAGTGGCGCCATTCATAGCTACTTCTTGCCAAACAAGTGAAGACATTACAACATTTATGTCTAGATTGGATAGCCTGAGGTTTACCACAGGCAGGCATGCCAATTCCAGTATTTGTGGCTGACCATGTCATGCTTCTGTTCAAATATATACATTATATATATACATACATATACTCACTTGAAGGAGTGTTCATTAACTTGGTTAGATTATCATACATTTATACACACAAGTTATTACAAAAGTGGTTCTGGTTTCTAGGAATTTGTTCAGCATGCAGTATTCTATAAACCTTTTTCATGTCACATTTCCAGCAAAACAACAAAAAGAGAAAATTTCATCTTTTATTTGATCATTTTGTCTTTCGTATTGCAAATAAATTCATTCTAAATTCCACATTCTACACCAGGAATGCAAACAAAAAATTATAAGGCTGCTGAATTTTAAGGGAGGACTTTCTTTCTTTCAGCCCCAGGACTCCCACAAGATGTTTTGCAAGGCCCCCTTCCTCACAGCTGTATAAAATCCACATTGAACTGGATTATATGGCAGTGTGGACTCATATAATCCAATTGAATGCTGTTATTTTGGATTATCTGCCTTGGTATTCTGGGTTATATGGCTGTGTGGAAGGGCCCAAGGAAATAGGAGACAGTCTCTTCCTGGCTGTAGAATTCCTTCTGACCAAGGCCTCTTCCACACAGCCATATAACCCAGGATATCAAGGCAGAAAATCCCACAATGTCTGCTTTGAACTGGGTTATCTGAGCCCACACTACCATATATTCCAGTTCAAATCAGATAATGTAGGATTTTATTCAGCTGTGTGGAAGGGGCCCAGGTTGGTCCCTTCCATGTGCTACCTCCATTTGCAGGTAAAGATCTTTCCATTTGAGCAGGTGTTTGGCTGACTAATTGACCAAGGTCACATCTACACTGCTATATAATCCAGGTTATCAAAGCATTGTCTATATTACCTGCTTTGAATGGGATTGTATGAGTCTATACTGCCATATTATCCAGTTAAAAGCAAATAATCTGGATTTTATATGGCAGTGTAGAAGGGGCCTATACTGTACGTTCTTTTAATGGATATATGTGCTGTACTTTTATAGTTATTATTACCATGTTTTAAAATTATTTTTATATTATCTTAACCTTTTGTTGTGCTGCTTGTGTGCCCTCAAGTTATTTCTGAATTACGGCAACCCCAAGGGCAAGCAATCAAAAAGTATTCATAAGATGTATTAGAGTATGCTTACCATTGCCTTCTTCTGAGCCTAAAATATTGTGGCTCAGTAGATTTCCATGGTCGAGTAGGGATTCAAACCCACTTGCTTGCATTGGCTAATAAATCTAGTTTTACCACAAATTGACTGATGTCTGTCTCCATGAGGCACAGCAACCGCTGAGTATTATCTCAGGTTTTATTGGTTTAATCTGAGTTTGCCCCACTTTAAGTAAGGTTGGTTGGTACTATGATTTTTATTTTTATTTATTTATTTATTTGTCATTCATATTCTGAGTTTATTGCAAAATTCAGCACAGGGAAGCAATTTAACATTCCAGGAGATAAATTGTCCCGATGTCACCACCAGGCCTATTGTATCCAGGCATTCGCTCTGTTCCTTGGATTCAAACAAATAATCATTTGTCATAAAAAAAACACCCCTTCATGTCTAGTAGCATGAGTACATTTGAATAATTTTATACTCTTCCATCATATACATAGATATTAGCTACGAGCTCATTTTAGCTTTGTTTTTTAAAGGGAATTTAGAGAACAACTGAATGAGTATGCAATGAGACTATACTTGGTTATAGCTGCTTTGACTTCTCCAAAATGCATGAATTCAGAAGTTTCACACAGATTCACATTCCCATGAATTATTTGAGATAACTTTTAACTGGGATATGTTCACCTGGTATTTACTTGTTTAAATCATTTGCCTGACTTCCAAAGAAAACTGTAAGGCAGCTGCACGAAACAGCTTTTTTGAAGATGTGTTTCACATGTACCTAGCAAAGTTCAAATGTAGAGCTAAAGATGCTTGGTAGTAAAAAAAAAGAAGAAGAAGATAGATTTGGGTAAATATTTAACATGCAGAGAGCTCTCTGGTGAAGCTCGCTTCAATCATGCAAAAGAGATTTACATTTTAAAGCCATTCAGCAAATATTAAAAATGAAATGAGAGCATAGCAAAAGTTTGGTAAAATATTTAACAGTGGTGGTCAATCGCTGGGGGAAAAACATAGCTTTACTTTTTAAACAGATTGAATGACATGGAGCACTTTATTACCACAAAGGCAATGTTTTAATTATATTTAGCACTTAAATCTGCTTGGCATTTGGAATATGAAAAACTGTTAAAATGTATAATGTATGCAGTTGTGAAATAAGAAATAAAGGGTTGTTCAGTGATTGGAAAATAACTTTAAACATTATTTAAACATTTAAAAAAATCAGCATGGCAACAGCATTTTGAAAGCAGGAATGTAGGAGTGCTACTATTATACTAAATATCATGATAAGATTTGGCAGCAATTTTACATAAGCCAATATGTATTGGGGTTTTGTTTTGTTTTTTTCAAAATAGAAACAGCCACCCACCGGGCACTGAGAAACATCTCCCTTTCTTCCTACAAATTCTGTTGGGTACTTTCCAGTTTTTGCCTCTTCGAAATATAGAACTACAACTGGTCTTATAGTTCAATGGTAGTGCATTTGACTCTAGCAACAAGGACTCCCCCCTTCCCTGTGCGCCACTTTGTCATGGCAACACTTCCCCCATCACACCAGTGAAGCATCGCCAAAGAGGTGCAGCTCCCTGCTGGCTCCATTGGGCTCCCATGTTGTGAGGGAAGTGTCATACAATGCTTCCACTCCAGTTGTGGGTGGGGCTGCTGCTGGAAGTCCAGCAATGTTGTGTGATGTGTGTGCCCATCTTTTGCTGGACTGGTGGGGAAGCATCCTAAGACACTAAAAAAGGCCCATGTGTTGAGATGTTCATGTTATACCAGAGCCAAATTCCATTTTTCTCCCTAGTCCTTGTGCTAACTTGATGCGCAAGAGCCTCCACTGAATTAAAGTAAAAAGAATAATTCAATTTGAAAATGTAAAAAAAAGTAATGCACCTCTGATAATCCCATTGCTCTGTCATGCTCTACTCTTTCCTTTCAGAGGGTTTGTTCCTACAAATAGGCTCTGTGTAGCTACAGCTTAGAATTAGTGGTGGCTTTGTGATGCCGTTTACTCCAGATGAGGAAGTTGTACAGTGTGTTCAAATCATACAAACTTTAGAAGATTCACTTCTTTTGGTCCCTATGCCAGTTGTGATGCAACTCAATGTGGCAGCCACATGGCCTCAGCTTAGTGTGAAAGAGAACACCATAAAGCTCAAGTCAGAGAGTTTTAGATTTGGAATTTTCTGCACTAAAATAAAATGCATTATTTCATGTCCTACTCTCCCTTTTGTTGGAGGCATCTGCTCATTCATAGGATTCCTGCATGCTGGAGATATACTCTGTGTGGTTCATATAAGTACACAAAGCCAATGAATTTGAAGCCAGATGCAGAACGAAAAGTTTGTTCTGCAGGATTGAATCAATAGTAACACATCTGACTCCAGATCAGAAGGCTGTGAGTTCAAATCACACCAGGGTCAGAATTCTGTTTGCACAAAGGAACACCAATTTTATCTCAAGGAAAGCAGGTAACCTTGGTTCAGAGTTCAAGCTAGCCAGAGTTGGGACCTACAACCCCTTAGCTCTGATACAACATTCTTCATACCACTGGTTGTCTAACAAGTGTTTATTACATCTTGTAATTGTCATGGAGTATTAACCTCTGACTTAATGTCATAAAATTAGTGTTCTGGCCAGGGATGGAAAGGTTGCATATTTATGGGTCAGCAGCTTTGCGGTCATTGCCCCCATACTATCAATAACCATAGATCAGATATTATTCTTCTAGACATATATGAGCAGAATAGCAAATTCGCACATGACCGTTTATCTGACAAATTCTGTCTTTGTATTTCTCTCTCAAAATGAACAATAATTATGGAAGCCTTCAATTCAGACTGACAGATTTTTGAAGGACACTTTTTGGCATCACAGAGTGCTTATTCTTGAAACTGATGGCAACTACCCTGTGTGGTGAATAGATATGATGGTTTTTCATTTTACATTGCTTATTCTATATTCTAAATGAAGATTAAAATGATAATTTAAAAACCTTCTGAGTTTGTTCATGATATTTGAGCAGGTTTGTTCAAGTTGGTTATATACCATATGAAGCAAAGATGGTGGTATCTCCTATTGTTTTTGCAGGAACTCTGTGTTTCACCTAATAAACCAGATAGAGGAATAGTCTTTCTGAGCAGGAAATTCAGAAATACTGTGACAGGACTTAAATCCCATGTGATATAGTCTTCTAATCAGAATTACCGCCAGGGATAGCACAATGTTTCCCAGGGCCTGAAAATTTTCCCAAGCCAACACTCAACTTTAGAACTCCCACTGCTACTTTGTCACAAGATCTCGCTCCCTCATAGAAAGCCATGGAAGACAGGATAGACATGTAAACTGGCTGTAGTAATGCAACACATGGATTTTTTTATGACCACACAGTCCACAAGGTTCTCCAGAAACCAACAATGCTGAACTTTGGAGAACCTGCATTTCCACAGCTGAAAAGTAGTCACGAAGGTTCTCAAAGTGCCCCTCCCCAGCATCAGTGGAAGAAGAATATGTCACTCACCACCCCTTCTCTTCTGCCTCCCAAAGAATGAACTTCAGATCACCCTGGGGGGCTGGTCCCTTCACATCTCTCTTCTCCACCACCACTAGTATACCAATTTTAGATGAGTAGTCTTGCCTCGGTGCTAATGCCAGAATCTTAGCATGTGAAAAGGGCAAGACAGTGGATCAGAGTATACATTTCTGTGGAACCTTATAAAATTCTGAAAGTGATGTTCAAAATGTGTTATTTTGAAGGTTTTCATGGCCAGAATCTCTGGGTTGCTGTGATTTTTGGGCTGTATGGCCATGTTCCAGTAGCATTCTCTCCTGATGTTTCACTTGCATCTGGCATCTTCAGAAGTCTGTGCCTGCATCTGTGGCTGCCATCTTCAAAGGTCTGTGCCAGACCTCTGAAGATACCAGCTACATATGCAGGCAAAATGACAGGAGAGAAGGCTACTGGAATATGGCTATACAGCTCAAAAAAACTCACAGCAACCCGATGTTCAAAATAGCTGTAGAAAACTGCTGGAGGGCTGTAATTTACAATGAATGTTGAAAGTCCCAGTGACCTATTTGTTAGCATATCCTGCAAGAGCTCACCTGGCAATGAATTCTGGAAGCTGGTAAAGTTGAACAGGAGTTTCTTCAGGTCGACTTTTTCAAACAACCCTTCTTCTTCCATTCCTGCTTATTTTCATTCTTACCCAAAGGTAGTCATTGTTCTATATAGTGGTGTACTTTTCAGTGGCAAACAGACATAGCTATCCATCTCATCCTGTTTATGTCTATGAGTTAAGAGAATGTGCTAGGCCTTTTCTTGTTTTGTACACATACACACACATAGGAGCCCGGGGGCATTGATACTTTAATTATCAAGTTTATGTCCATTGCCATTACTTCTTACTGCTGGCTGTTATTCTTAGATCTTTGAGTGAAGCCAGAAAAGTGAGCATTGTCTATAAGGAGAGCGGGTTCAGCTGGTAAATCTGTCAATGACCCAGAAAGCCAATAGGGGGCCTGTGAAATTCTTCATATTTTAGTACAACCAGGTTTTTCAACAAAGGAATAACCACATTTTTAAAAAGAAAATCATATTATACCATTATGTTTATTGAAAATGTGTAACCGAGTATTTAAGGGCAATTTGGACCCTAAATTCTTAATTTTTTAGGAGTTCCCCCTGCCCAGCCTAGAGGGGCAAAAGTATTCTTGTTCTGCCTTGCAAAATTTTCATTTCATTTCAATTTATTATTTGATAGTCACTCTCCACCAGAGTGCTCCGAGCGACTTACACAGCAATAAAACAACAAGCATATCAACAATAAATCACAGTTTAAAAGCTTTGACAAAGAGCCAAGTTTTGAGAGCTTGGAAGAATGACTGCAAATCAGGCATAGCTCTAACGTATGGAGGTAAGGAGTTCCACAAGATTGGGGCAAGAACCGAAAAGGCCCTGCGCCTTGTGGCGTCCAGGCGAGCCTCCCTGGGACCGGGAATAGACAAAAGGTTTTCTTGAGCTGATCTCGGTGGTCTCTGATAGCAGATACGTGAAATTTATCTCGGAGGGTCTGGATACAATTAATATAGAACAGCTTCAGTGCTAGCAAAGAGATTGCTGAGGAGTAGTGGGGATGTGGATCCTGTTAATCCACAGTCATTAAAACATACCCATTACCATATTCGACATACCATCCTTCCATTTTTTTATGCTGAAAGTCTAATTTCAGAAATTGACAATTCAGAACTATTCATTTTTGATTACTCAAATAATGGCATGAAACCTGAAAAATGTTTTCTAAATGTCACTAAAATGCTTTTTGGCATAACTTTGAAATTCAACTAAAATGTTACATATTATAACATCAAAGTAATTTTATTTTTATTACACCGTTGTGACTGCAAAAGCAACTATTTGGGCTGAATCCAATTGTTACATTTCAGTAGAGGAGGATCATTAAATCAATGGGAACTTGGTAAGGTGACACCTACGGAAGTCCCATTGAATGGGGAAGGACTCTAGTTGGAACTAGACATTGCATTGAGGTCATTCCTTCCTAACTGGCTGGCAGAGGAATTCAAATTTGGCCAGATGTAATGAGTGATTTCAAATAACAACAACAACAACAACAACAATACTGCAAATGAACCAGCAACAATAATGCAATTTATCCCAAACCGGATACAATTTGTATGATGTGCTATGCTACAAATGCCAGAATTTAATGAACTCAATAAGGTGCTAATGTAGGAGAAGTCTGCAGAAAAGTCCCACAGACCCCATACTAAAAAGGGAAACCATATCACCTGTAGCATCTCCACATCAATTGATCTGTCTATGCATAACTTATGCTTGACATTATACACAGTGCATGAGATATGCATGGTCGAATCACTCATTACATCATTACATTCCATCTCAAAAATCATAAAGTAGCTCCAGTACATTTAAATGAGGACTTTACATTTCTCACCTTAACCTACCTCCCACGATTCACTATTCCGCCAGACATGTAACCTGGTGGGTGGGTTGCCACTGCACACTCCTATTTGTCACATGACCTATGGCAACCAACCATCATCAGTCAGTCCCTATTCTGAGAGGAACAAGTCATGTCCTGTTGCGGTGTTTTCAGTCTTTACTGGCACTGAAGAGGAACAAAGTGAGTGCAGGCATGTGTTGAGCAGCAACAATGCGAGGGCTTCTTCCCCTCCCTTGCTGCATGACTGTCTTCCAAGTTACATGAGTGTCTGCTGCTGTCTCCAAGGTCAGATACAGCAGAATCCCGGTTATCCAACCTTCACTCATCCAACGTTCTGTATTATCTAATGCAGTGTGCCTCCTACCCAGATCCACTGCTGTTTCAATACATTGCGGTGTTTTGGTACTAAATACAGTAATCACAACATAACGTTACTGTGCATTGAACTACTTTTTCTGTCAATTTGTTGTAAAACATGATGTTTGGGTACTTAATTTGTAAAATCATACCATAATTTGATGTTTAAGAGGCCTTTTCTTAATCCCTCCTTATTATCTAAAATTTTCGCTTATCCAATGTTCTGCCGGCCCGTTTATGTTGGATAAGCGAAACTCTACTGTATTCGGTTCATTATTTCTTTCAATGTGAACAGTGGAGGGTTTTTTTGGTTCTAACATTAAAGTTTTTGAACTGACTTTGTAAAAATGGGTGTTAAAAAAGCAGATCAAATCAGAGCACAGAGTGTTTAATCTGGAGGGGACAAATAGATAATTATTTATTACAATAGAGACAAAATATTATGCCTTGTTTGCTGAGAAGTATTAGCCATTCCTAAGGAATACAATCTTCATTGCCATTTCAAATCAAAACATTCTGGCTTAAACAAATTAGATACCAATGAAAAAAACTAAAACATCCAAATTGTTGAAAAGTCTCTGTGAGGGACAATAGTTCTTCAAGAAAATAAACTCAGAAAATGAGGTGGCTACCACAGCTAGTTTTCAGATTTCTAGATAAATTGCTACTGCTGAGAAGTCTTTTACTTAAGGTGACTTTGTAAAGAAGTAATTGCTGATTGCAATTTCTGGATTATGTCCTGATAAAGAAAGTGTTTTTGATATTATAAAAACACCACATGACATTATTTGAAATTTTCCTTTTTTATAATATGGCTTATTTGCAAAATAGTTGAATCATTAATTACACCGTTATTTTTAAAGTGGAGTGGTTGGAAGAAGTTAAGTCTATTTTAATTTTGGCCCCTACCTACTACCAAATTGTACAACTCTGTTCTACAGAGTTATAGAATATGAAGGAAATTATTATGATTATTCTGCACAATCAATAGTTAATACAGGCTGAACATTTCTTATCAGGAATTACAAAATACTCCAAAATTGAAAATTACCCACATAAATTACTAAGATTGTGACATATTTGTTTTCTGATAGTTCAGTACACACACTTTTTGTTTTATGCACAAAAATATTTTAACATATTGTATAAAAATGCCTTTAGCAATTTTTAAAAAAATGTTTAGACTTGTTCCCCAACTCCCAAGATATGTATGTTCGGGCAAAAACAGGCAATTCAAACTCTTTTTAAAAACCCAAATCCAAAATACTTCTGGTCCCAATCATTTTGGATAAGGAATGCACAACCTGTATATAGACCTGAATGAATCTCATACTGAATTTGAAAATATTTATTTCTGCCCTCTTATAACTCATCTAAAAGAGACACATATGCTGAAAAATCTCATAGAATAAAAATCAAACAACTTTCCACGTTCTTTATTCCTAGATTAAATGTAATGGCATACAGTTCTGAATGATCACTGACTTGGGACGGGGGGACAATCTTCTTTGCATAAAACAGAAGCAAAACAGAAACAGTTTTTAAAGCCATCTTGCTTCAAGGTTTGAAGCTATTACATACAATATTACTATACATATGTACATTACAAGTATATTATATATAAATATAATATATATAATCTTGTAACCACAATAAATATTAGGAGAGATTTTTTGTGTTTCTTTTTTTTAGGCACACAGCTTAGAAAAATGCAGAATCTGCACAATCATTAAGAGTCGTGGAGCGACTCACTCTGACATAATTTTCACACTAAAAAACGAAATATAGTACCATATATACTCATGTATAAGTCAACCTCATGTATAAATTGAGGGCAAGTTTTGGAGGCCAAAATTAAGGATTTTGATATGACCAATGGATATTCTACAGAGAAGTACCAATGCCATCTCATGGAGCCCTTCCACACAGCCATATAACCAAGAATATCAAGGCAGAAAATCCCACAATATCTACCTTGAACTGGGTTTTCTGAGTTCACACTGCCATATATCCCAGTTCAAAGCAAAAATGTGGGATTTTATTCAGCTGTGTGAAAGAGGCCCCAGTTGTCTCTAGAAATCACACTGTTTCCTCATCTTCATCCAGAGAAGGGGATGGTTCCTTTTTTTAATAAGAGTTTAGGCACAATACTCACATTGACCTGTGGGTAAGTTGACTGAGGTTTTTGGGATTAATTTTTGACTAAAATTTATAGACTTTTACATTAGTATATAGAGTATGCAAAATACAGCCACATCATATACAATTCCTCAAAGTCTGAGGATTTCTTTTTTTGTTTCCAGCATAATCATACTCGGTTGACTAATACTATTGCTCTATAAAGCTATTACATGTAAGAAAATAATCTGCAGGGTTTTGAATGTGTTGGTTTGCTGCTCTCTTTTCTTTCTTGTTTTTTTCTTTTATATTAAGCTAGTAGCCTAAGGGACTGTGGTTGCTTAAAAAAAGTACGGGAGTATCTACAAAACATTATGTACAAATAAGTGCAGTCAAAACAGGCTTGGCAAACTCTTTGGAACACATTTTTGTTTTCCAATAAACGGGGACTTTAACTAGCGGGAACAAAGAAGGAAATTCCAGTTACAGCAGTAGAGAAATATGAATTCACTTAAAAAATTGCTACAAACTGAGGTAACACCTGTACTTTAAAGATAGAAAACTTTCAAATTAAATGCAAAAATAATTTTTAAAAATCTGGCAATCCTGACAAAGCGAGGCCATTACCAATTAGTATCTATGTGCATTCCCTTTAATACAAAGGGAAACCAGCAAACTGAGCCAAAAAAGGATTTTCAAGCTCTTTGTACCACAGGTCATGATCTTTTTCAAGGAGACAGCCATTAGGCACCTGAGATTGCACTCTAGTAAGTGAAGTTGACCCCTTCTCTTAAAGAGAACAAATGTTCAGTGGTGCAGAATAACAACAAAGGCATCAACCCTACTTTGTAGCTACAAGTCAGACTCAGGCATATCTGACATATTTGCCATTATGTAACCAATACCATAGCGACCATTGGGAGCAGTATCCACAGATGGAGAACCAGTCTGTTTTCGGTATATCTTTTTGCCAAAATTTGGAGAGGGCACTTCACTTGGACTCTTCCCATTAATCAGACTTGTATCATCACCCTCGAGATTGATGGGCTCCTTGAGAATCCGCCCTCTTTTGTACGAAACAGCTGCCAAGCTACCAGAGCTGTCATCAATAAGATTGCAGCGGCGGATCACATAGACTACTGGGACAGGGAGCATAGCCAAAACAATGAGAGACACACAGACAATCAGCCCCCAGGTTGGGTAGTTCTGGAATTCTTCAGTTGCCTGTGCAAATTTTAAAAAAACAACCAGAAATATTGTTAGACATCTTTAATTTGCAAAGCACCTCTCTTTAATAAAACATTTTCAAGCTTTCCAGGTTCTAAAGTCTTGAGTTCTATGCTCCAAAACCAGGGATATCTGAAAATATATTAAATTCAAGTTTATCTCTGGATTTTGGAATTTTTTTCTCAAAATTCTTGGTCTTGCTTCTGAACTACCAAGACACTTAAATATTAAGACATTTAGATTTCTATTTCCATTGTTATACAGTACGAGTCTGCAAATACTGATATATATTTACTTAAAATACCAGTTCTTTTAAATTATTTTTGCATTTGAACCTTCAGAATGATGGAATAGAAGTCTCTCCATTTTTAAAAGAAAACAAATAAATGAAACTAGTGGTGATGTTTCAAGTCTTAAAGCAAATTAGAGTCTCTGTATAGCGACTATAGATAAACCCAGAGTATTAGAGAATATTATGAGGTACAAGGCAATCAATTTGAATGGTCTAGTTAAATTAATAGTCTATGGCATAGAGTGTGCCTCACTAAACTGTTTTGATCAACATAGCAATAAACTGCTGAATGTGGAACAGGCATAAATGTCCTTCAAGCAAAGTGCTGATGTATATATTTCAGTTCTCATAGTATTCCCAGATTTTGGTCAAGTATGGTCCACCTTTCTCTTCCATAGAAAGCCTCCCTATCTACAAGATATATTAGTTTGTAAGATTAAGGCTAGATAAAATTTATTTTTAAATGATTTAACAATGTCACAAGCATAAATTAAGCAGAACAGTTGCACATAGTAATATCAAGCAAAATAAATGGATGATGTAAGAAGACAGAGTAAAAGAAGGAATAGGTAAAGTCCACAGGTATTTTGCAAAAATAAAAATGCAATTGCTTCTTCTTTTTTTAAAAGAAATTACAAAACAATCCTAAGTAAATGATGGGAAGGTGACATCAAGATCAACAACCGCATCCAAAGCCCTGCTTTCCTTCTGTTGGTTCCAAATAGTGGTGAATTTATAGCAGAGTGAGCTGACATAAACAAGGATCAGAATGCCTTGTCCCTGAATTCTTATCCTCTAGCAAGAAGTCACAACCCTAAGAACCTAGTAGGACTGTCAATAACAGGCCTCTCATTCAAAATGTCACTGTATGTTTAAATTAACAATGGCACATTGTTACAACTAAGATAAACTCTATCTCTAACTAGTAGAAATCTTCTCCATCTACAGTAGGGTACCTCCACTCTATCCTAACTGCCTCCTTAAATGGTTTCTGTAAATTAAAAATGCTTAATATTTTGTTAAGAAAAATGCTTTTTAAAAATGGGGCTTCCATAAGCTATAACGTGGAGTATCTAATACAAAAAAAATCTAACTTCAAATACCTTGTTTGGTATGCCTTGCTGTCAGTACTCCTGTTATCTGCATACTTCCAATATGAGTAGTGCACAGGCATGTAGCCAGGGGGGGCTTGGGGGGCTTCAGCCCCCCCCCCCCACCGAAATTCTCAGGGTGGTCCGCGAGAAGGCCTTACTGGTGCATTATTTAAACTGTTATGATTATTCATATCATGATGTGATCACCATGCTCAATATATCCCATATTCATGGGGGTATTGGGATAACAATACAAAAGGTTTGGTAGGGTAGACCCCCTCCCACTCAGACTCAGCCCCTCCCGAATCAAACTCAGCCCCTCCTGAATCAAAATCCTGGCTACGGCCCTGGTAGTGCACTTTCCTTTTTAAAGTCATCACTCACCTTCTCTTCAATCCATGCACTGTAATGAGGAGGACTTAACACCATTTGAACAATGCTAGCTACCAGTAAAGATAATAAAACAACAGGGGAAATATATTTCCATGTGTAGTAATAGTATTGGTTTGGAGAAAAGCCAAGCATATCCTTCAGATCTTCCATAAACCTGGAGGGAAAGGAGTATTATTAGTTCAATTATTATAATTATTTTAATGTACTGTACTGTATGTATTCATGCGAGCCACCCTGAATCCCTTGGGGAGATGGGGTGGGGTTAAAAATTATTATTATTATTATATTAATATATGGGCTAAGACAAAATGTGTTCCCTATTCTGATAAATGTAATGTATTTCCCAAAACTAAGAGAAATTTCTATTACTGAATCAAATATATGAACGGTTTGGGACCCGCCTACCTGCATGACCGCATTCTGTCCGATCCTCTGGAGAGGCCCTACTCTTGCTCCTGTCCCCTTTGCAGGTGTGATTGGTGGGGACGAGGGAGAGGGTCTTCTCTGTGGTGGCCCCCCAACTCTGGAACTCTCTCCCCAAGGATATCAGACAAGCCCCCACATTGTTAGTTTTTAGGATGAGCCTGAAAATGTGGCTGTTCCAATGTGCCTTCCCTGAATAAAGTAAATAATGCCCTGCTCTGATCAATTCTTCACAAAATGTCCTCAGAAGCACTTTAACTACCTGATGGGTTGTCTGCCCCACATTATCCTTTAAAACTTTCCTGCTACATACATTCTAGCTCTGTTCACATCCAGTGTTTCTTTATTTTTAAATTTTAATATTTAACATCTGGCCTGGCCATAATGGTTTTAAATTACTTGTTATTGCTTAGGCCTATGTGTAAGTTATATTGATTTTATTGTTTTATTATTTTCTGCTGTGTTGTTTTATTATGTGTCATTGGGATTGGCCTCATGTAAGCCACCCCGAGTCCCCTTGGGGAGATGGTGGCGGGGTATAAATAAAGTTTTTATTTTTATTATTCATTAATAAATAATATTTATATTACAGAATATGACAAACCCCCATTTGTTAAAGAATTGTGCCAAGATCACTGTAGTGCTCACTAATGTTTAACATTGGGTATTTAAACAAATCAAGGGTGGCAGTTTTTGATTTGGGAATAAGGTAAATAGCCTGCTCTGAATAGGGTTGCACTCCCACTAAAGAAGCAGGCATGTAACTCCCAGGCTTTGGAACTCCCTCCCTGGAGAGACCAGGATAGGCCCATCCCTGCTTGCCATTTGCAATCACGTGAAGACATTTGGGGGATAATGAGGGGAAGGCTGCTGAGGGGTGGTGGTAGTGTTCAGCTTTTAAATGTAATTTTAAATGTATTTTTATTATATTTTAATTGTATTATAACTTTTGTGTCTATGACACAAATATTTAATTGTTCTTAATTTTTGTAGTTGCCTTGTTTTTAAATTCTACTGAGTTGTGTCATGTTATTGTTAGACGCCTTGATTCCCTATGGGATGAAAGGCAGGATAAAAATAAAGCAAATAAATAAATTAGCAAACAAATAGCCACAGTTCTGCATGCACTGACACCCCCAAATTAGACTACTATAATATGCTCTACATTAAGTTGCACTTGAAGACTTGGAAATTGCAGCTACTGCAAAATATAACACTTGACTGCTGCTGGGAATATCAGTGTATATTGCCTGTCTTAAACAAGCTTTGCTGATGGCCAATACATTTATGGGCTGAAATGTATTTGGATTTTATATATCAGGAAGCACCTTTCTTATGTGTTTGCCTGAAGATGGTAGGGCTGTGAGACCTATTTCTCTTTGTCTTACTACGGTGTCCCTTTTCTATGTCCCAACATGAGGGAGAGCATTCTCAGCTGTGACACCCCAACTGTGGAATGCCCTCCCCACAAAGACCCAGCTGGTACCACCATTCTTGTTATTTTGGTGCCAAGTTAATACTTGGCTATTCATTAAAGCAATTGGGCCTCATTAATTCAATCCCAAAACATTATTATATGTTTTTTTTAAAAAACTTCTACATTTTTAATCATTTTACCCATATTGTATAAAATACTTTTGGTTGTCTTAACTGTTTTTAACCTGTTTAACCTGCTTCACTACTAGCTGCCATGAGATTTCTTGCTATATGGTGGAACATAAATATTTCAGCACTTACTTGTCTATTCCATAAATGTAAGACATGGCAATGTTTTCCAGAATGACCACAATTAGCAGAGGTAATGTTGCAGAATAGTCATCAAACATGGTTACAAAGTAATTACCAGACCTCTGTACAAATATCAGGCCAATGCAAAATGCAAGAAGACAGCAAGTAACTATTAAAAAAAACAGAAATGGAGTGAAAGAGTCATCATGCAAACATTTCTATTCTTCATACGATTTTTCTTGGTGAGATCTCATTTGATACTATATCCTGCCATATCAAATAGCTGTGTAGTTTTTCTTTCATTCATTCATTCATTCAAAAAGTTCTCTGAACATTGAAAAATGCAGAAAATCTCTAATAATTTTGAAAACTTTTCTTTTCATTCATTCATTCAATGAAACAGACACAAAACCTATAAAACATGAACACATGTTTTCATTCATTCATTCAAAAGTTGAAAGCAAGAGTTCCAGTTCTTAATGCAGGGTAAACTGGGTTAACTTGGTTTAATCTTACATCAGGGAATGTTCTGGTGTTTTGCTGAAACTCGGTAGCAGCCCCACACTTTGTGGTGAATGTGAACAGTATGACCAGTTCCAATCTAAACTGGTCTACTGTCTACAAGGAAAATGGGACAGATCACTTCCACCTGTCATCACCATGATAGATAACCATGGAGTTCTGGACAGTTACTGGGCACCACCAGATAACTAGCATTAGCAAAGGTGCCCTTGTGATCAATAAGGAGGGATCACTATGAGGTAAATGTACTAAAATGAATTGTTTTCCTTTCATTGACCATATCAATTCATACACAATTATTCCTCTTGTTATCCACTCTAGTTTGGGGGGGTTAAAACATGCACTTTGCTATTTATCTCTATATATGGGGTTTTCTTCTGTAGTCATAGTAAATTTTATTATTGGTGTATAGATTGAAAAAGCAACCACTTAGTAAAGGTCATCAGAGTTCTTGCAATAGATAGTTCTACACTTAAATGTTGTAATTTTTGGAAACTTTTCTAAAGACAACCTTTAGAGCAAAATAAATATTTCTCAAGGTACTATTATCCTAGAGTTGAATAGAACTTAAGGAAATAGATATGTAACTACTCACCAGTCAATATTTCTTTTCTCACTTTGAAGGTGTCAACTATAGGTGTAGTGATCCCTTCAATAGTTCCAAACATGCTGCCAAGCCCCAGATTTACCAACATGAGGAAGAACATCACTGACCAGAAGGGAGAAGCTGGGAAGTGTGTCATGGCTTCTGTAAAAGCTATGAAAGCTAGACCAGTTCCTTGAACAGCCTGTCAACAAGAAATCCAAATGAATAAAGCAAGATAGGAAAACACAGCAAAAACAAAGCAGAATATATCTTATCTGTACAATTAACTGAAATTAGGATAATATAACCTTCAAGTCCCACACTTCACAACTTATCTACTGACAAAAGAAAAAGTACTTCTGAATAACAGTGGATTTCTTAATAATTGTTCTTTATTTTTCTTTTTATGTATGGTCAGGGGCTATTAATATACTGTAATGAAACATAAGCTTCCTATAGAAATTCTTCACAGAGTCAGTGGGTGCATATTTTAGGCTGTCACATTGTAACAGCAGGCTCTAACTCTCCTGTATTTCTTGCATGTGTACATGAAAACTTCTGTAGAGAGGTCCTGGGCTATTTGCATAGTTCACTCTCTTTGTAAGATTGGCAACTGTGGAAAAAAGAGTTTCTGGATGCACTAGTCATGAGGAAGCTCTTGGAAAAATCAACAGCAGAGATGAGAATCGTGCAGGAGTGCAGATATTATTGGACTGAACTGTACTGAATTAACTATGGGTTGGCTCAATTCAACAACGAATTAAATAGATATTTTCTCATTGGGACTACTGACTTGGATTCAGGTCCTAGTCAGGACAACCAATAGTTATGAATGCTATGTTGCAGTGCAATGATATCTGGAGAGTTACATGAACCTTGCCCCTACTGTGTAGATTAGAAATAGAGCACTAACAGTCTAATCTTCTATACACAATCATCAAATGCAGATATAATGTCTCCTATAGAGAGAAAGGTGCTCTCTGCTGATATACAAACTGTGTCACATTGAAGATTGACATGTTTAAGGATATGTGTTAGCATGTGGAACCGGTAAAGAAAAAGAAAAAAAAGCAGATTTGACAAACCTGTGGATCTCCAGAGTCACATAACACCTCAACAAGACTGTACTATGACTACCTGATTATGGTGGACATTTTTGTAGAACCCTGCAAAATGTATGTCTAAAGCAAAATATCTCTGTTGACTAACAACTCCAGCACAATGCTGTCCACATTATATAAATTATTCGATCCTATCTTTATCTTCTATTTACCAGAATAGTCAGTGGCTCTGGGTGAGAAAGTTAGTTTATTCTGTCCACTAGAGATGAGCAGCTAAAGTATGGGGTGATTTTTTAAAAAAAATATGCCACTATGGTGGGCTGTACCACATAATTTCAGCTCCAAATTCACATTGAATAAGACCTGGACAGAGCCAGACAGAATACAAAACTGTGAGAATATATTAGACAGGGTTTGCTATACTCAGTGGTGTCAAGGAATTGTTTTCCATGGCTATTAAACAGTTGTTTATTAGGGATCTTTTCATCAAAAGCAGGTATCGCTCAAACCTTGTCTAATTCATCTTCAATCAGGCAGGGTTTCAATCCAAGGGGAAATTCTTCTTCTTTTATTTTACGGATGATATCATAAACAAGATTATAATCTTCTGCTGTGATGCTTGAGAAATTAACATGAGCAGGAATTATATCTTTACTAAGATTTCCCATATGCAAAAGGTTAACAATCCTTTCAGAATTTCTGTAAAACACAAGGCAACAAAAAAGCACCTGTCAAGCCAAAGAACTACTGTGGAAATTCCTAAGTGAAATATTAAAATGGATATAGAAATGAATATTCATACTGGATTATGCATTTCTCATTTATGACATTTGCTTTGAAGCCCAGAACAGCAAACACCACCAAAGTTGCCAGCACAGAAGTGAAAAAATTGATGAAGGACACCAGAACCGCATCGAAATGGCAGTTGTTGTCTCTCTTGTTGTAGCTTGAAAAGGCAATGACTCCACCAAATCCAAGCCCTAAGGCAAAGAACACCTGAGTAGCAGCTTCTCTCCAGACCTTGGGCTCCAGCATTATTTCAAGCTGTTTGAAATTAGACACAATAGATGTCAGCTACGAAACATAGCATTTCTCCGAAATGGAGAGGCAACAAATCATCCAGGAAGATACCCCACATCATCCTACATTCTCAACCCAAACATCAAACCATAATGTGAATCCAAAATGGATTTTGAAATCTGCCACTGATTACTCTGCTGTATACATATTTACCCCTTAATCTGCACCTTTGACCAAACCTATCACACAAACATATTCATCTGATGCTATTTTGCTAATAATGCCACCTTGCTCCCACAAAAAAGATAATCAATGTTGTTGCTGATATTAAACAAAATAAAGCTGTATTTAAAGTCAGGAGAAAAACCTGATAAAACTGTTAAGTTGTGTCATTACATCTAGAGGATTTGTGTCATTTAGCTTGCATACATCATCACAGTAAAAGAAGTATTACTATTACTATTAAGAGGGCAGGATGTAATTGTTTGCTTCTGCTGACCGAGCTACTCCAAATAGAAATATCCCCCTCAGCCTCTTATGTACTACACTGTAGAATTAATGCAGTTTGACACCACTTTAAGTGCCATGGCTCAATGCTTCAGAATCCTGGGATTTTTAGTCTAGTGCAGTGTTTCCCAACCAGTGTGCCGTGGCACACTAGTGTGCCGTGAGCGATCATCAGGTGTGCCGTGGGAAATTGGAACCTCTAATACCCTTTCTTCCTCCTCCTGCTGAACAGTTTTTCTTCTCCACTCGGGCTCCCTTCTTCCCAGCCTCGCTCTGCTTGCTTTGCCTTGCTTTGCTCATGCTGCCGCTTCTGTGGGAGAGGGGAGGGAGGAAGACGTGACCCGTGCAGGCGCTACTGCACAGACTGACCCCACGTCTTCCTCCCTCCCCTCTACAGTGCTCTCTGGATATAGGTGAACTACAACTCCAAAACTCAAGGTTAATGCCCACCAAACTCTTATAGTATTTTCTCTTGGTTATGGTAGTTCTGTGTGGGAAGTGTGATTCCATTCCATCATTGGTGGAGTTCAGAATGCTCTTTGATTGCGGGTGAACTATAACTCCCAGCTGTTGAGCAAGACCTTTGTGTGTGTCTTTCTGCCATTCCTGCCAGGATATCTATGTTGTGTTCATCGAAACAGGCCCAGGTTTCACACTGAGTGTATAAATACATTTTAAAACATATTAACAATATGTATTACTGTGTTAGAGTGTCATTTTGTGTCATTTTGATTGGTGGTGTGCCCCAGGATTGACTAAATGTAAAAAATGTGCCATGGCTCAAAAAAGGTTGAAAAACACTGGTCTAGTGACATCAACATTCTTTGTCAGAGAAAGCTAAAGACCTTGTAAAAATACAATGCTCAGATTATATAGCAATGAGTCACAGTAGTTAAAGTGGTGTCAAACTACACTAATTGTACAATGCAGATGCGCCCGCTGAAAACCTGCTCTTAATGCCTGAAGACCTCCCAGACCCGTTTTTCAGGGGCTCTAAAGAATGTCAGGGGAAAAGGGACAAGAACACATTTCTGTCATATTAATGTACCTCTGCTAACATAATGTTGGAGGTAGGCCAGTAATGTAAAGCTAGTACAACGAAGAGGAGAATGAATGGAAAATTTTGGCAATAACTAACTTAAATCATATTGATTTCTATAGGTCTACTCAAGGACTAAAGTAATATTTAAGTGGCATGACAGAAGAAAAAGAAAAATATCAGGCTATATATCCTTCATTTTCCTAGTTATGTTTTAAGAGTCTGTCGATATAAATTGGGACTACTCATCTTACTCCTAAAGTATGAGAATAACTGTCAAAGATTTCTACAGGTGTAAAAAAGATTCTTTCTTAAAATATGCATTAATATAATTAGTAACATTTACTCTGAGATATTTTAATACCAAGACTGTAAAGAAAGTGTGAAACATACAAACCTTCACACACAGTCATACTCATGCTTGCTCGCTAGATGGTGCTAAATATACATATTTCATTCCCTTGAAATTTCTACCTGTTGAATGTGGTGCCACACTTCCTTTTCTCTCCATTTTCTTAGTGCTATAACAGTTCTTTTATCTTAATATTTCTACCCTGAATTAATTTAACCCTAAATTATTTTAACCCTAAATTAATTTAACCCTAAATTAATTGGAGAGAGGGGGCCAAGGAAGACATTTCCATTTTGTCTCCTGTGTTATGCTAATAATATAATATAATATTTATAATATTATAATGTAATACAGTATAATAATAAGAAATTATCATATATTTTGTATTATATGTACTATTACTAATAATATTACAGTACAATGGTATAGTGCAATATAGTAATATATAACACTGATATAGTACTATGCTAATAATATAGTATATTGTATGTATATATATCTTGTAAGCCGCTCTGAGTCCACTTCAGGGTGAGAAGGGTGGCATATAAATGTCGTAAGTAAATAAATACTACTAAGTTGGATTGCTGTGAGTTTTCTGGGCTGTATTCCAGGCTGTATGGCCATGTTCCAGAAAACTAGAACATGGCCGTTCTCACAGCATCCTAGTGATTCCGGCCATGAAATCCTTCAACTACTACTAAGTTTACCAGGAGCTCTCTTCCCCTCCCTCTGCACTGGATCAAGCTTTGTAAATTCACCTTAAGGCTGATTAAATATGAATGTGTGGGTTTCGGGTTGCAACGTTACGAATACTTCCTTGGAAGAAAGTCTCACTGAAATCTGTGGGAAATACTTATAAATTTGCACAGCATACTGGGAAAAGTGCTATGGGAAAACATGTGATTGTCATTAAAAGGGTCATATCTCTAGATTCCTAGAGAAGTGTTTTTCTCAGGTTAACAAATAACCTTTCTTTCTCAATTTCCATTTTTGTGGTGGTCCTACATAGTGAATTTGAAGGCTAGACTACAATCCACAGTGGGTTTTGATATTGCCATGTAGATCAGTACATATTGCAAGCTATCAATATTGCTGTGTAATCTTTACAATACAGCAGCCTAAGCCCACTAATTAAAATCACAGCTTAGACCAAGCCCATTGAAATAATGGAGCTTACATAAGTGTTGATATAACCAGTAGATATTAATTCTATTGTTTTAGTCTCCCTGGAACTTTACATCAATAGTTCTCAACCCCCCAAAATCAAGTTATGTCTCACTTATTTCCGCATCACCTAGTAATATGTAGCTTAATATTGGAGTGCAACCAATACTTAATGCCAAGGGTGAGATGCAAATGGATAGTCGATCATGAAAAGGGGAGGCTCATGTGGGGAGTCCCATGTGAGATTCGGTTAAAACAAAATGAAATAAAATGTGATGACAATATGTGATGACAATATGCAATGACTGAACAAGATACTACTGCACTTTATGCTGGGGATTTTGAGATCAGCTCATTCTCCCAAATGACCATTAAGACTTTGTAAATATGATCAAGGAATCTTATCAACAGTTGCTATACGCACAACTGTTGGAAAAATTGCCCGGGATTTTCAGCCACCTGAACTATCACAGATGCCCATATTTAGAGGGATTAACATGATCTCAGTTCTATCCAACTGTTGCTTGAGTCTTCCCGTGTGACTTTTCCTAAATCTCTTAATCATGCTCCAGCTTAATTTTTCATCATTCACATATGACTAATACTTACAGGCTTCTATTCTGTATTTGGCTTCAGGGATGGGAGTGTTTTAATTTTTATATATATAAAAAACCACACACAGGCATTTCTTACTACCTCGTGGTACTATCTTACTACAAATGATCTTTTATATGAACTTGGGAATCTTCCACTGTAAAAAAAATAGAATACAATAATCCCAAGGCTTTGACAGCTCTGTTTGGATTGTAATAATATACCATAAGACCTCATGGATTTTCACTAGGCTCTTCTCATCATTTTACTGTGGACTTCTAATTTGCCAGGTACATTTATATAACTTCAGTTTTTTGTAATGCGGCAAATATTATTAAGCATATTTTTTTGCAAGGACTGTGTAGGCAGATATGTGGAGCTGATTCTAAGAGCTATATGTGGCTTTTATATACTTGGGTTGAAGATCCTGAGTTCCTCAATAAATCTGGTAAAATAAAGCCAATCTAGGATATAGATACTCTAGAGATACTGTAGAACAATGTCAAACTAATGTTGCTAATTTCTCAAAATGATTCTTTCCATGCATTTTAGTATGCTGAGTCAGAACGCATCTAAATTGTACAATTACTACATTATGGCATCACTTTAACTACCTTGGCTCAGTGATATGTAATCATGGGACTTGAACCATGAAAGAGGCACCTAGGTCATATGGATGCCTCTGCATTAATTCTACAGTTCTATAATGTACATGCACCCTCAATGTTGTGAGTTCCCCAGTATATTTCTATGTTCTGAAACATGAGTCCAACTAGACAAGGTTGTAGGAAGTCAGTTCACCCATCAACCCTAAGACTGATTAGATCTGTTGCTATCTCTCAACCTACCTCACAGGTCTTAAGAGGGAAAGGAAGAGGAAAAGGGAATAACTGGTAGAGAGGAATGTTGGAAGAAATCATAATGTATATATCTTGGCCTTTTTAATATGCACTTCTTAAAAACTCAGTACAGAGTGCTTTAGAAACCAAAGGGAAAGAAAGGGTTCAGTAACTATCTGCAGAAGTTTACTTAAGATGATAGATTGTAGATTAGTCATCCCAAATCCTTAAACTGTCGTGTTGTTCTCATATCCTGTTGTGATTGGATAAAATTCTGAATGAACTTTGGATTCAAATTTGTAGTAGATTCCCTTCAATCAGTCTCTCTCCCTCTTTCTCTGTGTCTGTCATACACATGGTGTAACAATTGCTTCGCCACACTACAAATATTCACCACAAAGAGACTAGTGTGAATCAAGCAATTATATGATTATTTGGGTGATAAAATCACAAATTTATATGTGTGAAAGGGCAAAGTTATAAAATTGTGAATATGGCAGGGGGTCAAATCTCAAAGCAGGTATCCAGTCTATCAATGAGCTTCCTCCAAATGATTGCAATATAATCTGATCCCAAAGTAAGAGTTTATTCAAACCATTCAGGCATAAAACAGATTGCCTAAAACAAGCAAACAAAATCAGAAGAAACTAAATACATACCTTAGGGGTAAACATATGACGAATACCATCCAGTGAGCCATTTAAAAGCAGCCCTCGGATTAGAAAGCATATAAGTACCACATAAGGGAAAAGAGAGCTAAAATACATTATCTGAAAAACAAGGAAAAGAAAACACATCTTAGGAAAAAAATACCTTTATGTCTTAGATCTGATCAACTCTATTGTTTGCTCAAAAATCTAAGATCAAATCACACTTCCAAAGTTCTAATACTATTCAAATTCTGTATTGGTTTAAGAGATTTGTAAAGACCAAAAACTGCAAGTAATGTGGATTTATTAAGAAACAAATCCTTTGTACTTAAAAATTGTTATTTAAAAACGGGAATGAAACAAATGACAAATACAGTGTAATTGGAGCGGTGTTATGATTAAGAAAAGGCTCTTATGTGATAGATATGAAAACCTACCACTATAATGAGCTACGCACATCCCAAGAAAAATATTATCTGAGATTTTTCTACATGAGTGTAACAGCCTGCACTCACTGTGCACTTGGTCCTGGACATCTTCAGGATAGTCAGAGGGTTAATCTAGTTTAGCATCACATTAGGAAAAGTTGAAAGGATTCTTTTGAGTTTGCCCTGAACTCCAGAGCAATCCCATGGCTGTGACCCAGTGTGTGTAATACCGACTGGGCCCGATACAGATAGGCCTGCTATCCACATGGGCTGCCAGCACCACCTCTTTTTCCCTGTAATCACTGACAGACAGTTTTGTGACAGTCCCTGGCCATTGCAGGTGCCACATGTTGAAAGCCACAAAGGCTTTCACATGAAGAGAGGAAGAGGAATTGTCCCCTCCTCCTTCCTGGTCATATAAGTGCCTCTGCTATTGTTACAATTGAGCTCTTTGGTCTTCTGACAATAGTGAAAGTAACACAGATGATAAGGTGATTCCAGGGGGTCCAAAGCTATCTTATGACTCATCACAAAGGGCACAGGAATCACCAAACATTGTGGCGATTTTGGTGGTGCACATCAGCGGTCATGGGGAGCCCATCACCTCATGTCTCATATCACCTCACTCACCTAATTCACCATCCCATTGAAGAAAATGTCAACCACCCAGCTTCCCTCCTTTGTTCCTGATGGAACACAGAAGGTCTCCTGTGTTGCCGCTGTGGTGGCATGCTCCAATTCGCCTTCCCTTTAAACATGGAGCCCTGCCTCATGCATCAATAGAAGGATGCTTTCCACAAGAAAAAGAGAAATACTGGGTCCAACTTTTGTAGCTAAAGAAATGATTTTGTTCTTTATCACTCATAACTGTTCTTTCCTCACAAGTTGAAGTACAGAGCTTAAAGCCCTTAGAATTATGTCACAGAAATTGCATAATATTTTGACTCTGTGAAAACAGAATCTTTAGAGCATATTATTGCACAACATTTCTTTTAAACACCTGCTGAAGGATATTTTGCCTTATGATCCTTATCTTTGCTGAGAAAAAAACATCTTTACCAGAACTGGCCACATTTTAATTATGCTAGTACTGAAGTAAGAGTTTAATAACCCTGCCATAATGAGCTCATATGGGTTAAACCTCTAGGAAGATGAAAGTCTTCCTATTTCTCTGAAACCTTACTTTTATTCTCCATCAACACTGAATTCACTGTTTACTAAGTGACAGGGCCGGACTAAGGTAATTTAAAATGGTAAGCGAACATTATTTTGGCGCCCCCTCGCTCTCCAGCCTCGTGGAGCGTGAGCATGCACGCCGGGCGTGCATGCGCTGGGCCAGCTAGTTCTGCGCATGCGCCATTGCTGCGGAGGGACTCCAGATGGACCAAGATACCAATCGCCCTAAGTGAAGCCGAAAAGGAGGAACTTTTTGCAGCCGGGACGGAGCCGGAGCATTTTGGGCGATTGGCGTCACAGTCCAGCTGGAGTCCCTTTGCAGCAATGGCACATGCGTGGAACCTGGCGGCCAGATGCGCCCCTAACTACGTGGCGCCCTAAGCGGGTGCTTACTTTGCCTAATGGTAAATCCGCCCCTGCTAAGTGAATATAATAAACAGAAAAGGAAGGGAAACTTCCCTTTTGTCACCATGGCTATGTTTGTAAAGTAACTGTTGTCAGTACCTTATTTTCTACTATTCAATTTCAATTCAATTTAGTGTGGATATCATATGATGGTTATTTAGTGCTTATTATATTCTTTTGAAATTTTATACATTGCCTTGAGAAAGCAATTGCAATCTCACAGGCAGGTTATATAATTGTTGCAAAAAAAAAGTCACTCCCATAAGAGGAGGAAGGACTGACTTCTGAGCCAGAATTACACTACACAGTTGGTAATCTTGGATATCAATGGTAATATCTGCTCCCAATAAAATGAAGCTTGTGAAAGTAGTTTCAAGGCGTCAGTGGTTATTTGAAATGCCATGTGAAAGCAGGCCTTCTTCTCTGCCATTGGTGTTCTTAGACCACTTTTCAGAATTACTTAATCCTTTTGCCCTAGGGAGTGGACATAGTGATAAGGATTCCCATGTGAGTACACAAGTTTGACTGAAGAACATGCCATCCACTTGATTGACACACCAGAACAACTTGCAGAAGAAGAGAAGAATCAGGGTGGACTGAAAACTGGGGCATGTTACAACCAAGATATATCTGGAAAAGTTTATTAATTGCTCTATCCATAAATATTGCTTCATATAGAATCCAAAAGGCTGACTCTGGACTTCAATTTGATGGGTTAGTAAATAAATGCATTAGGCCTCCAGGGTGGAGATTTTATTCCTCTGGTTAAGAAAATGAGGAGATCACTTCATGTAAAGTAATTATATTCATAATCAGTTTGGTCATCAATTTTAATGTGATTCCCCAAAGTTATGGTTTCATGAAAGCAACTAAGAAATGATCAGCTATTAAAAATTCCTTTGTAGCTGTAATCTCTATTAATCATGACTGTCTGCTTCCTACAGTGTCCTATGCAGTTTATTGCATTTCCTTCTTCAAAGGTCCAGTATAACCACATCACTCTCTGTCTCATCCTTTCTGTGTCTCTGCTATCCCATTATGCTCATTTTGCCCAATATCCTTCCATGGTAGACATGATGTGAAGGCATCTAATGTGAGCTGCTCACTTGGGAGCTAACATGTAAGATCTTGTGTTTGTTTTGCAGGTCTCCTTTTCCACTTGTGTCTTGGGTCCATGTAAATTTTGACATCTGTCCTTAAATCTTGATTGTTTCATGGATGAAGTGCAGAATCAGAAAGAGGAAATAATGTTCAATAAGCCAATTGGCAAGCCCATTCTTTGTTGTGTTTTCTTTTTCTTTTAGTCATGTGCTGATACATAATTACAACCATAATCTATGGAAAATCAAAACAAAAAGGGTTCTCATACTGCAACACTCCCACTTTGTATCTAAGAAAGGTTTCTCTATTTTTAATAGAGTACGCTTTCCACAACTGAGATTACCAAAAGGCATGGTGAATCATGGCTTCCAGCCTACCAATAAAGATTTTATAAGCAAAGGGGTGTGGTAGATAAGAGTTGAGATGGCTAGTGTGAAGAAAACCTAAATTAGGAGAGGAAATATATACTCACTTTGCCTGAAGACTGGATGCCTTTAATCATTGCTAGGCACACCATAACCCAAGCAGCCAGCAAGCAAACTGTCATTTTCCAGTTCAGACCTCCACTCTCTGATATAGAGCTTGAAATATTGAGTGCTTCTCTATACCAGTAATAGGTTGTAGCAGAACTTTTTTCACATTCTGGCTCCACAACTGAATCAAAAGAATGGGGGAGGGTAAATACACCATTTTAATTGGATACCAAACAAGAGAACATAAAAACAGTTCAAAAATAGTTTTTCAAGGCAGCCTAAAGCAATCCCTGCAGTTTGCTTTCATAGTAGATAGCCACTTGCTTAGATTATTATGATCATTTCCGAATCCAGAAAATTGTGTAAAGGTTTGTTACTGTTGCTGCTGTTCCATTCCAGTAGATTATAAACACAGTCTTGTAATGGCTTAAAAATTCTAGGGATCATTATATATGTGGTGAATGACATAGAACATTGGTCCTATGCCCACTGTGTATATGTATGCGACTTCAAATCATCTATTGATTTATTGCAAGCCCATCAATTTAATAGGGTTTTCTTAACCAAGAAATTCTCAGAGGCAGCTTTGCCCCTTCTTCTGAAATACAGTCCTCAGCATCTGAGATTCATTGTCAATCTCCCATCCAGGTACTAATCTGGGTTGACCCTGTTTAGGTGCAAGATTAAACATGATGTCATGACTTTGACTATAAGCATCCTACACCAAGAACTGATACCAATACTAAACATTCTTATGTGTGAATTTATACTACTGTTCTTATTACCCCGTGTGTGTGTGTCTTCAAGCAACCTGCTAACTATGGTAGCCCCATAGATTTTACTAAGTAGTTTTAGAGGAAAAAGCCTCAGAAGTAGTTTGTTATTGACACCCGTTAAAAAATATCCTACAGCATCTGGTATACCTTAGTGATTTCTCATCTAAGTACTAACTAGGCTTGACTCTGCTAAGCTTCCAAATTCAGCTCGGAACTGGTACCATTAGAATATTTAGGTTTTGCTACTTCTACCACTATTCCCACTTTTACTTTTATTTATATCTTATTTTTCTTCAAGTGAGCTCGTTAGACATTGCATGGCCTTCTCCCTTCTCACTTTGTACTAATAACAATTCAATGACATTAATGGAGATTGGCACAATATCATCTTATGAATTTCTTGGCTCTATGAAGACTAGAGCTAGAGGCCACATCTACACTGTTATAAAATCCAGCTTCTGAATTCAGATTGTCTGCTTTGGACTGGATTATATGGCAGTGTAGACTCATATAATCCAGTTCAAAGAAAATAATCCGGATTAGGAAACTGGATTATACACCATTGTAGATCCAGGCTGAATTTCTCAATTCCCAGTTTATTGTTCAACCCCTACGCCACTAGTGAAGTCTGTTCTGACCTAACTTTTTATGTTCATAGATTCATAAAATCAGAGTTGGAAGGGACAAGGGTCATCCAGTCCAATCTCATGCGATGCAATTAAAAAGAATTCAAATTAAATCCATAAAAGCATATATATGTGGTAAAGGACATAGAGCATTGGTCCTATACTGCGTGTATGTATGTGCTTTCAAATCATCTGTTGATTTATTGCAAGCCCATATAAAAATACCTACTTTAATGTAAAAATATACAAATCCTACCTACCATATTTTTGCCAAGAGAAACAACTGGGAGCATTTAATAAATTATGGGTATGATTATAAAAATCCACACAAAGGGAAAACGAAACAAGAAGAAAGTGACTGCATAGGGAATAACAATATAAAAGATATTTGCAAGTGCTTTTGTCCTATGAAAAAATGGTCAACTTCACAAGATTTTCACTTTTTTTGGTGAAAATCCAAGACTTGAAGTGTCCTTGCATTTTCCAGGGGTTTTTTTGGGGTAAAACACACAAAAATATATTTTGAACACAAAATATTGCATTTTGCACAAAATGTATTCACACACATGTAAGTTTGAAAATGTTCATAAAACCTTCCACAATGTGAATTTTTTAAAAAAAGAAGTGCATTCAAAATGTTTGTAATGTCACCTAACAGTTTTGAACTTTTTTCTTCCATGCAAGACCAAAATAATTGGGGATTTATATCTCTAAAAAAGAACCAAGTACAAAGATCTATATAGCTTAAAATAGTTAAAATCAACTCAATGCACAGAAACATTACTGACTTGATTTTATTTGTATTTAAATTTGGGTATTTTATAAGATAAGATATTAACAAGATAAGATACTAACAAGCAGCAGCAACCAGATTTAGTTATACAAACAATACAATCACATGCATATTTATTCAGAAGTAAGTCCTACTGAATTCAATGGACTTACACAAGATTGCAGCCTCAGTGTTTTTAATTAACACAGCTGCACGAAAAGTAAGAGGTGGCAACTGAAAATTTCCCCAAAACACCAGGAAATCACTAGAAAATAACAATGGATTTAAGCCGAATTATTTCTACTAAAGTATAACTCCTTTGGGAGGGGGAATCTTTTTTCAATAGTGCAAACTTTATAAAGAGTTTAACATTGTAATTTGAAACAAAGAAGAAGGAAAGTAGTGGTCTAATGCAGACAAAACTTACAGGTATGAGAAGAATTTTTCACCAAAGGACATTGGTCCCATGGCAAAGGGTGTTGAAAGGACTGAGAAAAGTAAAACAAACTCCATCCAATGATAACATTGTAGTAAAGGGCCACAAAAAAGCACACCTGTAAGAAAAAAGAAGCATTTTTAAAAGCCATTTTCTTTTCTATAACTTAACATAGGTACAACTATTCTATAACTTCACATAGGTACAATCTGTGCATTTTGAGATCTGTTTATTTAACATGTTTTTCTGATTTGTTATATGTTTTGCTGGCATTGAATGTTTGCCATTGTGTTTTTATAGTGTTGTAAGACGCCCTGAGTCCCCTTGGGGAGATAGGGCAGGCTATGAATAAAGATTATGATTATTACCTTGCTCTAGCTTTGCTGATATCATCTGTCCTTGCAGTCAAAGTTTTGTGGGTCCCTTCTGGCCACAATGTGTCAATGTCATCTTTGTGACTGATTATATGACCTTCAGAATAAGTAGGAGTAATAGAACTGACAGATCTGCATTTTTACAACCCTATGTAAAAAATACACTATGTAACAACATTAGGTGCAGGTGGAGGATATAGATCCGGGAAAAGATGGTGTGAGGCAAATCAAGTGAGTTTGAAAGCATTTATGAAAGGACAGATGACAATGAAAGTAGGAGAATGATATAAAACTATGATAAAAGATGATGAATAGCAAGAACATTACAAAATAAATGGCAGAAGGAAGGGCCACTCACAAAACAAACTATAGAGGAAATAAAGAAGGGGGTTAAGAAAATTAAAATGGAAAAATATGAAGAATTAGAAAGGAAATTCATCTGGAAATGGCACAAGACACCATCTCAACTAGCAAATATGGGAACAGGACTAAGCTCAATGTGTTGGCACTGTAAAATAGAGAAAGGCTTATATGCACATATGTGGTGGGACTGTCTAATTGCACGAACTTTTTGAGATAAGATAATTTTTTAAATGGGGAAACTTTTCAAAATAACGATCCAAGTCAATATGGAATTTATGTTAATGGCAATTACAGGGAATAAAAACATTGCTGTGAAGAACCAAGACTTATTTAAAGCAACAATTTTAGCAGGAAAGATGGTAATAGATTGGGGATGGAGAGATGAAAATGGAATAACTATTTATTTGAGCAAGTCCAATCACATATTATTGCATGTATAACCCAAGAAGGTTCACATGGGGATGAAACAAAAGAAATTAAAGAGAAATTGGCAATTTATATGAATTGGGTAGAAGAAGGTGAAGCCAGCATAGACATTGTACAAAGATAAAGAAGGTTGTGTACATGGTTAAAGATAAAGATAGAGAGGGGTACAGAAGGGAGGGGAGAGGAGGGGGGAGGAAAAGATGTAATGTGAACAAACCTATAAAGAATGTGAATAGATAATATATAAATATTTTATCATAATGTAAGCCTACAATGAGGAAAGCAAAAGGAAACAGTGATAAGGAGATATATGCCCAGTTAAATGCACAATTCCAGAGGTTAGCCAGAAGAGATAAGGAACTACTTTTAAACAAGCAATGCATGGAAGTGGAAGAAGACAACATAATAGGAAGGACAAGAGACCCCTTCCAGAACATTAGAAACATTGGAGGTAAATTCCAGAGTGGCGAGACTATACAGAAGATCTGTATAGGAAGGATAATAATATCAAGGATAGTTTCGACAGTGTGGTGAGTGAATTAGAACCAGACATCCTGAGGAGTGAGGTTGAATGGGCCTTAAGAAGCATTGGTAACAACAAGGCAGAAGGAGATGACGGGATCCCAGCTGAACTGTTTAAAATCTTGAAAGATGATGCTGTCAAGGTGATGCATATGCCATATGCCAGCAAATATGGAAAACACAAGAATGGCCATCAGACTGGAAAAAATCAACTATATCCCCATACCAAAAAAGGGAAATGCTAAAGAATGCTCAAACTTTCGTACAGTAGCACTTATTTCTCATGCCAGTAAGGTAATGCTCAAGATCCTGAAAGGAAGACTCCGGCAATACATGGAAATAGAGTTGCCAGATGTACAAGCTGGGTTTAGAAACGGCAGATGAATGAGAGACCAAATTGCCAATATCCACTGGATAATGGAGAAACGCAGGGAGTTTCAGGAAAACATCTATTTCTGTTTTATTGACTATTCTAAAGCCTTTGACTGTGTGGATCATAATAAATTGTGACAAGTTCTTGGTGGTATGGGCATACCAAATCACCTTGTCTCTCTCCTGAGAAACCTGCATGATGAACAAGTAACAGCAGTAAGAACTGACCATGAAACAACAGACTGGTTCAGGATTGAGAAAGGCATATGGCAGGGTTGTATACTGTCACCCAATCTATTCAACTTGTATGCAGAATATATCATGCGATGTGCGGGGCTTGATGAATGCAAGGCTGGGGTTCAAGTTGCTGGAAGAAACAAATAACAATCTTAGATATGCAGATGGTACCACTTTGATGGCCGAAAACAAGGAGGAGCTGAGGAGCCTTCTACTCAAGGTGAAATAAGAAAGTGCAAAAGCTGGGTTGCAACTAAACAACAACAAAAAAAACCAAGATTATGGCAACAAGAATGATTGATAACTGGCAAATAGAGAGAGAAAACATGGAAGCAGTGACAGACTTTGTATTTCTAGGTAAAAGATTACTGCAGACGTAGACTGCAGCCAGGAAATCAGAAGACTTTTACTTCTTGGGAGCAGGCCCGGATAATGACCTTTTGCCGCCCTAGGCCACAGTTCGGACTTACGCCCCCCCCCAAATTGGCTGCCGCCGGCGCCGCTCCAGTCCTCCTGCTTCTGCTATGCCTTAGCAGAAGCAGGAAAGGGCAGCGAGGTGGCAGCAGCCAATCGGGGACGCCTGAGGCAGTGCTTAGCTGCTAAGCCCCGCCCCAGGCAACCCCTATTGGCTGCCGCCACCACGTCAGTCCCTCCTACTTCTGCTAAATTAGCAAAAGCAGGAAAGGGCAACGCGGCGGCAGCCAATCGGGGGTGCCTGAGGTGGTGCTTAGCTGCTAAGCGCTGCCCCGGGCAACCCCCATTGGCTGCCACCGCCGCGCCAGTCCCTCCTGCTTCTGCCAAGTTAGCAGAAGCAGGAAAGGGCCGCACGGGGGCGGCAGCCAATCGGGGGTGCCCGAGGCGGTGCTTAGCTGCTAAGCGCTGCCCCGGGCAACCCCCATTGGCTGCCGCCGCCGCACCAGTCCTTCCTGCTTCTGCTAAGTTAGGAGAAGCAGGAAACTTCTGCTAAGTTAGGAGAAGTGCGGCGGCAGCAGCCGGCCAGGAACCTGCAGCACCCCCCCCCCCCCTGGGGTCCGCCGCGGCGCGGGTCGGCCCGCTCCCGCCCACGGAAGGTGCCGTGGGTGCAATTTAAAAATGATTTTTTTTATAAAAAAAATATTTTTTTAAATTGGGGGGGTCGGGATTTGCCGTCCCCCCCCCCCCCCATGGCTGCCGCCCTAGGCCATGGCCTAGGGTGGCCTTATGGATGATCCAGGCCTGCTTGGTAGGAGAGCAATGATCAATCTTGATAAAATAGTGAAGAGACATCACATTGGCAACAAAGATCCGCATAGTTCAAGCAATAGTATTCCCCGTAGTAACCTAAGGATGTGAGAGCTGGACCATAGGGAAGGCTGAGCAAAGGAAGATAGATGTTTTTGAACTGTGGTGTTGGAGGAACGTTCTGAGAGGGCCTTGGACCGCAAGAACATCCAACCAGTCCATATTTCAGGAAATAAAGCCCAACTGCTTATTGGAGGAAGGATAGTAGAGGCAAAGATGAAGTACTTTGGCCACATAATGAGAAGACATGAAAGCTTAGAGAAGACAATGATGCTGGGGGGAAAAGAAGAGGGACCAACCAAGGGCTTATGGATGGATAGTATCCTCGAAGTGACTGTCTTGACCTTGAAGGAGCTGGAGGAGGTGATGGCCAACAGGGAGCTCTGGCATGGCCTGGTCCATGAGGTCACGAAGAGTCGGAAGCGACTGAATGAATAAACAATAAGCAAGCCTACAATAGACATTTATTATTTGTTCAAATATGTTATTTTATTTTCAATTAAAAAAAATAAAAAGGAAGGTTGAGGAAAAAAAAGGAAAAGATGGTGCAATAAGACCTGTATTATGTTAAATGTTTTGAAAGAAGTAAATAAAGCTTTTTAAAAATATGTGATTTTCAGAATAAACAAGCAATTTCACACATATGAGAACTAACTGAAGAGTAAATATGGATAATTTCTTCGATATATGACAAAAGCAGGAAGAATATTGGGTACTCAAACTTGGAAATTGACTTAACCACCAATGAAAGAATGAATTGATAAGGTTGCTGCATTGACCCAAATTGCTAAATTAACATAAGTTTGAAAGATAAGTCAGTTGAAGACTTTCTGAAATACTGGAACCCATTAACAGACTTTTTGAGCCATGAGAAATTTATTATCCAGAAATCCAAAATATGCCAAAATCCAAACTTTTCTACATGCCGGGGGGGCTGAGACAATCACACCTTTGCTTTTTGATGGTTCACATTTGTTTCATGCACAAAATTACTAAAGTATTGAGCATAGAAGTACTTTCAGGTTATGTTTGTAAGATATACAGTATATGAAACACAAAAGAATTCTATGTTCAGACTCAGGTCCCATCTCCAAGATATCTCCTTTTGTATATGCAAAGAATTCAAAAATCTAAAATAATTCCCAAAAATGTTCCAAAACATTTTGAATAGGGGATACTCAACCTGTAGTTTGAGGGAGGGTTACAATCATGGCAATAGTGTTATAATCAGTATTAAGTAGCAATTGTGAACAAGTAGATGATACAGGGTTCCAGCCTGCAAAATTAATCCTACCATAGATTTGTTTGAAAATGCTGAAGAAAATGAAACAATCATATTATACAGTAAGGTTTTATAAACATTCAGTGACTTACTATACAGCTTGCAAATCCAATTCCACCGAGCTTTGGGCTGATATAATTCCATACTCCAATGCTTCCACGACGGATTCTCTGACCCACTGAAAGCTCCAGGAAGAAAAGTGGGATCCCTATGACCAGCAGCAGAATTAAATATGGCACAAGGTATGCACCTGTTGAACCAAAGACTAGAATATGGCATCTGGTAAACAAGTGTCAGTCTCAACATTAATGTTGAGAAGTGCAAAGACCACAAAAAAGCAGATGAGTGACTGGAACAACCTTTCTTAACAGCCAGGGCCATAGCAAGGATTTTGTCGGGGGGGGGCTGAATTTGTTTCGGGGCTGAGACTGGGTGGAAGAGGGTCTACCCTAGCAAACCTTTTGTATTGTTATCCCAATAACCCCACTAATGTGGGATATAATGAGCATGGTGATCAGATCATGATATGAATAAACATAACAGTTTAAATAATGTACCAGTAAGGCCTTTTCGCGGGCCACCCTGAGAATTTCGGGGGGCTGAAGCCCCTTACCACCCCCCAGCTACATGCCTGTTAACAGCAAAGCCTATTGTTAAAGTCATTGCTAAATCAGAGTTCACTATAGGAGCCAGTTAGCTCTGGTTCAAGATTCAATGGAGTTGGGGACTAAGCTCAGGGGGGCAGGAAGTACGAAGGATAAAATGAGCAAGAAATTGAGACAGAGGATGTGGGAAGAGGATTTGCAGTATTATTATAGCCCCTTAATGCCAAAAAGGATATTCCAGTATCAACCTGTGATTATGACCATTCTTGCAGCAATAAACGACCAAAAGGAGTTGAGAGTACAGCTAACTGCAAGCGTGGCTAGACTAGGATATGAACTCCTCATGATTCTGATCCTCTGCCTGTCTCTGAAACTAAAAGGCACTATATTATCCTTAGTGTTTATTGGTATCACAGATGTTAAAGAAATTATGAAGTATAAGAATTGTTCTTTCTATTTTGTATATGGGAAACAAGCCTGTTTCTGCTTGTTTTATTTTATGTCTCCCTTTTTTTGCTTTCAAGTTTTTCCTTCACAATGTTATTAACACCCACGACATTTTAAAAGACTGTGAAATTAAACCACAGATATTTACAACACTTGGTTTTTGTTCGCATAATTATCACCCAGCTCTTGCCAAAGAAAGATGCAACATTTAATAGAAATTTTCAGGATCTTAGAAGGAATGGATGGCTTAACTGATTGTCTAAATCCTGATATCTTCTTCTGAGACTGTGGCCATCTAAATAAAGCACTGTTTTCCCTTAGCTCAATATTGGGATTAACAAAAAATTGACAAAAGTGAAAGTTTTCTCAATGCCACCCATTTACCTAAATCAGTTAGCAACAACGTGCAGTGTGTTTACAGTGGACTGTACAGAAACTGTTTCAGCTGTTCTCCACAAAAAGGAAAATAATCACGTTTAGCAAGCCTTCCAAATGCTAATTTATTATCAGTAAGTGCTTGATTTTTATACCTATTTTATGTAACTGAAGTCACATAAACATTTTTCAGGTGGAAAGGGGTCACAAATGAAAAAAGTTTAAGAAGTCCTGATCTAAAGTATCCCTGGCAGCTATAGTGTGAAGACTTTTCTTATAGAAGAATGTTGTGACCACAAGTATTGCACATGATGCCATCACCGCTGCTTACCTTTCGGTGGGCAGCTAAGATATAGTCTTTCCAATCCAACACCCAAATGTGCCCTACTGATTCCTTTCTTCCTTTAGAATTAGTATACTCCCAGTTCTACTCCAGAAGGTTTGAAGGGCTTTTGGAAAGTAAAGGATACTCTACTCACTTTTAAGGAAATGTTGAGAAGTCACTTGCACAGTGGTGTAGGAAAAGTGCCATTGTGTTACAGTGTTTTGAGCAATGAACTACAACACTGAAGATCCAGCCTTGGAAACCTGCTGGGTAACCTTGGGCAAGCTGCACTCTCTGAGCCTCAGAGGAAGACAATGACAAGCCCTCTTTGAACAAACCTTGCTAATAAAATGGTATAATAGGTTCATCTATGGAGCACCATAAATCAAAACAACTTGTAAGCACACAAGGGGCAATTTTCTAATAAAGATATACTTGAGAGAATGCAAACTTGCATGCACTGATATCCAGGTGGGATTTTTCCTCCTGGTATTTACACTGTGTGCCAAGCAACATAATCTGTAAAATTGCCCATTTGCAAAAATGGCAGGACTGTTCAGTAATTATGAGACAATCCAATAACTATGAACAGCAACAGGAAACTATACAGGGCCTGTTTTGTAGCTACAGGAAGAATACTTGCCAGTAATTTACAATAAATGAGGGTGGTCACATTTAATTCATTTTGGCAAAGAGGGAAAGGATGCCAAATAAACACACACACACTATACACACACACACACACACACAGTCAGTGTGTGTGATCTGATGTGAGGTTGGAAATCATGCCAATATATCTCTGTCCTTCACTGGATTAAGCAAGTACAGATTTAGCATTGGGTACAGTTCACACCCACAAGATTAAGAGTGCAATCTTCATTTAGTGTCACATCTAGTTTGGCACTAGGAGACAACACTGGTTACTACAGGAATATGAATGGGATATGAAAATAAATAGGGACCAAGCATGTCAGTCTTACACAAGCAAAGCCAGTGAGCAAATAGAGAACTGTACCTCCTCCATTTTTTTGACATAGGTAGGGAAATCGCCACACATTCCCAAGACCTACAGAAAATCCAACTTGGGCTAGAATATACTGAAGTTTGCTGTTCCAGGCTGGCCTCTCATCTTCTACATCAGATCCTTCTTCCACATCTACTTCTTTGTCCTCTGAATCATTAACAGATAGCTCACTTTTCTTGAAAGCATCTTCGACAGAGTCTTCATTTGACAGAAGATCCTTAACTGACTCGATGACATCATCATCTATTTCTCTTTTTACCACTTTGCTGTTCTTAGGCATTTGAAATGGGGAAACGATAAAAGCCAGATCAACTTTACTTCAGATGGGCTATCCAGCCTCAGTCGATACCTGTTTTTTGCCAGGTCAAAAATGTTTGGCAAAAATGTCAACAGAGTCCCTTTACGCAATGTGATCAAGATGTTCGCAATGGCTTGCTGTTCGTAATGGCTTGCTGTTAACATAAATACCTGCAAAAAATGATTGCATAGAAAAGATTGTGTCAATGGTGATTTAAAGTGTTCTATAAAATGACAAAAATGCATAACACTTGATTTTGGTTCACATAAAAAAACCTAAATGATCAGTTGTTAGTATCTAGAATTTCAGCTATTATGCTATATTGCACCATATAAACCTTTTGGGTATGCCAATTGTCTTTTTGGAGACATGTATTAAAAGCTCTGTGATCGGACCATGGATTCAGCTCACTTCTTTTTTCCATTTGCCAACAATACCATGCAGACGTTAAAGCAAATATGTGCATAGAATAAAATTTAAATATCTGCTTAGACCAGTGGTTTTGGTTTTCAACTCCCAGCAATCATAACAGCTGGTAAACTGGCTGGGATTTCTAGAAGTTGTATGCCAAAACACCTGGGGACCCACAGGTTGAGAACCACCGGCTTAGACTAAACCATTATATTTCTAACAAATTTAACAAGAAACTGAGCCGATTCTGTAGTGTGGTTATACAGCGTTTCCCGGAAGTGTCTAAGCAAACCATGGGAAGACAAGTAGATGAATAGACAGGAGAGAGGCTCAACACATCCTAATGAAGAATGCATAATCATGCAATTGCATTGTCCTAATCATCCAAACAATCAGAAATCCTTATTCAGTTTTTAGTAATTGTATTTGTTACTATGGAATCTAATTCATGATCACTGAGACAGAGTCACAGGGATGGTTGGACAGATTACATCCTTGCTCCCTCATTCCTCACCAACATAGAAACCATGCTATCATAAAAGATAAACAATGAACAGGCTGAAGGCCTATCATGGAATGATTGGGAAAGAGTCTGCATAGGAAAGAATGAAAATCTTCCTACTTTCCACTATCTTCAGTATACAGGAGGTGTTCTAAAGGTATCCTTCCCATTGCTCACAATGAGAAGGATAAGGATTATTTTCAACAAAAACTGAATGAAAGGATTCAGTGAATCCCACACCTTCTTCCCATCTACTATATTGGTGAGAGGTAGGGAGGCCTTAGGAAACATCAGAGCACTTGCATTCTGTCACAGGATTGACATGCCCTTCAACTCTTATCATTTGTCAAAGACAATACTAATTAATCTCCAGTCATCCAACTTTTAGCTCCTTTAATAATGCCCCTGTTCCTCTCTTCTTTTTCTAGGTTCCCGTGTCCTCAGCTTGTTCTCGGATTTTAACATGTTGTTGTTTGTATGCTTTCGAGTAATTTCTGACTTATGGCAACCCCAAGGTGGACCGATGCATAGAGTGCTTCACTGATTCATTACCAGGCAAGAAAATACCCCAGGACTTGCAAACGGCAAGAAATGTCTGTTTCTCCAGCATGACATGAGATACAATGCTTAAAAACATGAATTTCTTTTGTCACAGCTCCCAGAATACTCCAACCAGCCATAAACCGAAAACCTTCAGTCAGAGATGAAGGGGAAATTACTACTAAATTATATCATATAGGAAGATGAATTTTTACTGCAAGTGTATTTTTGCAGAATCAAAGCCCAATACGGCAGACAATGTTAGAATTTTTTATGAGTAGAGATAATATTTGTAAACATAGGGATTGTCCCTGCTCTCAAATTAAATTGTTTCTATATGAAGGCAGACTAGTAAGCAGATTCAAGATCTGAGTTTGGTGAGAGTTATGTCTTGCTTCACATTCTACAAAGCTGATAGCAGCACGGTCCTGCTTAATCACACAAGTGGTTTACTTCACTTTGGATAGTTTTGTGACAATCCAGTGAATATGGATTGACTTCCAAAATGGGTAAACAAACTGTCTATATGCACTCAGCTCTGCTCACAGGCTGACTACATCAGTCTTGTCATGTGAGTTGGGCTTGAGGTTACTGTTAAGTCAGTCTGCCTTTCTGACATCCCCAAGGCAAGTTTGTCTTGCACAAGTGTATTAGACAAGATAATGGGTATGAGTAGTCAGATTTCCCACAACAGGCTAGCATTGCGATTTTATTATACGAGTAATGTCCTTCATATAGAAACATTCTGAAGTCAGTGCAGCTTTCTCATTACAGAGCAATGGTTTTCCCATAAATTTTTGAGGTTTTATCACATGTATAAAATGAGTACTTTTTGTTTACATAGCAAAAGTACTAGAAACTAACCTTCCCAATTACTCTGGTAATTGTAACTAAGTATTTGCTTGACCAATATTTTATTATTTTAAACTGGGTTTTATTGTTTCTTGTTGGAATTTTTTATTATTATAAACTACCTTGGTGTTTTCATTATAAAAATAGATAAATCAGAGTTGATATGAAATACAGAGATTAGCCTTTGGAATATTTATTTATTTGACTAGCCGTTCATGTTGCTCTACTATCCAACTGACAAATGCCTTGAAGAGGACTGTAACCATACAAATCCAAAACAATTGATAAAACAGCAACTGAAACAGTAAGCCAACTAATATGGAAAGTAATATACTATCCAACATTTCACAGATGGAAACTGGGACTACTTGAGACCAGTGAGAGTACAGGGTTAACTATTCACTGGTATGATGTGGGGGGGGGGGGGGGGGCAGACAGACAGACAGACAGACAATAGAACTGAACAAAAATCTTGCATTCCATGTTAAATGCTTTTTGAATGTGAAAGATCTTAGCCTGAAATCTAACTCTGTTAACACAAGGATGCCAAGTAGAGGTCCTTCATAAATAACGCTCTGTCACTGGGATCCATAAATTATGCCATTGTGAAAAATATCACCCAGAAATGAGCCAATATCCTTTAATTTCTGAAGTGCTGAAGTCTGAAGAGTATTCTCACTTCTTTTTTTAGCCCAGATAAAATTACCAGAATGAAACAATAAGAGGCTTGGCCAGTTTCTTTGCCTCCATCTACTAGGTCATTAGAATAAGTAATTCAGATGCAGAGTTTGGAGCAATGTATTTTGAATGCCTCATGGTAGATCTGATTCTGAATATTTTCTTCATTAACCTCAACATAAACGCACAATCACAGACACTTAATCCTTTATTTCAAAGGCTTAAGAAAGTGCCACCAAGTATCCTATTTTCTCAAGTTAGAAGTTTGTTCTCTGCAGCAAATAACTACCTTGACAACTTTGTCACTTGGCAACTGGCATCTTTTGGAAATGTCTAAAGAGATCTGAAGATCAAAGCTGGCTTACAAAGCCTGTGAGGGATCTACTTTTATTGAAGTGTTGGGCTAAATGAGATGTGCATATTTATTATTAGCAGTTACTCAATGGGCAAGGAAGTATGCTTTAATAAGGAAGTGAAATAGTGAATGTGATAAGCAGCCTCCCACAATTCCGTCATCTGACCCACAACAATCTTCCATATTTCGAACTTTCAATTACTTCATGTACTTGTACAACATCTGCTAAAAATACAGAGACATGAAATATCTGTGGCCCATACTTGGCTAGAATTCACTGCTGACTAAAAAAAATAACATCTTATACTCAAAAATAAAAATGATAAAATTGTACCAAATTTATGAGATTACAATAAAACAGCAAGAGGATAACTATTAAAGAATACTTAGATATAGGTCAACTTCTTCTCAAAGACACAAGTCAAATGGAAGGTATGTATGTGAATCCAACTTGCCTACATTTTAAGAAGGATAGAATTGTCCACTGCTGCCTGAAGAGAATTAATATGCTTCAACCTGGGAACAATTTTAATTGTTAACAGTTAATTTGTCCACCTTTTAAAAAAGATGTAGACAACATACTTTCTTCTCTATTGCTTTAGTGTTACACCACAACTCAAAATAATAAAGGTCTTTTTGTTAAGAGTGGTTTTAATTTGCTCCCTGCTATTAGTGACATTTTTTTCAATCCCTTCTATGTACTTAACACATAATTCATCTAATAATTCACTATGTAAAAGGAAGCCACTGAAAGACTTCTGTAAATTTTGCATGTAAGATTATATCGCATTTTAAAGCAGGAGTGAGAAATTTTCAGGGAATAAGGAAAATGAAGCCCTCTGAGACAGAAATGCCATACCTGCCCCATTTTAAAATCCCCAGTTACCTCTGCACCCCAAATTGAACTCACATATTAAAAGCAATGGGGTCTCAACATGCCTGATCTATGGTGAATTGTGATCATGATTTATTTACAAATTATTCTACTTTTGAAGTTTGTACACTTCATTATCAGTCTTATTGAGCTGTTCTACAATGCGATATTTTTTTATTGACACAGCAGTTTCTAATTTCATTCAATCCTTCCATGAGCTGATTTTGGGGCACTACTCCACTGCTATAAAGAAATGAAAATAGCATAATTTTAAACTCCATGGGTGGTCTTATATTCATTAATTAAAGCATCAGACTACAAAGCAATCTCACAAATGCCTTTCATACACGAATAGGTTACTCTAAGAGGTCCTGTTATGCTAGTGCCTGCTATTCCGGAGCTAAGGCCAGTGTAACACATTAATGTTTCTCTGCAATCCATATTGTATGGCCAATAACACAACAGCTGAAGAAACAAAGTTTACTGTAGCAACACTGTCATTGAACAAAATTCCTGGCAACTCTACCAGTACTCACAGACTGTGATATTTTGCATAGACAACAGTCCTGCCATGCATGGAAAATACTACAATTGTGGTGAAATGAACCCATAATTTCACCCCAGCTAACAAATACAAACTTCACCTCACAATGAGGGACCTCAAGAATAATGTCTCAAGAATAATAATCACCAAGATCCTTTAAGCTGTATAAAGGAAAATTTAGAAACATGTTACAAGAATACTCCTCTACACACACACACACACCAATTATATTATATAGTTATGGTTCAATTAATGAATCCTATGACAATGAAGTTTCTTTTTATGCTGCAAGATGACCAGGGGAAAATGACCAAAATGGTCAAAAATCTGGTAACCATGTCCTATGAGAAATACCAAGTTCCTTTCTCCAGAAAGCAACACTCACAAGGGACACTTATGTTCCTGGTATCTATATGAGGAAAAGTGAAGCCCATCACAGAGCCTTCAAGTCACCTAGAAGTTCAGTCTATGACATGTGCTCTCATTTCAAATACCCATGTAACCAAAGATCCCTGGTTCAAATGGGATCCATGAAAAATCATAGTTTTGTGGGAAAGCATGAGCTTTATTTTCTCAAGAGAGGGCTCCACACAGAAAAGATTTGGAATCTGCACATTTGGCACTATGCCATGGTCTTAAACAGAGTTACTGACCTATGGATCAATAGCATTCCCAAAGTACACCCCCTCATTTTCATCAAACTATATCCCTCTTGTCTTAAAATTTCTGGTTGCAATTATCGTATCTGTTATTAAATTCCTTCATGTTGTCCAACTGCTAATTTTAACATCACCATAGCAATAAATGAGGCTGTAGGTGGACAAAGCCATGACCGTGTTGGATGTTTATCCTTGATCTTTATAATGCTTTAATGGCAAGACTCCAGTACAGTGCTCCCAAGGTAAGGTCAGGATAAAGACAGTTGCAGCTAGAGGTTTCTATGTCACTGGGTAGTGAACCTGCTTTGCCCCCTAGTCTGATCTTTAAAGTAGCTATAAAGGTGCTGAACCCTATCCCCAAAATAAGTTTGGAATCAGGCACAACTCCTGCATATCAACCACCAACATAAACAGATCTTCGGTTCAACTGAGTACTACAGAAGATATTCTATAACTAATGTTCGTTATATTCCATTGCTAAGACATCTACAGCAGGAAGAAGGACGTATGTGTCTCCTACATGTCAACCTTCATGAGAACAGTCAGAACAGTCTACCAGACAGTAATTTTTACTGATTAACTTTGGAATGAATTTTGATGACAACTTATCTTTCATTTTGCAGTGTCTGGTGACACTAAACCAAATGACAGATAGAGTACAGCTGGCCTCATCATACTTTGCTAGACAAAGCTGCACCTGTTTCACTGATGTCATGCATTTTCAAAAGACTAAGGATGCCTACTAAAATGAAAAGATAAAAGGCTTTAATTTCTGGAGAAAAATCTCATATGAGGATGTCAATAGCCTGTTTAATTGTTTTGGTTTTTTATAAAAAAAATGGAATTGCTTTGTTTTAGATTGATCAAAGTTTGTGGCTGTTAGCTGCTTTGAGTCCCCTTGTGGAGAAAGGCAGGGTATAAATAAAGATAATAATAACAATAATAATTTGTATGGGATTCTGTCTTTAAAGAAGGCAGAAACTTTACTTACCCCCACCACACAGAAATGCCTCCTCCTGCCACAACCATCCATTTAGAAGAGGTCTAAGCACCATTCTTTAGACAGATGACACTTCTGAGTTTACTTTATTTCCCACCTCAATCCCGTTACTCTAGAAGAGACTCAAGGCACTGTTCTTAAAAATGTCCATTCCTCCATGTCACTGAAACTAATCAACATGGACAAATCTGACAAATCCCATTCCACGTATTTTTAAGTGCTTTCTCCCATTTCCAGGCATATCATAATGATTTCTCCCTGGCTTCACCCCAACCACCACCACCACCACCACCGTCGCCGCCATTTCTTCACATTTCTTACACAGTTCACTGACGAAACACCACGGATGACAGCCAGAAGTCTCTCTGCATCATATGATGGACTCTGTGATACTTCATCTATGGACTGTTTTAGAAATGTGTGGAAATGGGAGGGAACTTGCATGTGATGAACACAACATGGCTATATTTCACCAGCCACTACTGTTACTGTAAACCCCACTGAATATACCTGCTTAGTAACGTAATGGAGAATATTCTTTGGTCTGTGCTTGATGATTAGTTTCCTGGAGAGATAGTTATATTTAATATAGTATTAAAATCGAATAGAGACTAGGCACCTATTATACCCTATTAAATCAAAGTAAAGAAGTTTGTATATATTTTCATCCAACTTCCCATTGATAATTAGCAATATCTCCTTAACTAATAGGTAGGGCAGTGTACTGGAACTATATCTACTTTTCTTTTTTTGTTGTTTCAGTATTACAAAAAAGGAGAAAGATTGTATTTTGACAGCAGTATTAGCAGATGTCTCCAAGAATGCTTCATATTCACGAGAAAAGGAGGTCATTTCCTCATACATGGTGCTGACATGGCAGAATCTGTGTCCATGGAAACATAGGTCTAAATCCTTCTATTAGTCATATTGAATCAATGATATCTTCATTGATATAGATGATAACAGTAACCACAATAGCTACACCACTGTAGATCAACTCCAGTTGATGCCAACAACAAGATTTATACCACTGCCTTCTTCTCTTTGACCATTGGTTACCTGTTTGTTGGGATTTTTCATTGCAGCTCCAATGTATTTATGTCTGGTAGTATATTCTTGGTTTTGCATCCTTGAACCAAAGTATCTGGAGAGATTCTACAATAGAGTCTTTGTCACCTGCTCTTCAAATTTTGGGTATCCTCCTGGGAAGGCCAGGTGTCATGAACTGCTGTTTTGTTAAATGCTGTATCACAAAGTCCTCCTTTGTGCTCTAGTCATGAAAGAAGATGAAACCCATTTCACAAACACTGGTCTATCTATGAGATTAGTGTTCTGCAATTGGGTTTTATACTGTCCTAGTATCGCACATATACTGGCTGCAATGTTAATCGGAATTCAAAAAAGTTATTGAAAAATGAAGGAGACTAAAACGTTCAACGGTCTGGTAACCAAGCCTTATGAGGAACAGCTTAGGGAACTGGATATACTTTGCTTGGAAAGGAATAAAAGAGTAGTTACCTAGAAAAAGGTGGAGCAAGCTCATTTTCTATTGCCAAGGAAATTGGAATGCAAACCAATGTATTCAAATGACAAAAACAAAAAACCCATAACATGTGCAATCTCCTTCTTTGGAGGTCTTTAAACAGAGGTGGGATGGCCATCTCCCAACAGTGTTTCAATTGTGTATAACTGCATGGCAGAGGTTGGTATAGATAGCCCTTGTAGTTCCTTCCAAACTGATGATTCTATTATTTTCTATTGTAATTCTGAGGTTAGGAAAGAACAAAAAGAGACCATTACTAGGGGCTATTCAATGACTCTATTGAGAATTAAATTTTAACCTATCAGTGAGAAGAAAATGTACAACAGCAACAAAACAAAACATTCTTTTCTAGTAGTGTGTATGGATTTAATAGCCATCCTTTTCTTCTCTATTAGGGAAGCCACATGTCACCCATTTAAGTCATTGGAAACATTCAATTTACCTTAATGGTTAGGAATAATATTTGCAGTGAATCTAGAGGAATTCTAAGTTTGGGCTGCCTAGAATATTGCTTATTTATGACACAGACTGTTATATATCTTTTCTTTGTTGTATTCATATTTCCAATTATAACACCTTTAAAAATCTGCTATGGAAATTCAGTACACTTGGATCATACTGTCTCTAGGACTATACTCCAAAACAAATTGTCCCCCAACCTGTTACAACAGATGACGATTCAAGCTGCATGTGAACTGAAGTGTCACTACTGAAATATGCCAACTGGTCCAGATCAAACAGTACTTTTGCTATATATGTTGCTTGCCTGAACTCCTACATTGATTTACTTTGAAGCAAAATCGATTTTAAAAGGGCTGGGGAGTGCAATTTACATCAAAGCTGTGCTTTTAAGTAATTTGAACTGAAATCTTCAACACATTTAGGATGGGCTTTCTGGAAAGCTTTGTTCAAAGCCTATATTTTGGCTCTGATTTAGCATGCTTATAGTTTAGGCATAATTTAGCTATCAGTTTGCGGGGGTGGGTTATGACTGTGGAAGACAGGCAGAAATCGTTGTGAGAGTAAGGTAAAGGTAAAGGTTTTCCCCTAACATTAAGTCTAGTCGTGTCCAACTCTGTGGATTGGTGCTCATCCCCATTTCTAAACTGAAGAGTGGGCATTGTTCATAGACACCTCCAAAGTCATGTGGCAAGCATGACTGCATGGAGCGCCATTACGTTTCCGCTGGAATTGTACCTATTGATCTACTCACATTTCCATATTTTCGAACTGCTAGGTTGGCAGAAGCTGGGGCTAACAGTAGGAGCTCACCCTGCTCTCTGGAATTGAACCACTGACCTTTCGGTCACCAAGTTCAACAGCTCAGCAGTTTAACCTTCTGTGCCACCAGGGGCTCCTGGTTGTGAGGGTGCAAATGGAAGTAATATAGTTTAACACTACTTTAACTAGCATGGCTCTATTTTGGGATTAGATTAGTAGTCTGAAGACGCATCAACACACATGGCAGACAAGGCTAAAGACTTTGTAAAATTACAACTCTCATGATTTCATAGCACTGAACCTTGGCAGTCAGTAGGCTTGTTTGATCCCCAAAAAATGGTTCAAAACTCATTTTTAAAGGGCAATGGCTGCCGTGCCAAAACCCTGCCCCTCCCGAGGTGGTTTCTCCTCATTGGCTGGAGGCAAGCATCCTAGCATACAAGCAACTGCTTGCCTCCAAATGCTGATTCATTTCCGATTTACTTCCTGGATCGGAAAATAAGATGGCGACAGTGGCTTCGAAATGGCAAGGATACTTCCAGGTTCTCAAATCGCTTTGAAATCACTTCAAAAAAGCATTAATTCCAATTTTAATCAAAATAACAAAGATTCCAAATGAACCTACCCATGCCTAGCAGTTAGTGATATCAAGCTGCATCTGGAAAAGGTTAATTATAACTTCCAAATTGTTCAATTTCACTAGTAACAATCTATTTTTTTTAATTTGAAAAAAAGCATTATTTTATAGTATTAATGTTGTGTTGTTACTATTCATTTCAGATACTGGTAATTATTCAAATACACCTATTTTTTCATTTTGTCCATATAGTCACGATAGAATTACTGAAAAATGAGAGCCAGAAAGAGAATCCTCAAGGAAGGGATAAACAGGGAGAGCAAAAGGATGTGAGATTCAGATTTTGTAGAAACACAACCTTTTGGTGGGAATCAGAAAACAACATTCCCAAACAATTAAATGAAAAGAACTGGCCATTATATGGCTGTGTGGTCTTTCCACACAGCCATATAACCCAGAATATCAAGGCAGATAATCCACAATAACTGCTTTGAACAGGGTTATCTGGATCCACATTGACATATAATCCAGTTCAATGTGGATTTTATCCAGCTGTATGGAAGGGGCCTCAGTCACTACAGAATTATTTGTTTTGAGGGGGAAAGAAAAATGAGAAGAATAGAAGAGTAAAGAATGGGGCATAGCTGAAGATGTTTTAGAACATTTTACTATTTAATGTTATCAAGCACTGCACTTATTTACATGGAAAAATCATGTGCAAAAATAGAGCACTGGATATTTTACTTGTATACCAACAAGAAAATAATATGATATCTGGCTAAACATCTGGCTAAAGACTTGAGATATAGAATTGAATCTGAATTAGAAGTGAACTCAGTGCTTTAATAATTTGATTTCATACTTGTAGGACACCAGACTGCTACAATAATAAAGATTTCTTTTTTCCTCTCCATTTATAGTACTTGGTCATAATATTACAAAATTTTAATAAAGTATTAACATTTTAGGTGGAGAATTGTTCAAACTGCTAACAGATTGTCTTTATGAGCACACAACACGTTTCTGTTGGGAGATATTTCACATGTAGGTAATTTCCTAATAATGGCTTTCAAAACATTAATATTGCAGCTTTAAAAAGTAGTTCCATATTAAAATGGAAAATAAAAACTCCTCTCCAGGGAGTTAACTGTCACAGGCCTCACAATTTCTTTTAAAATAGCACCTACTGCTCTAAAATAGTACTGCAACAATCCACAATAAGAAGTTCAAAAAGGTATGCAAACATTTTAATCGGAGAAACAAAACTTTCCAAGTACATACACATGCACACACATTTTAAATAAGATGGTTCACTTTCTGTGAAAGCACATTATATTACCTTTATGATTGAGGGAAAGACAGTCATATCATAAGCTTTTATAACTAAATATATATCTACACTACAGAATTAATGCAATGTGACACCGCTTTAACTGCCATGGCACAATCCTATGAGATCTTGGGATTTGGAGTTTTACAGGATCTTTAGCCTTGATCCCAACTTCACTGTAGTCTACACCAGTGTTTCCCAACCTTTTTTGAGCCGCGGCACATTTTTTACATTTAGAAAATTCTGGGGCACACCACTTGACCCCATTTCAAAGAGGGCAGCATTGCCTCCTTGTCAATAAGGCCGCTAGGAATTCTGGGAATTGGGAGTCCAAAGCACCTTCTCTTCTTCAGGCTAAACATGCCCAGCAGCTCTTTAAGCCGTTCCTCATAGGGTTTGTTGTTGTTATTATTATATACTACAATGCACAGGAAGGCTCTCCTCGCAGCCACACCAAAGGCGATCCAGGGCCTCCGCTTCTAATCCAAGGACATTAAGCATCAGGCCATCAAGACTTTGTGTTTCAGCACCCATTACAACTCAATTCACTTCTGGCTGCAGAGTGGGAGTGGTGCACATGTGCAGTGGAGGGAGGGAGGGGGGAGGTGTCTTCTGCGCCTACACGTCTGGCCCCGCCCCCACTCTATCCTCCTATGGCTGCAAATGAGCATGTTTTGGACTCCAACTCCCAGAATTCCGAGCGGCTTCCCTCAGGCCCTTCCCTTTTCTTGTTCCACTTAAGCAGCTGAGGGACAGGCCAGGGGCCGCTAGGGATTGTGGGAGTTGGAGTCCAAAACACCTGGAGGGAGGGGGTCCAAGTCGGGCCAGGCCTGCCTGAGGAGATCTGTGTATTCAGAAAGGGCTTCTCCACTGATGCTTTTGAACTTTGGAGACTTCCTCACGCAAAGCAGATGGCTGGCGGTCCAAAGAGGAGAAGCGCCCTCCCTCCTCCTCCTGATCAGCAGTCCCGAGGGCACCTGGCCCTTCCTCCTCCTCCTCCCCCAAGCAGCAGCAGCAGGAGTTCGGCAGGAGGGGTAAGAAAGGGGGGAAGAGAGATTTTTCCACAGCACATCAGGTGATCGCTCACGGAACACTAGTGTGCCGCAGAACAGTGGTTGGGAAACACTGGTCTTCACTGACAATATAATGCCATTTCAAACTGCATTATATGGCAGTGTGGATGGGGCCCTTCTCTGCCAGAGTGCTGTTGTCTTACCAAACTAGACCTCCCATGATTCCACAGAATTGAGCTATGACTGTTAAAGTGGTGCCAATCTGCATGAATTCTACAGTGATGTACTCTCAGACACAAAGGTGCTCAAGCACATTGATCCAGATTAACATGACCATATCTTTGAATGCTACCTTCATTTTAATCAGGGAAACAAAACTTTCCAGATACATGCACATGCACACACATTTTCAATAAGACTGTTCACTTTCTGCTCTGTAAATGTATATTATAGCACCTATGTGCCTGAGGGAAAGACAGTCGTATCATAAACTTATCAAAGAACTTCTACATTCACCCGATTTCTAGAATTCATGGCAAGTAGCTAGCTACATTACTTATGGGAACCAGATAGATATAGTTCCTAAACGTAAACTTTAAAGAGCTCAGCTTCGCTTAGCCTAATTTTGACCAAACATTCAGAGGCTGTTGGGTGGGGGTGTGTGATTTGATTAGTTCCAAGACATTACATTTGCATCTCAGGTGGGGATTGCAGAAGACACTGGATATCCCCACCAATCCCCTTCCCTTCAAATCAGAAGTAGGCAAAGTGAAACCCATAGACTGCATGCAAACCTTAAGGTTCCCAAACCCCCAAAAGCTCCGAACAAGATTTTTTTAAAAAAAAATAGTCCACCTTTAAAAAAAAATAGTACAGCTTCTCAAACTACTAGAATAAAAATCAATTTGTACAGCAAGGTGGCTCAGTTTCAAACATAAATTCACAACAGTATAATGTTGTCCATATAATGTTGTTGTTTTGCCCTCCAACCCCAAGCCTCTCGCATACCCTCTCACATACCCCATGAACCAAAAACAGAAAAAGAAAAAAGCTACTAACTGGCCAAAATCAAAATCAAAGGTCACATGACATCCCATTGGTTGTTCTGGTGCAGCCCACTAAGGGACATCGGGGATGAAATACTACAATTCTCCAGCGTCTGTCCCTAAATCATCCGAAACCAGGACATAAAACTCTAATCAGCTAGAAAGAAGGTCAGGATGTTTATATATTATGAATTTGTCAAACTATTTGTCAGCATTGGAAGAGTAACCATGCTCATTCAATATCCATTTTTCTACTTTGGAGACAGAACTGGATATTTGTACCTCCTTTCAGCACTCATTTGCTAAAGAGCAATTTGACACATTGCGGCTACACTGCAGAATTAATTCTGTTTGACTCCGCTTTAACTCAATGCTATGGAATCCTAGGGTTTGTAGTAAATAACCTATTATCTTATGTTTAACTCATTTCAATGAAGAGTTGTTGTTATTTACAGTATGTACACTTATACATGTGTGTTGTTTTATACGTCTGGAAACATTGTCTTGAGGTTGGGTTCAGACAAGGTGTCTATAGTGGCAGCACTGAATATAGAGGGGCATCCCTCTATATTCCATTGGGATAGAATTAAATACATCTACATTAGATATTTTGAGGGAAGTTGGACACCTCAAAGTAGGTGTCATAGAGCTGGGGATCGACAAAAGCCTCCACTCTTGGCAATTGCAGTGAGCACTGGGAAGTCCTTAGAGTCAATGGTGTAACCTAAAGTTGTCATATATGGTCATCAGTTCAATGATCAAACTGTGAAAGCAGTTGCTTTCTGGTGTCTTTTATAAGGGCTAAAGGATTGGAAAGCCACGTTTGGACAGAGGAATAATTACATCTGTGCCATTGCAAGGATTGTCCCAGTGTAAGCCACAGAGTTGTTGAAATAAGGGTTGAAAACCCACTACATAAAGTGACTACAGCAGTGAGATAAACAATAGAACCCTTATATCAAATATGGAAACCTCATACCTCCACACATACACACCTCAGACTTATTCTTGTCTATTGTCTCATCACTGGTCATGCTTCAGCAAATTAAACTTAGCTTCTCGTTGAAAGCAAACTGACATGCTATCAAGTCTCCAAAAATCATAGGGGCTAGGGGTGTGCAGAATTCCATTTGGCAATTCAGGATTTGGGAAAATTCAGCAATCCAGCAGCCAGATCGCTGAAAATGGACCAGGCAGGATGAAGCCTTAACAGGAAAAGATCACAAGCAGCTGAATCTTTCGGCTAATGGGGGTGATGAGGCTGAGTGGCACTCTACCTGAGGCAAATCAGGCAAGAGTGGGTAACTGGCAGCAGCACCTCCCTTTCTTTCTTCCCTGGCAGCCTCCTCTATCCCTTCCCGAAGCCTCCCCCCACCCCTGGAGTATCCGCTTGAGGCAAATAAGGGGGGGGGAGAGGGGGGGATAAGGTGGGAAAAGCTTCCCTAGAACTCCCCTCCAGAGAGGGCCCGGCTAGGAACGCGCTTTTTCCAGCAGCACTTGACTTGCAGGAAAGACGTTGATAAGCTGGAAATCCTTGCAATGGCACAGATGTAATTATTCCTCTGGCTAAACGTGGGTTTCCAATCCTTTAGCTTTTACAAAAGACACCAGAAAGCAACTGCTTTCACAGTTTGATCATTCAACACATGTAACTGCTGACCATATATGACAACATTAGGTTAACACGATTGGCTCTAAGGACTTCCCAGTGCTCACTGCAATTGCCAAGAGTGGAGGCTTTTGTCGATCCAACTTCCCCCAAAGTATCTAATGTAGATGTATTTAATTCTAACTAAAATGATCAAGGGTCTGGAGAACAAGCCCTATGAGGAGTGGCTTAAAGACCTGAGCATGTTTAGCCTTCAGAAGAGAAGGCTGAGAGGAGACATGATGGCCATGTATAAATGTGTGAGGGGGAGTTATAGGGAGGAGAGATGAAGCTCGTTTTCTGCTGTCCAGGAAATTAGGAGACAGAACAATGACTTCAAAGTATAGGAAAGGAGATTCCACCCAAACATTAGGAAGAACTTCCTAATGGCGAAAGCTGTTCAGCAGTGGAACTCTCTCTCTCTCTCTCTCTCTCTCTCTCTCTCTCTCTCTCTGTGTGTGTGTGTGTGTGTGTGTGTGTGTGCCTGGAGTGTGATGGAGCTTCCTTCTTTGGAGGCTTTTAAGCAGAATCTGGATATCAAGGGTGCGTTGAATGCGATTTTCCTGCTTCTTGACAGAGGGTTGGACTAGATGACCCACAAGGTCTCTTCCAACTCTATGGTTCTATGGTAGCCAAAAATCCACGCAGGTTGTAAAGTAGTGCCATGCCTAGAATCTAGAGCAGCCTCTCTCAACCTTTGGTCCTATACAGATGTTTGAAAATCATTCTCAGAATTACTGAACTTTCACTGTACTGGCTACTGGCTAGGCCTTTTGGAAACTGAAATTCAAATCATCTAAAAGACTAAAAGTTGAGCAGAATTGATCTAATGACTTACCTCTGAAAAGTATACAGGCAGTCCCCAAGTTATGAGCAAGGTGAGTTCTGTAGGTCTGTTCTTAAGTTGAATTTATTTGTAAGTCGGAACAGGTAACCATTACAGGCTAACAGTCTCTCTCAAAACCGTCCTATTCCAGTGGCTTCTTGCAGTGTTTATTTCTACCATAAAATATTTATCTTCCTGATATTTTATCAATTCTAGGGGATGAAGACAGTGGGAAAATCTGACACAACAGGTTTTGCCTCTGTGTGAGAAAGAGGTCAGTTGTATTCTGAAAAAAAGAAACATGGCTTTGCTTGAACATCTCAAAGATTTTTGTGTTTGCTGGTACATCTGTAGTTTTCTCTACAAGGATACAATCATTTAAAGTTATTCCCTAAATGCTCAACTAAAATTCAGACTCAAAAGAATCTGGGTGTGTACAAAACTTGTTCCAGGTATTCCAAATAATTACAGTGCTGAACCACTATAATTTGAATTGAAGATAATTACAAGGAAATGGAAACTTGACAGATCTTAAAGGGTCACACAGCAATCAGATTTCCTTTTTGATTCAGACTATTGAGACAATGAAGCTGCTGGGCTAATTTGCATAGATATGCATCAGCAAGTATATACACAGTAGAGTGCTGATGCAATTTTGTGTTATTTTGCACAGTATAGCTGATTTTTATTTTTACACTAGAAGGAAGTGAGAAGGGGGAACCCAAGCAAATCTTAGTGCCCAGTCATAGCAGAAGAACTGATGCAATAGCTGCCTCCTGTGAGCAACTTTCAAATTTAAATCCTGTAGAGAAGGAACACAATTCAAATTGCCTGCTTACTTTCAGTCTTCTTTTGACATAGACATCTTACAGCCCAGTCTAATATCCCAGCCCAAAGTACTACTTCAAACATTTCATGATATGACCTTCAATGCAATGGTAATTAAATATATTAATCATTTGACGAGAAACAAACTGTATTTATTTCTATCTACTCACTTTATTAAAATGCATATGTGAATCTAAACATCCCTCTGTACATGAAGCAGAGTACACATTCAATCTTGGGCTTTTCCCCTCTACATCCCCCCATCAAAATCTAGGTACTTGGAGATCCATGTAGGACAGTGTTTCTCAACCTGGGGGTCGGGACCCCTAGTGGGGTGATGAGACGGTGTCAGGGGGGTCACTAAAGACCATCAGAAAACACAGTATTTTCTGTTGATCAGGGGGGCTCTGTGTTGGAAGTTTGGCCTAATTCCATCGTTGGTGGGGTTCAGAATGCTCTTTGATTGTAGGTGAACTATAAATCCCAGCAACTACAACTCCCAAATGTCAAGGTCTATTTCACCAAACTCCACCAGTGTTCACATCTGGGCATATTGTATTTGTGCCAAGTTTGGTCCAGAGCCATCATTGTTTGAGCCCACAGTGCTCTCTGGATATAGGTGAACTACAACTCCAAAACTCAAAGTCAATGCTCACCAAACCCAATATTTTCTGTTGGTCATGAGAGTTCTGTGTGCCAAGTTTGGTTCAATTCCATCGTTGGTGGAGTTCAGAATGCTCTTTGATTGTAGGTGAACAATAAATCCCAGCAGCTCCAACTCCCAAATGACAAAATCAATCCCCTCTCAACCTCACCAGTATTCAAATTTGGGCTTATCGGGGATTTGTGCCAAATTTGGTCCAGTGAATGAAAATACATCCTGCATATCAGATATTTACATTGCGATTCATAAAAGTAGCAAAATTACAGTTATGGAGTAGCAACGAAAATAATTTTATCGTTGAGGGTCACTACAACATGAGGAAGTGTATTAAGGGGTCCTTGCATTAGAAAGGTTGAGAACCACTGATCTACTTGCTTTATTATAACGTGTATGTGAATCTAAACATCCCTTCTGTGCACGAAGCAGAGTAGACATTCAAGCTTGGGCTTTCCCCCTCTACATCCCCCATTAAAATCTAGGAACTTTGGGATCCATGCAGGATATAGTGCAGGAAGAGCTGAAGATGGAGGAAAAGGAAGACATTATCCCTCTCCTTGCTTGAATGAAAGAAAAACAATGCAATCCTGTATACAACGACTTATAAACAAGAGTCAATGTGTTCAGTACAGTATTAAATCTTCAAACTCAATTGTAATGGAATTTACTTCTGTATGGATATGCGCTGCATTGTTAACATCCTAATACATGTGTATTCTGTACTAGCGGTCCCCTGCCACACATTGCTGTGGCCTAGTCTGGTGATCTGGAAAATAAAGCAATGAGAAAGTGTTGGTTTCTATTATAGGTAATTTATTTATGCTTGTGAGTAAACAATATGTCTTGTTGTTTCTTTGTCAATGTTGATGTAGAGATTGTCTTGTTTGCCTACTCTGGAACTTGCAACATATAATGGTCCTTCTTTGGGGGTCCATTTCAAATCTATGAGACTATATCTGTCATATACGTGTGTGTGAATCATATATATCTAGCTATATTTATGGCTGCATGGCTCTTTGTCAGGAGGGCTTTGATGATGTTTTCTTGCCCTGGTGAAGGGAGTTGGACTGGATGGGCTTATGGCAGCATTTCTCAACCTGGGGGTTGGGACCCGTGGAGGGATCTCGAGGGGGTGTCAGAAGGATCTCCAAAGACCATCAGAAAACACCGTATTTTCTGTTGATCATAGTAGTTCTGTGTGGGAATTTAGGCCCAATTCTATCATTGGTAGGATTCAGAATGCTTTTTGATTATAGGTGAACTATAAATCCCAGCAACTACACCTCCCAAATGCCAAGGTCTATTTTCCCCAAACTCCACCCATGTTCACATTTGGGCATATTGAATATTCATGCCAAGTTTGGTCCAGATCCATCATTGTTTGAGTCCATAGTGCTCTCTGGATATAGGTGAACTAAAACTCCAAAACTCAAGGTCAATGCCCACCAAACCCTTCTAGTGTTTTCTGTTGGTCATGGGAGTTCTGTGTGCCAAGTTTAATTCAATTCCATCATTGGTGGAGTTCAGAATGCACTGATTGTAGGTTAACAATAAATCCCAGTAACCACAACTCCCAAATGATAAAATCATTTTTAGTGATGGTCATTCCTTGGGTTAGTGGGCGTCTTATGGCCAAATTTGGTGGCAATCTGTCCAGTGGGTTTTGAGTTATGATGTCATTCAAAACAAACAGAGCATTTATATATAGAGACATAACTGTCCCCTGCCATGTGTTGCTGTGGCCCAGTCTGTGTATACTGTATATGTTTTGTGTGTGTATGTATGTAGTTTTGTGCATGCGTAGTAAAGTTTTTTAATATATATATTTTGCTTTCTAAGTCTCTTCAACTGTGTTTTTCTGTGTCTTTGTAAGTAATGGTTACTCAGCGGCCTGATAGGTGTATTGTGTCCAAATTTGGTGTCAATTCGTCCATTGGTTTTTGAGTTATGTTAATCCCACAAACTAACATTACATTTTTATTTACATAGATTATTCAATTATCATTTTATTGTATTATTTTTATTATTGCATTTTATTATTATATTATTCTATGATATTATTATAATATTTCTATGACCCTCTGCGCATGCTCAGGAACAATAGTCTAACTTTGCAGTGCTGGATTTCTAATTATTAGTATTATATTACTATTTTTTATTAATTTCAATGTATTTTTTGGCTATGTAAGTTCCTTCCACTGTGTTATTCAGTGTTTTTATGAGTGATGGTCACTTGTTGGCTTGATAGGTGTCAATTCGCCCAGTGGTTTTGGTGTTATATTAATCCCACAAACTAACATTACATTTTTATTTATATAGATAAGATTGCTGAGAAAAAGGGGAGAAAATAAGAGAATCAATGCATGATGCAGTCTCATATGTCTTTGTATGTGTATATATATATGTATGTATACATCCATACACATACACAGAATAATTGTGCTCCTATTTTCTATAAAATGCCTACTAGATCTCTAAAGAACTTCCTTAAGAAGCATAGCATTTCAGCAAATAAATCCTGGATACAGAAATTAAGGCTTGCAATTCATTTCAGACAATAGGACAATAAGCCATTTTTAATTATTGTTTTCAAATAACCCTATGCAAGGAATAACCCAACCACCACTGGAAGGAATCAGGGGGGAAAGCCTGAACACACAGGTGATGCTCAATGCCATTGTATGCCTTCCCTTTATTTCGTAATAGGAAAAGGGTGAGGTTCCGAACACGGGAGGGAGGGGGGAGCGGGGAGAGAGCTCCGTAGACGCCAGGCTGAGCGGCTCATTAACATACCCACCCAAACACTGTGACGTCACTGCGCGCGAGCCTTGCCCCGCCCCTCCACGGCTCCAAGCGGGGATTCAGGCAGGAGAGGAAGGTGTCCTTGTCGCCGGTTGCCAGCCAGCCCTTGCTGGGGATGAGTGGCTGTGGCTGATCATCACCAGCCTGATTCGCATTTGTATTGCTTTACCCCCCAAAAATTCCCTTTCTCCGATTTTCTTTTGTTATGGGGTGGGCAAGCTAGAAAAAGGGTTGCTTTGTTGGGTAAGAACTAACAACAGCAACAACAATGATAGTGAGGGTATTCTTCCCACCCCTGTAAACATTAGAATCTTGGGAAAGAATTTGCAAGGCATCTTGGGTGCCCATCTCTTATTCTCTGTGAACATCCAGAAGCATCTATTCTATTCAATGGGGACTTCATAAACCCAAATAACAAAGTGTCAGACCACACCTGGAATACTGTGTCCAATTCTGGGCACCGCAATTTAAGGAAGATGTTGACATGCTGGAATGTGTCCACAGAAAAAACAACTACAATGATCAAGGGTCTAGAGAACAAGCCCTATGAGGAGCGGCTTAAAGAGCTGGGCATGTTTAGCCTGCGGAAAAGAAGGCTGAGAGGAGACGTGATGGCTATGTGTCAATATGTGAGGGGAAGTCATAGGGAGGACGGGGCAATGATGTTTTCTGCCGCCTTGGAGACCAGGACACCGAACAATTGCTTCAAACTACAGGAAAGGAGATTCCACTTAAACATTAGGAAGCACTTCCTAACTGTGAGAGCTGTTCAGAGTGGAACTCTCTGCCCTGGAGTGTGGTGGAGGGTCTATCTTTTGAGGCATTTAAAGAGAGGCTTGGTGGTCATCTGTCAGGGGTGCTTTGAAGGCGATCTAACTGCTTCTTGGCAGAATGGGGTTGGACTGGATGACCCACGAGGTCTCCTCCAGCTCTATGATTCTATGATTCCAGCCAAACAGGAGAAGCAAGGAGACAATCTCAATATACATGCGGAGGGAGACAAAAGGGTGTATCTACAGAGCAGAATTAATGCACTCTAATGGCAGTGGCTTGATGCTATGGAATCCTGGGAGTTGTATTTTCACAACAACTTGAGTCTTCAGTGCCAAATCGTGCTGGGCCTTCACTAAACTCCAACTCCCAGGTTTCCATAGCATTGATTGAGCCATGGCAAGTTGTGTCTGACTGCATTTAATCTACCCTGTAGAAGGCCTGGATCGTCTAGAGCAGGGCTGTCCAACTGCCGGCCCTGCAGGTGTTTTGGACTTCAACTCCCAGAAATCCTAGCCAGTTTACCAGCTGTTAAGATTTCTGGGATTTGAAGGCCAAAACACCTGCAGGGCCGGCAGTTCAACAGCCCTGGTCTAGAGCAGTGGTTCTCAATCTGTGGGTCCCCAGATGTTTTGGCCTTCAACTCCCAGAAATCCTGACAGCTGGTAAACTGGCTGGGAATTCTGGGAGCGGTAGGCCAAAACACCTGGGAACCCACAGGTTGTTCTGGGGTTGTTCTGGGGTAGGCTCACACACTGAATGGGATTTTCCCAGGGATTGGCTCCTCAACTACTGGGAACACGGGTTGCGATGGGGTTGAGGCCTCTGCAATGCCCTGCTTCCATCTGATGCAATACCAAAAGGGGAACCAAAATGCCCACCAAGCATTCGGGTGTCAAAAGCTGGCTTTCTTGGTCTCCTTTGCTACATACGCAGACATGCCGCGAAATAAAAATAAAGGAGCAACACTGGAGAAAGATTCTCCTCCCTAGACGACAAGCTGCAGAGGAAGAGGAGGAGATCTCGCTTTCCTAGAAAGAGCTGGAGGACTCTCCCTAGGCTGATCTGACAAGCCTGCCCACGCGTGGGGTGGGGGGACCCGCCACAGAGCATCTCCAGCTTGACTGCCCCCAAATCCTACTAACCCACATGTTTCTGATTCCCTCCCTCCACCTGCCTCTTCCTTTCCCTGAAACCTTCCTTGCCTTGAATGCCTCCATCCTGCTGTGTCAGGAGAGGCATCCCAATGGGAAGGATGCTCTCAGCATCCTCAGGAGGCCACATTCTCTGGACCAGGGAGGAGGAGGAGGAAGCAACAGCACTGCGCCTCTCCTTCTGCTGATGAAGACCCCACATCCTTCTCAACATCCCTTTAGTCCTACCCCCCCCCCCCCCCCATTACTGCCCTTTCTATCCCATGTCTGCTAAGTAGGGGTGGCTTTGCTTGCCTGTCATAGCCATATAGGATCATTTGGCCTTCTTTGCCTCCCATATTTGGCTGCCTATCCAACCGGGCCTTGTTCCCAACCAACCCACTTGTCAATTCCATCCACGACGCGGGCGCCCCTTTGTGGACAAGCGGGTGGCAATCCTTGCCCATCTTTTCCACGAGGGGAGGCAACCCCCCCAAGTCTTGGGATAGGCCCCTCCCGTGGGTTAGAGGGGCCTTTCCTTAGAGAGCGCGTGGTCCAGGCGGCCACGAGGCTGGCTCGCCTCGGATGTGTCCAAGCAGGCACCCCACCCATCACACACACACACACACAAACACGCAAGCTTCCCCCCTTCGTCGATACTCTCCCTTTCCATCTATTCGGGAGATCAGGCGCTGGAAGCCCCCCTGGCCCGCATCCCGCCAGTCTTACCTTCTGTCCAAAGGCGCCCAGCGTGGCTTGGGCGACTCGCGCTTCTCTCCCGCAGTCCCCGCAATGTGGCCAGCAGAACGATCAATGGCTTTGTGGGGAGGGAGAAGGGGCAGCGGTTTTCGCGCGTGTGTGTGTGTTGTGTGTCTGTGTATTGCTCTGGGAGGTGGCGGGGAAAGAGACGTACATGTGCGCGGCGCTTCCGATGCAGGGGCGTTTAAAGACGGAGAGAAAGGCGGGAGGGAAGGAGGGAGGGAAGGAGGGAGGGGGAAAGGCAGGGCGGAGGGAGGGAGCCGCACCTCCCTTGACGCAGAGCAGCCTGCAACGCCGGCCTCTCCATCCTCCTCCTCCATCCTCCATCCTCCTCCAGGCAAAACCAAAAGAACAAGGGGCTCCCCCTCCCCACCCCTGTAAGAGAGGCGCGCTAGTCCAACCAAGGCTAGGCGCTTTCCACCGAGAACAAAGCGACCCCCACCCCCTTCTTCTCCACGCGTCTTTGCGCGCCCAGCCCTGGTCCCAAGCCCCCTCTCCCGTCCCCAGCCTAACCCCACCCTATGGCTTTTTAGGGGAGACTGCGGCACGTTTTACTTGCCCTGGAGGGAGAGGATGCAGTAGTCAAAGGACCCAAGCTCCCCCCTCTCTCCTCGCCCTCTTTTGGTTTTGGGAATAGAGAGGTTAGGCGCATCAGGAGATGTACCCCGCCTGGCACACTCCTATAGGGGGATAGGACAGTTCCTGGACAGCCAGAGTTGTGCCATGGAGAAAGAGGACTCAGCTTTTCTCTCTCTCTCTCTCTCTCTCTCTCTCTCTCTCTCTCTCTCTCTCTCTCTCTGTCTTAGGTTTTTGGGAATGGAAAGGTTGGCCATGCTAAGATGGGACCTCCAGGCTTGTCATTATAAGAAGAGTGGGTCATTCATGAGCAGCTCCAGTTATGGGGTGGAGAGCAATAGAAAGGGCATGGAAGAGAATAATGGCCTTCTCAGTGGTGGCTCCTGGGCTCTGGAACTCTGCCCCCAGTGAGATTAGATCAGCACCCTCCCTCCTGGCCCTCAGAAAGGAAACAAAGACGTGGTTTAATGTATTGTCAAAGGCATTCATGGCCAGAATCACTGGGTTACTGTGTGTTTTCCCGGGCTGTATGGCCACGTTCCAGAAGCATTCTCTCCTGATGTTTCAGCTGCATCTATGGCAGGCATCCTCAGAAGTTGTGGGGTCTTCCATGTGTCTTGGAACGGTTTCTCCATGTAGAGATGTTCAATGTATTGCCGAAGGCTTTCATGGCCATAATCACTGGGTTGTTGTGAGTTTTCTGGACTGTATGGCCATGTTCCAGAAGGATTCTCTCCTGATGTTTCACCTGCATGGCAGGCATCCTCAGAAATTGTGAGGTCCAATAAATAAATAAATAAATGTAATGTGAGGCTAGGGCCCAACCTCACTGCCAGGGACACACACTTGAGCAAGTCACACCCATTCAACCACCTTGGAATATAATATAATATTCCAAGTCTTCAAAATGGATGGAGACTTTTGCCAAAGACCCCAAGGCAGTCTTCCCCCCCATGAATTTTGGACAGCTAGATGTTTGGCATGCTGGGAGGAATGTCCCTGCCTATCAAATGCTTATAAGAGGAGTGGGCTGTTAGTGGGCAGCTGGAGTTGGGGATGAGAAGGAATAGAAAGAGCAAGGAAGTGGGAGGGCATGATGTGGTTTGACAATCCAGCCAAATTTCCAGGAGACCACAGTTTAGATCTGCACTATGCTATGGACATACACTTGGGCCAGTCAATTTCATTCAATGTCACCCAAGTCTCCTTTTCTCTCTCTTGATTTTTGGAAATTGAGAAGTGGGCACACTAGAAGGAAGAGGTGCTTTGAATGCGATTTTCCTGCTTCTTGACAGGTTGGACTGGATGGCCCATGAGGTCTCTTCCAACTCAAGGATTTGATTATTCCTATTTGTGAGCAGTTCATGGGTAACAGCAGTTCTGAAGGGGAGAGAAATAGAAAGAGCAAGGAAGAGAGTGAGCATGGTGTAGTTTGAGAGTTGGGCCAAAATCCAGGATATCAGGATTTGAATCCACACTCCACCGTGGACACTCTCATTCAAGTCACACTCATTCAATCTCACCAGAACGTGATGGAAAACGACTTCAGAATAATAGATCTTGCCAAGTGATGGAGAAGTTGGTATTATTTATTTATTTACAATATTTATATACCGCCTTTTTAACCCCCCCGGGGGGGGCTCAAAGTGGTATTACTAAAGTGCTTAAGCCTCTTTCTCTCTCCACCACCCCCTTGACTTTTGGAAATGGTTGGGTGCTTTAAAGGGAAATGTCACATACCTATAAGAGAAGTAGGCAATTGTCTGATAAGAGGAATAGAAAGGGCAAGTATGAAGAGCATGGTGTTTTGAGGGTTGGGCCAATACTCTATGAAACTAAGGTTCAAAGGAGCACTTCACCAGGTGTGTCTCGCCCATTCAAATGATGGTGAACAGCCTTGGGAATAATAAATCTTGTCAAGAAACCCCCAGGATAGAGTCACCATAAGTCACAGGTCACTTGGAGACACATCATACCAATTTAAATGAAGCCTTGTTTGCAAAGTGAAAATACATAAAGAGAAAGATACAAGGAGAGGTAGATTGCATATTTAGGTTGGCCTAAAATAGCCAAATTACAAGTTCTGTCTAGTGTTTGAAAGAGGATGGAGTCCTCCATGTGGTATGATTCCCCTTTCAATGATGGAAAAAGCATCTTCCTTTGGTGGTAATTAAGATTCTCCTTGAACAACAGAACCTTAACTTAAGAGTACCCCAACTTAGAGTGTTTTGAGCTCAGTCTGGGTTTCACTTTGAGTTAAGAGCTAGTGCTAGAGGGTGCCCTAATATGAGAGTGCAGAACTTTAGGGCTTCAAAGGAGCAGTCTCTGGGCCTTGTGCCTCCATACGTTGTACTCTTGGCTGCTTTGGGAGATTGCTGTCTGTTTTGTGTCTTGTCCGCTTTGAGGAACTTTAGATTAGTTAATTTTGTGTGGTTTTTATTCTTGGTATGTTTGGCTTCATGAAGAGAGAGAGCAAGAGAGAGCACAAGGGAGGGAGGGAGGCTGGAAGGAGTACAGCATTAAGAAAATGATGTTTCTGCCTCTTCACTTTGTGCTTCCTTGCCACAACTTTGTGCTTCTACCATTTTAATGTTGATTTTTAATTGCTCCATGTGAATTTGCATTTATACAATATTTGTTATTTATAAACTACATTTTCCTATTTAAAAACATGTAACAAAAATGAGGGGGATCGGGGGGCCGGAACAGATTAATAGTATTTCACATTGAGTTAAGGGTGTTTTGAGTTAAGAGTCTGGTCACAGAACAGATTAAACTATTAAGTATCACTGTATCTTCCAACCAAAGTAACTATCCAGAAGTAGTTCTGTGACCGATGTGTAGAAAGAAAAATAAGACTTCATGGTACCTAAACTTAGGTATGGGGGAAGTCTTGGGGAAAAGCCGGATTCTGAGTAAAGTGACTGAAGTGACAAAGCATCCAAAAAACTCTATCCAGATGCTCTCTCTGACCATTAGATCTCCTTCACAACTGACTCTAAAGACAAAAACTGTAGACTAGACGAAGTATTATGTATGATGGTATCAGTTTACACCTGGTGATGTTTGCCAGGATGCATGGTCAACGGTTCTCTGACCTTCAGCTGGAGACAAAAAAACTAACTGAAACTCAGATCAGCCATTGATTTTTCCATTATAGGGGAGGTTCTACTTCCCACTAAACACTAGATACAGTCACAATTTGGGTTCAGTTGATTTTTAAAAAACTTTCACACTACCTACATTTAATCTCCAGCTTCATTTTAAAAAGACTGTCTTGTTTTGCCACACATCTGTTCTCATCCAACTCTGGAGCCAGTGTGCTTTTAAAAAATGCAATGAATGGATCTCTGTACATTTCAGAATATAGTGTGGCACCTGTATCACTTATTCATGCCACCCCAAAATAAGTTCTCTCAAGTGGTTTTCCAGGTCCTCCAGTATGATCATATGATGTTCTTCCAGTAGAAGTGGCTCATTTCAGTGGGTTTTTCTGTCATCTGTAAGTCGATTAACATATCCCTGTGGATAGAAGGGTTGTAGTGTACCATCCCAAACAAACTTTTGGCCACCCTGAATCACATCCAGGGCTCCAGGGACATGACTTTCATGAATTACTGCATCATTATATTTGTTTTCCTGAATTATGTGTCAATTAAGTGCAAAAAATGAACTTGCTCATGTGTTCTTTTTCAATAAGATATGAGGCACCCTACACCCCACCACACAACCAGATGTCTCCATTGACATCCTATGCAAACGACACACTTCTTCATCTGACTAAGCTCTTCATTTAGCAGAGGACACTTGGACTCACAATACCTGAATATGATTTCATTTTGTTCTTTACTGGAAAAAAAACAAAAGAGTCAGCTTGGGATCCATGGCACTCATTTTCAAATGTCATCCTCACATTTTACATTTATAGATTCTCTAATACAGATCTTCAGCAAGGTGAATCTCAGCAGCAGTAAAAAAGGACAACTCTTGGACAAGCTCTGAAAAAATGCAAAAGCTACAGTGCAACTCAGTAGCAGCATATACCATTTCCCATTCCTTGTTCTTTGTTCACACAACAGAAGCTATTTCCATGAATACTTATAACTTGAAGGTATTGTGACATTATATACAATAGTGGATCAAAAGGTTTTGCCTCCGATGTCATAAAAATGTTACGAATGAACATATAACAGCAGAAGTTCCTACAGATCGTAGCCTGAATTATCCTCTACACCAGTGTTTTTGAACCTTTTTGGAGCTACAGCACATTTTTTACATTTACAAAATCCTGGAGCACACCACCAACCAAAATGACACGAAAAGGACACTCTTTTGGTGGGCATTGACCTTGAGTTTTGGAGTTGTAGTTCACCTATATCCAGAGAGCACTGTGGACTCAAACAATGTTGGATCAGGACCAAAATTGGCATGAATACTCAATATGCCCAAATGTGAACACAGATGGAGTTTGGGGAAACAGACCTTGACATTTGGGAGTTACAGTTTCTGGGATTTATAGTTAACACACAATCAAAGAGCATCCTGAACTCTTGCAACAATGGAATTGACCCAAACTTGGCATATTGAACTCTCATTACCAACAGAAAGTACTGAAAGGGTTTGCTTGGGAATTGACCTTGAGTTTGGAAGTTGTAGTTCACCTACACCCAGAGAGCACTGTGGACTCATACAGTGTTGTGTTATGTTGTTGTTTGTTTTCTATCCAGAATCACAATGTTGGAAGGAGGCTCACCACTTTAAGGTCCCCCTAAAACAGGCATGGGAAAACTTTGGCCCTCTGGGTGCTTTGGACTTCAACTCCCACCATTCGTAACAGCCTGAGGCCCTTTCCTGCTTAAATGGCTGAGGGTGGAAAAGGAAAAGAGCCTGAGGCTGCTAGGAATGGTGGGAGTTGGAGTCCAAAACACCTGGAAGGTCCAAGTTTGCCCATGCCAGCTTTCAACAGAGACCTCTTCCTCCCCCTTCCCCTTCGCGCCCTTCCTTCCCCCTCCTGCCAAACACTTACTTTTTCTTTGACACTGCCGCTTCTGCCGCCATTTTGATCCAAGAGGACAGCGTGAGCGTGTTCAGAAGGGGAGGGGGAGGGAGGAAGATGTGACCCTTGTGGGCGCTACTGCGCAGACTCGCCCCAAAGCAAAGTGAGGACAGCAAGGCTGGGAAGAAGAGAACCCAAGTAGAGAAGAAAAAGTGTTTGGCAGGAGGGGGAAGAAAGGGTATTGGAGGTTCCAATATTCCACGGCACACCTGATGATCGCTCACAACACACTAGTGTGCCACGGCACACTGGTTGGGAAACACTGCTCTACACCAAATGGCCATTCAACATAGTGGCTAACAATTTGTACACATTTGTGCCATTGTTTAACTCAGGCATCAAAACCATTTTGGAAAAATTCAGTGGTTTGCTTCATGACCCATGATTTTAAAGCTGTTTTAACGTCATTCTTGTAATTGAATCCGAAACCTTGTAGGTTGTCTTTCAGAGGTCCAAACAGGTAAAAGTCAGAAGGGTCCAAATCAGGGCTGTGGGGTGGGTGAGGCACTACTGACTTGCCCATTTTTGTAGTTGCCTGGTTGAGAAAAATGACACGTGTGGCCATGCATTATCGTGATGAAGCTTGATGGAACAAACGTCTTTTAGTGGTCTCTTCTTTCTTCTTGCCTCCTTGCCATTGCTGATCTGGAATATCACTTAGCACACACTTTGTGATATCCCAGATCAGCAATGATTCCTTGGGCAGAGCCATATGAGACATTATTTATTTATTTTATTTATTTATTATTTGCATTTGTATTCCGCCTCTTCCCGAGGGCTCGTGGCGGGTTACAAGACATACATAGTGATCGGCAGGCAACACTCATGCCGACTCACGAACAAAATAAAACAATGCTATAACCATAAAAATAACAAAATTGATCCTAAAATACATCAGTAAAACATTGTTAAAATTACACTCAGTGACAAAAAACGGTAACACAGAGGCATAAGTCGATTGAAAGCTAGAGGCGTGATATGTCAACCGAAGGCCTGCTTGAAAAGGAAGGTCTTACAGGCCCTGCGGAAGGGGCGAGCTCCCGTATGGCTCTAGCCTCCTCCGGCAGGGCATTCCAGGCCGTTGGAGCTGCTACTGAGAAGGAGCGCTGCCTAGTTGATGATAGGCGGCAGAGGCGGATCGGTGGAATCTCCAGCAGGTTTTGCTCTGCTGAGCGGAGTGATCTCGGGGGATCGTATGGGGCAAGGCGGTCCATTAAATGCATCAGCGACATTCTGAACTGTAACATGTCTGTCTCCTCAAATCAATTCATCAGCGTGTTCTTGATTTGCATTTGTGACTGATGTTGTTGGCCAGCCGCTTCTCAGTTTATCTGCAATTTCTATTTCTCCATTTTCAAACATCTTCCCCCTATGCCACGCATTGCTGATGTCCATTTCAGTGTCCCCATAAACATTCTTCAAGCGATTATGGATTTCCTTAGGCGCACAACCTTCTTTTGCCAGAAATTCAATGCTGACTCTTTCTTTTAGCTTCATTCATGTTCTAGGCAGTCAATCTGAAAAAGAAAAGACTATATCGGTAAAGTAAGGTTACCTCTATCATATCATACATAGGTAGACCAGTAGTTGTGAAAGAAATAAAAGTTAGAGTGATGGAGGCATTACTTTTTGACCCACCTTCGTATATCACAATGTGAATTTTCATCATAACTAGAACAGTAATTTAGGTTTCCGTATGTCCATTCCCATGTTCATATGTATTTCCAATTACTCAATATCCAGTATCAATTTGCCCACATAACCAAGATGTTTTCAAGGTTCTTGAAGTTATTAGTAAGTCTCTGTGAGTCAATATTATGTTAGTGATTGAAATAAAATTGTTTTTCAGTGAACTTGTCAGGAACTCCAATTCGACCAGAAAAGACACGCCAAAAGTCCTCCGTCTTCCAATGGTGATTTATTGTAGTACAGCAAACTTGTAAAGCTAAGACACCCGAGCCCCTCCACCACAATCCTTAAATACCAACTCCCTCCCTATGCAACATCCTGTAAAGATTACATCAGCCACCCTGACTCAGCATACCCAGTAGTCCTTTTCCCACCCAGAGTCCTCTTGGATATTACTTCATATCCTCCTGGTAACTGGAGCAAAGTTCACAATCCCATTGTGTTCCTTAGCAGAGAAGTAGAGCAAAGTTCATGGCTGCAGTCCTATCCTTCTGACTCAGCTGAACATCATCCCACTCATGGCAGAGTGGAATCTACTCTGGCCCAAGGCATAGAGATTCCATTCCTGACAGAACTACTTTCTGCTAGGTGTATTATACAGATGCCATGTTTTGTGGCTATGTACGTTCTATATATGTTTGTTTAATTCTGCTACATGTATTTTTTATTATGGCCTTTATTTATTTCAAATAAGCCTAACTGCCAATGTGGTGTACAATTGATAAAATAATTTAAAACAAGACATAATTACAAACCAATTAAAATACTCTAGCTTCTCTTTTTAAAATCTCTACAAACAGTAAAATAAACCCTCTAAAGTCAGAATTTAAAACAGCCAGAGCAGACTACCCCCCAATTTATGCTGCTGCTCTAACTCCACATAAGTGCAGCCCTCTTGATGTTCTTGATTGCAACTGACCATCAGTCTCAGTTAGCATAAGAAATGCTGGGAATTGCTGCTCATAATTTCCCAAGGTTTTGAGAGGATTTGATGCCTACCTCTGGTTTTTTTTATGTGGAGTGAGGCATATGGATTTTTTGGATTTGGGATTTCCGTACGTATGAAATCACAAGGTGTGCTCCTACTGAAAAACACTGCATTATTCATGAAGAAATGTCTGTTCGTAGAAACTGTTATCAATTTCATATTTCAAAAAGACTCCTAGATAGCTACTAGTAATTTTTGAAGTGCTAAATGTGTTTGCTACCATATTTATTTCATCAAAAAAGATCCCAGTATAGAAGCAAAAGACTGAGAGGAAAAGAAGGAATGTGGTTAGATCTACTGCACATTCAAAGCCCGATGAGCTTATCCCGGTGAGAGTGGCCATTTTTAGGCCATCAGCCCTCTTCAACTTAAATTCCCATTTTCATAGGCCCCTTCTACAGGCCCATAGCCAACTGCCACTATCTGCACCTGCGGATTCGCTGTTAGCATGCCATTGCTAATTATTGCTATTGGCTGGCAATATGTTTTAATTCGGGTGTTTTAACTGTTTTACTGTATTTTAATGTATTTTACTTGTTTTTATTTGCATGAATTTTGTGAACCGCTCTGGGCGCCAGAGAGAGTGGTATATTAAGTTGAACTTAATAAATAATAATAAATAATACAGTACCCTATAATCCAGCTCAAAGTAGATAATGTGAATTTTATATGGCAGTGTAGAAGGGGTCTTACTATGAGCTGTGAGGAGGGAGGGGCAATTAGCTTACTGATTCTACCAGCTGTAGAAAAGAAGCAACAATATATGTGTGTGTGTACTTCCTCCTGTGTTGATTTTAGCCCCTTTAATGCAATAAGGCTAAATGATGTGTGACACATGTGTGAGACACTGTCAAATATTACACACCTTTTTTAAAAAGCCTGGATGATATTTCTTTTCAATCAAGGCAGTTAACACATCCAGCAGATAGTGGTGAGACCCAAAAGGCTGTGTTGGTGATGAGGCTAACTATGTGTATCAATGAATCACCAATTACATAACTGTCTCATATCTAGAATTACATCTGCAGAAAACAGGTGCTTTTAGTGAGGAGCATGAATATTTCAATGTCATAAAGAGTCTTGCAGATACATTTGTTGTAATATTTTTTCTGTTTCTTTAAACAAAGTACACTGTTCTGAATGGAGATTGTTCTATGGATGGTATGTGTGTACTGATGACTTCCTGTCCCCTTCCAGTCTAATCGTTTTGGCCAAAGGAAAAAACAAAATATAGGAAACCAGGTGACTCTCGGCTATAAATCTTCAGGAAACCATTTATTGTTCAAAGAATAGATCTCATTTGGAATATGTATAAAGAGATAATGAGTATGGGATTCAGCTGAGAGTACCAGCAGGAAGACAGTTCAATTAGCATGAGCATCTGTTGATTTTCTGGAGTCTTATCTACTGGATGCAACAGTCCATGAATGGCCACCACAAAACCTTATCTTCTTTGTAAAGGTGTACACTTCAAATCTCCTGTTCAGACCTCTGACCAGCTACCTTCATTACAGAACTGTAAGTTTCCAATAACTTTTGTTGATCATTCTGATATGCAACCAATGGAAACAGAAACAGATACCCCCACTACTCATTTTCAAATTCATCTTGAAACCTACCTTCCTCAGTGCATTATGGCTGTCTCAGTAGCCATAACTCACTTTCATAACCATCTCCTTAAAGTGCACTCAAAGAACTCATACATTCCAGACAAATAAGTAAACAATACATGCAGAATTTCTTCCTTCATGGCAGAAAGTAACAGAATCTAGGATCAATCACTGAGAAGTTCCTCTGATATACAATGAGCAATTGGTATCCAGTTGAGTTTTGTTCCAGGATCCCCTATAGATACCAAAATATGTCAAGTCTAATTATATACAATGGCATATAAGTAACATCCTTATATAAAATGGCAAAATACTATAATTATGTTGGAGGAAGAATATTTTCAAACAATGAATCCATGGATGCAGAATCTGAGGATATTAAGAACAGCTGTATTCTCATAAAATATGTATCTGCTAGTAACAGCATTCAAACACGCTATGAAAGCTAGCAAAGAATAAAGAGTATGCAAAATTGTGTCTTTCACTTTTTTATATAAAAGTATCAAAGTATACCATTCAGGTATGGTGCAAGGTGTAGGTATATTTCACTATATAATTTCACAGTGTTCACATAATACATTCACATTTGTGACCATATATCAATCATTCATAGTATGCATATAACAATATCACAAAGTGGATATCACAGTGTTAATATCACATAAATTCTAAAGCAAGGTACTGGTGTAACTATAACAGAACCAACAGTATAAACCTGTATTTCCACCGTAGGGTAAGTTCACTCCTAATGTTAGCATGTAGTGTGGCTGGGAAGATCCCTGGATGTAAACAATGAACTGCTTCACCGCCTGGGAAACAAACGCCGCTTGGCTGGAGTTCAGTATAACTGCTAAATGCTGGGCGTCTGTCCTCCGCTGGGGTGGCAGAATGGGATGGGCTAGGAGGCTGTGGTTCTGTGGATCCAGAGATGTTTGAGGAGTCCCTACGCGGTTCGCCTGACGGTTTACTGTGCAGAGCTCGAACCGTTTCGAGCTCCTGGGTGGTGGATGGAGCCGCGGCTTCTTCAGAGGCTGCACCGGCGTTTGCCACATTGGCATGTACCCGCTGAGGAGGCTTGCGTCGCTGCAGGAGGAATATTTTCACATCCAGTCCATGGCGAGCAAGCTTGACCATAAGGATGTGAAAATATTCCTCCTGCAGCGACGCAAGCCTCCTCAGCGGGTACATGCCAATGTGGCAAACGCCAGTGCAGCCTCTGAAGAAGCCGCGGACTCCATCCACCACCCAGGAGCCCCAAACGGTTCGAGCTCTGCACAGTAAAACCGTCAGGCGAACCGCGTAGGACTCCTCAAACATCTCTGGATCCACAGAACCACAGCCTCCTAGCCCACCCCATTCTGCCACCCCAGCGGAGGACAGACACCCAGCATTTAGCAGCTATACTGAACTCCAGCCAAGCGGCGTTGTTTCCCAGGCGGTGAAGCAGTTCATTGTTTACATCCAGGGATCTTCCCAGCCACACTACATGCTAACATTAGGAGTGAACTTACCCTACGGTGGAAATACAGGTTTATACTGTTGGTTCTGTTATAGTTACACCAGTACCTTGCTTTAGAATTTATGTGATATTAACACTGTGATATCCACTTTGTGATATTGTTATATGCATACTATGAATGATTGATATATGGTCACAAATGTGAATGTATTATGTGAACACTGTGAAATTATATAGTGAAATATACCTACACCTTGCACCATACCTGAATGGTATACTTTGATACTTTTATATAAAAAAGTGAAAGACACAATTTTGCATACTCTTTATTCTTTGCTAGCTTTCATAGCGTGTTTGAATGCTGTTAGCATTAGAGCCTTACTCTGTGTATAAGTTTCTGCTAGTAACAGAACAGATAAAAGAGCTTCTCATGCAGATCATAGTATCTGGGCAAACTCTACAGGTTATGCCAAAGTCTCCATACATAGGAAAATTAACAATTACTTGCATAACAACAGATATCTTGGAACATATTCACCACTAGTGAGGGAGAAGACTTTGTGTGTGTGTGCAGAAAGACATGGCCAATATGTCGATCATATTTTGTAAATATTTTGTAAAACTTTGCAATGAATATTTTGTAAATATGGGCACATTTAGTTACAATTCTCCATTTTCCCTGTGTACGGCAACATTTGGGACACCCTGTATAGAGGAATCTAGTTAGTCAAATATTTTGATCCCAAGTCAAGTAGCAACTGATATTTGAAAGGTAGCCTATAACTAGCAGATAGATAGATATTTATTTACGGTTGAAGACCAACATCATATTATACAGAAAATAGAACACTATAACTAGCAATTTGAATTGGTCTGGATCCAATAATAGATTTTGGTACCCTGCCCTAATCAGTAATATGGTTTCAATATTCTGAACCATCTGAAGTTTTCAAAGCCAATCACAAGTGGCTATTCTCTGGCCAGATTGGGCATCTTCAACAATGGATTCACTTAGTACGTTCATTTCAACTGTAACACATTCTTCACCACAATTGAAATCTCTAAATTCAGAGTTTGATCCAGGAGTAAGCTCAAACAAGACTCTCCAGCAACAACTTCTGAAATCACTCCTCTCTGGCACTTCCACACTTTGTGTGGGGAAAGTATGATAGATAGATAGATAGATAGAGATGATAATAGCAGCAGTAGGTGATTCATTAAAGTAATTACTATCCAATAACCAGGAATGAAGCCCAGAAATCTTCTTCCTCCAAAAACCCTCAGAGCTGAAATGTTACTATACATCTATCACTTTGCTTAAATATGGAATATTAAAGCCTAGCCACAAATTATACAATATGATAGGGTTCAGGAAAGTATTTGTGCATCTTAACATTACTTCATTTGGATATAATTTAGTCATATCCTATTGCAAACAAATAATGCATTACCCACTTGATCAGCGTCCCTACTCAAGGTTTTACAAACTAGGATGAACAAGGGTCAAGAACAAAATTGTAAGATTTACAATGAAAAGTACATACAGATGAGCCAAAGCAGTCTATCCGAGCATTTATTTATTTATTTATTTATTTATTTATTTATTTATTAGATTTATCAACTGCCACTCCCAAATGGGAGTGTTTACTACATATCAATATACTCTTTTGGATGACTTGTAACATTTCTCCACAACCTGCACTATCATATAGTTCAAATTGCTCTAATAGCCTGTTTTTTATTAGACTTATTTTTAGTTTTCCATCAACATTGCTTCAGTCAGCATGGTTTCATTACTCTCAACTAAAAATCAGATTAGCTGTTTTGGAACAAGAGCATGCTCAGAAGCAAGAAGTATCAACCTTACAGATCATTTCTCCATACCAGAGATATCAAAAGTGTAAAGCTAGAACAATCTTCCAGTCAATCAGAGCTGCTTCAGATCTTTGTAATTAAAGATCACATTAGAAGGTTATTTTAAACATACCTATAGTACACTATGGACATTATCACATTAAGCCCCTAACTTATCACACATCATGGTGAATCCGGTAGGGCCCCACACACCGTATTGCCCGCCTTCCCCTTCACTTTATCCCATGGGGGAAACGTCCGCCACTGTTTTCAATGCAACATGGGAAGTCTCCCTTGCCAATTTCACCCATTTCAGCCCCGTGGGAAGTAGATCAATGTTGCGTGATGGGAACTGGTGGGCTTTGTGCCTGAAGACAGAAGAAATCGGTATAGGATAGACAATTTTGCCTATCTAATGAGGTCGTATGATGCACCTACTTTCTCTGACAAATTGATTGATATTCTTATAAGCCCACCTTATGGTCACATCAAGGAAGAGCATTAAGACCTAAACACCTTTTTTGTGTGTTATACATCCCTCCCCCCAACATTGGCACAGTGGGTTAAACCACTGAGTTGCTGAACTTGCTGACCGAAAGGTTAGCAGTTCAATTCTGGAAAATGGGGTGAGGTCCCACTGTTAGCCCAAGCTTCTGTTAGTAGTTTGAAAACATGCAAATGTGAGTAAATCAATAGATACTGCTCCAGGGGAAGGTAACAGCACTCCATGCAATCATGCCAACCACATGACCTTGGAAGTGTCTACAGACAACACTGGCTCTTTGGCTTATAAATGGAGATGAACACCAACTCCCAGAGTTGGACATGACTAGACTTAATGTCAAGAGGAAACCTTTCCCTTTACTTTTACATGGCAGTGTTTATTGACTTGGAGCATACAGGGACTAATTTAGAGTATTTTCACCTACAAAGGGAAGAAAGAATATCATATAATAAATAACCAAGAAGAAGTTGGCAAGGAAGCAATTTTTTCTTTACTGTGTTGCGTATTTTCAACTTATTATGTGTTCATTTGAACTTTAATTAATTTTTGCCTTGAGCCTAGGAATTTAGAACACAGTTGGATTTATTTTCTCTTATAATACAAAGTTGCTTGCCAGGTAAACGTTTACAACTACAGAAAGCTGCAATCAAAAAGGCACAGTGTATTATTTTAAGAGTTAGTGAGAGAGAAATGAACTATTTTACTATTCAGCACATAGCTACTGCCCACCCACTTTCCAGGCAGTCTTGTGGTCAGGGTCAGATGGCTATTTATGCTCTTCTACTTGCACGAGTAAAAACTAGATGACTCCAGTGGGCCAGACCAGCTGAAAAATGTAGTCCAACATTTTTTGAAATATTTCATATTAGGGTAGGGAATAGTCCAGTAGCCTATTTCCAATTTCTATAGATTTAAAAAAAATAATAGTGCAATTGCCTGTAAAAGAACATGGTACCATACTACACTATTCACCAATGCATATTTTATTCCTAGTTTTAGTTCATATTCAAACTCCAGTAGGATAACATTGTCAATTGTAGCAAAATCTACTTTTGTACTCCTTAATAGTTGTATAGTCTCTGAAATGTAGTCAAGTTCTGTTTTCTGCAAGTACGGGTCAATAAAGAAAGAGTGAAAAACAGATCCAGTTTTGTAGTTTTGTAGTTATGTAGTTATGTTTTGTAGTTATGAAATCTCCAGACCCATTCCCAGAATTTTAGAAAATTTCTGCAAAAATTTAGCCCAACTGCTACATTGCCCCATCTTCCAACTGGTTACAGGAGTACCTGGGTAGGTTCCACAGCAATGTGGCTCACTTTAATCCAGATTCTGAATTAGGTTAAATCACTCTGTAGAACCCGCTTCAAATAGACATAATTCAGTCAGTAAGCGTATGGGTTTTAATATATTTTTTAGTCCCCCATTCACTGTTTTGCTGTTGTTGTGTGCCTTAAAGTCCTTTCTGATGTACGGCAAGCTCAATGCAACCCAATGACAGGATTTATCTTAGTATGATTTGTTCATAAGAGGTTTGCTATTGCCTTCTTTTTAGACTTGCCCAAGATCACTCAATGGGTTTTATTTGAACCTTGGCCTCCAGAATTGTAGTCTGATTTTCAAACCACTACACTATTCTAGTTCACCTCCACTATTCTGATTGAAATAAAGCTCTCCATATAACAGGAGCTGTAAATAAAATACAATAAAATGTATTTTCATAGCTAACCATTTTTTATGAAGCCATTTGCCCATATACCAAACTAAGATAAAGATGAATGAAAACAAAATAATGGAAGCTGGCTTGCAAAGACTGTGAAGGCTATTAACTGTCTCAATCAAAAGAAGACTTCTGGTGTCATAGCTGAAAAATCTGAGATGCTGGCAGTTGTTAGCCATACAGAAATACATTCCCTTTTGTCATACATTTGAAGCTTTCTTGCATGTCTTATTGTAGCATAATTGTTTCCCAGGCTATATGGAGCCACTTATCACCCTTGGACTTGGGAAGTAGACTTTAGTGGCTTTATGGTGGATCCAGAGTGGTGGTGGCAACGGCTTTAGACACTATAGGAGGAAGGGAATAACAAGCTCCTCAATTATCAAAACCTTTTATATAGACAGTTAACTTGCATATGCAAATGCCACTAACAGGATCCCAGTCATTGTATCCAATATGTATAACACACCTATCTTTGTTAGGCTTCTTCTGTGAGCTAAGACTATCCTGCAGTTGCAAGTCATCATTTAGGCAAGATACTGGTATAAAATGATAAGGCTGGATTTTAATACACATTAAGCACCAGGAGCCTAACAAAAATGAAAAATTAATCTGAGTTTGAACTGCCAGTACACTTACATTTTATGAACCTTTGATCCAAAGACTAGAATCCCAGCAACTTTCCTTTGATCTAGAGTCCTGCCCTTGGCTGCCGCCACGTTGCCAACTAGACCTTGGCCACATTTCACGGCCCTGTGAGCTCATAAGCTCAGGCTCCTGAGTAAGTGTGTGCCATAATTATGTCAGCCTTCATCAGCCATGTTTTATAGATGCTCTTATGCCTGGTGAGGTAAATTTTCTAGAAGTATGGACTTGACTGTGCCATGGTCCCAGTTAACTGCTTGAGGCCATTCTAAAACAAAGCTGCCTCTTTAATTTAGTCACATTAGAAGCAGTATAATTTCTACTACAGGCTCATTTAGCAAAGAGTCCACCTGTCTGAGTGGTTTCTACATATAAGAAAAAAGTATATGGCTGTAAAACATCCTTCCTGACTCCAAGATAATTTCCTATGGGGCCATGCAATATATCCTTTGATAAAGATCCAAATTGGCCTAACCTACGCTACTTAACCTTAACCCAACCAGGTGAGCTTATATGGAATAGTGAATAGCATGTAAAATCAGAAATGGATAGGCCTTGATTTTCATCCATGAAGCTCAATGACTAGTTGTCACTGATCGGGATAACCTTCCTCATGTGGTTGTAATGAGAAGTAAAATAGAAAGAGGTGTTATGTGCACCACCTTTAAAATTCTTTAGAAGAATATAGTGAGCCATAGATGCAATAAATACAATTTTCTACTAGTTCATAATTTGGAACTGTTAATGTCCTCTAAGGCCCAATGATGTTTTTATCAGATTCAGCTGATGTTTCTGTTCTGAGTGCCTGGGGTGATGGATCCACATCAAGGCTTGTTTGCGTTGCCTGCTGACTTAGGGCAATCCTGTGAACTTCATAGGGTTTTAAAAGTTAGGAATACCCATAGGTGCTCCTACCAGTTCCTGGTTTAGTTAAAGCTTTAATGGAATTATCCAATGGGCTGAACCTATTTTAGGGATATAGTTCAGCACTCTGGATAGCTCTTTAAAGCCTGAAATAAAACATCAAGGCAATTTCAGCTCGAGGATGTGGACAGGATCCTTGGGGAAGCGAGGCCTACGACATGCATCCTAGACCCCTGCACAGCCTGGCTGATCAAAGAAGCCAGAGGGGGCTTGGCAGAGTAGGTGAAGGTGGTGGTTAATGCCTCCTTACAGGAGGGCAAGATTCCAATCAGCTCAAAACAAGCTGTTATAAAACCGCTGTTGAAGAAATCATCACTGGACCCCATTCAATTAGTGAACTATCGGCCAGTTTCCAATCTTCCCTATTGGGCAAAGTCTTGGAACGTGTGGTGGCCTCACAACTCCAGGAGTTCCTGGTAGACACTGATTATCTTGTCTGGCTTTAGACTGGGGCATGGTACTGAAACAGCCTTGGTCACCTTCATAGATTATCTGCGCTGGGAGCTTAACAAGGGGAGAGTGTTTTTGTTGGTTCTGGTGGACCTCTTAGTGGCCTTCGATACCGTTAACCATGGTATCCTTCTGGGATGCCTCACAGAGATGGGGCTTGGAGGTACTGCTTTGCAGTAGCTCCAATCCTTCCTGGAGGGTCGGTCCCAGAGGGTGTTATTGGGTGACACCTGTTCGACCCTGCAACCATTGACTTGTGGAGTCCCTCAGGGTTCAGTACTGTCCCCAATGTTATTTAACATCTACATGAAGCCACTGGGGAGATCATCCAGAGTTTCGGACTAAGATGTTATCTGTATGCAGATGATGTTCAAAACTGTCACTCCTTTTCACCTGTTACTAAGGAGGCTGTCCAGACCTTGAACCGGTGTTTGGCGGCTGTGTCTGACTGGATGTGGGCTAGCAAATTGAAATTGAATCCAGACAAGACAAAGGTTCTCCTGGTCAGTTGTAAGGCCGAACAGGGTATAGGGTTACAGCCTGTGTTGGATGGGGTTGCACTCCCCCTGAAGACGCAGGTTCACAGTCTGGGAGTGATCTTGGATTAATCGCTGAGCCTGGAACCCCAGGTCTTGGCGGTGGCAGGGAGAGCTTTTGCACAGTTAAAACCTATGCACCAGCTGCGTCTGTACCTTGGGAAGTCTGATCTGGCCATGGTCGTCCATGCTCTGGTCACATCCCAATTAGATTACTGCAACGTGCTCTACGTGGGGCTGCCTTTGAAAATGGTTCGGAAATTACAGCTGGTCCAACAGGCGGCAGCCAGAATGCTAACTGTGGTGACATACAGGGAACATACCATCCCCCTGTTGTGTCAGCTCCACTGACTGCCTGTCCATCTCCGAGTCCAATTCAAAGTGCTGGTATGGACCTATAAAGCTCTGTACGGTTCTAGCCCAGTTTACTTGTCTGAATGCATCTACATCCCACCTTGTACCCTAAGATCATCTGGGGAGGCCCTGCTCTCGCTCCCGCCAGCATCGCAAATGCGGTTGGTGGGGACAAGAGATAGGGCCTTCTCGGTGTTGGCCCCTCACCTGTGGAACGCACTCCCAAACGAAATAAGATCGACTCCATCTCTCCTGGCTTTTAGGAAATAGCTAAAGTTGAGGTTCTGGAACCAGGCCTTTGGGCAGCAGACATAGATTGTACTTTTGGAATTGGCTAGATTGACACTTTGGACTTGACTAGATTGACAATGTGCTCCGCTTGGTGGCTAAATTATTAGTATTGTTGGATTTTTAATGTGTTGGTTTTAATGTTTATATTGATTTTATGGCTGTATTGATTTTATTATGTATTGTGGTGTTGCGGCCTGTAGTGCTGCAATTGTAAGCTGTGCTGAGTCCCCCTTTGAAGGTGAGAAGCTACGGGATACAAATACCATAAATAAATAATAAATTTACCATACTATTGATATGGAAGCCACCAGAAAGCACTGACAGCTATGTAGTAGACTGACATAGCCTACTTATCTATGTGCTAGTAATTTTTGCCTAAATGATTGCAGCATTTTCTGAGTACAGGCAGTCCTGAGATTATGAACTAGATAGGTTCTGTAGGTTTGTTCTTAAGTTGAATTTTTATGCAAGTCAGAAAAGGTACATTTTTAAAGTGTAACTCCATCCAAAAATATATCTTTTTAAAGCTTTGGATAGCAAAGGGAAGAGTTAATACACGTGGTGTTTGTTTGGCTGTCTGTGCCCCTGTCCACAAGATTTCACCTCACTTTATTTCCCTGTGATAATTGAATTTTGAAACATTTGACTTGCTGTGGAAACAAGGATTCATGATAAACCTTCCATGGAGATACCTTTTCCTAGGGGTAGATTTCTCTCAATTCCTGTTGTCTCTGTCCCATTCTTACCTAGGAGTCATTTGTAACTCAAGGTGTTTGTAAGTCAAGGATTGCCTATACTGGTAGTTTTGTGAGATATTAGAATTCTCTGGATGAGAATTCTAAGCACGCCTCCCAAAACTGCAAATCCCTAAATTCCTTGGGATGTTGCCATTGCAGTTAAAATGGACTGCCATGACCTCAGTAATTCTCAGTCCTGTCTATGAAATGCCCTCTAAAGCCTAATCTGTCTGGTATCTTCTCTAGATGTATTTGAACACCAGAACAAGCCTTTCACACTTAAGAAACCTTGACACACACACACACACACACACACACACACACATATATATATATGCCTTCAAGTTGCTTGTCAACTTATGATGTTATAGGGGTTTCTTGGACAATGAATACTCAGAAATGGTTTGCTATTTCCTTCCTCTAAACATAGCCTAAGACACCTGAAATTCATTGGTAGTCTTACGTCCAAGTATTTAACAGGTATGACCTTGTTTAGCTTCCCAGGTAAGATGATCTGCCTTTAGGGTATTAAGTTATATTGCTGGTTCTCTAGCACCTAATATTTTAACATTTTGATATTAATTCAGCCAACCTATTTGTTTGGATTATGATTTTACTGATTGTTTTGTGTTTTTATCTTTATAAAGCATTTGCATTTGCCATTAAGTGGCATTTAAATTGGATTTACTCACTGGTTTTTTAATTGACTAATAGATGTTAAACACAGATTGCCATTTCTGCTGTGAAAGGGACAAGTGAGGAATGGTTGACTGGCATCCTCTTGATGTGCTCTAGCATACATTGCACTTATGCAAGTGACTTTTTTTTGGACAGTGCACAATTATCATTCCATCCTGATAATGATGTACAGTAAGTGGAATTGTATATGTGAGACTACTGTACATGTGGTAACACAATCAAGTGTACAGAGCAGCATGGGAATGTATGTTGTCTCTATTACTTGCCTTTACTCAACGCACATAGCAATTGCACAATGGGTTGTCAGCCATGCACATTGAACATTGCTCTGCACCTTGTGTGCTACATTACTGTTAATATAAGGATTGCACAATATAATTTCTCCAGCAGATATTACATTACACACAAGTGATATAGCATCTAAGCCACTAGATGTTATTTCAGTTCTGTGTAGATAAGCTTAGTTACAGTAGGCCCTGAGAAAGGGGAGACTGTGCCAAAGGATTTGTGAGGGAGCAAGGGAGAGAGCATAATCCTGTGGCTCTTCAGATGTTGTTAAACTTCAACTTCCAATGTTAGTTTTGTTCATGGGATCTAGAAGCAAAGGCTTAGATATACTTAGTCAACTAGGGTAGACCTGTTGAATCAGTAAGGTTTTCATAAGTGTTGGCTGGCTGAAGGAGTCTGATCTAGTTGGCACTAGAAATTGGATTTAAGCCATTATTTTTTCAAAGCTGATCTTACACAAATAATACAAGTGTGTGTGTATGTACAGTATATGTGTGTGTAAGAGTGTGTGCATGAAAAAGTTGGTATTCAAATCTTTTTATTAAATAGTTATGCTGAACTTTCAATTTATACAAGCAAAGGCTGTTACATTTTTTTCTAATACACTGTTTTGCTTTGGTAATTACAACTAGATTGTTTTAGAGTTTTGTTGCTGCTCACTGATTGCTTGATGTTTCATTTTTTAAAGGTAGTGAAATACAAATTTGTAAACCTGTACAGAAATGCCTGCTCAAGGCCCACCTTTTCAGTAGTGGAAATCATGTAGCTCTTCAGACATCATCAGGAAATTCTATCATCTTGAGCTAGCCAATGGTGAGGAATGCTGGGTGCTGCAGTCCAACAGTATTTGGAAGGCTGTCTGACTCTAAATCCTTTCATGGTGCCTGCTGGGAATTGGAGAAGGAAAGCCTTTTCAGTGCTGGTTCTCTATGTTTTGAAAAAGCCTTTATTAGAGAGAATTCCATGGCATGCCTTCTGACATAATTTTTAGGCAGAATATTATCTCATTTTTCCAGGCTTATGATTTGCAATGAGTATTGTTTTTTCTGCATTTACGCTGATTTTTTTTTAAAAATCCTTTGCCGTTTTAATTATTATCACTGTGTGTTTGTTAGTTAGGGGCCCCCAGCGGCACAACAGGTTAAACTGCTGAGCTGCTGAACTTTCTAACTGAAAGGTTGGTAGTTCGAATCTGAGGAGTGGGGCGAGCTTCTGCTGTTAGGCCCAGCTTCTTCCAATCTAGCAGTTCGAAAACATGCAAATGCAAGTAGATCAATAGGTATCGCCTTGGTACGAAGGTAACGGCACTCTATGCAGTCATGTTGCCCACATGACCTTGGAGGTGTCTACTAGGCATGAGAAAAAAGTTATGAAAATGATTCGTTTCGTAAGAAATTCGTAAGAAATGCTACTTTCGAGTATTTCCGCACCTGGAACGCCAACCAGGAAGTGGACTTTCTTTTTCGAACTTTGGGGGCCAGGTTTTCTTAAGTGTCATTATTAGGTCGTAAGGGGGGGCACCCTCCTTCTCTCTCACCACCCTTCCGCCTCCCTTGCCAATAAGTATTATGGCAAGGCAAGCCCTAAACTCACTCCTTCTTTCGGCTGGAAGGAAGTCTGGAAAAAATGTAAACAGAGAGGATTACTCAGAAGTAAATCTGCAAAGGAGGGCACTTTGGATGAAGGGCCCTCCTTTGTGGATTTACTTCTGAGTAAACCTCTCTGTTTACATTTTTCCAGGCTTCCTGCCTCTCCTGCCCTGCCAGGATCTAAAGCATCAAAGAGTATTGGGGTGAGAAACCAACCTAATGTATAATAGAATGAATGCTACTGTAAGTGCCTAATATTATAAGTAATCCAACTGGTCATATACCTACATTCCATGCACATGCAATAATACAGCAGTAATAACAATAACAAGAGCAAAAATTCAACCCGACGGATTCTGCCTGGTCTCTCCTCATGCGGTGCAAACGGGCACTTCTCTTATTAGCCCGGGAAATTAGCCCGGGGAAAAGCCAGCGTTTGCTGCTTGGGAGCACACACATACATATTCTGGGGGGGGGGGGGATTTGCTGCAGAATCCCGGGCTCATAGAGAAGATTCTGCAGCAAATCCCCCCCAAAGAATATGTATGTGTGTGCACCCAAGCAGAAAACGCTGGCTTTTCCCGGGCTAATTTCCCGGGCTCACAGAGAAGAGCCCGTTTGCACCGCATGAGGCAGGGACGAGTCAGAATACTCGGGTTTGAATTTTACCTCTTCTTATACCCATTGTTATTACTGCTGTATTATTGCATGTGCATGGAATGTAGGTATATGACCAGCCTGGGCAAACTTGGGCCCTCGCTCCCTCGGGATCGGGGTGAGAGAGAAGCAGCGAGGAGCGAGGGGGGGGGCTCCTCCTTTTCTTTTGCTGCTTCCAAGAATAGAATACCCACTCCCTCCCTCCTTCCCTCCCTCCTTCCTATTTGGAGAATCCCATCTAGAATTCAGTGTGATTTATTCAAGTTTTGGCCTACAACTCCCAGAAATCCCAGCCAATTTACCAGCTGTTAGGATTTCTGGGAGTTGTAGGCCAAAAACCATCTGGAACGCACATGCGCTGGCATACGAACTACTAACGAATTTCGTTAGTAATTAAGTTACATTTTAGAAATTTTTGGAAATTTTTTTGTAAGTCTTCCTATTACTAATTTTAAAAATCCCCCCCCCCCCATTAGATTTTCGATTCCCTATTTTTGGGTTCTAAATCATGCCTAGTGTCTACGGACACCGGCACTTTGGCTCAGAAATTGAGATGAGCACCACCCCCCAGAGATGGACATGACAAGACTTAATGTCAATGGAAACCTTTATCTAGTTAGTGAACAGTAGTTTGTTTGTTTGTTTGTTTATGGTATTTATATTCCAACCTTATCATCCCAAAGGGAACTCAGTCCAGATCACAGAACACATATACGCCAAATATTCAATGCCATTATACAATGACAAGACAGACAACTGTACATAGATAGAGGTATAGAGGTTTTCCCATCTTTATTTTATTTATTTATTTATTTATTATTGAGGCTTCTATGCCGCCGACTCCCGGGGGCTCGCGGCGGCTCACAAGAGCCAGGGGCATAAAAACAAAGATTAAAAACATAAAACAATTGAACAATTAAAGCAGTAGCAGAACAGGCAATAAAACAAATGGAGCAGCAACAGGAGCCACAACACAGTACCCAGAGCACGCGGGCCTACTCCGAAGGCCTGCCTATACAGATGGGTTTTGCAGGCCCGCCTGAATGGGAGTAAATCCTCAGGGCTCTGGTTTCGGCCGGGAGGGCGTTCCACAGCGTGGGGGCTATGACGGAGAACGCCCTCCGGCCGGTAGATGTCAGGTGTGCCGACTTTGCTGATGGTATTTCCAGGAAGTTGGCATCCTCAGACCGTAGTGATCTCGATGGGCAATAGGGAGTGAGGCGGTCCCTCAGATACGCTGGCCCCAGGCCGTACAGAGCCTTGAAGGTAAGAACCAACACTTTGAAGGCGATCCGGTGCTCAATAGGCAGCCAGTGCAGATCCTGCAAGACGGGTGTTATACGGCAACCTGCTGGCGTGCCAGACAGGAGCCGGGCGGCAGTGTTCTGCACCAGCTTGAGCTTCCGGATCGACGACAGAGGAAGGCCAACGTAGAGCGCGTTACAGTAATCTAGCCTTGAGATGACCGTGGCTTGCATCACCATGGCAGGTCGTTCCGGGAGAGGTAGGGAGCCAGCCTCCTTGCCTGGCGGAGGTGGAAAAAAGCAGCCTTGCTGCCCGCAGAGACCTGGGCCTCCATGGTCAGCTGGGAGTCCAGGTGGACCCCCAGGCTCTTCACAGACGGCGCTGGGCACAGCGCCGCACCGTCCAGGGGCGGAAGCCCGGCACCCACCCCGCCCGGGCGACTCCAGCCACACGATCTCCGTCTCGCCGGATTCACCCTCAACCTACTGGCTCGCAGCCATCCAGTAATGGCTTCGAGGCAGTGCTGGAAATTATCGGGGACGGGCTCCGGCCTGCCCTCCATCCTCAGAATGAGCTGGGTGTCGTCAGCATACTGGTGACAAACCAGCCCATAACTCCGCACCAGCTGTGCAAGCGGCTGCATGTGGATGTTAAATAACAGAGGGGAGAGGATGGCCCCCTGAGGAACTCCGCAAACTAATGGAGAGCCCTCGGAGACCACCTCGCCCCTCCTCACACGCTGAGACCGCTGGCGGAGGAAGGAGGTCAGCCATTTAAGGGTAGTCCCCCTCACTCCAGCCATGGCCAGGCGGTGGATCAATAGATTGTGGTCGACCATGTCAAACGCTGCCGTGAGGTCCAATAACACGAGCAGCGCAGACCCGCCTTGGTCGAGCTGGCAGCGGAGTTGGTCTGTGATGGAGACCAGGACCGTCTCCGTCCCGTGCCCCGAACGGAAGTCGGACTGGAAGGGGTCTAGCCATGTTGCATCATCTAAGAAGGACTGCAACTGCTCCATTACTGCCCTCTCAACTACCTTGCCCAGGTATGAAAGATTCGACACTGGGCGGTAGTTGGAGGGAACCGCAGGGTCCAATGACGGTTTCTTCAGTAATGGAGCTACCACCGCCTTTTTCAAGCACTCTGAAAGACTCCTTGCTCAAGAGAGCTGTTTATGATATTCAACAGAGGCCCACGTAACCCCTCCAGGCAAGATCTAACAAGCTAGGAGGGGCTCGGGTCGTGGGAGCAGGTGGTGGGACGGGCTGCAGCCACTATCTTATCAACAGCGTCTGCGTACAGTGGCCGGCGCCCTTGCATGGGGGGGGGGGCGGTTGCTCAACCCGGATCCTTAGAGCACAGTGGTCCGACCATGGAACCTCTATTACGGAGGCTAGGTCCACTTGAACCCCCGCGCTGAACACCAAGTCGAGAGTGTGCCCGGCCGAGTGTGTGGGTCCCGAGCTACAATGGGAGAGGCCTAATGTCGCCATGGTCGAGATTAGGTCCGCAGCTGCAGATGGAACAGAGGCTGCGTCGGGCGTGGACATTGAAGTCACCCAGAACAATAAGTCTGGGAAACCTCAATGCCCACTCCGACACAGTCTCGAGCAACCGCGCCAGGCTCTCTGCTGGTGCGCTAGGCGCACGGTACACCAGCAGAATCGCCAGGCTCTCCGGGGACTCCCACACCAGGCCGACACTCTCTAATCCCGAGGTGACCAGCGCAGGGATCGCTCTAAGGTGTAATCCATCACGGAGAGTATTGCCACCCCACCCACCCCCGTCCTCGTTCCTATTCTGGTGCGTGGCAACATAACCAGGGGGACCACTTCCTGGAGGCAGATGGAATCGCTCTCCTGGAGCCAGGTCTCAGTGATACAGAGTAGGTCCGCTTTGAGGTCTTCACAAAACTCCCTGACGATGGCAGTCTTGTTCTGGATGGAACGGGCGTTAACCAGCACCAGAATGGAAGGGGGGAAAGCTGGATGTCTATCAACAACGTGTCTGGGGATAGAACGCAGGTCAGAACCGGGCCGAGTCCGTCTTTGACTCGGTCCGGTTCTCGCAGTTAAGTTCGCATTTGGCCTGTGCCTACCGTACTCACCCCGCCCCAAGATCACTGGGATGCTCAACGGACCTGGATGGCAGGAGTCGGCTGGGAGTTCAGCTTCCGGCACACCCCGTGAAAAGGGGTGGCCTGCAGGGAATCCCGATTGTTTACCGCCGATTCTACTGGCAGCCCCTCAACCCCAGACCCCCCAGACACCTGGGAATTCCCGGGGAGGGGCATCAGAGTCCGTTTGTCAGCCGAATATCCATGTCCCTGATGGGACCCCGAGGGCAGCCTGTCCAACCATCTGCTGGGGTGGCCATTCCGCCCTTTACGTGTGCCCTTGGTACCGCCAGCCGGAGCCAGTTCGGGGATCAAATCTGGGTGGTTCTCCTTCCGGCTGAAACCCACCCCCCAAAAGGTCCGTGAACGAAAGGGTCTCCTCTGGGTCTTGCCGGCCTTCCCTCTCCTCCGGGGGCCTTGTCCTGGGCCGCCGGATGGTGGGCCGTGGGTGGTTGGTGAGTTCCGTGCTGGTAAGAGGGGGCCAGGACCATGGGGGGGGCCATGCTCGTAAAGTGGTGGTCGTTCCGGCGGCGGCCGGCTCCTGCTTGCAGGTTAGCGATGTTCTCCCCTCTATCCCACGAGGGGGGTCTCCGAGCATCTGGCAATGGGCTAGCAGGAATTGGCCCAGCGCTGGCCGGAGCAGTGGACAGAAGCGGAGAGGAGGCCAGGAGTTGGAGTCCCAGGACTGAACCTCCAACATTAGTAGTTTCCACATGCCCTGGGTTGTTGGTAGCCACGGGGGCTCTGGACTGGGCAGTCTTAGGGGGCAGTGGCTGATGCGGTAGTCCAGCAGCTCGGCCACGCCTCATCCTAATCTCTTAATATCTTGTTTTTTATATTTGTACCAAAGAGTGGGGTACAAATTCAAAAATAAATTAATTTTGTGGTATCTAGCCAAAGGCAAACCTTCTACTGGGATCGATGTTGAGCATGTGTTTTAATGTTCTCAACATAAAACCATTCACATGCATTGGAATTGCATTGTATTCCACAATGTCCACAAGGAGCACCAGGGACCTGTTCACACTACAGAATTATTGCACTATATTCCCACTATAACTGCCTTCAGTCCAACTATGGAATCCTGAAATTGGCAGTTTGGGGAGACACATTTAGATTTTTCAGCCAGAAAAGTCTAGTGCCTCACCAAACTAGAAATCATGGCAATTGATATGGAATAATTCCTATAATTCTATAGTGTGAATGGCACCCACGTAATTAGAAAGTAGATTTTTCCTAGAGGCTCTGTTTAGCCTACAACATATTAAAACTTGACTGAGGCAAGATTCAGATTTCCAGTTTTTCCATTTAATGGTCAAAAGATCACAACACAATCTTTGTAGCTGCCAGGTTAGCCGGCATTTCACATGAATGTTTTGTTGTTATTTTTACCCCCCATACCACCTTATAGCTGTAAGTGACCTTAGCCAATTCTCATGGGAGTATATGTTGTGCTTTCCTAACAGGTTGATCTTTTGACTTTGTAAACTACTGGGTTTTGAATCAGAAGAATCAAGGACTTGCTTGAGTAGGGCCATTTCTGTGTCCCTAAAATCCGATTAAATGCCCATCTTCAGTTCCCATTACTTCAGTAGGAATTGTGCAGGTTCATGTGAGGCCAATTGGGACTTGTATGTCTGCCAATGCCTGTCAAGCCTGACCTGCAACGGCCCTGCTATATTAGCCCTAAGCCTCTTTTCAGCAAACTCTGACATATACAGACAGATACACACACACACACACATAGAGTACAAAGTGGGATCAAATCCATCTGGAATAAAACTCATCATCTTACTTCCACTTGCTATCTGATCAATAGAAAAGTAACAATAATTTTGCTAGGGTTCTAAATAGTATAAACTGAATGGATCGTATTTAAGCATCTTGCTTGTAAAATAAGTCTATTTAAAAAACATACACACAATTAGGAATTTATACTCTGAAAAACAAATCCTCAATTGATACTCATTGCATTGAAAGAGAAAGGCATTCATTCAGGCATTGTTACAGTCCAAGATCAGCTCATCCTGTTCTGATAATATAGAATAATCCCCCGGACTGGCAGTCGTCTATTGCTCAAGCAATTTGATCATGTGACCACAACAAGGCTTAAACAATCTGAAGGCAGCCTGTCTGATTGCATTATATTTTTCAGGGTGTCACGTGACCCTCAGCAGCCAGTTCTCAGCCTTTTCTCAGTTACCCTTAGCAACAGAAAGGCATGTGATGGGTCTTAGGTGGTATAGCGGCCGTGTGATTGGGAATATAAAGCTTTAAGCAAAACGAAGTAGACAGGAATATTGCTCTGAGTTCTTGGAATTTCCCAGTAGATTGCACAGATAATGCTGAGCACTAATTCTGGGTGGGAAAGGCAAAAAGAAGGTGCTTATTCTGCCAGGATATGTATTTTTTCTCTCTCTGATAATATAAAGGCAGGGAAAAACTCTCAAAAAAGGATGTGAGCCTATACAGTTAGAAATGATGCAGATTAGAGAAAAAGTTTAAAGAAATACTTGGATGGTGGTGATGATGCTGATAAGGATAATGATTTTTTCCCCTCGTATCAGGAGCAACTTGAGAAACTACAAGTCGCTTCTGGTGTGAGAGCATTGGCCATCTGCAAGGACATTGCCTAGGGGACGGCAGGATGTTTTGATGTTTTACCATCCTTGTGGAAGGCTTCTCTCGTGTCCCCCACATGGGGAGCTGGAGCTGACAGAGAGAGCAAATCTACTCTCTCCAGACTCGAACCTCCGACCTGTTGGTCTTCAGTCCTGCCAGCACAAGGGTTTAATCCATTGCACCACCATTTTTTACCTGCCTCTCCTCATGGCTCTAAATGGGGTACAACATAGTTAAAATAAATAGATAAAGCCATAAGCCAGATATAGTCAAACAATATCTTTAAAAAGATAAAAGTTTCCTCTGACATTAAGTCTAATTGTGTCCGACTCTGTGGGGTGGTGCTCATCAAATAGTCAAATGGCCAGCATTGTCTGTAGACACCTCCATGGTCATGTGGCCGACATGACTGCAAGGAGTGTCGTTACCTTCCCGCAGAAGCGGTACCTGTTGATCTACTCATATTCGCATGTTTTCGAACTGCTAGGTTGGCAGAAGCTGGGGATAACAGTGGGAGCTCATTCTGCTCCCTGGATTTGAACCATCAACCTTTTGGTCAACAGGTTCAGCAGCTCAGTGGTTTAACCTGCTGCACCACCAGGGGGCCCTAACAATATTATCTGACTTGAAAACAGCAACCACTTTCCATGAACAGTCCATAGATATATATTAGAGCTGTTTGATCAAAAAAAAGTTTCAAAACTCGTTTAGGATCTAGTCATAGATAGCGCTTCGGATTATTTAGACTTCTGAAAAAATTCCGATAAATTTCAAAATTGATTCGGAAGTATTTCCAAAATTCGGAAGTCTTCGGAAGTCTTCAAAACTGGCTTCCGCTTTCAAAAAATGGGCAAAAAAATCAGCAGAAGGGAGAGTCAGCTGTTAGCCATCAGCCAATGAGCAATCAGCAAGAAAATTCAGAAATGACATCCAAAATTCAGAATTCGGAATTCCAAAATTTGGAATTCGGATTTCGGAATTCCTTTTGGAAGGGCTGCTTTCGAAATTGCCAAAAAGTTGGAAGTATCCAAAACACTTCCGAAATTCGGGAGGATCCGACATTTTAAAACAGCCCATATATATATATATATATATATATATATATATATATATATATATATATATATATATATATATAGCATATCATGTATAAGGCACATTGGAAGGTACAGCAGTGCCTCTGTTCTCTAAACAAATAAGATTCATCAAGAAATTCCATTTTAGAAATGGAGATGAATTGTGTACACATTAAATTTCTGTAAAGAAAAGGCAATGCTTTGGTGTACTACAAATACATTCATGAACTCCATATGGGAGAATCAGATATCAGGTATTTATGCCAAATTTGGTCCAGTGAATGAAAATACATCCTGTATATCAGATATTTACATTATGATCCATAACAGTAGCAAAATTACAGTTATTTATTTATGACATTTATACAATTATGAAGTAGCAATGAAAAACATTTTATGTTTGGGGACCACCACAACCTGAGGAACTCTATTAAGGGGTTGCACCATTAGGAAGGTTGAGAACCAGTGACATAGATAATGCAAGGTCAAATGGCTGATGAACTAGCACATTCATTCTACCACCAGTATAGATAGTGTTCTGGAAAATTTCCTAAGGAAATAAAAGGAAAGGTCCCAGTATTATGAATCTGACTTCATTACACTTGGATATATGGATGGTGATAAAATTCAAGAATGAAGCAAGCTGTATAATTCAAGGGAAGGGAAGATCCACATGAAGGTGGCTTTGCCAATGGATAGATCACCTGAAGGAATTGATATCCTTTGATTCTAAATTGTTTGAAGGTGGTACCTCTGAGATACGGAGTCTTTGTATCATCTCTGCTGTGCACAAATTGGGAAATGACAGGGGATTTTAACAGGGAGAAACATCTGCAAGTAAATATTATGCTCATATTACTGCTACTGCTCATGGTCAAATTTACTACCCTCTGGACTCATACAGCTTGTCTGGTTTGATTCATACCTAAATCCGCTTGAAGAAAACTTGGTCTTTCTTACTGACTTACTTAAACTTTATGCATTACCAAAAAGATTCAAGTCAGCTAAACTAGAAAACCCACATACACGTTTCAAATTCAGTTGATTTCCCCACTAAGTCAGGCTGATAAAGGGAGATTCAGGAGACATCCATTTCAAAGTGTGGCCATTCAGAAGGATTGGAATCCAAGTTTAATTAGTGCTTTGGTTTCAGAAGGACACAAAAACATACACACTGTGCCTTCAGAAGTCAATGTATTGCTCCTCAGACCTTCTGTATAAGAAAAATACCAGAAGTGAGAGAAATACAAACTATATGCCTGCAAAAAATATTACATCCATCTCAAAACTTTCTATATAAGGAAGATGCTTATATAGGAAGAGCCACTGATGTAGATGACAATAGGTTGTTTTTTCTTCCAATCACAGTAGATAGTTTTGCCTGGGATGTACAACCCCAGTGTTTGGAGGCAGATGAAACAGTGATATAACACATGACTCCTTCAGTCTTTCGTGATCTTTATGGCACTGCTCTGTAGAGCCTATGGGATGGAAAGGTGTAACACTGAGGCCCCATCTACAGTGTCATATAATGCAGTTTGAAACTGTATTATATGGTCAGTATAGAGTCATATAATACAGTTTGATGCAGTTACATTATATGAGTGGATACTGGACACTTTCAAACTGCATGAGATGGCAGTGTAGATGGGTCCTGAGTGTTGGTTTTAAAAAAAAAGGCTGGAAATTCTGGTGTTAACCCATACACTTCATTAATGGAAATAATATTAAAATTATTTTTAAAACAGGTTTTCTTTCAGAAAACCCTAAAACAAGAATGCAAGGCAGGTGTGAATCTTCACACTTTGGGACTTATTTGCCATGAAAAATGCATTTGTGTTTTCTGCACAGAAATTACCACTTTCTATTCCAAAAGAACCCTTTTTCTACACAAAATAGTTCCCAATCAATATTCTTCAAAAACAAGAGAGTTTGCAATAACTTTTTCTCACCATGGAGAAAAATAACACAATTATTTCAGTATGATATTTCCAAACATTTACATTCCAAACACATATTTGTACTTCTGAAAGCTTGCAGATGAACCAGGCATGTCCCCTCTCAGTACTATTTTTCAGGGTTCTGCAGGAATAGAGAATACCAGGAATTTCTAGGGATCAAAAATAATCATGCTTGAAACTATTGGAGAGCTACTGCCTCCCAGATTTTACAACACTGAGCTACATCAGTGTTTTTCAATCTTTTTTGAGCCACGACACTTTTTTACATTTACAAAATCCTGGGGCACACCACCAACCAAAATGACACAAAATGACACTCTAACACATTAATACATATAGTTAATATGTTTTTAAACGTATTTATACACTCAGTGTGAAACCTGGGCCTGTTTCAATGAACACAACATAGATATCCTGGCAAGAATGGCAGAAAGACACACACAAAGGTCTTGCTCAACAGCTGGGAGTTATAGTTCACCCGCAATCAAAGAGCATTCTGAACTCCACCAATGGTGGAATGGAATCACACTTCCCACACAGAACTACCATAACCAAGAGAAAATACTATAAGAGTTTGGTGGGCATTAACCTTGGGTTTTGGAGTTGTAGTTCACCTATATCCAGAGAGCACTGTGGAGGGGAGGGAGGAAGACGTGGGGCGAGTCTGCGCAGTAGCGCAAACAAGGGTCACGTCTTTCTCCCTCCCCCCTCCCGCAGAAGCGGCAGCATGAGCAAAGCAAGGCAAAGCAAGCAGAGCGAGGCTGGGAAGAAGGGAGCCTGAGTGGAGAAAAAAAAGTGTTTGGCAGGAGGGGGAAGAAAGGGTATTGGAGGTTCCAATTTCCCACGGCACACCTGATGATCGCTCACAGCACACTAGTGTGCCATGGCACACTGGTTGGGAAACACTGAGCTAGATGAATCAATGCTTTGGCTCATAATAAGGCGGCTTCCCATGTTCCTAAACTTCCATTGTACAACCAAATTCCTATTAAAAGTGCAGATAGTTGAGTCACATCGTTGGGAAACAATCATCTCTGATGAAAAGGCCTACTGTTAGCTCAGCATGCCCCAACAAAAAATAAAATCTGTTTGTGTGTCTCATAACGTAGGAATCTAACCTTCTGGCCAAAATAATTCAGTCCAAAACTATTCTTCCTTTGTGAGGGCAAACTACAACTTTGGATAGTTAAAGATTATAATAATTATACATATAAAATTATTATTATGTTTAATAACATATACCTGCCAAAGGCTTCTGGACACTAAAAGGGAGGAGGCCCCTGAAAAATGTAGATTTAGAAGAGATACCATGAGCCAGAAAAGTCTATAATTACAATTTTATAAGTTTAATGCTTTCTAATTCCTACCTTCTTTATACAATAAATGTGGAGGATAAGAAGCTGAATAAAGAATGAGGACTGTTGACTGAAGGGGCCTCATTCTGAAATGGGGAAACAGCATCTTCAGGTTGATCATTGATATAGTTGTAATCTAAAAATCAAACATCCTTGATTAATTTATTTAGGTAAAAGCTATAACCCAAAGAAAATTGTATGACCGATTTGACAGGCTATCTCCCTTTATGAGCTTCCGTAGGTCCTGAGGTCCTTAGGAGATCTCTTCTTTTAATCTCACTGTTTTTGTGGACTCCCATCAAGAAGACAGGAGATAGATGTCCCCTTGATGTCCTTCCATCAGCAGGACAATATTTTCTTATTTTCAATAGGTTTGTTTTTTTTTATTTTTTAAAAAGAGTGTTTTCAGGGGCATATTATACTATTTGAATTGCACTATTTTCAATGTTGCTTGGTAACATTTTTAATTGTAGAATTTGCCTTTGATGTTTTGTTATTAGCAGTTTCATTCTATTGTGAGCCTTGGTTGAAGGAAAAAGTTAATAATTAGTAGGGGTGTGCAATTCGGCAAAACCCGTCCCATTTTCTGTGTCCATTTTTTTTGGCTGTCCTCTGTTTCATTTTCAGGGAACTTCCCAAATTCAAGAGCAGTTTCTGTTTTCATGCTGGAAAGATTTGGCCCATTGGGGCAGTGAGGATATAAAGGTAAAGGTTTTCCCCTGACATTAAATCTAGTCATGTCCAACTCTGGGGGCTGGTGCTCATCTCCATTTTTAAGCCGAAGAGCTACCGTTGTTCATAGACACTACCTAGGTCATGTGGCTGGCATGTCTACATGGAGCGCAGTTACCTTCCCGCTAGAGCAGTACCAATTTGCATATTTTCGAACTGCTAGGTTGGCAGAAGCTGGGGCTAACAGCAGGAGCTCAGACTGCTCCCCATATTCGAACCACTGAAGTTTGAGTTGGCTAGTTCAGCAGCTCGGCGCTTTAACCTACTGCACCACCGAGTGAGGATATTTATTTATTTATTTATTTAAAAATTTTGTACCCCGACCTTCTCACTTCCATGGAGGGACTCAGACTGACTTACAGCAAAACTCAATGCTGTACAAAATTTTTTTGCAATAATTTTAATTGTTTATTTAGGGTACATGGAAAGAGTGAGAACAATAAAGATGATAGGAAAGTTAGGAAAATTAAAAGAGTAAAAATGGTCGAAAAAACCATTGTTAAAGAAAATAAAAATAATAATAATTTTAAAATCCAAAAAATATACTGTATATAAAATCGTTGACTTTCATTTCAAGCTTACATTACTTATAGTTCTTTGTAAATAAAATTGCCATTTCTTAATTATTATTCATTTTCTCTTCTTAATTTTTCATAATCTTGGAAAAGTTCCCAATTTGTCTCTTTAATCAGATTACCCGAGTACTTCCTCAACAAAAAAGTTAATTAATGCTATACAAATTTAAAACATCTTAAAACAGCATATTAAAATACATAAAAACAGAAATACATAAAAACCACATTGTCATTAAAAATCACATTCAACTCGGTCTATAAAAGTGGTCACTCATTTCAGATTGAAATCAATCTCAGTTTATTCTGGGAAAGCCTCATTCCACATCCAAGTCTTCACCCGCCTCCTGAAGGACAACAGGGAGGGGGCATATCTAACATCGCTTGGGAGGAAGTTCCACAGCTGAGGGGCCACAACAGAGAAGGCCCTGTCTCTCACCCCCAATGGGGGATCCAGGATCATGTTCCCACAGCCACCCCACACTCCCCAGGTTCAGGTAGCCTGGGAAGGTGGGGTGGCAGTCTCTTTCTGCTCCTAGCACTCCCCCCTCCGCAGTACTGCATATTCTTAACTTCCTGATTTTTTTGTCATTCAGGGAGCAAAGTAGCTTTAGAAAAGGGGAGGGAGCTCACTCCTCCTAAGCTGTTTTACTCCCTGAATGATGAAAAATCAAGAAGTAAAGGCTGGCAGCACCAGTAAGGGAGATTTTTTGTCATTTTGGGGTGGGGGATGCAGAGAGGGTAGACATGGAGCCCATGCCTAGTCCTGCTGTCATGACTGGGCTGTCAGGTTGGTATTCCACTGCAGAGGCTGCTCAGGAGGGCCTTGTGTGGCCTCAATGCAGCTTGGAAAGAGCATATTTCAGGACAGTTCTGAGCCATATATGCCTATGTGGAACAGAGTTTTAATCTTAATCCCCATGTGCATGAAACAAAAAATAAAGTATGTACTTGCAAGTTGCCCAATGATATTTTTAAAGCCCCCTAGATTTCATAGGGCTTTCTTATGCAAGGAATACTCATTATAGCCTACAGGTGTTCCCTATAAGTCTTCCTTCTGAGTCTCAACCAGGTCTGATACAGTTTAACTTCCAGAATTAGATCAGTTGCTGGGGAGGAAGCAAAAAAGTGGCAAATTTTTGTTGTGTGCCTTCAAATTACTTCTGACTTATGGCAATTATGAGGTGAACCTATCACTTGGCAAGATTTAGAAATTGATTTGCTTTAGTTTGCTTTCCTCTGAGGCTGAGAGAGTATGAATTGCCCAAGGTCACCCAGTGGCTTTCCATGGTTGAGTCACTAAGAATGGAAATGCCAGGGCCAAAATGAGAAAACCTTATGCCATAATCAAATGTGTGCACAAAATATTTGACTTTTTTTAAAGGGGGTGACCTTGGGCAATTACAGTGTCTTGCATAGTTTCAAATGATTTGGTTTTCTTTGGTGGAGACGTTCTCTGCTAGAATGTAAAAATCTAAGCAGTGTGTGTCATGCTGCTTCCTCTTGTAAAATCTGAGCAACAAAAACACAAGATTGAAACTTTCACAACAAAGTACTGGAGAACACAACGTGTTATTCTTCCCGTGGAGCCAAAATGTGTTGTCTTAACTCCCAGCAAGTAGCACTTCAGTTTGCAAGGAATCCCACAGTTTTCAATTAACAGTGCTACTGTAGCAAAAGTAAAAGATTTCCACTGGAATTATAACAGTTCCTAATTGCTACTGACTGCATCTAGCTAAGCTTCTGAGCGCATATTTTGCCCTTTAGGAGAAAAATTCACATTAAAATGGATTATGCACGAAACCTCCTTTTATAGGTCTTTATGTTAAAAGATAGAGAAGTAAAAGAGAGATACTGTAAATTTAAAAAGTGATGACTTGGGTGTTCAAGAGAAGTTTAGATTCAAAAGATATGTCTTTAACCTTTTCAAAATGATAACAGAGGAAACACAAAATATGGCTCTTGTGGTCTCTTCCAATTCAATAATTGTATGACTCTGTGCTCTTTTTGTACATGTTTTATAGCATGACATAGATCTGCATGTCTTCCCAAAGAATCCAGATATTTTCTAAGGTTCAAATGTCAATGAGCTGCCATGCTATCTCAGGGCCCTTCCATACAGCCACAAACTGTAGCTTGAATTGACAGAAGAAATGCTGGTTCAGAGCTGGATGTCATCTCTATGTCATCCATCTCTATGTGATTTCACTAGTCACACGTCCCAGCTGTGTCAATGTGAGCTTGGTACACTTGGGCATGGGCAATGCCTCCTAAACCTACCTGCATTCCATCTTCCCATCTCCAATACAATGGGAAGGCCTCCTTGGCCATCACAGCAGAGCACCAGCAAAGGTCCAGATCATTCTAGAAGATCTTGATCATTGCTGGTGTTTTTTAAAACCAGGGTCAAACTGGATTAAAATGCTTACTCTGGGTTAAAATGTGGGTGCTTCCCTAGATTAAATGCCAATGTATTTATTTGTTTACAGTACATATTCTGCCCTTCTCATCTCAAAGTGGACTCAGGGCAGATCACAGCACATATATACTAGGCTTGTTTAATCAAGGAAAAAATGGTTCAAAACCCGTTTTGGATGTAGGGACGTTGGCGATTCAATTCGGAAGTAATTTCCAAAATTTCCCCCCCAAAAGTTGGAATTTTCCAAAATTTCCAAAATTTTTGAATCACTTCATTAATGGTGGCCATAATTGCACAATATGGAAAAAAACTGCAAACAGGACAGGCAAAACCTGGGGGATTCCCTTTCCCTCATTTTTAGATCGCTACTGACAAAACTTGCCATCATGGTAAAAAAACATTCTTCTCTGTCAACATACTAACTTTCAACGTGTTTAGAAGATCCCTGGGTTCTTGACAATTTTTAAAGTAATTTCAGTAATCTAATAAGGAATATTACAAAAAGAAGAAATGTGCTGCCTCCAGGATTCTTTTGGAAAATTTAAATCTATCTCTCTGTTTTGCACACATCTCTGAATATGGGAAAATATAATTTATCTCATAAAAGAAAATTAATTTATTACATTTGCTTGTTTCCAAGATAAGTGGAGGCAAGGCCACTGTTCAACCCTGCCCCATCCTCCCAGATCAGGAGGGAGGAATCCCCAGAGGACTGATTCCTTGACCTCCCTGTAGACGGCAGCATCCCACCCCGGCCCTCCAAGTTGTGGCTTCCAACCATTGGCCAATGTTTCCAAAGGTACAACATGAAACCCAAAGCAGACAAATGTGGATCCAAAGTTGTATTGTGTGCTTCCCCAATGAAATTATGAGATTAGGAGATTTCTAGTTTCCAAAAGTACAACGTGTAACCCAAAGCAGACAAAGGGGGCTCCAAAGTGGTATTTTGTGTTTCCTCAAGGAAATTATGAGATTAGGAGATTTCTAGTTTCCAAAAGGACAACGTGTACCCCCAGACAGAGAAAGGAGGCCTGTGCAAACTGTTATGGGTTGGTTCCCCAAGGAAAAGATTAGATTAGGAGATTTCTAGTTTCCAAAAGTACAACATGTAACCCCAAGCAGACAAAGGGCCCTCCAAACCTTTGTGTGTTTTCCCAAGGAAATTATTAGCATATAATGGGATTTCTTGTTTTCCAAAGCACAGAAGTCAAACCCCAGGAGAGGAAAGGGTCTTAAAACTTGTATTCACTGCTTCAGGAAGGGAATTATTAGCAGAAAATTGGCTTTCCAAAGTGACTTTCTGGGATACCAAAATGCAAACTGTAACCCAAAGGGGATTGAGGTGTTTTGAAAGTTTAATTCATTGCTTCTAAAATGGAAATTGGCAGTGGCAGGCAAGAGAAGAACACTTTTCCCAGCTGCCTTGCCCTGCCCTTCCTCCCCACATACAAGCAAGCCTCGCAGGCAAGGGGCCTGCTAACAGCTGTTCTCCCCAATTTGTTCCCTTTGCTTTTTTTTAGATATTTTTTTTTAATTTTCAATCAAATGTATAAACATTTGTTCCCTTTGCTAACCCTGTTGTTCCCTTCCCAAGCAGTGGCACCTTTCCCACCCAAGCTCCCTTCCCGTTCATGCCCCCAGATCGCAGTAAGCCCATGAGGCATGCACAGCCCTTTTGAAAGTGCAATGGCTGCTGTGTTGAAACCCTGCCCCTCCCCACTTGGTTTCCCCTCATTGGCTGGAGGCAAGCATCCCAGCATGCAAGCTGCTGCTTGCCTCCAAACACTGTATCTTTTCCGATTAACTTCCTGAGTTGGATCAAAAATGGTGACAGTGGCTTCGAAATGGCAAGGATACTTCCAGATTCCCAAATCACTTTGAAATCGCTTCAAAAAGGAATTTGATCCGAATTTAATCTGAATTACGAAGATTCCGACTGGACCTAACCTTGTCTAATATATATGGCAAACATTCAATGATGATTATACAATGACAAGACAGACAACAAATAGAGGTATATTTCTCATCATTCAGCATCTTTTGGAGGCTGTGCTTAGCTCTGGCTGCAGGGGGGTGCTGTCACCACATCTCCTTTGCTGGCGAGCCTAAAATACCTCCCCGCTTAATCTGATTCATATTAATCTAGTCACATTGTTGTTTTCAATCTGGGTCGGGGAGCTGGGCTGAACGTCAAGAGCTCATCTTGACCCAGCTTTGAACTGCCAACCTTTTGGTTGGCAAGATTTACTGCAGCCGTAGCTGGTGATTAACCTACTGTGCTAAAGCCAGCCCTTATGTAGATGGGGACTCAGACTAGCAAATTAAATGCCAGTGCAAATGTGTTTCCAGACTAGAAAATCCAGGCCACTAAGAAAAAATAAATTATTATTCTTAGAAAGATACCCTTGCCCTTAATTCTTTCTACTTTCTGCTGTGTATCTAAGGGTATCCATAGCAACTTGGTCAGTTCAGGTCATTTGCTTGCCTTACTGCTTCTCTCTTTGTCCTCTAAAATGCATGCCATTTTGCAAAGCAAATGCAGAAATAAACAAGTCCACACAATCTGGAAATGTGACAGTTGACTGAGCAGCACAGTGGCTGTAGGGTCATCATGTGTCCTATTTTATAGATGATAGACCACTGATTGAACACATTCTCTGGATTGCGTCTGGTGTAAAGCTGGACTAAGTTTGGTGTCCCAGTAGATAGGGACAGTGGAATCCTTGAAGCTGCTCATTGAGCTTTAAGATCTGGACAAAAGACTGAAAAGGCACATATGTCTTCTGCTTGCAGTCTTCTTCATTCAGGTTTTAATTATTTTTGAGATATAGTGATACTGGGGTGGGAGGAGGTGATTTGATCCAAATGTCATGGAAATCATCAATCACACAACTTACTTCCTACCATTGCTGATGAAAGCATGTCTCTTCTAAATCTCAGCAGCCTTGGGAAGTGTGTGATGCTGGTGTTAGAAACTCTGATGAGATTCATAAATTGTAGCTGTTGAGGTGTATTATCACAAAGAAATATAAGAATAATCCAGGTGGATCAAAGGGGCTACCAGGGCATGAAGGCAATACTTCCATCCTATTGTTGTTCTGGGCCAGCATGGACTGCCAAACAGCCCCTCCCAGAGCGATTGAAGTGACGAAAGCATTTAAAAAAACCACTGAATCTAAAAAGTACCATATTATACCTAGTGGTACAATATAGTCACTGCAGAAATAAAAATGTTATGTGAATACAATCTTTAGTATAGCATGCACATCTTTAATAGACACCAGGAGTTGAACAGCCTATGGCAGAGGCTACGAGCATAATTCCATAAGTATTACTGATGGTTCCAGTTATAGTGTTTGTGAAGGTGGTTTGTGTGTGATATCACTGAAACTATATATTGGGAAATGTAAGAGATAATAGTGGATCTGTTGAGTATAGCAGTGTTTCCCAACCTTTTTTGAGCCGCGGCACACTTTTTACATTTGCAAAATCCTGGGGCACACCACCAACCAAAATGACACAAAATGACACTCTAACATAGTAATACATATAGTTAATATGTTTTTAAATGTATGTATACACTCAGTGTGAAACCTGGACCTGTTTCGATGAACTCAACATAGATATCCTGGCAGGAATGGCAGAAGGAAACAAACTTCCCACACAGAACTCCCATAACCAAGAGAAAATGCTATAAGAGTTTGGTGGGCATTGACCTTGAGTTTTGGAGTTGTGGTTCACCTATATCCAGAGAGCACTGTGGACTCAAACAATGTTGGATCAGGACCAAACTTGGCATGAATACTCAATATGCCCAAATATGAATGCAGATGGAGTTCAGGGGAAATAGACCTTGACATTTAGGAGTTGTAGTTGCTGGGATTTATAGTTCCCCTACAATCAAAGAGCATTCTGAACCCCAACAATGATAGAACTGGGCCAAACTTCCCACACAGAACCTCCAGGAGGCAAGAGGAGGTCTCTACTTGGGGAAAGGGAGGCAGGCCTTCCCAATGCATGAAGAGGGAGAGACCAAGTAGACAACGGGTGGGGAGGGGGGTGTTTGTAATTTTGTGCCTTTATCGAGGTAGGTTTCTTAGGGTTTTTATACTCCCCCCCCCCTGGTTCCAATTTCCCACGGCACACCTGATGATCGCTCACGGCACACTGGTTGGGAAACACTGGAGTAGAGCAATCAAATTGGCACAGACACACATGCACAAGGTCTAGCAGAGAAAGAAATAAACTTAATCTTCTTTGAAAAACATATAATGGGAGCTTTGTGTTAAAAATTTGGTCATAATCAAAGAGATGAAATTTTGGAAAAGAGAGAAGGTAGAGTTAAAGCAGGTTAGAGCAATACATGAAGAGAGAGTGGGTGTGGGAAACCAAACAAATAGGAAGTCTGAAAATTAGACGTAAGGATAGGCATGCATAGTTTGCTAAATCTATCAATATGTCCCTCTTTTTCTGACTCCTGCATGTTACTTAGCCTTGTTCAATGGTAATATTGCATAATCAAATGTGCTACTGAAGTACTATTTCAGGCCCCTTCCACACAGCTGAATAAAACCCCACATTATCTGCTTTGAACTGGAATATATGGCAGTATGGACTCAGATAACCCAGTTTAAAGCAGATTTTGTGGATTTTTCTGTCTAGATATTCTTGGTTATATGGCTGTGTGGAAGGGCCCTCAGATGGATACATCCCAGCCAAGCTGACATGCAGCAAACAAGAATGCACATCTGCATATGCAATAGCACCATGTGCACACTACCACTTTCAACAACCTTTGAACCAAATGCAGTTGCTGTACATTAAACAAAAATGTACGACTACTTCTATAGAGGAATGTTTGTATCTATAAGAAAACAAAAGGATTCCAGCCATGGTCAGCCTAAGAGCTGTATAGATTGACCTGATATAAATGATTGTGGATAAAGGTAAGAGGCTTCGTCTAAGAGATGTGATTGTTTCCTAAGTGCAGTATAACCTACATATCCATGGTACTCATAGTTTTATTAATCCACTTCTGACAATATATGTCCTACTTAGACATGTTCTATGTCCTCCAGAACAACTGTATTGTATTTTTTTTTTGCTAGGAATATATATTTTTATAGGATTATCTATTATCTACAGTTGTATGTATTTACACGAAGTTCAGAAATGCATTCCTCACAGATAATGTTTTATAGGTGTTTTTTTTAAAGCATATTCTTATTTTATTTTTATTTCTTCGCATTTATCTACCCCCCCCCCCCCAAAGGCTCGGGGCGGCTCACAACAATCAGTTGTTACATAGTAAAAACAGGCATATATAAAACACAATACAACAACAGATAAAAACAGCCATTAAAACAGCATATAAGATGGCAATAGTCAAACACTATACACAGGAGCAGCAACCACAATTACAGGAGGCTATTCGCACACAGGTTATCCAGATCCGTAGGTCTGCTGGAACAACCAAGTCTTACAAGCCTTCCTGAAAGGGAGAAGGGCCTGGATAGTGCAAACGTCGGCGGGCAAGGAGTTCCAGAGGGTCAGAGCCACGATCGAAAAAGCCCGCCGACGAGTCGCGGTCAACCGGTAGGTCTTAGCACTGGGGATGACCAGGAGGTTTTGCTCTTCAGAGCGCAGAGGTCTAGTGGGATGGTATGGGAGGAGACGGTCCCGCAGGTACACTGGTCCCAGACCATATAAGGCCATATAAGACCATATATTCTAGAAGTTTTATCTTTTTTGTCAAATGTTTTCATAAACTGCGTTAAAGTGAATATTCATTTCTAATCAACAGTATTGATATATATATATATATATATATATATATATATATATATATATATTATTATTGAATATTCAATAGGGCTCAACTTGGATCATATAGATAGATAGATAGATAGATAGATAGATAGATAGATAGTAGGCATGAGAAAAATGAAACAGAAATTAAAAGGATTCGTAAGAGATTCGTATGTAATGGGACTTTTGAGGTTTTACGTATCGCAGCCACGATCCCGGAAGTAGACTTCCTTTACGGTCCTTGAGGCCAACAATTTGCGTTATGATCGTAAGAAATTCTTAATTATTAATTAGTTAATTATTGTACTACGTACTCACTTCTCCCTGTCTTCTCCCCCTCATTTCCTTCCCGCCTTCATTCAGCTTCTTCTTTTCCCCACATTTCTATGGGGAACTAGAAGTGACGCTGCTGGTAGGTAGGCAATGCATTCTGGAAAGTGTAGTCCTCCAGGCTTCCCCCCCCCCTCCTTCTCTTCCCCGTTGCTCTGCTGCCATGCCCCATCGCAGGGGCCAGCTTCACACACACGCGCGCTTCTCCTCCTCTCTCTCCGGCTTCCCCCCCCCTCCTTCTCTTCCCCGTTGCTCTGCTGCCCTGCCCCAACGCAGGGGCCAGCTTCACACACACACACGCGCGCTTCTCCTCCTCTCTCCCTGTGCTCTCTCAGATGCTTCTCTTCCCCGTTGCTCTGCCATGCCCCATCGCAGGGGCCAGCTTCAGCCCTCCAGGTACGTGTTTTGGACTTCAACTCCCACCATTCCTCACAGCCTCAGGCCTCTTCCTTTTCCTCTCAGCCTGGGCAAACTTGGGCCCTCGCTCCCTCAGGATCGGGGTGAGAGAGAAGCAGCGAGGAGCGAGGGGGGGCTCCTCCTCCTTTTCTTTTGCTGCTTCCAAGAATAGAAAACCCCCTCCCTCCCTTCCTCCTTCCCTCCCTCCTTCCTATTTGGAGAGTCCCATCTAGAATTCAGTGTGGTTTATTCAGTTTTTTGGCCTACAACTCCCAGAAATCCCAGCCAATTTACCAGCTGTTAGGATTTCTGGGAGTTGTAGGCCAAAACCATCTGGAATGCGCATGCTCTGGCATACGAATTACTAACGAATTTCGTTAGTACTTAAGTTACATTTCAGAAATTTTTGGGAAATTTTTGTAAGTCTTTTTTTACTAATCAAAAAATACACCCCAATTTGATTTAAGAATCGCCATTTTTGGATTCTAAACCATGCCTAATAGATAGATAGATAGATATTATCTAGTGATTATTATTATTGAATATTCAATGGGGCTCAACTTGGATCTTAAAGTTAAGGCTGCTGCAATATATTTCAAACTATAATAACCCACATATCCTTTTACCATAAGATTTGGATAGCCTTCAATCAAATTTTTAAAAAAAATAGTGATAGCATAATAAATCTGTCAAACTAGATTATCAAATTAGTTAATATAGAGAGGTTAATTAGTAAATGAAATCCAGATAACAGATAATTTTGTAAGGCTCATCTAGTTTTCAAAAACAGAGCTTTATCAAACATAATCCTACTTGAAATAGAAAGGACTTGCCAAACTGAGCACTTTCTTAGAAAGCAGTGGTTGGCCCCTTTGTAGATTTAAACTTTGAGCACTGTTAATTGGGCCATAAACCTTCATACAGCAGTGTGCATTTGGGATCCCAGCTCTGCCAATTGCATTAAAAACTGAAGAATTAGCACAGTGTTTAGGATTAACAAAATCAAGCTCCTCACTGATGATCAGTTGCTAGGAGAAAATTAAATGAACCACATTAGCTTACCCAGTAGCTTACATAGTAAGAAAGCAAGCCTTGTTATATAACTTCTTTTGCCACCAATTCATATTTTGTTGTAGATTCACAATGGTAGAATATTACCTAAGACTTGCAAACGTTCCTTAGATTTACAGTTTCATTGCACTTAAATATTCAATCATCTATTCAAAGTCTACATTTAGATCTACATCTGTTTCAAATTCCCAGGTCTACACTAGCATTACACCATAAATCAGAGTTTCTCAACCTGGGGGTTGGGAATCCTGGGGGGTGGGTTGTGAGGGGGGTTTCAGAGGGGTCGCCAAAGACCATCAGAAAACACATATTTCTAATGGTTTTAGGAACCCTTTTGGCAGAGAAAGCTGAAGATCTCTCTGCCTGTTCTTCTCTTCCTTTTTGGTGTTGGTGAACTACAACCAGGATTTTAAAAAGCAGCGCCCCCCCCCCCAGCCCCACCAGTATTTAATGTGAGCCATGTAGGTAGTGTGTCAAGTTTTGTGCAGATCCATTGTGGGCTGGGTTCAGAGTGTTCTTTGATTGTAGGTTAACTTTAAATCCCAGCAACTACAACTCCGAAATGCCGAGGTTTACTTTCCTCAAACTCCACCAGTTTACATCTGAGCATATTGAGTATTCATGCCAAGTTTGGTCCAGATCCATCATTGTCTGAGTCCACAGTGCTCTCTGAAGGTAGGTGAACTGCAACTTCAAAACTCAAGGTCAATACCCCCCAAACCCTTCCATTATTTTCTGTTGGTCATGGGAGTTCTGTGTGTCAAATTTTGTTCAATTCCATCATTAGTGGAGTTCAGAATGCTCTTTGATTGTAGGCTAACTACAACTCCTAAATGATAAAATCAATAACACCCCTCCCCCCAACCCCACCAATATTCAAATGTGGGCATGTCGGGTACTTGTGCCAAATTTGGTCCAGTGAATGAAAATACATCCTGCATATCAGATATTTACGTTACGATTCATAACAGTAGCATAATTTTGGTTATGAAGTAGCAACAAAAATAATGTTATGGTTGGGGGTCACCACAACTTGAGGAACTGTATTAAGAGGTCACGGCATTAGGAAGGTTGAGAACCACTGTCTTACAGTAGGTTCAGCCAGAAGTTTCCCTGGATATCCATATGACATCCAGGAATTTTTGGTTGGTAATAGAGGGTAAAACTAGTTAATGCAGTTTTATCCAGCGTTAAAAAAAAGTCAGGGGGATTTGGGGGCTCATAATTCAAACTGGCCCACTGTCTTCTCAGCCACTGTTCCCTTTTTCCAGCACTCTACGGTGCATGGAAAAGTAGGTGGATTTGGGCTGTGTCATTACGGTCCCTGCAGCAACCCTGTGCTGGCAGGACTGAAGACCGACAGGTCAGAGGTTCGAATACAAGGAGAGTGCAGATGAGCTCCCTCTGTCAGCTCCAGCTCCCCATGTGAGGACATGAGAGAAGCCTCCCACAAGGATGGTAAAACATCAAAACATATGGGTGTTCCCTGGGCAATGTCCTTGTAGACAGCCAATTCTCTCACACCAGAAGCGACTTGGATTTTCTCAAGTCGCTCCTGACACGAAAAAAAAAAGCAGTTAGCTGAGAGCTCTGGGATAATAGGTTGGGAGTATAATGAAGTTTTTATCTGGAAAATTAAAAAAATGAGTGAACAACCAGATTGAGTAGGCTAGATTTTGGGGGACCCAGATCCTTTGCAAAAAAAACCCGGGTTAGTGCAGCTGCTTTGAACTATACCACTATTATACTGACTGGTCCTTTGGTTTGAATGTAAGATTGCTTCTCTTAAAAACAAAAACTCATTGTGAAGTTTGGGAAGTTAGTTTAAGATGATTATAATGAATGCAAAACCCATCCCAAATGGAAAATGCTTGGAGTCCAAGAGACTCATCCAACTGCTGATCAGTTATAATAGGCTTCAGTATGTTATTTTATTCATTCTTCTTAAATATAATCCCCCAATATCACTACGCTCAGAGGACCAGAACATCTTAGATATTCCCAGCGTGAAATCCTTCTGCCTGACGACAACTCGTCAAAGAGCTTTTTCCATCATTGCCCGGGTAGTATGGAACGCCTTGCCACCTGAGCCTTGGGCTTTGCGAAGTTTGAACACCTTCTGCAAAACAAGTAAAACCCACCTATTCAGGCAGGCCTTCGAGTCTTAGAATTTTAATTCCTTTTAATTCGGTTGTTTTATTAGGTATTGTTTTACATAAAGTTTTTCTGTAAACCGCCCTGAGCCGCCAGGAGTGACGGTCTAGAAATCCAATAAATAAATAAATAATCAATAAATAAAAGTGATTTTTCATTGTTTCATTGTTAATGAGGCAAACAAGCTACCAATGAACAGGACTTGGAAGAGGGTTTTGTTGTTGTTGTTGTTGTTGTTGTAATATAGTTCTCAGAATTCCACAGCCAGTTCAACCAGGAGATTAGGGTATGGTTCATGCTTTCTTGTATGTTCTGATTCTTTATTCACTTTTTTGGGACAAGACTTATATGATTTGACCTGTTCTGCTAGAAAACAATTGGTGGGAAGTATGTTCATGTTAAGCATCTTTGTTCAAGGAATCATCACATTTAAGCACAGCTTGGAAAAGTTACTTGCTTTAAATACGTACCACCACTGCTGCATCCAATGTAGCCACACTCCCAAACTCTGGGGCTAAGTGATATAAACTTATAATAAATGGCCTGATTTGCTGTTTAGACAGTTAAGTGTGACAGTTCACATCTCACCATTGTGGTTATATCCCTTCTCAGATGTAATTCAAGTGTAACTGCTTAAAAACCAAACATCAGCATGTGATGTCCACTCCAATTAGCAATAGCCATTGCTTCTGCCTTCCACCACAGAGAAAGTAGTCTGTGTGTGGACCTTTTGTTGAAACTGCCTATAGCCAGACAAAAACCAGACAGCTTCAGCCAGCAGATCTACACAAAGATTAGGCCATCAATAGTAAATCCAGCTTAGAAAGATCCAAGTTTGGATAGCATCTCTGTGTACATTGCCAAGGTACTTTCTCTCAGCACATCTTTAGTATTATATTGTTAAAGAGAAAACATCAGTTATTAACTGTCTGAGAAAAGCAGGCATGTCAGAAGAAAGAGAGAACATTATAGATGCTCTTCATTTTAATGGTACCAGGCACTAATTTATCATACATTTAAACACCAATTTGAAGGTAATGAAAATATAATTCAAAGATATATTTCTTAGATTTTTGGTTGAAAGGTAATATACTGACATGTCTTACTAGTCATGGGCTTGAAATTTGTCTCATCTGTTTGATTCATGTTTCCGTTTTGTTCTGTCCATTTGGATGGCATGGAGCAGGAAGGCCCCTCCTGGAACAAAAATAAACCCAATACAAAAGGTAGGAGAGAGTGGGTACTGGCTTCAAGCCTACTTTTTGGATCAATTGCCATGCACATAGGCCAAAATGCCAGGGCCTGCAGGGTCTGTAGCTGAGTACTGAGTAAGTGTCATAATTTAAAGGAGCACTCCTTACGCGACAATCGGTTGCAGGTCCTGCCAGGCCTGGACTCATAGGCCAAAGCTTGCACCCATAGGCCCGGGCAAATAATGGGCCAAAAGAAAATGGATCTGTACAGAAAATGGAAAACAAGTATCTGCCCTCCTGATTTAGGAAGACTCATTCAAAATGGATCCGGGGGCACCAAAAGCCAGGAAACGAAACGGATCAAGGTTTCTCCCAAATGCACATGGTTTTATTTCCACTGCCTTTGTTTCTGGTATGACCTTGGAACAAAAGGGAACAGTTGCTTGGGTTCATTATTACTTTGTTTTTGTTTTGTTATATATTTTTAAACTCCTTTCCCACTCATCCAAACTTTAAAGGGGAATTAATGGGATTAGATATACAGAGGAGGGATTCAGGAAACTATGTTTCTTTGGTGGCATGATAGCCATTTTTTTAAAAAGGAACAAGGAACCACAATTATTACAACAGCTGGGCAATAGTCCAATCCAACATGGCAACCACCTAACAATGAATGTACAGTATTTTTTCCATTATGAGGTATGTTTATTTTTACCCCTTTAAAATACCCTTGAATTATAATATGCATTGCCATAAAATGCATAGTAATTCCTTTGAAAAATAAATATTTGCCCATAAATTATGGCAGTATTCCAATATGTGGCCTTTATTGCAGTTGGCAACGCAACACAGAGATCAGGAATGGAGTAAGTATAACAGTTTAGATATTGCTGGACTGCAGCTTTACAACATTTATCACTGTTAAAGTTGGCAGTGCTTGCAGGTTTGTACTTTTTTTGCTTATTCATAGAAGTTTAAGCACAGTATATATTTATAGATCTTCCTTTTGATTCTTTTACCATGCTCAGTCTCTTCCTGCATCACTCCAAGGCCCCTTCCACACAGCAGTATAAAGTCCACCTTGAACTGGATTATAGGGCAGTGTGGACACAGATAATCCAGTTCAATGCAGTTATTGTGGATTATCTGTCTTGATATTCTGGGTTATACGGAATGGCCCTATGTATGTGAAGATTAACTTGTATATGGTTTACAAAGAACAGTAAGGTAATGTGTCGTCATCCCCCCCCCCCTCTCTGCTGGATGTCAGCATGGATGGGTTTGGACTCATGTTTTTCATGTTATGCCTTGTTTGAGGTCCACTACTGTCACCTGCATTTCCCAACAGTCACCATTGGCTATTCTTGTTAGGGTTGGTGGAAGGTCCAGTGCAACAAGATCCCATTTGTTACACTTTGTCCATCTCAGAGGACTCTTCCAGACAGGCCCCACACTGCAGGACTTCTCGGGCTTTTACCAGAGGTGTCCAAATGACGCCTCCAGTAAAAGAGAATTAATTTGGGACAAAATAGGTGAACCCTGCTTTATCCCTGGGGCATGGGGCCTGTGGGACTGACTACTGGATAGTCCCAGGGGTCAGTCCCCACAGCCGTCTCAAATTTTTGATTCCCCGCCACCTCCTGGCATGTCATTACTACACTCCAGGAAGCCTACCGGAGCAGGGCAATGGTGGCCTGGTGAGGTTTTTTTTTACTTTTAAGGCTTTTCGGAGAGGGTTTGGGTGGCCCCATGCCATCCCAGAAGTTACTGGGATGGCATGGGAACACCCAATCAGGAAAGCCTGTTTGGGGGGGGGGTGGACAGGCATGCTGAAGTGGGTTTCTTAAAACCACTTTAGTGCCGGTTTAAGCCCTGACTGGAAGTGCCCTAAGACAGAGGATTATCTGGAAAGGTATTCTTCATTGTCAAAAAGCCTTCAAATTTATTATGGATTTGGATCTCAATAGTAACAATAAATATTGTTGCAATATTTATTTTAGGCAGCTGTTTGATAGTGTCAATTATGCCAATGGTGGGGAATCACATATTTCCTTAAAACCACTGCTATCCTGAGAATGGTTGCATTTTTGAGATTCAGCAGCTTGGACACAATTTTAGATGTGTGTAATATAGACTGTTTCCCTTTGTCCTTGTACTTTTCTGCAATTCTGGAAATACCCTTTCAATGCCTAGTTTAATGGATTCCCTTCTCTACTCCATCTAACCCTTTTGGGCAAGTTATCAAATCGTAATTGTAGCATTTGGGAATGGAGTTGGAAAAGCTTCCATGAAGTGGAGGGGGGCAGGGAAGTTTGCTTTTCTAAACCTAGTTATGGTAATTTAACAACCTCTTCACACATGCCACCAGAATTGCCATGGATCGAGGCAATTCCAGTGGTACACATTCAGGGGTGTGAGGAACCTGTCACCCCACATCCCGCAACACCCAACTCACCCATGTTCCCAGCCCACGGGGGAAGCATTCACCCTCTGGCTTCCCCCATTGATTCAAGGCAACATGGGAAATCTCCCATGTTGCCTCAGTGGTGGCATGCACCAGTTTGATTACTCCTTTAGGACAGAGTCCTGCCATAAGTTGCAGTGTATGATATAATGAGAGCTGACGGACTCTGTCTTAAAGAAGTACGTGCCACCAATTTTGCTCCCATGTGATGAGGTTGCAAATCTGCATCCAATCCCATAATTTGTATATGTATTCATTGTTATTCTGAACTGGATTCTGCTTCAGTAGGTGAGTAACAATAAGATGGACAGGTAATCTGACCAACTTGGAGTACTGCCTTGTTTCAAAGGGGAAAAATTACCTAAACGGATATTCTGTGATTGTAAATAGGAATTAGGTTGGGGCCTTTACCTCTAAGTGAGGGGAAAAACAACAGTACAGTGATCCCTCACTACTTCGCAGTTCGCTTATTGTGGACTCGCTGTTTCACGGATTTTAAAAAATACTAATTTAAAATACATTTCATGGTATTTTCACTGTTTTGTGGGGTTTTGCTGCTGCCGTTCTCCAAGGCGATTTCCCTCCTCAGTCCTCCCTCCCTCCAGCCTTGAAGGGCTTTTCCTTTTTTTCCTCCACTTTATTTTAAGTTTATAAAGACTTAAAATAGTGTATAACTTCTAAAATAATGTATAAATATTAAAATAAATAGAGCATCCCTACATTGCGGTTTTTCACTTATTGCGGGAGGTCCTGGAACCTAACCCCAGCAATAAGTGAGGGAATATTGTACTTGTTATTATGCCACCACTGCTGGATCAGCACTAGTGTCAAAGAAACTGAGACAAACATTACTCCCGCTGTTCTGCAGAAATAATAGCATTAATGGGACATGGACTAAATTAATGGAAAAGAAGATAAATACACATGCAGGCAGAAATGTGTGTCTGCAGTGCTTATTTTCAACAAATAGTTTCATTCATGCTCATTTTAGTTAAATATATATAGAATTAAAAGGGGGAAAGCTGTCTTGCATTTTTTTGATGTCCAACTAATTTCTATTTACAATCAGCTTTCCAGTTATGTAATCTATAAGCGAAACATACTGTCTCCCTGTGTGCCTCAGAGATGCTGGATCAGATAAGTTTTCTCTGCCCCCTGAGCAAACACTTTGATCCTTTTGTAAGCTTGCCTTTCAAAATGTGAAATTCCAGTAACATTAAAGGAAAACGGAGGTATAAACATGTATTTATTCTCAGCCAAAATATGTGGTGGGAAAACAAGGCTGCAGGCTTTATCCTTCAAATATCAACTTACTACACAGACTTTTCTAATCATCTTATTGTAATGAGAGATCAATTCCATAACATTCATGATCAAAGCATTGGGCTGGATCATAGAGTCATGTCTGTACTGAAAATGAACCCCTTCTCAGTGTACTGCTGGTTCATCACTTTATATGTGATTTTGAGGTGACATGAATCCAGTGAACTGCTTTTCCAGTTAGAACTGGAATTGGTTCCTGTTTTCATATGCTTTTTGGGTTACACCAGGGTAACTGGGCAGTAAATGACTAGGGAAGTCTGATCATAATCTTCCTTTCTCCAAATCCAGTTCCTGTCTGCATGAATATTATATCTGCATCAATATTATTCCTGCCTTTTAAAATTTCCCACCAAGCTTCCACTGCATTTTCACAAACTCATTAGGACCCCATATACACTGCCATATAATGCAGGTCCAGAATGCAGATTAACTGCATTGAACCAGATTACAGTATATGGCAGTGTAGACTCGTATAGTTCAGTTCAATGCAGTCCAATCTGCATTATAGGAGTCTACAGCGACCATATCACTGTATATATACAGGCAGTGCCTGTATATATAATGGTCACTTGTCAGTAATTTCTGTGTTGGATATTGTCTTTAATCTCATCTCTAACAAAGTATACTGTTCTATTTATTTACTTAATTTTTATCCCATCTTTCTCCTGATATACTCAAGGTGGCTTTTTAACTTATAAATACATACATACAATTCTGAGCATTTTCGGAATCTGTAGTTTGAAGCCATTGTTCCGCATCCTAGTTTGCTAGCCTGGAGACTAGAACGTGGAACAAAGGAGATTCCAGCTGAACATTAGGAAGAACTTCCTAACTGTGAGAGCTGTTCAGCAGTGGAACTCTCTGTCCCAGACTGTGGTGAAGGGTCCTTCTTTGGAGGCTTTTAAACAGAGGCTAGATGGCCATCTGTCAGGGGTGTTTTGAATGTGATTCTCATGCTTCTTGGCAGGGGGTTGGATTGGATGGCCCACAAGGTTTCTTCCAACTCTATGATTCTATGTTGAAGTAGGATATCATCCAGGTATGTTCATGCAATAGTAAATTTCTTTAAAATGCATAAAATTTGTTGTTTGTAAGCAATTACCAACTAAAGCAGACTGACTTCTTTTCCCCTGGTTGCTAATTTATTTTCCTTTTATTTTTTTTTTAAAAGTGTAGTTTCAGGTTTCTGCATATTTTAACCCTTTTTTTAAAAAAAAATTACAATTTAAATCTCAAATACTACCTATTAGACAGAGAATGGGATCACATTTTGTCTTTAGAGTCTCAACAGTTTCCACTGAAAATGGAGAAGTGGAAGTAAAAGTAGGAACCACCCTGAGTCCCCCTCGGGGAGATACTGTAGGTATTTAAATAAAGTTTTATTATTTTATTATTATACATTCATGTTCTTAAATTAATTTGTGCCTTGTTTTAAATCTTTTAGATTGTATACACATTTAAATTGCAAATCTTATATTTTATTCTTTCACAATCCTCTTTTGCTAGCGCCACGGTTGGTATACTGATCTTCCCAATGAAACATCACTTTTTGTGTCTGATCCACACTACACATTTATTGCATTAAATTAAATTTTAACAGCCATGGAAACATCCTATAGAAACCTGAGATATTAAGTTGTTGTTATTTTTGGTGAAGATGACAATGCTAATGTTGTGTGCCCTCAAGTCATGTCTGACTTGTGACAACCCTACAATGAACCAACAGTGGGATTTTCTTGACACAATTTGTTTAAAGACATAATTTGTTTGCTTTCCTCTGAGGCTGAAAGTTTGACTTACCCTGTTCTATATTGGTAAATAATTGGTAAATAAATAAGGAGTGAATAAAGTAGATCAGATACATTTTCCAGGTGCGACAAATTCTGCAGCATGTACAGCAAATGTGTAGTTTAGTCTTATGTTTCTAACATACCTGAGAATTTAAATAGGACAGCAGACTGATAGTCATTGAACTTATGTCAGACTATTGTATGTATATGCTGATAACAATGGTTTGTAATTACAGGAAAAAATGTTTTTTTCCTTGAAGGCCATGGAATTAATTTAATAAACAAATAAATAATTTAAGTATATGAATATTCAGAGTCAGTTTATAAATAAATCAGATTTTAAGCACTGAATAGGTAACAGATAGGCTAATGTTAGATACCCAAACACAAAAACACTGAACTTAAGTTCACACTTAAATGTATGGTCTCTCTACTTATTTCATAACTATTTCTCAACATACAAAACATCTCCTTTGAAAATATTTATCTAAATAATTGTTTATCACCTTTCAGCTCATCAGGCTACAGCCAATAAAAACAGGTAAAATATGTAAAATAAATCTTTAAAAATAGATCAAGCAACTTTGCAATTAAGGATCCCAAAATACAATCTTGATTATAGGAATCAACGATCACATAGACTAGTATAGCTTTGGCTGCCTGCCAAAATCTCAGGGAGGAAAATGTCAAATTGAATTCACTTGAGAGGCAGTTTCACAGCCAGCAAATCACTATGGAGAAGGTCTCGTCATATGTTTTTACCAGTTACCATCTACGGTTGGTAAGTACAGGAAAATATGGTAACTTTGTGATGACATAAAACCACCAATATTAATGCTTGCTCTGTAATACCAATCCCAGCCTAGCTGTTCTTCATCTGCTGATTATGGTTACTGAACACTTATGTGAAGAGTGCTCTGTGTTTTCACTGCATAGGTCTCAACTCATTATTTCTCTCTGCCTTACAACAATGCTATACTTTCCATTTAATGAAGGTATGAATAGGAAAATGTAACTGTGTATGAGCACAATGGTAGGCCCAACATTCACTTTGGAACTCCATCAGGAAAAGGTGTTACCACAGTGTATATGAAGTTGTTGCCACTGAAGAATGGCAATATCTTTGAGCTAATGATCTTAATTCTGAAATTACATTTGCTCATCTGTGTACGGCAATGTTGTCAGATAATGAGATTCTTCTTCAAGTCATATTATTCACAGCAGCAGAGGAAAAATCCCATAGGGTTACCAAATTTCATAATTGCATGATATTCCTTCATGGCAATGAAGATAAAGAGCCTAAATCCAAATGTTAATCCCAACTACAGCAGACCCATTCGATAACTGCCAAATGCTAATTTCATGTAAATCCCATTGATTCAATGTGTGAGCTCTAAGTGGGACTAGCAATTGGATTTAGGCCAATGACTCCAGTCCTGACCCTGTGTTAGACTCTAAGATTGCTTTTACACTGTAGAATTAATGGAGCCTGACACCATTTTAACTGCCTTGACTAAATGCTATGGAATCATGGGTGGTGTAATCTGGTGAAGCACCAAGACTCTTTGGAAGAGAATGCTAAAGATCTTGTAAAACTGCAACTTCCATGATTCCAGATCGAGTTATGGTGTCAAACTGCATTAAATCGACAATGTAGAGGCAACCGAAGACTTACAGCCATTCTTTGTGGTTTCGATGGTGCTTATCTCCAAATCTTATTCACCTGGTCTGTGGTTACTTGGGATGCTTTAATGTGAATGTTCGCTGTTTACAATTTCCTCTTATATTAGCTAATGAGTAAAGGATATTATCCAGAGCCCTTTAACAACAGAAGACATTTTGCAAATGAAGGAAACTGGACCAAGTGATATCTCCTTCAGTTTTGCTTTATAATCACACAGCAGTTACAGACTGTTGAAATGTAAACAAGAAGAAAGGAAACAGTAATGTATTTAAAACTGTAAAACAGAACACATGGATTTAGGGCAAGAAGAATGTGAAATGCATTGCGTGTACACAGACTTTGTCAACATCATATTGTGAAGCAAGGAGAATTGATCCTTGTCTGAAGAAAAGGTGGTCTTTGCTGTCTGGTGGCAAACAAGAGAAAAGGCAAATTGCTTCAAGACAGCCTGCCTCATCAGCATAGCCTCTTTGCCTTATCTGCTCAATTAGTTTGGACACTTTGGGGCCAATTTAGGGATGGTTCACCTGCTATCTGTGCAGCCCCACTATCTTTCAAACTGCTGTGCAGAGTGAGCTGCTGTCAACTAGGATCAAAGTCCAAGGCTATTTTATCAGAGACGTATCCTTTAAAATGAAGTATTTGGGGTGGCAATCAGTCATAAATACATATTCTGTATAGCAATTAAATTGCAAAATTAATATTTGTAAAAGTTACACGAATGTCAATAAAACCAAAAGGAGAGCTGTTTAAAACACAGTCTTTTTTTGGTTAAAACCAACTTTGTTTCATATTATTTTAAATCCCTGATAATTCTCTACCATGTTCCACACATCTAGTGTTTCACTTTTTAGAACCATGATTTTTAAAAAGTTTTCTGATGAATGACCCTCTTTTTTGATTGCATAATACAACTGCAAGAAAGAAAATAAGAGGTTGTTGACCTGTTGGGTCCCCCTTCGGAGGGAGAAGGGCGGGGTATAAATATAGGAAATAAATAAAATAGTACAATCGTGCTAACTGGAAGGGAAGGAACTGATATGGTAATTAAATGCCTGCAGGATAAATGGCCTTTCAGGTAAGAAAATCACAGCAGACAAAATTTATGTAAGCCCCCCCCCCCCCCCAATGCATGTGCTCATAAATATGGAACAACAGCAACCTGCTTTACATGGATTGTATCCAATGTATAATAAAACAGGGATATAAACAGAATATACAATTTCATGTAAAACAGTGAACATTCAGTAAATCCTTTCCACTATTCTTGGAGAGAGAGAGAGAGAAACAGATGCACTTTCTATGGCAAGTGGGGAATTAAGAGCTGTCAATTTGTTTAACTGGTTTTCATCTCAGCATACGGAAATATCTTCAAGATCAATGGACTAGATAAGTGCAGCTGAGATAAATGCTGTCAGATTATTGCATTTTGAATAGCAATTCATGAGTCAGCACAAGATATATTTTTGCAGTTTGAGATGACCTGCAGTGTGACATGTTTGACACCAGATGGCGCTGTCTCAAGACTGCTAAATGGAACCTTGAGGAATGTCAGTTACAAAGTGACAGTTGGGATTTGTCAGTTGGGATTAGATATCTGTGAGGAAAGGATGTTTAGAAAGGTAGCTGTGATGGCTGTTGTTTTTCGATGTTTTGCCAGTTATTGTTAAATACAATTCAATACAAAGTTATATATTTACCTTGTGAATTGAATGAGAGTTTCATTATTCACTCGAACAGAGACTGGAGTTTTTGGGCCGATGGGGAATTAAACTTCTATATTTCTGTTGCCTATCCGCTGTGACACAAATACTCAACGCCGAAAAAATGCTTACTAAACACACAGCGCAATCTGATGCATATAAGGGTTTAATCCCTGAACAATTAACGTTGGACTCTAGAGTTGCTTTGTCAGTAGCCCATTGTAGTGACTCACCCTGTAGGCCAGTTAAAAATTAGGCCTCAGTGCAGCCTGGATTCCATTTTGAGAGTGGAGTGAGGATCAGCGGCCATGTTGGGAGGGTAATCCTGAGCCTAGGGGAGTGGCCAAAGTACTCTCTGGGGGCTAGCAACAGGAGCACTCCTAGGATTGGCTGGGATCAGAGCAGGGGAGGAGTCAGCAGAAAGGAGGGAAAATCTGAGAGTCAGTCAGTTAGGGCTTGGTTTTTGACAAATTAACGTCAGAGTCAGACTTTCTCTGGGAGAGGGGGGGGGAGAGAGATCTTTCCACACTGTTCCATAGACAGGGGAGAGACCCTTAGCTAGTTTTCTACATTAGGGGAAGATTAGTGTTCAGAGAGGAATTATCTGGGACCAGAAGTCTAGCGGAATAGCTCAGGTTAAGGGCTGCTAGACTGGTCAAAAGGAAACCTGAAAGGATTTTTCAGGGACTGAGACGTTAGTGATTGTTCTCACATCTAATTGTTATTATTAGTGTGAGGGAAAGGTCAGAGTCAGTTTGGGTCTAGAACTATTCTGTACTTGAACATTTTAAGGAACCTATTCAAAGAAACATCTTGTAATAGAGAAACCTGTCATATTTTAGGAAGCTCTTTTACATCTAAGATTCTAACATTCCCAAAATTACAGATTTTAGGAAAATAAAAATAATTAACACCTCAATTTATGTAGGGAAAACTATCAATTAATTGTCTTTTCCTGCAATTTACATTTTTTTCTCTCCCACAACAAAATTTCATCAGAGATATGTCCCACAACAATCTGACTTGTGAATGTTTACCTTGTGATGTCCACTCAAAACCAGATCATGCCAAATGGAGGATACATGAGGAATATCACATGCAATAGGACTCTCAGATGTTTTGCTGTGCTTGAAGCAGCACTTCTAGAAAAGAGTAATTGTACAGCTGGACATTTTTCCTCACACCTTAACAGCAGTTAGGCAGTTCGTTTTAGACAAATCAGAAATCTATGTCTGATAAATCATAATGTTAGAATTTGCTCTATATGCATATCTATTTATTTATTTCCTATATTTATATCCCACCCTTCTCACCCCAAGGGGGAACTCAAAGTGGTTCTACATTTGAATACAACATTTGTTCAAATATTAAATACTATGCACGCAAAGCAAACTATAGTATTTCCACTGAATGACTGACTAGCTTAATATCAATTATTACTTATTTTTATTATATTGCATTTATAGCTGTAAATCATTAGCTATAAATATGATGTCAAAAGCCACATACTGTTCTGCAAGTCACACAAAAGCCTTGAAAGTTTCATATGTACAATACAGTTTCATATATTCATTACATAGGGGAACAAGCTTTCTGCTACTGCTTGGGCGCAATCACATTCCTCCTCATTGTTTTGTGCAGTTGAGCTACTGCTATGAACTGAAGAACCTGAAAAGTGGCAACAACAGTAGAAAATGGTCATATATTGAAAAACATATGAGAAGTGGTACAGACTTACAAAAGGATTATAGTGTCATACATTAACCATCTCAGGACTTTGTTGATTTATGACAACAAAAATGACAAGAGTCGAGTACCAATGGGCTACAGATACATTACCTAACAATGTATTTCATTGGTTTGCAAATACTATGATATTTCTAATTCTTATGAATGGCCAAGAAAACAAACTACTTAAATAATTTTAGCAAGCAGAACTGGAGGTGGATGTATTGTTTCCTCTAAAGCCACACTGGTTTCATGCCAAATACTAGTATTTCCATTGTTACTAGCCACCTCATTTCTTTTCAGGCCCATTTTCTGCTTCTTCAAATGATTTTTCATTAGAATGAATTGGGACAAAGGATGTATACTGGCTTCCTCATCTTCATCTTTGCTTCTACTAATATCAGATCTCTTACATTAGGATTAGACAGTTTTCTATGGGAGCTGGTGTTGGATATTTCTGTCTCCCTAAAAGCAAACCTCTAATTTTTCATTTTTGGCAATGGTGATCTAAAATATTCTACATTCCCTGTGAGTATGTCTTTAGAATCACAAGATAGCAGAGTTTGGATTATGTTACCATCAACTTGTTTTCCTTTCTCTTTCCATAAAGTCACAAATGTGTTTCAATATTTCATAACTCATTTTTTGTTTTAAATTTACAATACCATAGTATTATATATAGTACTAGCTGTACTCGGCATGTGTTGCTGTGCCCTATTTAGGAGATGCAAGAAAGTCTGAGTATGTAAGGGTTGGAAGTGATGTGACTTATGGTGTTGGTGGGGTCATGGCTGTATCGTTGTGGGTTGTTCTGGTGGGTGGGATGTTGAAGTCTTGTGGAGTTGTGTGTGTAGTGTGTAGTGGGTCTATAGAGGTAGGCACCACGAATTGTGTGGTTTGGTGGTAGTTAAGTGAGTGTATTTTGTTGTGGGTGTCTTTGGTGGTGCTGAAGGGCAGCGGCAAGGCGGCAGCAGAGACCCCGGTCCTTTTCTCTTCACCCTCTGCCATCCGGAGAGCAGTAGCGGCGAGGCCAGCATCCCCATGCCTCATTCTTCTTCACCCTCCGTCCTCTGGAGGGCAGGCTCAGGGGCACGGAAACTTCTCCGAGTACCCAGGAGGTCTCTGTGTGGTAGCCGCTGCTCCGTGGCGGCCGCCATCTTTCCTGGCAGCACTTCTGGCCAGGAGGGGGTGGGACCTCCGGTCTGCATTCTTTGGGCATCAGTTTCCGGCCGGAACCTTTTCCTGACGGATTGACTTCCATCGGAGCCTTTTCGGCCGGACCGGAAGCGGTTTGGCCGCCATGGTTTTTTGTTTTTGGGGTATTTTCAGTGTTGCTTCCCCAGAGAGCCCCAGAAGCGACCGAAGTGGCGGAGAGCGGCTGCGGGTCCCCCAGCGTTGGAGGCAAAGGGATGCGGAGGAGGAGGAAAGGTTACGATCCTCCCCCCCGCTGCTCTTTCTTCCTCCTCCGCCTTGTCCTCCTCCTCCTTGCGGGCTCCGTTGCCGCCAGTTCCAGCCCCCGCCGGGATCGGGCGAGAAGCGGCGGTGAGGTAGCGAAGGAGGGCAAGGAGGCGGCGGGATGGCGGAGGAATTGGTGAGCGAGTGCCCTCAGTGTGCGAGTGCTGAGGGCGCGGGGTTGGGGTTGTGGGGTGGTCTGATTGTGTGTTAATGAGGCTTTCCCCCCTCCCCTCACGGGGAAGGAGGCCACTGGCATTCACCAAGCGCCGCTATGCTTGGTGTCAATGGCCGTTTTTGGGGCCGTGTTTAGGGGTCTTCCGAGGTATCTAGGGCGGATTTTTTGTGCCCTGTAGGTACCCCGGGGTATGGTGGAATGTGTTGGGGGGGGAGTTAGTGGTTATGGGGCGTATAGTTTGGCTGCCTATATGCGACATTGCACGGACCTTCTCTTTTTTATATATATAGATATACAGGAAATAAATCAAATCTTATATCATAGCATCATACAGTATATACAGGACCCCTTTGTGACATTTGGCCCATCCTGTTGTGTGAATTCAAGTCATTTCTGACTTACAGCAACCCTAAGGTGAACCTTTCAACAGGGTTTTCTAGGGCATAAAATCTGTGGTTAACCCAGTCATCCAATGGGTTTCCATAGCCAAGCAGGAACTTAAACTCTAACCTCTAGAGTCAGAGTTCAATGCTCCAACCACTACACCACACTGGCTTTCATATGAATACACAGAATATGAAATCTCAGATAGTACCAGCAACCTGGACTTCATGGCCTCTTCATATACATGGCTATTTTTTCTCTTAAGATTTTACAACACAGGGTTTCAGACATATGTAAAGAAAAAAAAGGCATGCATCTAGTACAGCTGTGAGATATAGTATACTTTTTGATTGGTATCTGATTTAAAACACAATCACTATTTTTCAAAAGAAAAAATATTCTTACTTCAAGTACCACAAGTCCAGTACTTAATGACATTAATATCCAGGTGTTTTCTTCATACCATTTCCTGATCTCTTCCTCACAGCCCTGTAAAAACAAGCCCAAATTAAATGGAAATTATTTTTATTCCTTCCTTTAAACAGCCATATTTTAAACGTGTCTCCTTGCCCAAGAAAATTAACAGGGTGGAAGGCACATAGAATAATGCTATAAAAACATAAGCACATAATCATTCCTGAATGCAGTTAGAATGTAAAGTGATTTTATATGCTAAATATGACAAGTCAAGCTGGAGAAAAGTAAGCAATTTGCTTATTCTTGAATGAGACCTCGAACTAAGTGTTTTTTTTTTAATCCCCACAAAACCTCTTTGGCTTAACAAAGGGTACATCTACATTGTAGAATTAACACAGTTTGACACTACTTTAACTTCCATGACTGTCATGCTATGGAATGCTAACCTGGATTTTGTATTTGATCACACGTCGGACACTTCCCAAATGTCTAGGACTGTGTGATGTATCGGCGAATAATGTGTGCAGATCCGAGTAGAGTGTCCTTTTGCAGCTGACAGATGGTAATTTTGTCAGTGCTGATTGTTTTTAAGTGCAGGCCAAGGTCTTTAATCACTGCACCCAGTGTACCAATCACCACTGGGACTACGTTTACTGGCTTGTGCCAGAGTCTTTGCAGTTCTATCTTTAAATCCTCATAAGGTTTAGGCTTTCCCAGTTGCTTCCCGTTGATCCTGCTGTCATCTGGGATTGCAGTATTGATTATCCATACTTGGTTTTTTCCGCCACGATTGTGAGGTCAGGAGTATTGTGCTCCAAAACTATTATTATTATTGTTGTTGTTATTATTATTATTATTATTAACTTGCCTCATCTCATGGCTCTTGAGGCAAGTTACAACATTGTCAAAATACACAGGTAAACACAATACCATTAAAATAGATATATTAAAACTGAAATAAATCTACAGTGTGGATATACAGCCTAAATTAAGCTAAACTGATAATGAAAAGATGCCAGGAAGAATCACACTGTGTAAGCCAGAGGCTTAACTGCAACTATAGGTGGAAAAATGAGGCTCTCTTAGGAATGTAAATCATTTTAAATTTTATTCACAAAGGGAACAGTAATTCGCTTTGTCACTTTTTCCCTATTTTCAAGAAATTTATCAAAATATGGACAATTTTCCATTACTATTTGCCTTTTGGCAAGTAATTAGCAAAAAAGCACATATTATTGTACTTAGCACTTTCTGCTCACAACACAGCAAAAAGTGCATGGAAAACCAGTTTTATTTGCTGACAATGATGTATACTTAATAAAGAAAAGAATTTTACTTCAAAACTATTTGGTAAACTCATTAAAAACTCATGTTCCTCTAAACATGTGGGTTCCGCCCCCACCCCACCCCCAAACCTGTTTTTTGGCAAAATATGGATTTATGTTGATACCCCAAACTTAACAAATTATACTATAAATATGCTTTCCAAAACCATTCCTACATCTTGATCTATCACAGGGTTTGTTCAGAAGATGTTTGCTACTGCATTCCTCCAAGAGATGGTGACTTGTCCATGGTCACCTAGTGGATTTAATGACTGAGAAGGGATTCAAATCCTGGTCTGGGACTCCGGGCGGCTTACATGAGGCAAATATACTAATGAGGAGAGGGGTGGAGAAGAAGAAAGAAATGCAATGTTTTAGGTTGCTTATGTGCTTCATTGATAGACATATTATTCATTATCTTTATTTTAAGAATCAATGAAGTGTATTATAATCGATTGAAGTAGAACATAGTGGCACCCTTTTTGTTAAAGAAAATGAGCTTCCAGTGGGATCAATTTTTCCCAAAGGAAAGGAAACAGATTATAACATGACTGGAAAAATGCATTCATGACATTTCATGAGAGGAAAGAGGAAGACAGAAGACTTACCCTAGTAAATGTTGCATTTTTCGCTGCATCACAAAACCATTTGTTTGCCTTAGATGCCATGCAAGAACATGGAACCTGATTTAGATGTTCTTTATGCTCATTCCATTTCCAGTCTGTGGAATTGTATCGCCCACAACAATGGAACTGGATTGGGGAGGGGGGAAAGAAGAGGAAAGTCTACAATACTTCGATGGACAGAAGGACAGGCAGTGAACCAGTATAGCCAGTATATTGAAAAACAGCAATTATGCCCTCTGCATGTTGTTAAAACACCCTTTCCTCCCAGTGCAACTGGGGGGAGAGAAATTTGCCTCCCTTAAACGTGAAAAGAGGGTAGGTTCTGGTGGAACCCTCTGGAACTGGGGGCATGGCCTGCCTATGGGAGGGCCAGCCCCCAGCAGGCTCAGTCCAAGCTTAGTCGTCGGCCCACCACTCCCCCCAATTAACAGTATTGACTTTGGTTGCCCGTTGAAACTGGGTAGGAATTTTTCCCCTTTCACCCTACGTTTTTCCCCTTTCACCCTACCCCTTTACTGTTTAGGGGCTAGATGGGGTGATGGGTTTTTCATAAATAGGCCTTAGCGGAAAATAGCTAGGGAAATCCCATAGTTGGTGTGCACCTAAGGCACCCCCTTCAGGGATGATGGCCATTAAGTTAAGCACTCACCGTAAAGTTCCAGTTGATGGGTGAGATAAAGTTAAATGGCCCTGGAATGGGAAAAGGCTGATCTCAATATCTTGAGAATAGACCTCTCACTCATTTCCCTTAAAGGGTTGCCCTGGTTGGATAATCAGGCAATCCAGGTGTTTCGCCCATAAATTACTTATATTAAGCCAGGTAGGGATGCTACCCGGCATGGATACAGCATATTCCTGACACCCCTCGAGTTAAGTTAAGGAAAGTTAAATAGGTAACATTTAAATAAAAGTTGCCCAATTTGAACCCAAGGAAATGTTGTGTTGTCTCTTTATTTTGGGGATGGTCAGGCAAAACTTTTTTTTCAACTGGTGAAAAGACAGAGTAATAGGCTCCTGTTGATCAAGGGTGCACCATAAGCATACCTCATTTTCAAGCTAAAGAGTCATATTCCAGGCAATTAGTGGCAGCAAGGGGAATGTTGGTCATGAAAGAAGATTTGCACATACTACTTGGGATTTTACCTTGAATCTATTTCAAATTAAGGTGAATTACATTTCTGAGCATTTCTCATCACTATGTTGGCTAGCCCTGCTGGGATGGACAGTAAAAATTCTAGAAAACTTGATTTCTACTATATTTCATACTAACAGTTTGATTTAAGCCAGAAGTGTCAATTATGTGATTCTCCAGATGTTTTGAAATGCAGCTCCCAACTTTCTTTACCATTAACTATCTTGGTTTACTGGGAGTTACAATCCAACAACAATTGGAGAACGGCACAAGCTTAACAGATTTTATGTTGCAATTCTGTTCCCAGTTTTCTGAGGCAAACCCTAACAGGGCATAGGCTATAACCCTATGACCTGTTAGGCCTTTTGACTGACCAGGAGTATCTCTGTCTTGTCTGGATTCAGTTTCAATTTGTTCATCCTTATCCAAACCGACACAGCAGCCAAGCACCGGTTCAGGACCTGCACAGCCTCCTTAGTGACAGGTGGGAAGGAGTGATAGAGCTGAACATCATCCACGTACAGATGAAATCTAAACCCAAAACTCCAGATGATCTCTCCCAATTTCTTCATGTAATGTTAAACAGCATGGGGGACTGTACCGATCCCAGTGGGACCCCACAAGGCAATGGTTGTGAGGACGAGCAGGTGTCCCCCAGTAACACCTTCTGGGAACAACCCTTAAGGAAGGACCAGAGCCACTGCAAAACAGTACCTCCAAGTCCCGTATCCCTGAGGCATCCCAAAAGAATATCATGGTCAACAGTATCGAAGGCCGCTGAGAGGTCCAGCAGAACCAAAAGGAACATACTCCCCCTGTCTAGTTCCTGGCGTAGATCATCTACTAAGGCAACCAAGTCTGTTTCAGTACCATGTCCCGGCCTAAAACCAGACTGTGTTGTATCTAGATAATCAGTGTCTACCAAGAATCCCTGGAGAATCTCTCCAGGAAATCTCTCTGTATGTCTAATTTTGACTGCTATGAACAGTTTCTCTTCTTCTTTGCATAAAGTGAAATCTTACTGAGATAGCTATGTTCCCTAATGGCTATGCCTGTTACCATGTTCACTAATGATCTTTTAAAGAAATTTTATACCGAAACTAATATACATTTCTACCACTGTGACTTACCATGTGCTGAAAGGCATTCAGACTATCCCAATGATGTTCCCTTCTGGGTATCTTTTTATTTCCATAACTAGAAATTAGTTCATCCAACTGAGCTTTCCATAAGTTATTAATCTGTCAACAAAAAACATTAATAACTCTATTAGTATGCTTTGATTTTAATAATTTCTAAGAACAATTTAGTCACCAATTACAGTAAGTGAGGTACCATGAAAAGCATTTAAGAGTACGAGTCCATTGGACAATATGTGCAGTTAAAAAGGAAGGGAGTTTATATGAACTATACAACAAATAACTGCTGTACCTAGGGTTCAGAGATAGAAAGAATACACTGGTCAACACACATATATTTCTCAAATTTTAGACCGCTTTCTGGATGTATTCGCCCTGCTGATTCCGGAAATGGCACCAGTTTTCCTCTAGCAGCTCTAGCTTTTGAGATACAGAACATATGCCATATACCAGTCTTTAATCGCTCGCCCATAGAAAGCCATGACAGCCATATCAAATAAACTAGAGCTGATGTCATCTATCCATTGCAATTTTCCGAATCAGTGCCCTGAATAACCCCAGGAACAGGCCTAAAAACCAAGACATTCAGAATTTATTTGCGGGAGGGGGTGATATTTATTAGCATTACTGGTTTCCTGGCTGAAACCTCCTTTGGTGAACCCAATCAGAAAGAATACCAGGTATTTTCACATTTCAAAGTATTTAATGAAAACCAGATATGAATTCTTTGTGTAACAAGTATTTGTTTTGTTGAAAAGATAGTTATTTCTAGATAGTGATGTCACTGTGTGCCTATGTACATTTGTGTGCATTAAAGATTGCTTTCCTTTTTTTCTCTTCTCTTCTGTAAAAGAAAGAAAGATTGAGGAAGATGAGAAAAAAAACTAATATGACAAGTGTGATTCTGAAGTTTTTGAATTTAAAAACCCCACTTTCCATACAGCCCTTCCATGAGTATTTATGCACAATAATATTGCATCACAAACCAAAAGAAATACATCTGAAATATAATTCTGAAGTAGAATGCTCTGAAGACCATGGATTACCCAAAATACCAATAAATTCATCATATAGCAAAGTTCAAACTCCCGTTACTCAAAACTAAAATATAGTTGTTGTACTTTGAACACATCATAATTTATCAGAAAAGAGAATAGTGCTCAGTAGAATAGAACGCAGTTGGATTAGAGGAAGACCACATTAGAGATATAGAAAGTCTGAGGAAAAGATCTGAGCAGCCAACAGAAATCTACATAATACAACTGTGATCTTCTGCTGTATAGGTGTTACTCTGCCACAGGCTATGTTTTTCACATGCCAGGTTCAGACCTCAATTAGGTTAATCTCTGGTTGTAGGGAAAGAGGTTAATCTTGTGCAGCAATGCCAGTGGTCATAGCTGGCTAGTCAGAGACAGGCGGCAACTAAATCCCTGTCTCAAGCAGCCTCAATTCCATGAAACAAAGAACTGTATACAGACAACTTCTCTAACTACAGAAGGAAAAGCTGAGTCCCCTTTGATGTAGAGAAAGGCAGAGTATAAATAAATGATTTCTTACAAACATTTTTGAGTGTTTTAATGACATAAAGAATGTAAAAGAAAACCGCGAAAGAGAATCAAATACACATAATACAGATATGTCATTTTCCCCGAAAACAGTTACATTTGTCCCTAGGAGATTGCACCACATTAAACCACTGCCTTTGACTGATTTATGATGCCATAAAGTGCTGAGGGTGGAAGAAACAGGATTTTGACACTAGAAGGAAAACACTGAGAGTGAGGAGGGTCTACCTGTTTGTCTAAAAACTCAAATTTGTATCATTCTGTAGTGTGATAAATATGGGTTTATATTGTCATGTTGAACTCAGGGATTCATGCAAAGTATGCTGTAATTTACTGAAGACGAATATAAAACAGTTTAAATGTATAAGTATTTTTGAGTGTTTTAATGACATACAGAATGTAAAAGAAAACTGCAAAAGAGAATCAAATACACATAATACAGATATGTCATTTTCCCCCAAAACCCCACCCTCTTCCACCACCCTTGAACCACTGCCTATGACTTCTGGCAACAGTCAGTGTGAAACTAATATCTCAAAAAATCCTACCTTTGTCTTCCTTTCTAAACATCCAAATGCAAACCTCCATTTCATAGCAAAATTTTCATTACTTCCTCCCTGGATGCCATTGGAGAACTTGGTCATTTCGATATACTCTAATAATTTTTTTCTCCAGTCCTTCACTTCACCCTTTAAGCAGAAATTTGTTTTCTCTAAGGATACACTATAACAGGTGAGGCCTAATATCTGATTAACCAACATCTTTACCCAGAAGAACTACCAAGAAGAAGAATGAAACAAATAGAGGAAATAAAAGTAACTGATACAAATTATCAGAGGCTATGGAGTGAAGAGGAGGAAGCCAGAAAGACACAGCTCCATTGTGTCTTAGCCACCAGCAGTTGGGAATGAGCCCCGGAACTAATGGAAGGGCAAGCGGCTATAGGGTAACAAGAACTAGCAACCCAAACGACACTGCTGCAAAATTTGCTAAAATACCAAATATTATCAGAAAATAAGCTATTTGACCAGAAATAGAAAAGAATAGCACAAGATCATATATTTTGGCAAATGGTAGATCTGTGTGAGCCCCAAAGGGTGGATCGACGACAAATCGAATAAAAGAAAAGGGAAAGATACAAAATAAGAACAAAATGATTCATGTGACTTTCATGGTAAAATGTTGAATTTTCTAGGCTAGTAAAATATCTCTTGGAAAAACAAAACAGATGACACAGGTATCTTTTTTCCACAGCCCGCGATTTATATATGTCTTCAATGTGTATATTCCAGAAGAGTTCTGGCTATTGCATACATCTGTCTAAAATGGCCCTCCATGGGCACCCACAAATCATGAACATAATGTAGCCAAAGACAAACATTTTCATGCACATCCATTTCATCCATTATTATCCCAAAGTGCAGAAGGAGCATTGCCCTCAAGTAACGTGTGCAAATCAGAAAAGCAGTTGTGCCAGATCAGGAAGCATAGTGACAAACTGATTCTGAACCGTTTGGGTTTTTTTGAGTAAAAAAATAAATACATACCAATTGTTTTCCTGTAAACAACAGTCCAATCATTGTGACATGGGAAATGAGGACAAGGACATGCAGACCCATGTACTGAAAAATAGTTTTAAAAATTATGTTGAAGCTGAACACTATATAGAAACATCAATAAGACATACAAAAATGGCATTAATATAGAAAATCATATCAAGGATAATGAAGGTTGCTACCTACAAAGCAATCTCGCTTGTATACTTGTAATTAATCATAAGTATAAATGGATTTTGCAATATATTAACACCTATTGGTTTCAAATGAAATCCCAATACCATGTGGATTCCAGCCAATCCCAATTTCCTTCCTGCTTGGAAAGGCAAGTGAAAGGGACAGTTCCCCTACTGATTGAAGATACTGTGTTATCTTCAATCAGTAGGGGAGTTCTCCCTTTCACTTGCCTTTCCCCTCAGATACCCTTCCCCGTCTAATCAACCAACAAATGTTCTTTCTCCATGTAAAGATTGTCATCATGCCACCATGTGAAGGAGAAATTGAAAATGGGCTCTGGGGAAAAGGAGGAGCCCATAGGATGAAGAGTGAAATATTTCTCCCACCGATGAACCTAAATAGGGTATCTGACACCCTAAATAAAAATAGTTCTTTGGTCCTATTTTAAATGAAGATAATAACTGAGCTATGTGGACCTTGTTGCCATATTTCAAATGAAAGTTTAAATTCTAAGGTGATATATCTTAAGTGAGAACCATGATACCATCTTTCAATATGTATACATTTATGGATTTGTATAGCTACTCCAAAATTATTATAAATTATCCTGGGAAGAATTTGTTGTAATATTTTCCTCCCAGCTAGTCATACAGTTTGATTTATTGTTTGATTGATTGATTAATATCACACTTTTCCTCAAAGCAGAACATCTAATACAATGCAGAGTACACAGGTTAAAAAAGCATTAAACCATAGATACTATTGTAGCAATACTTTTAAAATATTAAACATTTAAACAATTAAAACTAGGGACTAGGAGCAACGGGTTCAAATTACAGGAAAGGAGATTCCACCTGAACATTAGGAATGACTTCCTGATGGTACAAGCTGTTCAACAGTGGAACTCTGGTCCCTGCGAGACAGACCCTACATCCCTGGATCTGATCCCAGGTTTTCTATTTATCTCAGATTATCTGGCAATGTGGACTCATACAATTCAGTTTAAAGCAGAAAACCTGGGATCAGATCCAGGGATATAGGGCCTGTCTGGGAGGGCCCTCTCTCTCAAAGTGTATGTAGTGGAAGCTCCTTCCTTTGAAACTTCTAAACAGAGGCTGGATGGCCATCTGTCAGGGATACTTTTATTGTTCTTTTCCTGCATGGCAGGAAGTTGGACTAAATGGCTCATGTGGTCTCTTCCAACTCTTTATTATTCTACTAGCTGTATCCGGCACGCGTTGCTGTGCCCTATTTAGGAGAAGCGAGAAAGTCTGAGTATGTAAGGGTTGGAATTGATGTTAGTTATGGTCTTGGTGGGGTCATGGCTGTGTCATTGTGGGTTGTTCTGGTGGGTGGGATGTTGATCCTGTGGAGTTGTCGGTGTGTGGTGTTGAAGGAAGAAATGGCATACAAATGGGTCAAGCAGTAGACGCAAGGTTGTGTTATGTGCGTATTGTGTTGTGTGTAGGTATTACTTTTTTGATGAGTTAGTGGGTGTGTGGTGGCATTGTGGGTGGTAGTATGTTGTGGAATGCTTGTGTGGGTGGGGTGTTTTGGGTGTTTGTGTGTGTTTGTAGAGTATCAGTGCAGTGTTGTGTTGTGGTTGGAGTATAGGTGGAGTTGGTTTTTGTTTGTGGTGGTGGTAGGTGTTGTGTGTGCAGGGTCCCGTAAGGTTGGGGGGATGGGTTGTGATAGGAAGTTGTGTTGTGTTGTGTGGGTAGGAATTGCTGGAGTATTGTGCCTGGGATGTGTGTGTATTTGGAGGTGTGTGTGGTGGTGAGTAGTGAGTGCAGTCCTGGGTTTTGTGTTGGGGAAGTTGTCAGGTATTTGTGGGGTGTATTTTGTGTGTGTTGTGGTGACATAGTTGTCTCAGTCTGACTTTGTGCTGGTTGTGATGTGGAGGGGGTGTTCCTTTTGTGAGTGGTGTTTGTTGTGAATTTTGGTTGGGGTGGGTTTTTGTGTTGCAGTATTGTGGGGTTTTTTGGGGGTTTTGCAAGTTTGTGTTATTCCGGCGGTATGTGTTTGTCAGTGGAGCCTGTGTCCCTGGTGCCCTATTTGTGATAGTGTTATGTCCTCCTGGTAGTTGTTATGTCCTCCTGTGTTAGTTCGTTGTACTGTGTAGGTTTCTGTTTAGCAGTGGTATGTATGCGTTGTGTGTGTTGTGTGTCTGTTGTGTTGTGGGTCTGTAGAGGTAGGCATTGCGAGTTGTGTGGCTGTCATGTGTGGTATTTTGTGCTGGCTTGGTCTTTTGGATTGTGTTTCTCGAGTGTGGGAACCTGCTCCCTCCTAGAGCTTGGCCTTGACAGTTTAAATCACTCAGCATTCTAACCTGGCCTTGGCTGGCTATGCCCACCATTACTATGGGAACTCAACCTCCCTGCATTTTGTGTGGGCCGATGTTGGCCAATGGGATTCGCTGGCAGCCACAGAGGATGCTGGGAAATGTAGTTTTTTATTGTTGTTTTGGGGGCCTTCTAGGTTTTTTTGGGGGGGGGAGTTTCTTTGCTAAAAACCTTCCTTGCCTGAGGCCTATTTTTGTTGGCAAGTTTGGTGTCTCTGTCTTGGAAGGTTTCGCTGCCTCTGGCAGTCGTTCGATATCGGGTCTTCCTTTATATATATAGATTATTCTATGATTCTATAATTTAAAATACATATCATATACCCAAAATACAGCACATCCATTTGCCCATCGCTCCACCCAGTTGAGGCTGAAAGCCTGTTTAAACAAAGTCTTTGACTGCTAGAGAAAGGGCAAATCAAGAGAGAGGGCAAATCAAGTCTCCCTCAGAAGGGATTTCCAAAGCCTAGGAGCAGCCACTGAGCAGGCTCTCTGTGGATTCACCAGTTAATCTTAGGAGGATAATGGGATGAAGAGGAAGACCTCCTCTAGAGATTTTAAGACTCAAGCAAGCTTACTTTGTGAATACTGAAAGATGGCAATATATTCCAAATATTCTCCAGAAATAATATTTTTAGGCAACCATTTAATTTGCAAACAAATGAACACAGGCCCCAACAATTTAGGGCAGTGGCAAGACAAAAACAGAAAGAATATCAAGACCACAAAATGTTCTAACATAGCTTTACGTGAAACCCTCCACACCAGATTGAGTAAGGCTGTTCTACAGCTTTAGCATATAAACTTTTTTTCATATACCAAGCTAGTGTGGGTGTTGTTATAAATGCCCCAAAGTAGGGGAAACTCCAGTCTTTTATTCCAACTACAAATACAACTTTTATTTTCTTACCAAGATGCAAAATGGAATTGGCTGAAGGCTATCCTTGAATGAATGGTTTCTTAGGGCCCTTTCATACAGGCCCTATATCCCAGGATCTGATCACCGTTTTTCTGTTTACCCCAGATTATCTGGCAGTATGGGTTCATACAATCCATTTTAAAGCAAAAAATCTGGGCTCAGATCCTGGAATATAGAGCTTGTCTGGAAAGGCCCTTAGACACATAGTGTTCCATTGTCATTTTCAATGCATCAAAACCCCTATTCCTTTAATACTTGTTGGAGAAATTGAGCAAAAGCACAATTGGAGGGTTCTATTATTGCAACTTTGATAACTGTCTTTCCAGATCTTCAGTTTATGGAGAACTTATGAAAAGTCGCTACTCATTGACAGCATACAATTTAGATGCATATGAACTTCAGGGAAATCACATTTCTCTGACACTCAAAGCACAATACAAGTGTCCCTTATCTTAAATGATTGTGATCAGGGTCAGAGTTGTTTTGATTCCCCCTTTCCCCCATATTTTTGAATATCTGTATTTGCACAAAATGTGATATCTTGGAGATGGGATCCAAGTGTAAAGACAAAACTCATTTATGCACCTTACACACATAACCTACAATAATTTTATAAAATATTTTAAATAATTTTGTGCATGAAACAAAGTTTGTGTACACTGAGTTTATAAAAAGGTAAAGGTTGTCCCCTGACATTAAGTCCAATCGTGTCCGAATCTAGGGGTTGGTGCTCATCTCCATTTCTAAGCTTAAGAGCCAGTGTTTTCCGTAGACACCTCTAAAGACATGTGGCCAGCATGACTGCATGGAGCGCTGTACACTGAACCATCAGAAAACAAAGTGTCGCTATTTCAGCCACCCACAATGAAGCATTTTATTGCTTTTTGAAAACTGCTGTGATTTCACTTAAAAGACAGCATACACATAAAATAAAATTGTTTTCCTTCAAATTATAGTATTTATTTTGGATTCACCTATGCTGAAAATGACAACTTTCAAGATGCTCTTAGCAATTAGCTCTCTCCTGTGTTAAGTGTTTAGATTTTGCCTGGAGTGTTTACTACAACCTATTGCAGAAATGAAATCAGCAAGAATAATCTTCAGGCTTTGATTTAAAATTAGTCAGTTTCCACTCTCATTCTATCTTGAAGACTTATTCGCTTAATGTGCTGAAACACACAAAATAGAATCCTCAAAAAACAAGAGTAGCATGGGTGTCCTCCTCCATACACAGGCTGGTATATTAAGAGATGTATCAGTTGTGTCTCTATTTTGTATGGTTTTGAACCTGTGCTTTCATTTCTGAGTTGGAACACAGATATCTTGAGAAAGGGTAAAATTAGGACAGGGCAACACTTAGAATTGATTATTGTGAGAAACTTTTAGTCTCCATACGAAGGGTACTCATAAATTCTGCTTACCACAACCAATAAACAGCAGATTCTTTGAAGGCTTCTGAAGTATCCCAAGAGCCCAGTAAATACAACAATGCATCCAATTGCAAGCAGCATATGAGAGACTGAAGTTATCAAGGAATGTTCTCCTGTGGATACTAATATAAAATAAATTCATATTTTAAACTTCTGAATATGACCCTTTTTAAAAAAATGCAGTGTGCTAGCCTGTTTATACCATTAGCAAACATAAGGAATTGATTATGTGAATTTGCAAAACAAAGGACATTGTATATTATTCTATGCAAGGGACTCCAGGTCTGATATTAAGGCCCGATCTACACTGCCACATCCAGTTTGAACGACAGTGTAGGCTCATATAATGCATATTGAATTACATTTGATTGTAAGTATACACTGCCAAATATTCTAGTTTAGTGTAGTTAATCTGCATTTTGAAACTTGATTATATGGCAGTGTAGATAGGACATTAGGCTAACTGTCTGAACGCTGCCCAGGTTGGTAATCTATGAGAAAAGTAATGTTAATTTATGGCCCCATCTATACTGTTATGTAATGCAGTTTCAAACTGCATCCTATGGAATGTGTAGACTCATATAATACAATTTAATGCAGTTAAGATGCATTATATGAGTCTACACTGGCCATATAATGCAGTTTCAAACTGCATTATATGGCAGTGTAGGCAGGACCCCCGTCACAGGTGGAATACTAAGACTGGACTAGGGGCCAATTTTCTGTCTGAAAACCTCTTGGGATCCACATGGATTAGCCAAAATGCCCCCCAAATCATGTAAAACTACAATTCCTATGATTCCATAGCATTGAGCCATGACATTTAAAGTGGTGTCAAATTGCATTGTTCCTAAAATGTAGATGCACCCAGTGCTGTGGATTAAAGCACTACTCATGAAACTAAACCGGTATAACTATATACATTCAACTTTTGTAATCTGAACTAAGCCACCCACTTTCTTTCACTGATATTGAAAGCATGTTTGTGTGATGAAGAACACCATAAAATGACAACAAAACTGGTACTGCAACTCATAGTTTCTGCGAAGGACCAATTGTAATGCAATGCTGCCACCATGTGGAGAACCAACAATGTTTTGTATTCAGTCACACATGTACTTTGCATTACAACATTTGAAAGAACAGAAATGTATGGTGAGATGCCCATACTCACGCAGTAGAATAAAAAATGTGTTTTGGTTATGGGAAATCCAAAGACCAAAAGCCATAAGCATAAGACCCAACACCTGAAAATAATAAAAACATTGGTTCATATTGGAATAATGTTATGAAATGAGTTCTTTAAAATTAAATCACTTTTCTTACTTCACACAAAAGCATCTTACCAAAATAAATGCATTGATGATATTTAAGAAGTAGTTTAGTATGAAGAGTTTGTCTCTTTTTCTCATTTTCTTTTGCATTTAAATGTCACCTAAAACCAAATTTCACATTGTTAATTTTCAAAACACTTCTGAATGCATATAATGCTTTACAATAGAACTGTATAAAAATACATCTTCATGTTCAGCATCAGAAATGCTATCCATTATTTCCAAGCAAACAAAAGGGGGAAACTGTATATGTTCTGTATATGTTAATACAGTCTTCTGCTGTGTTACCATACTTTCTTGTTTGCTTAGCTTTAACTATTAAAAGCTAAAGAACTGTTCAATTTTACATAATTCTAACAAAATTCATCATATAGTAGAGTCTCGCTTATCCAACATAAATAGGCCAGGAGAACATTGTATAAGCAAAAATGTTGGATAAGAAGGCGGGATTAAGAAAAAGCCTATTAAATGTCAAATTACATTATGATTTTACAAATTAAGCACCAAAACATCATGTTTTACAACAAATCAACAGAAGAAGCAGTTCAATACACAGTAACATTATGTAGTAATTACTGTAATTACGAATTTAGCACCAAAACATTGCAATGTATTGAAACAGCTGTGGAACTGGGTGGGAGGCAGACTGTGATGGATAATACAGAACATTGGATAAGCAAAGGTTGGATAAGCGAGACTCGACTGTACTTCTACACAATCCTTAACCCGTCAGTTATTATTGCCTATTTCAGTGGGATTACACTTTTTATTTATGTGAATGTTCACAATCAGGAAATGTGATCACAATCATATAAGATAAATACATCAGGACTTTAAAGCGTCATCTTTCATAATTTGGGGGCTTTTTTCTAGCAGGCCTTTTCCAAAACTATATTTAAAAAGGAGAGAAAGACTTTGCAATTAACTCAATGAGGCAGTGTTTTAGTTATGATGCCCAGTGTTGGTTGATTTCTTCCATAGAATTTAGTTTTTCAGGCTACAGAGTTATTCAAACCAGATTGTAAAGCTCAATTTCAGACTACAGAATCCATTCCAATTCTAGCAAAAATTACCCAACCAGTATGGAAGACAAAATAATGGTCCACATAATAGAAATCAGAAAAGCCCCAGCCCTGAGTTTGCAAGACTTGAGCAAGGTAAATAAGGACAAGGACACTCTTAGATCTCTCATTCCTAGGATCACCATATATCCAAGTCAACATGATGGCAAATCACTGGAGAAACAAATTAGAGATTTAGCGATATTTGATAAATACCCATGATTTCAAAAGAAATATTTTCCCTCACCTGCAGGAAGTAGTTTGTTCACAGATATTCCAGTTTTTGACATTGATTGCAAACAACCCATGTTATTGCCACATTATGTGAACTGTGTTGAGAATGTACTTCCTTGTTAGTGTAACTATGTACATACCTGTAGGTGTTTGTTTTGGTCTTAGTGACATCCCTCACCTTCTCTTTTGCCATCTTCTGAGAAAATAAGAAAAGAAAAAGTTAAAGCAATTACAATTTCAATGATGTCTACCAAGTAAAGAAATAGCAGGTTCAAACACAGTTGGTAAGAAATAGATCAATATTATAGCAAAGAAGCAAATATGCAAAGCAAAATGTGGTGCTATAGAATTTTGTCTATGAGAGTTTGCAGGGACAACAAATATGAGGTTCCAAATATTTTTGCTCAAAATCTTATGTCAAACGGTATACATTCATCAAATCCTACCCTCACACACCCTAAATAATACTTCCTAACAGGTTGATTTATCAGAACTGAGGATTTAAAGACATAGATCTGCCAGACTTTATGCCTCAGGTTTCATGATTTTGACATCATTGTCAAAACCTGCAAATGGGTTCTCTGAAAACATAGAAGTTAGCCAGCAATTCATTTAATTTTATTTAATTTTATTCATTTTATTTAATCATTGAGTCATCATCTACACTGCAAGGAAATGAAGATGGCTCAATTAACAACCATCACTGATGATGTACCTGTGAGGAATACTGATTATATAATTGGGTAGAAGTGAATGCACATGTGGAGTTTGTTTCCAAAAGGTACCAAATCCAAAAGAGAAAATGAAAAATGAGTAATAAATGACAGTACATTTTTGACTAGGAATAGAATATTATGTACAGAACAAAATATAAAAATGTATCACTTTGGTACAGGACTTGGAAAATTGCATTTTATGGCAAAAATGCATATCCTCAGCATATTTCCCCCCAATGAAGGTTCAGCTAGACCAAGTGGAGGAAGCAAAAGCAACCAAGATGTGGAAGAAGGTGGCATTTTGACTCTCAGCAAGCACAGAGCCTTACTAGATCTTAGAAGTGACACTGAAGGTGGCAACAGTGTGGTGATGATGCTTAATGATTATGATCATGGAAGCCTCTGCTTCCTCTTCCTTCTGCTCCTCTTAATGTAAGGTGAGATTGGAGCAATCTGGAAACTGCTCCTAGAGGCAATGTTGCACCTCTTTTCTCAGCGCTGGTTCCATGCGAGGGGAGGGAGCAGACATTAAACTAGCACTGAGTGAAGGAGAAGGGCTATATTGAGCAAGACCAGACTCACCTCCCACCCAATGAAGAGGAAGTGGCTGCTTCTGCCATCACAGTCAATGCTGTGCACCAGCAAGAACATCATACAAAGGGTTGGGTGGCTGCCCTATTCCCTCTGGTTTCCCCCTACAAAGCTAACCTTTCACAGGCCTAGTGCGATTGATTCAACGTCACCTGAGGAGGGAGGCTTAATAATGCTATAGATATTTTTGCCCCATAACTATGGTCCTTGATTAGTTAAAAATGGATGTGAAAAGCAATGAGATTTTAAAATGAAGTGAAAAATCAGAATGGCAGATAAGCAACTATGGCTGCTAAGTGGCAGATGCAGCGTATGCATTAGCCAGATACGTTCTGTAATTTTCAGGTGCAGGGCATGCATTAGTCAGATAAATTCTGTGATTTTCAAAATTCCTGGTGAGCGCTTGAACAAAAAGCAAAAGGAGGAGGAAAAGTGAAGGAAAAAGATAACCACACTGAAATCAGATGCAATACAAACCTGTGTATAATCAGATCCAGAGCAGGGACATTTCCAGACAATTGAACTAATTATTATCATCATGTTCTTCTTCCCTTGCACAGTTCTTTTCCTTCTGTATCATGCATTTTAGATCAAAATCTGAGACCAGAAACTTTGTAATTCTTTATTTTGGTAAGCTGCTTTGTGAAATCTTTTGACAATCATTAAACACACACACACACACACAATTTTAAGAGTTAAATGATAGATAACTCTTACTTTTGGTTTTCTTGCCCCAAGGCAGACTCTCCCCATTGGCCCAAACTGTCTCTATTCACCCCCCCTTTGCTCAGTCTCTGCTTTTGAGGCTTCCAGTAGGGCAAGTATTTTAGCAGGTGTGAAGTAGGTAAGTATCTGATTCCTTGGTTTTAGATTTCCAAAAGGAGAACAGCCATGCTTCTCTGTCTCAGAGATATTAGTGCAACCTGCAAGCTCACCGTTCTTTATTTAATCAATGCTTCTGTTTACTCAAAGCAAGTCTCACTATGTTCAACATATTGCTTAAGCTTGTTTTGCCAATTTGTTAATCTCTCGTAAATCATTATAAGCTTCAGACGCTTACTTTCCATTAGGTTCCAGCAGTTCCTTCCTATTTTGAGGCAAGGAGGGGTTGGGCTTTGTTGGGTTTTTTTTTTTACTGTTAGTAACTGTTTACTTTTTAATGAAGTCTTATGAAGAGTGTTTACGATTTTTTTTAGATCTACCCTAAGAAGAAACACACATTAGCAAAGGAAAGACAATAAGTCAAATCAAAAGTATAAAACTTTAATGACTATACAATGTGTACAACAGCTGTGTTGCTGCTGTGTGCCTTAAAGTTATTTCTGATTTATGGTGATCCCAAGGAGAATCTATTATGGGGTTTTCTTGGAAAGATTTGTTCAGAAAGAATTTGTCATTGTCTTCCTCTGGGGCTGAAAGAATGTGACTTCCCCAAGTTCATTGGGAAGGCTTCCATGATAAATAGGGATTTGAGTCCTGGTCTTCAAAGTTGCAATTCATTGCTTGAAGCACTATATCATACGTGGTTTCGCATGCAGAATGGTACAGCACATTCATTATATTACTGAATATACCATTAGGCAGAATTCAATTAATGGCCTCCTTACAATTGAGGCACCTCCAAATCACCCTATTATCTACATCAGGCATGGGAAAACTTCATCCCTCCAGATGTTTGAGACTTCAACTCCCAACATTTCTAACAGCCTGCCAGTTGTTAGGAATTGTGGGAGTTGAAGTCCAAAACACCTGGAGGGCCAAAGTTTGCCCATGCCTGCTCTACAGTCTTGCTCAGGTTTCACAGATTCAGAGATATAATTTCCTTGACTTTATCCATCTGTAATGCAGTCTTCCTCTTTCCCCACCACCTCCCACCTTACCAAGCATTATTGTTCTTTTTTTTCTAGTGAGTCATGATATGTCTAAAGTACAACAGTCTCAGTTTAGGAATCTTGGCTTGATTTGGCCCAGGACTCATTTATTTGTCTTTTCAGCTGCCCACAGTATAGAATCAGTTCCCAGCTACACTGCCATATGATGAGGTTTGGAGTTAACTGATTTCCAAAGGTGCATGGATGTCACTTGCTTTGTATGTCTGTATGCAGAAGAAAAATAAGATGAAAGAAAAAAAAATATTTTGACATAGGTCAGAGTGTACCTGTAATCCACTCTGAGCCCCCTTCGGGGTGAGAAGAGCGGAATATAAATAAAGTGTATTATTATTCATTTTAGTATGTACCAGACTACAGTCAGATCCAACACTCTGGGACGATATTTTCTCTTATTTCTGGACGTTATGTCTTCTATGCCTGTTTCATCTTTTCTCTTTTTCACCTTCAAGACTTTTCCAATAGGAGTGATGTGGGGAAAGAGGTTCTTATTGGAAAAGTCTTGAAGGTGAAAAAGAGAAAAGATGAAACAGGCATAGAAGACATAACGTCCAGGAATAAGAGAAAATATCGTCCCAGAGTGTTGGATCTGACTGTAGTCTGGTACATTCTAAAATGAATAATAATACACTTTATTTATATTCTGCTCTTCTCACCCCGAAGGGGGCTCAGAGTGGATTACAGGTACACATACTTAGCAGACAATCCTTTCCGTTTCCACATACAGACATACAGCCGAACAGAGGCAAACTCTGGTCACCAGGGGGAGCTGACACACTCCTCATTTCTCAGTGTTCCCAGCGTCCCTTGTTGTTCCTTTCGCATTCCTCGGCGTTCCTGGAGTTCTTCAATGGCCTCATAATTCAGTCAAAATTTTCCTCCTCTCTTAATGTGGTACCTTTATCTCCTACTTGACAGATGCAACTGTCTTTCGGGCTGCAAAGGTCGACAGCAGGCTACACTTAAAGGTTGAGCACCCACCTCGACCCCGGCAGGCCTCGAATTCATGACCTATTGGTCAGAGAGATCTTATGCAGCTGACACTTAGCCAGTTGCGCCACATACTGTCTGAAGTTTTGGGCCTGCTTTTCTAATGGGACGAGAAGGGAAGCAGACTGGTAGGGCAAAAATGTGTGAGGGCTTCTTGTCTGAACCTTAAGACTAGAGTTAGGGAGGTTAGCTACCTGAGCAAGAGCCAGTGGGGTAGATGTTTGGGGTCCTCTGAATATTCTGCAGGGACTACCAGTTATCACTTTAAGAACTTGCCAGCTGAACTCAGCAAACAAATCATGAAACATGAATAAAAACGACAATTGAAATAGTTCATTTTGTCTCTTTTGCTTTCATTTTTGTGTTGAGATACACTGCTCTTGGAATATCAGCCACTGAGAGACAGCAATATTTGCTCTCCCTTTATGTGGAGCCTCTCATTCCACTTCAGGAAACATAGGCTGGAATTAACATAGGTTTCAGAAATAACTTTTTGGAGGAAGATTAGGCTGTCTTTTAATGTTGTGCAAAGAAGTATTGAGTACCTCTTTGTATGAGACTTCTGCTTGCCTGTGAAACAGCAACTGTCCCGTTTGTCTACCCAAATAGGTACTGATTTGCCATGGGGTAGACCTTGGCACCTAACCAATGACACTACACATTCAGGCGTAAACAAGATGGCTTTGCTTGGTGGATTTCCAGCACAAACTCCTCTAATGTCCAATGAGGATTGGACTGCTGGCACCCACATGAGGTCTTTTGGAGAAATGTGGATATTGAAGCAGCCATTTCCAGAAGAGACATCATTGATGATTTGAGTAGGGGTGATCCTTCCCCTTGCAAATCCTCCTTGAGAACCTAAAAAAATACTAGAGAGGACATATTTCATCAAATGCTGGTAATAATATATTTGGGTACTGTAGAAGACCATGAGAGAGACCCTTGGCATGGAGCATAACAAAAAACAGAGAGGCCATCTCCTGAGCCATGCCAAAGCTGCCACCAAGTTCCTGTGCTCCTTTGCCATCCCCTATCCTGTTCCCTTTGTTTTACTGGGGTCACATTTTCAAGGAATGAAACAAGAACTACATTTCCTAATCTCTTTTTTCAACTGTCCCTCCAACAGTTTGAGGGACTGTGACCTGGCCCTCTGTTTAAAAAGTTTGAGGACTCCTGATCTACACTGTGGATTCAATGCGGTCTGACACCACTTTACTTTCCATGGCTCAGTGCTATGAAATCATGAAATGGTAGTTTTACAAGGTCTTTAGCAAAAGAGTGCTGGTACCTCACCAAACGACCACTCCTAAGATTCTGCAGCATTGAGCCAAACTACATTAATTCTACAGTTTAGATTCATCCTTCAATAGAAACACAACATTTCTCTCCACAGAAAACAGATTGTATTCAGGTGACCTATTGCTCCTCTTTCTGTTACCCATCTTCTATCTAGAATAGATGCTGCACAGGAAGCTCAATGCAAATGAATTTCCTCATCAGCATTTAGTGACCAAGAATCCCTTAAGAGTTGTTTTTTAACAATCGCTTACATATTGGAGCAAAGGATACCAGATAAAGAAAAGCACACTGATACCACTTTTGGTTGCCAAGCCACCCTTCCAAGAAATCCTGAAATGTGTAGTTTGGCAGAGGAACTTTTCTACAAAACAAGAACTCTCTGGCAGGGAAGTCTAAATCCATCACCAAACACATCTCTGGATTTCAAAGGTTGTGGTTAAAGGTCCTTTCAATCTGCCATATATGCTTTTGAAATAGAGGACTATTCTCCATAAAGCAGGACAGGCACTTGAAAAAATAGCTAACAAAGGTCTCTCTGCTTGTCCTGGAATTTTTAATAACAAAAGTTGAACAAACGTCAACATTTTAATGGCCATCAGGCCCAGTTGGAGAAGTAGATATGAATGGGAGTAGCAGCCCCACTGGAACAAACCAAAGTGTGGCTTGTCTAAGCCAGGATTCTGTTCCACAGTGGCCAAGGCACTGATTACAGGAAAACTGCAAGTCATGGAGCTTTGAATGAGAGCAAAGCAGGACCATGGACGGTGGGGAGGTTGGGATTCATAGCCATAAGATGGAAATATATCTTGTGCAAGTCAGTACGAATCTCCAGAAGGGAAGAACCTTTCTGCCATTGCTGTTTTTCATTTTCCTCTTTCCATTCCATCTGCTGTAAGAATCCATCTACGGGGCTAGAGCAGGGATCCTTAAGCTATCTGAAATAAGCTATGGCATATCTGTCATAGATTCCAAGGGACATCCAGTCCAACCCTTTCTGCCAGGCCGAAGACACCAACAAAACTCTCCTGACAGATGGTCATTCAGCCCTTGCTCCCAGGCAGCAACATATTCCAATGTTGAACAGCTCTAACCGCTGTTGAAGAAACAATCATTAGACCCCACCTAATTAGACAACTTTCAGCCAGTTTCCAATCTCCCCTTCTTGGGCAAAGTCCTGGAATGTGTGTACACCTCACAACTCCAGAGATTCTGGGTAGACACTGATTATCTAGATCGAACACAGTCTGGTTTTAGGCCAGAACATGGTACCAAAACAGCCTTGGTAGATGATCTACGCCGGGAACTAGACAGGGGGAGTGTGTCCTTGTTGGTTCTGCTGGACCTCTCAGAGGCCTTCGATACTGTGGACCACGGTATCCTTCTGGGATGCCTCATGGGAATGGGCCTTGGAGGTACTTTTCTACAGTGGCTCTGGTCCTTTCTTATTTATTTATTTATTGTTCAATCTTGTATTCCGCTCCTCCCTGCAGGCTCGGGGCGGATAACAGCAATAAAATGGGCAACATGTCGCAGACATGTAGCCCTTCAGTAAAAGCATAAAACCCATTAAAACCAGTTACATCGCGTCATAGTGTAAAGGACAACCAGGCACTTTCCTGGACCAGTGTGTCTAATTGAAGGCTAATCCAAAGAGGGCAGTTTTGCAGGCCCTTGAGGGTTATTCCCAGATAGTGTTATTGGGAGACACCTGTTCAACCCCACAACCATTGTCTTGTGGGGTTCTTCAGGGCTCAACACTGTCTCCCATGTTGTTTAACATCTACATGAAACTGCTGGGGGAGGCCATCTGGAGTTTCAGGGTGCAGTGTCACCTGTACACAGATGACATCCAATTCTGTCACTCCTTCCCACCTACTACGAAGGAGGGTGTGCAGGTCCTGAACCGGTGCTCGGCCACTGTGTCTGACTAGATGAGGGCGAACAGATTGAAACTTAATCCAGACAAGACAGAGGTACTCCTGGTCAGTCGAAAGGCTGAACAGGGGATAGGGTTACAGCCTGTGTTAGACGGGGTTACACTTCCCCTGAAGACACAGGTTTGCATTTTGGGAGTGATACTGGACTCTTCGCTGAGCCTGGAATCCCAGGTCTTGGCGGTGGCCAGGAGAACTTTTGCACAATTAAAACTTGTGTGGCAGCTGCGCCCATTCCTTGGAAAGTTTGACTTGGCACACTCGGCCATTTCCTGCTGATGGGATGGTCCGTCCTCCATGTGAATTGATATGCTCGTGATGACTGATCACCCTTGAGGACGCCTATTTCTCCAATACGTTGCCTCTGAAGAAGTCCCAGTGATGAAACGGCCCTCCGCCGGCCTTGGAGTGAGCTCCCGTCGTCAGGCACTCCTCCCCACTGTCCTTACTCCCATGAGGTTCCGTGGGGTCCCTGCTTACTTATTGCGGCATTTGCCTAACTCACAGAAACCGCTGCTTTTCTCTAGAGCCTTTTACTTTATGAACTACCAATACCAACATCCTTTGCGGCACGCCTCTGGGCGTGCCCGTGCATGCACATTGCACTATCAGGCCCTGTAGAGCGCTTTTCTGGAACTACGATGCCCAGCTTACCTTGCAGCCCGCCACTGAGCGTGCCAATACATGCGCACAGCACATATTGACATCGCTGAGCGGTTTCTGTGAACGTATTTTCTGTTCCGCTTAACACGGACTTCCTTGGGATCCTCCAACCGTCACCTACAGTTCTGAGCACCCTATTAAGGTACTTTACTTACGATTTCGAACTGTAGTGACCCAGCAGCCAAGAAGCTTTTATTGCTTTCTTGACCATTGGCTTCTATATGGAACATTCTCATGTTTACATTGATTGTATTTTGCTATGCTGCATATAATTTAATGTGGTGCACTCTAGTAGTGGTCCACTTATTTGATATATTTGTCCCACTGTGGTAAATGAAATATGTCTATTATGTACTTGAATATATGATATTTTGATATACAACTGATTACTGTAGTATTTTATCACCTGAATTGCTCTTGCATTAAGTTTGACTTGGCCACAGTGGTCTGTGCTCAGGTTACATCCCGAATGGATTACTGCAACGCTGTCTATGTTGGGCTGCCTTTGAAAACATCTCGGAAGCTTCAATTAGTCCAACGATCGGCAGCCATGTTGTTAATCGGAGTGGCGTATAGGGAGCACACTACTCCTCTGTTGCACCAGCGCCACTGGCTGCCGATCAGCTTCCGAGCACAATTCAAAGTGATGGTTCAAATAATACACTTTAATGCACTTTATTTATATTCCGCTCTTCTCACCCCGAAGGGGACTCAGAACGGATTACAGGTACACATACTTAACAGACAATCCCTGCCGTTTCCACATACACACATATAGACGAACAGAGGCAAACTCTGGCCAACAGGGGGAGCTGACGCACTCATCTCTCAGCGTTCCCAGCATCCCTTGTTGATCCTTCCGCATTCCTCAGCGTTCCTGGAGTTCTTTTAATGGCCTCATAATTCAGTCAAAATTTGCCTCCCCTCTTAATGTGGTACCTTTATCTCCTACTTGACAGATGCAACTGTCTTTCGGGCTGCCAAGGTCGACAGCAGGCTACACTTAAAGGTCGAGCACCCACCTCGACCTGGGCAGGCCTCGAACTCATGACCTACTGGTCAGAGAGATCTTTTGCAGCTGACACTGAACGGTTCTGGCCCAGATTACCTGTCCGAACGTATCTCCTGCTATGAACCATCATGAAGCTTAGATCATCAGGAGAGCCCCTGCTGTTGATCCCACCACCTTCGTAAACACGGTTGGTGGGGACGAGAGACAGGGCCTTCTCGGCAGTGGCCCCCCCATCTGTGGAACTCCCTCCCTAAGGACATCAGGCTGGCCACCTTCCTCCTGTCCTTTAGAAGACAACTGAAGACCTGGCTCTGGAACCAGGCATTCGACTAGAGGGGAACGGCAATATGAAAGAAATTTTTGGGACATTTGAATCCTCTGCTCCTTGCCCTGCTCCAAATGGATCTGTAGAAGGGGGACATGACTGCTGCCCCTTTAAGTGGTGTGAAATAGGGAATTTTAGCAACACCTGCTGAAATTCCCTTTTACACGCCGAATAACGAGCCAGGAGCCGTGTCCCTTATTGCAGGTGGCAACCCTTAATTGCACCCGGGACCTTCTTTCTTCCAGCTCCCTCCTTTGTACAGCAATGCCCAGCGATGCCAAGTGATGTAATAATTTGGACCACTGCGGCTTCCGTAGCCAAGCCTTTAGTCTCTGATCTGTCGTTGCCGTGGTTACACTTCCTGTAACACTTGAAGCGCTCCGCGGAAGACGCTCGGCATCTGAAGCAGGTTGGGGTTTCCCGAGGACGGGAAGCGGGGAGGCTTCAAAGCTTTTCCTTCGGTACAGAGGCCGATCTCTGTACCGAAGGCTGAGGCAGTAGAACCTCTCTTTTTTTTTAAAATAAAATCGAAACCGGCTGTTAACTGAGGGCGGGTCATAGAACTACACCTCCCAGCATGCAAGCGGGCGCTCCTGCACGGTCTTAAGGCCTTCTTTGCCGCAATGTATCCTGGAACCTGTAGTCTTCGTGTCCTTCACTTGTGCGGAGAGTTGTGAGCGAGGCAGAGAAGAGTGAAGGGTCATTCTGACGTCGCCTGACTCGTCTTCTTTTTAAGTGGCACCAGTTGTTTTTCTCTCAAGCGGTGCTCGCTGAGTCGGGTTGCCGGAGGGGAAACGAGAGAGGGGGGGGAAGAGGAGAGAGGGAAAGATAGAGAGAGGAGGTGTGTGTGTGTGTGTGTGTATAGAGAGAGCGAAGAGATAGGAGAGAGAGAGAGGGAGAGATAGAGAGGAGAGAGAGGAGAGGGGGAGAGAGGGAGAGATAGAGAGAGGAGATATATATAGAGGAGAGATAGAAAGGAGAGGGAGAGAGAGAGGGGAGAAATAGATAGATAGAGAGGGGGGAGAGAGGAGAGGGAGTGGGAGAGATAGATAGAGGGAGGAGAGAGGAGAGAGGGAGAGATAGAAAGAGGAGGTATATATAGAGAGAGAAGAGATAGAAAGGAGAGAGAGAGGAGAGGGGGGAGAGAGGGGGAGAGATAGATAGAGAGGGGAGAGAGAGGAGAGAGGGAGTGGGAGAGATAAATAGGGGGGAGAGAGGGAGAGATAGAGAGAGGAGATATATATATATAGAGGAGAGATAGAAAGGAGAGATAGATAGAGAAGGGAGAGAGGAGAGGGAGTGGGAGAGAGAGATAGAGGGAGGAGAGAGGAGAGAGGGAGAGATAGAGAGAGGAGATATATATATATAGAGAGAGAGAGAAGAGATAGAAAGGAGAGATAGATAGAGAGGGGAGAGGGGAGAGAGGGAGTGGGAGAGATAGAGGGAGGAGAGAGGAGAGGTAGAGGTAGAGAGAGGAGAGATATATAGAGAGAAGAGATAGAAAGGAGAGAGAGAGAGGAGAGGGGGGAGAGAGGCGGAGAGATAGATCGAGAGGGGAGAGAGGAGAGAGGGAGTGGGAGAGATAGATAGAGGGGGGAGAGAGGAGAGAGGGAGAGATAGAGAGAGGAGATATATATATATAGAGAGAGAAGAGATAGAAAGGAGAGATAGATAGAGAGGGGAGAGAGGGAGTGGGAGAGATAGATAGAGGGAGGAGAGAGGAGAGAGGGAGAGATAGAGAGAGGAGATATATATATATATAGAGAGAGAGAAGAGATAGAAAGGAGAGATAGATAGAGAGGGGAGAGAGGAGAGAGGGAGTGGGAGAGATAGAGGGAGGAGAGAGGAGAGGTAGAGGTAGAGAGAGGAGAGATATATAGAGAGAAGAGATAGAAAGGAGAGAGAGAGGAGAGGGGGGAGAGAGGCGGAGAGATAGATAGAGAGGGGAGAGAGGAGAGAGGGAGTGGGAGAGATAGATAGAGGGGGAGAGAGAGAGAGGGAGAGATAGAGAGAGGAGATATATATATATATATATATATAGAGAGAGAGAGAAGAGATAGAAAGGAGAGATAGATAGAGAGGGGAGAGAGGGAGTGGGAGAGATAGATAGAGGGAGGAGAGAGGAGAGAGGGAGAGATAGAGAGAGGAGATATATATAGAGAGAAGAGATAGAAAGGAGAGAGAGAGGAGAGGGGGGAGAGAGGGGGAGAGATAGATAGAGAGGGGGGAGAGAGGAGAGAGGGAGTGGGAGAGATAGATAGAGGGGGGAGAGAGAGAGAGGGAGAGAGGGAGAGATAGAGAGAGGAGATATATAGAGAGAGAAGAGATAGAAAGGAGAGAGAGAGGAGAGGGGGAGAGGGGGAGAGATAGAGAGTGGAGAGAGAGGAGAGAGAGGAGAGAGGGAGTGGGAGAGATAGATGGAGGGAGGGAGAGAGGAGAGAGGGAGAGATAGAGAGAGGAGATATATATAGAGAGAGAAGAGATAGAAAGGAGAGATAGATAGAGCGGGGAGAGAGCAGAGAGGGAGTGGGAGAGATAGATAGAGGGGGGAGAGGAGAGAGGGAGAGATAGAGAGAGGAGATATATAGAGAGAGAAGAGATAGAAAGGAGAGAGAGAGGAGAGAGGGGGAGAGATAGATAGAGAGGGGAGAGAGGGGAGAGAGAGGAGAGAGGGAGTGGGAGAGATAGATAGAGGGGGGAGAGAGGGAGAGATAGAGAGAGGAGATATATAGAGAGAGAGAAGAGATAGAAAGGAGAGAGAGGAGAGGGGGAGATAGATAGAGAGGGGAGAGAGAGGAGAGAGGGAGTGGGAGAGATAGATAGAGGGGGGAGAGAGGAGAGAGGGAGAGATAGAGAGAGGAGATATATATATATAGAGAGAAGAGATAGAGGAGAGGGGAGAGAGGGGGAGAGAGAGGGAGGGGAGAGAGAGGGAGTGGGAGAGATAGAGGGGGGGAGAGGAGAGTGGGAGAGATAGAAAGAGGAGATATAGAGAGAGAGAAGAGATAGAAAGGAGAGAGAGAGAGAGGAGAGGGGGAGAGAGGGGGAGAGATAGAGAGGGGAGAGAGGAGGGAGGGAGTGGGAGAGATAGATAGAGGGGGGAGAGGAGAGAGGGAGAGATAGAGAGAGGAGATCTATATAGAGAGAGAAGAGATAGAAAGGAGAGAGAGAGGAGAGGAAGAGAGATAGATAGAGAGGGGAGAGGAGAGAGGGAGTGGGAGAGATAGATAGAGGGGGGAGATGAGAGAGGGAGAGATAGAGGAGATATATATAGAGAGAGAAGAGATAGAAAGGAGAGAGAGAGGAGAGAGGGGGGAGAGATAGATAGATAGAGAGGGGAGAGAGAGGAGAGTGGGAGAGATAGATAGAGGGGGGAGAGAGGAGAGAGGGAGAGATAGAGGAGATATATATAGAGAGGAGAGATAGAAAGGAAAGAGAGGGGGAGAGAGAGGGGGAGAGATAGATAGAGAGGGAGAGAGAGGGAGTGGGAGAGATAGATAGAGGGGGGAGAGAGGAGAGGGAGGGAGAGAGAGAGAGAGAGAGAGAGAGAGAGAGAGAGAGAGAGAGAGAGAAGCTGAGTCCTCTTTCTCCATGGCACAACTCTGGCTGTCCAGGAACTGTCCTATCCCCCCAAAGTGTGTGCCAGGCGGGTACATCTCCTGGTGCGCCTAACCTCTCTATTCCCAAAACCAAAAGAGGGGCGGAGGGGGGATATATATGTGTGTGTGTGTGTGTGTGTGTGTGATATTTATTTAGTTATTTATTTACTTAATTGCTATACTGCTTTTTCTCACCCCAGGGAGGACTCAAAGTGGTTTCCAACCTATTTATGGCAAAAATTTAATGCCTCACATACATATAAAACCTAACATAGAGCAACCATAACAAATAACTATAACAATAATAATAACTAGTATCTGGCACAAGCCAGTAAAGGTGGTCCCAGTGGTAATCGGCACACTGGGTGCAGTGCCTGAAGATCTAGGCCTGCACTTAAAAACAATTGGTGCTGAAAAATTACCATCTGCCAGCTGCAAAAGGCCACCTTACTGGAATCTGCACACGTTGTTCGCCGATACATCATACAGTCCTAGACACTTGGGAAGTGTCCGACGTATGATCCAATACAACAGCCAGCAGAGTGATTTTGTTTGCTGTGTACTCATCCTTTTGTGTTTCAAATAAGAATAACTTTATTTTTGTACCCTGCCTCCATCTCCCCGAAGGGACTCGGGGCGGCTTACATGGGGACAAGCCCGAATAGACATAGGTTACACAAAGCAATAAAATGTATAAATAAACATCATAATAGCATAAAACAACATAATAAAACAGCCAACAGCTTGAACAGTAATAAATACTGATCTGTCAATTAGATCATAAAACATAACATTTAGACAGTTAAAATGTGAAGTTAAAACATATTAATATAAACATTTAAATCACATAATCCAGAAATTATCGTCAAGGCCGTTCCAAATGTCAAATATCAATTTCACATAATCCCTGATCATTTCTTGTATTTTTTTTATTGCCCAAAGGCTTGTTCTCATAGCCAAGGTTTTACTTTTTTCTGAAGGCCAGGAGGGAGAGCACTCATCTAATTTCATTGGGGAGGGAGTTCCATAGTCGAGCAGCTACCACTGAGAAGGCTCTGTCTCTCGTCCCCAACCTGTAAGGAGAGTAGGGCCTCTCCGAATGATCTTAACCTCTGAGATGGTTCATAGTGGGAGAAACACTCGGACAGGTAAACTGGGCTGTAACCATTTTGGGCTTTATAGGCTCAATCCAGCACTTCGAATTGTGCTCTGAAGTAGACTGGCAGCCAGTGGAGCTGGCATAATAAGGGTCGTGTGCATCAGGAAAGCTGCCATTTGTTCTTTTTAATCAGGATCATCCTAGATTCCATTTTAAACCTGGAAGCCTAGGTGGCATTGGTGACTAGGACGGCCTTCGCACAGTTAAAGCTTGTGCACCAACTATGCCCATTCCTGGAGACATTGGGCTGGCCTCAGTGGTGCATGCGTTCGTTACATCCAGATTAGACTTTTGCAACATGCTCTACGTAGGCCTGCCCTTGAAAAGCATCCGGATATTACAATTCACCCAAAGAGTGGCAGCCAGGCTTGGTTGTCTGTCCAGTTCTGGGCTCAATTCAAGGTGCTGGACATCGCCTATAAAGCCCTATATCAGGGGTGCTCACACTTTTTCAGCATGCGAGCTACTCTTAAAGCAACCAAGTCCAAAAGATCTACCTGCCCCCGCCACCGTGCGCTCCTGCTCGCTCCCGCCGCTGCGCGCTCTTGCCACCGCACGTGCTCCTGCTGCTGTTTTCCGCCCGCACAGCGCTTCTTCTGTCTGTGGGGCATTGCAGGTAGGAGAAAACACGAGGCGGGGCATCCAGAGGGAGCGCTCTGCCCTGCCTGTCTCGCCGGCAACGGAGGCTGCACAGCTCCTTCTGGACGAGAGAGAGGCAGGGCGCTCCCTCCAGAGGCCCTGCCTCGTGCTTCCTTCTTCCTGCAATGCGCTGCAAGCGAAAGAAGCACTGCGAGAGCGGAAGCCAGCAGCAAGAGTGCACGTGCGCGCAGGGTGTGCGCGCGCATGGCAGGAGCGCCCCCTCCAGCTGGTGAGGCCCGAAGATCACCTGGAAGAGGGCCGAAGATCTACTAGTAGCTCCCGAGCTACCTAATGAGCACCCCTGCCCTATATGGCTTTGGTGCAGCTTACCTGGAGCACCATGTCCCCCAATACACCCCAATACACCCCAGGGTGCGAAATTAGATCTAGCAGGGAAACACTAATTGCCACGCGAGCCCCCACAAGTATGCAATTATTCTTAACAGGAGAAGCTCTTTCTCAGGTGCTGCTCCAGCACTCTGGAACTCCCTCCCTGTAGAATTAAGAGCTGCTCTGTCCTTTCTCAGCTTTAGGAAGGGGGTCAAGACCTTTCTCTTTAGTAAGGCTTTTAACTAAAGTAGGGGAAGATATCTGTGATTTTAATGTTGGTACATAGGGAGACATGGAGAGGAAGCTCTTGCATTTATCTTATTTTATAAATTTTATTGATATTGATTGATACTTTATTATGGTTTTACCTTTTTAGGTATCTCTGATGGATTTTACATGCTGGTATGCTGTAAGCTGCCATGGGTCCACATTGTGGAGAAAGGCGGGGTACAAATACCCTAAATAAATAAGTAAATAAAGGAGTTTGAATTTAGATATAAGGCTTGTGGATATGTTTGACTTTAAAATGTCCTTTAGCTTTTTCCAAACCTCAGAGCCACAAGCGCTGTTGGATTGCAATTCCCATTATCCCTGGTTTGCATGGCAGATGGTCAAAAGTGATGAAATTGTCATTTAATAACATCTGGGACCCAAATTAGGTAAAAACTAAAGAGCACGTTATAAATAGTATATCTCTATCTATCTTCTAGTTATTTATTTATTTATTTATTTATTTATTTACCGCCTTTTTCAGCCCCTGAGGGAACTCAAAGTAAATGGAAAAATTCAGTGCCTCAAAAAATATATAATACAACACTTAACTAAAATAATATATAACAATATATTAAAACCAGTAAACTATAAAACATCAAACATAGACAACATAAAATATATCATCCAAAGATTTTTCACCCATGGATTCAATGGCCCTTAAAAGGCAACCATAAGGCAGAGGTGGTCCTCCATGAAAATGAGTATGACACCCATGAGCCACAGTTTTCATCAGTAAGTTCATTTGGTGCAAACAGCTTTAGCGACTTCAGACTTGAATAATTTTAGGGTTTGTGCTCTTTTAGTTGGACTAATAAAGCTAGTATGATTCTAATACAGATTTTGAGTTTTGTATGTATTTGCAAGAGAAATTTGCAGATGACAACTACTGTCACTTGTTATTTGCTCTGTTATTTAAGAAATGGTGTGATTTTAAAGTGTAGTGCAGTCTTCTTTATAGTATAAAGGTAACAACAGGCACAAAGTTCAGTAATATATGTGTTTGCCTTTCCCATATTATAATAAAAAGAATGGAGGAGGATTATGATGATGCAAGACTTGAAGAGGAAATAGAACTTGAACTAAGCAAAATCAGCTACTCTTCTTCTGATGTTGATGATCCTGACATTTATGTGTCACTGGAAGCGTCACCTGATAGTGAACCAGTAAGTATTTCACAAGGCAGAGAGGGAGCAATTATCTTTTAGCATATAACAATAGATTAAAATCAGTAAACTATAAAGCATTGAACATAAACAACATAAAACATAGTATCCAAAGATTTTTCACCCATGGAGTCTGTAGTTTACCAATTACTGTATTTCACTATATTAATGTTCACCCTTCCCATTTAAAAATAAAAATAAAAAGGGTTGCAACTATTATACGGTAGTGGTTATTATGCAGTGAAAAAAATTCAGCCAAGGAAAACCTTGTAGCTCCAAGGAACAAGTATGTTGGCTGGTGGTGCAACTTTTATGCAAGGAGCATGAATTATATTAATGTTAGGATGCCAAAAAATGGGGGGTGCAGCTATTATACAATGGAATACGGTTCATACATTGTTGTATACATTGTTGTCTTTATCAGGCTGATTGATGAAAAAGCGATATGCATAGAGTATAGAATTGGCAGTGAATGTCACCAGTGATACTTGTTGCATGCCCTCTTTCTCATTATTCCAAGTCCATAGGAGATGTCAGTAAATGTATGAAGTAAATGTAGGTTTAGTTATATTAAAACACAATTCTAGTTCTAGTTATAAAATTAATCATTTATTAAATCTAGTAATAATAAATATTTTAATAAAATTAGTTATATTACTTCCCAAGAAAATAATTGTGAAGGAATATAACTGGAAGTATATAACAATAAGTTACCATGAACACTAGTGAAAAGGAGCTTTTGTGAATAATGCTAAAAATGATTTCACAAAAAGCACAATGGTTGCTTTTGTTTTACTTATGTATTGATCTAAATCATGGGTTCTCAAACTGTGCTCTGCTAAGTCCTTGGGGCTCGGTGAGTGACTCCTTGAAGTCATGCTTCTTCCCGCCACTTCCTCTTTCCTCCTCCTGACAAATGTAGAGGAGGAATTAAAGTTTTGAGCAGCTGAAAACAGCAGCAGCATCCGCCCGGGGCGCAGACCCTTTCTTCCCTGCTCCCTTCCTGCCCAGACTCTTTTTCTCACTGCCCAGACCCTCCCCTGCATTTTTTTTGGCTTCCAAAACCCTCTTTCCCTCCCACTGCTCCAGGGCTGCTTTGCTTTGTGCATGGCAGAAGGGGGTTGGATTGGATGGCCTCTGGGGTCTTCAACTGAAATATTGTTAAGTTTATATTGGTTAAAATTGTTCTTCATTTTAAATATTGTATTGTTCTTTCTTTCCCTTTTTTGCACTGTGTGAATTAGTTCACACAAATACTCTCCATCCATCTGTTACTGATCTGGCCCATGCCTGATAGATAGATAGATAGACACATTATTAATATAATATAATATATAAACATTCATTGGGACTCCATGAAAAACCTTATCTTCGAAAAGGGCTCTGCGGCTGAAAAAGTTTGGGATCCCTGATCTAAACTATTAGTGAGGAAAAGGATTGCCTTTTGCTGCTGACAGATTTCATGTATCTGTTACAGGTATGACAACAAGAAATATAGCAGGTAGTGCCTTTCTTATAAATATAGTTGGATAACAGGTCTGGACATGCCATTAGACAGAGAGCACATCTACACTGACCATTTAATGCAGTTTCAAACTGGAATTGAAGAAAGTGCTTTTGCTATGCAGATGTTTACATATTAAATCCTGTAAACCAATTTGAAGCCTAAATAGTGATTACACAAGCCACAAAGTTCAGGTGTGCATTAAGGTCTTTCTTTCACTTGCTTTTGTGAAAGTTTGTTGTCTGGCTGTTGCAGTTTCAAACTAGATTAAATGTTTAGTGTAGGTGACATCAGAGTGAAGTGCCCATCTCAGGCACTTCATGTTGAAGAGCTGGAAAGGGCAGTGCAATGTTGCTACATAGAGTTGTGTGTCATGAGACACAGTCTTCTAGGTATCACAGCATAGTTTTCAGAAAAAGTATGCTAACATTAGCTTGGAATGTAGTTTTTGTAACACCTACTGCTACAGTTGCAGTACTTGTGTCCCATCAGTTCAAGTATGTACCTGTAACGTAGTTGAAAACAAATCTAATTTGAAATAATGTTGAACATTGAGAATATAAAATTGTATTTTAAATATATATTCAGATTTCAGATGAATTGCCAGAATCAGTCCTCCATTATTTAAATTTTGTGCGGAGCAGAAGTCAAAATGCTGAAAGAGTCATCTTGCAAGATTTGGAAAGTGAAGAAATGTCAAGTAAGTGGTGATTTCATAAAGTATCTTTGATATCTTGATACTTGTGGATAACCTCTCTACAGGTAAGATTCATCTGTATGCATGATTAATTGAAGCGACATGCATTTATGTGAAGATTATACCACATTTTCTGTTGTCATTCTGTGTTGTTAGAATGGGAAAAGGACTCACATATTTAGTGGGCCACATCTGTCACTAGGATCATTTATGTAGCATGTAGACCAGTGATTCTCAACCTGTGGTTTCCTGGGTGTTTTGGTCTACAACTCCCAGAAATCCCAGCCAGTTTACCAACTGTTAGGATTTTTTGGAGTTGAAGGACAAAACATCTGGGGAATCACAGGTTGAGAACCACTGATGTAGAACATCCTATTGCCTGTCATTTTTTTCACAAAAAGTAGGATACTTATGTCAGAAGGCAAATTCTCCTTGGGAGCAAAGCATATTCCTCTGCACATTATTTTAGTAATGTATTTTCTTTTCTTTTTTGAAATTCTGACTTTACAATCATTTACAAGATTTTTGGAGGGACTGGTATGGATCATGCTTAGGTTAGGGACTGGTGCTACCCATTTGTACATTAGAAGATTTTTTAAAAAATCATCTCTCTATATATATATCAACATGTGGCACAATTTTATAGTATTGTGGAGTGGGGGGGGGTTGCTGATTAATGTGCTTTGAAGTGGTTCCTTCAAACTTTAAGAAAATGAGGTCTGAGAGAGTCATCATAAGGATAGAGGTTACAAAAGAGGCAGGGAGAATGGGGCATTGTCTCCATTTATTCCCACAATCTTTGGTTCTAAAGATAATGTTTGGAATGTAAATAAATGGTAAGATCATGACAGCCCACATTATGTTCTAAATGAACAGGCTGACCTGGCAGGTCCTATATAACCTCTACACAGATATCTATAAGTACACTGTAAATACACAAATGTCCTGTTGCTATAAACTTCACCAAAAGTATCAATTCAATTAATCATGAGAATACTCAATTAATTCGTATGGTACACAAGCATAAGGAACAAATGTGATGGGACTATTTACAATGGTGTAACAAATATAATATTCATGTTTTCCAAATAATTAGTTGGATCTTCCAAAAGTCATGTGGACAAACTGTAACATATCCAAAATAGTCCCATGTGAGTTCAAGATGAAATTAAAAGTTTTGGGAATACTACAAGGATTCCCGGGTGTTTATCGTCCTTGTTTCAGGAGGAGCATCCCTTCTTTAGGTTTTTTTTTCAAGAATCGTTTGAAATATTATCTTCTGAGGCTTTATAAACTAAACTTAAAGAGGACAAAATAATAGATATGCTAACCAGCACCAAGTTGCAATATAATACATAATATACAATTTACCAAAATAACATGCTCACTTCCATTTGGGGAATGTATTATATTGCAACTGGGTGCTGGTTAGCATATCTATTATTTTGTCCTCTTTAAGTTTAGTTCAAGTTTAGTTGTTTGGGATTTTAAAAGTTATCACCAACACTTTGAATTCAGATCAGTAGAGAACTGATAGCCAGTGCAGTTACTTTGAATTATAAAAAGTGTTGTTTATTATAGTACTTTACTGCTGAGAAAATCCATTTCCCCTTTGGCTGCTTTGGGCATTGCAGATAAATTCTGAGGAAAAGAGAAATGAAGGGGTGGGTGACAGAGGATGTCATTTCCCCACACAATTAAAAGTCATATCATCATCATGTATTTTATGAGTGTACATTAATCTGATACAATCATGAAGTAGGATCTTGCCCATGATTTCATACTTTATCTAGAAATGTAAGCTTAATTTGAGAAAAGTAAACAACTCTCCATTTGGATGGTACAGTTGAGCACTGCGTACATTTTTGTCTTTAAGAATTACACTGATATGATGTACATCTATGAAGCCTTGTCTCCTCTGAGTGATCCCTGATGAGTTTCTTACTGAGATATGGCTTTAATGATTGGTGTAATCACTTCATCTGCAGAATGCGTTTCCCCCCCAATTTTAGGTGATATCTACACATTTATTCCTACAAATGCTTCAGAATCCTTGGCTGAGATAGCAGCTGAATATAATGAAGATCCAGAAGAATTAAAGAAAAGAGTAAATTTTAAAAGCTTCCTATATTTGATAAGATAGATACTTGTAGAATTGTGATCATGCTTAGCCTGATGTTTTGAGAGGCCAATGAAGCCAATGGTTTCATAGGGGCAATTAATATACTGTAGTATGATAATCAAATGGTATTTTTGTCACCTTTGATTATTTTTATTATTTTTATTTTGCCACCTTTTATTACTAATCTCATTGTGCAGAGCTATTAAAACAGTTGATTTACAGATCAGTCTTATTCATTTTTTTTAGAAGAAAGTCCCATTAAGTGAGTACTGTATATACTCAAGTATTAGCCAACTCAATATAAGCCGAGTCACCTAATTTTACCACAAAAAATCTGGGGAAACATAATGACTCGAGTATAAGCCAAGTGTGGGAAATGCAACAACTACTGATAAATTTCAAAATAAAGATACCAGTAAAACCACATTAATTGAGGCATCAGTAGGTTAAATGTTTTTGAATATTTACATAAAACTGTAATTTAAGATAAGACTGTCCAACTCTGATTAAATAATTATTCTAACTGTCTTCAAAGTAAATGAGCTTATGTATCTTTCCAATAATAATAAAAAGAGTTAAATAATAAATGTAATAATAATAATAAAAGAGTAAAATATTGGAAGTATTATAATAACGATAATAGAGAAAAATGATAAATGTAATAACAATAATTGAGAAAAATAATATAATAATAAAGCCTTCGACAATACATAAAATAATAAATGTAATAATAATAATAAATAGGGTAAAATAATAAATCCAATAAAAATAATAATTGAGTAAAATAATGTAAATACAATTATAATAAATAAAGTAAAATAATAAATGTAATAAAATTATGATGCTGATGATGATGATAACAGAGTAAAATAAATAACTTTGACTTGAGTATAAGCCGAGGGGGGCTTTTTCAGTCTAAAAAAAGGGCTGAAAAACTCAGCTTATACTTGAGTAGATATGGTAAGTCTCATCAATTGAACGTATTTATATACATTTTAAGTTCACAGAGCAAAATATCATCAGAGCTTCATGAAACTGCAACTGTAAATTGCCTTTTAAAAGTTTGTGTTTTATATATAGTCATCACCTCTTTGCTCATGCCTCTTTGTTATATTACTGGTTCATATTTGGAATTGAAAGTGTGTTTCTTAGGAGACTGTTTCTAGTGATATTCTTTTTTGGAAATAGAGCAGTTGCATATAGTTAAATGACATTATGACACATACAAAATTAAATAGTTTGATGCCAAAAAATGTTAAAGAAAAATGTGAGATTTTCAGAATACATTGAATGTCATAACAAAATAATTCATAAAACTTGGTGGCTGCCCTAAGCTTATTTTTAAATTATGTTTGCAATCCCTCTCTCTTAAAAATGAAGTTGTGATAAAAATACAAACATTTGTAGGCAATGAGTTAGTAGCAATGAATATGTGGAATTAAGCTCCCACCTGCACACTGCAAACTGGATGAAGAATCATAAATGCTATGTGGCCTGCATTTCTTTCTCAAAACCAGCTGCTCTGATTGTAGACAAAGATCTATTAGAAAAATAGGGATATCGCTGATGGGATGTTTGGGAGTGGGAGGCAGGAAAATGGATTGAGCTTTCCTCTTTAACAAGGCATTAAATAGTAAGACTGCTGCTTTTCTACAAGGATTATCTGCACACAGAGTGGCATTGTGTTTAATACAGCTGTGCCAAGGTTTTCTCTCTATAGCAGTTAACATCTGTTAATTAACTACATTTTGAGTACAGTAAGTCCTGCTTGTGAGCCATTGCTCGCATTGAACAAAACTGTTTCTGTGTGCAACTTGTTGTAATGCAACCATAATAGTTCTAAGTTCCATTACATTATTATGAAAATATTTGTTCAGATTTTATCTCAAATAGAAGATGAAGAGCAACAGATTAATAAAACTCCTGAACATACCATTGAGTCCAACAGTGAAGATGCTCCTTCCAATGAAGTGGCTGATAGATGTTTATTGCAAGGTAAACAAACACGCTGTTCTCTGAGGAATGGTCCCAAACTTGTCCTATCAAAATCTATAATTTTAGCCCCCAAAGCTGCCTTCAACTTATACATGACTATATGTGGTAAATCAAATGAAGAAATACTTTTGCAAATCCAGGAAACAAAGGTGTCTATTAAACCAACTATTTGGAGTCTTAGCTTTTGCTACGGAAACAGAAATACATGCTGCTTTTGTTAATATTTTAATCCTGCATGTTTTTGTTATGTAGTACAACCTGTTAATCTTAGATCTATAGCTGTAAGATTTATTCTTGCTTCTATAACTAGAACTCTTGTTTCTGTGACATTGAGATGGGTGAATGGCAAAATCCAAATTTACCATTCCAATCTCATTTCATCTTTTGATAGGAATCATCTTCTAAATTGGGGAAGTACATATTTATTTATTTATTTATTTATATACCATATTTATACCCCACCCTTCTCGCCCCTTTAGGGCACTCAGACATCTTGGCAGAATAAAGTTTGAGAGTAGGCATGTGTACTATACTGCAGTGTTTCTTAAGGTATCTGATGTAGGGGACCACCAATCTTTTCCCCTGAATGCACCAGGGAATGGCACTGCATTTTACCCATTGGTTGTTATTTTTCTTTCTTTTCTGGAATTTCCAGGGAATAATTATGGATAACTCGTGGACTAGAACTAATCTATGGCCCACCATTTTGAATAGTGCTATATATTTCTAAGAAATCTCTGAAAAGTTTTTAGACAGATGTAATAATGCAGGAAAATAAAGCCAATATTAAATAACTCTCACACCAAAAATGAAACAGACTTTGGGAACTAAAACTAGTCATAACTAGAGTTGGGTAGATCCATTTAAGAAATTGCTAAATGGTAAACCAGCCTTTGTAACTTCTATAGATTAAATAAACCTACTTTATTTGTGACTGGTAATTTGATTTACGCTTTTTTAAGGGAAAGGATTTCCTATAAAGAGGTGTGAGAGTACTGGGCCAGCTGTTTCGATCATATACAATCAGTTATTTCTAGTGTTTAGGATCTTCATTTCCATTACCGTATTGTAACAAAAGTGTATCTTATCATTAAATATCACAGTGTATGTCCAATTTGCTTCTTAGAGTACACTGTAATCCATACATATGAAATCATAACAGAAGCTAATTGAAATAGACATTATCATATAAATAACTCTGACATATACTTTGATGGTTCTTGCTTAAAACCTATAAAACACATAAACTGATTAACAGTTTTACCCATTTGATCCAACAAGGAATGCTATTAATGGTATGGTGAATGTTGCTCAAAGGCACTCTGTTTGTACCTGCCAGATGAAGTTTGCGTCCGAGACATTGTTTTTCAGACTAGAACTGTAGTTCTGTTAGTATGTTTATTTGCACATTTGTGCACATACACTTATGTCTGTGATACACTGTACTCTGTGTTTTAGGAATTATATTCTTACTTGTGTTGGAGATCATTCGCCTACTTTAATGTAGAATGTTTTCTTCCGCTACTGACGTTATATATGTGCATCCTTCTAGATGATGGTGAAACTGTTGTTAGCTTTACTTTTCGAGATGTTGAAGAAAGATGCAAGCAAGAATATGAGGTTTGGGTTAAAAAGCAAAAAGTACTTGAAGATGAACAAACAAAACAGATGAAAGCTAAGAGAGAAATGGAAGAAACAAAAAATGAGGAGGAGGAGACAAGAAGACAACAGCGTCTGGAAGAGCTAGAGGCTGAACGAATGAAATTGGAAGTATTTCATGCGGTAATATATTATTAGTGTTAACGACGAAGCTCTTTAACATTTGTGTGACAAATGAGACATAATAATATTAATACATCTTTATTTATATCCCACTTTTCTCCCTCACAGGACCCAAAGTGGGTTACAACATATTAAAATCATGTAAACAACAATATTGTTATGCATATTGCTCCTATGTAAGATACACTATTGCATTCCTTCTCTTATCCAGTTGTGTGTCCCTACATTCAGAAAGCTGTTTTGAAAGCTTTCCCAGACAAGCAAACCCCGTCTTAACTAATTTTGCCAAGAAAACTCACCTTGTTGTTGATAGTTGCCTTCAAGTCATGTTCTCATGACAGATTTTTGTTTCAGAGAGGATTTGACTTTGCCTTCCTCTGAGGCTAAGAGTGTGACATGTCCAAGGTTACTGGGAAGGTTTTTTATTGGTGAGTGGGGATTCAGACACTGGTCTCCCAGTGTCTTAGTTCAACACTCAAACCACCACATCATGCTGGCTCCCAGGATCACCATAACTCATACACTACTTTAAAGCACACCACCACCACAACAGGAGCAGCATTATAATAATTCTAATTATTCAGCATTATTTTCTAACTTTTTAAATAACAACGGATGTATTAACAACTAAAGTACCAGAATGATTCTACTGGTGTGCTCAGTCATTCAAACACTTCAATTTCTCTCATCTGGCATTTTTAAAAACTCTTTCTTTGATGCTCTTGCATGTGCACCTTCTCTCTCAGACATACTTATTCATCCTCTAAACCTGCTGAGATGATACTAGATTATACTAGAAGCTACAATTGCACCAGAAAGAACATCTATATTATGTGCTTTGAATGGTTTGAATAAAATCTCGAGGTAATATTGCTTCAATAATTCAACCTCTAGAAAAGCATGTGCCCTAAGGTTAGTTTGCTTTCAGCTATGAGCCCTAAATTTCATACGATTTGTTCTTCCTGTATATTTTTGTGTATTCATTTAGTTAGTGGAAACTGTCCATTTTTTTTCTTTTCAGTTCAAGGATAGAATCCCTTCGTTGCCTTGAACGATGAGCTTCCTACTCTGATTTTTGGTTGTTTTTCAATTTGCATCATGGAAGCAAATTTATGATATCAAGCAAAATGTAACATCCTATGTGACTCTTCCAAAATAATCTTGAAAAAAAGAAATATACATTTTTCTACACACTGAACACAATCCATCTACTAGATTTTTTGTTATTGTGTGTCTTTGGGTTGTTTCAGACTGATGAGCCTAAGTCATCAGTGTCCAAAGGGGGTTTGCCTTTACCCAGTGAGTTTCGTTGGCAGAGCAAAGATTTGAACCCTGATATCCAGTAAACCCAAGGGTTCTACTCCAATTCTCAAACCACTACATCATGCTGCTTTTGAGAATCAAACTACTATAATTATTATTTTGTCTTTATATTATTAATTACTGAAGAGCATTTAGATGGCAACATAAATGTCTGTGTTTTGTATAGCAACAGCAGACTATGATGGAAGAGGAACTGCTGAAGGAAGAGGAGGTTTGGAAAGAACAGCTAAGACAGCACAAGGTAATTTATCTACAATAATTTTGTGTTGCATTTGTAGCCTAGCTCTACCCCCAACTTTGTTAAACAGAAACACCACCATTATAGGTTATTTGGTAAACTTAACATCTCATCCTACTTATTCTCACTCCCCCCTCCAAACAAACAAACAAACAAACAAACCACTGGGCTATCTGAAATGAAAACAGATAGAAGACATTGGATCAAAGCAGACTAGGAAAAGTGCTAAGCCTTATGAAAAATATATAGATAAACATTAATGGCTAGAAAGATCATTTGAAACTGTAGGTTCAAAGACAGCCAAATGTTCAGAATCTAAATAGGGAACTGGGAAAAGAGGCAAAACCATGGAGTTCTATTTACTGTTGACTAACCTGCCAAAAAACTGCTTTTGAATTCTTAATAAATACTCCTCTATGTGGATCACCTTATTCCTTCGTAATTAGTAGCCTTTGATACCTACCAGTACGGCTACAAATGATTGCATTTTTAGTTTTATTTCTACAAGGCTATCCAAAGCAGCAATTAAAAATGGCAGAATAGCCATATAATACAAAATATATTGAGCAATAAGTAAAAAACACTGTTGCGTATAAGTGTATATTTTACAGGAGTTGACCAATTCACTTGGCTTCATGAAGTTTAAAAAATGAGAATGTTTACATACATATAAGTAGAGTTTCTACAGAGTTGTTTCGCCTTGCCTCTACTATTTCCTCTACTTATTTTGGGATAGTTTAATATACAACTATTAATAGTGAACTGTATGATGTATCTTAAAGTTCAACTTTAGATATTTCTTTCAATAGCATAATTTCTCATTTGAGTTTAGGAGCTGATTAACAACTTACACATGCAAATAGAAGAAGAAAAAAGGTCTTTTGAAGAACAGCAAGCAATGGAAAGACATGTATGGGTGGAGCTGCAAAATATGGCAGCTACCAAAATCCAATCTGCATTTAGAACATTTATAGTATATAAAAAGTATGCACCTGCCTTGAAAGAATGGAGAGCTGAATTGAAGAGGAAAAGAGAACTGCGAGAAACAATGGAAAAGGAGTTGAAAGAAAAGCAAGAGCGATGGGATAGGAGGGCTCTAGAAAAGAAAAAACAAGAGAGAGAAAGCAAGAGACAAGAAGAAAGAGAGAAACACATAGAAAAGATGAAGCGTCTTGAACTATATGAAAAGAAAAAAGAAATTATGAAACTTCAGCGAGAACAACTGTTAGAAGAGCTGGAAAGAAAAGACAAAAGTAACCTAAGAACTGGGTCCAAAAATATGGGTATGGAACTACAACTGTTCAAGAAGGAAGAAGAGACAGAAAATGCACAAGAAGAGAGTGTAACTGAAACAAGGAAAATGGAGCTTGAATATAGAAATAAAGATGTAGAAACAATGAAGAAAGAAAAGATAAAAGTAAAAGAAGAAAAATCCAAAATACAAAGGGGTATTACTCCTCAAAATACAAATAATGCTTTAGGAAAAGAAAATAGTATAGAAGAAATAAATGGAAAAGAACAAGAGAAAGAACTAATTGTTGAAAGAAAACAGGAAATAATTTCTGAAGAAGAGAAAGAAGATGAAAAACATGGAATGATGCATGAAAAATTACAGTATGCTGATGGAAGAAGTGAAGAAGAAACATTGAAACCCAGAATTAAAGAAGATTTTGAAACAAATAATAAGAAATTATTAGAAAATGATGTGAAAGACCACTGTTCAACAACTGTTGAATTTCAGAAAAATAGTGAAACAAATGCTCTCAGTTTTGCAGTAATTAATCAAGAAAGCAATATACATAGCAATTTTGTGGATGTTCAGCTAGATTCTGGAGACAATGGACAGATAGATAAATCTTATGCATCTGAAAATCTTAAGAAACAGCAAGTTGCAAAAGAAATTCATGTGAAAGGCACTGATCATCGGACTAAAGTTGAGAATTCAGGCGATTTTTTTGAACAGCCACTTACGCTTTCTGATTTTGTTGAAGAGAAGAGACTAGCATGGATGAAAACATGTAAGTCTTGGTCTAGAATTTATAGGGAACATCAGAACAAGAAGGTGGTTGAAAGAAGTAAACCACGGAAATGTTCTGCTGGCCTGATGCCTCCGCTGAGTGCTGCCTTGATAATCCAGGCTGGCCCTTGGAATGCTCTGCAACAGGCAAGTAAGGATTAGATTTTCAAAATTGTGATGAAGTGTTACCTTGTGATTGTTGTCCACGTCTGTGAATGTTTTGCTAGACTTTATCTTAACATTTCTCCCCACAGAGAAAGGAAGAAGTAATCCACAAGGCAAAAAGAGTTAAGCAATGAACATTATGGAAAAGCTTTCCTGTGTTCTTTATTGCCTTTAGCCAGGATATGTTCACACATTGCTAAAGCTACATAATATACTGGAGAATATCCTTTGTAATAGCCGGAATCTCTAGTTCTACTAAATGCAGAATATATTGCAGATATATTGCAGTTAAGCAAGAGTAAGGACTGTGTCTGGCCTGAAGCGTCCCAGACTTTACACTGCTTACCTATGTGGCATATTGGTATATGGAAGAATGAGAACGGCTCAAGCATAGAGGAATTGTACCTCACTAGCATCTGAAGTCAGGAACTGTTGAAGGAGAAACTATACGTCAGTAGTGGTCATAGGTTTAGGATGTAATCACAAACATTTCTAGGTAGGACTTGGCCTAAAAAATGGTATTATAGGATGATAGAGCTGGACAGAACCACAAAAGTCATCTAGTGTATTCATCTGCTAGGCAATAATACACAAAGAAGCACTCCTGAAAGATACTCGTAGCTATCCAACCTCTTTTAAAAGGCTTCCACCACTATCTGAAATACGGTAGCTTATTCTACCATTAGAGTCCTAGAATCATAGAGTTGGAAGAGACCTCATGGGCCATCCAGTCCAACCTCCTGCCAAGAAGCTGGAAAATTGCATTCAAAGCACCCCCAACAGATGACCATCCAGCCTCTGTTTAAAAAACAGGTGGCCATCCAGCCTCTGTCCTATGTACATAAAAGACAGGTGGCCATCCAGCCTCTGTCCTGTGTACATACATGTGTGCATCTGCACATACAATGGAGGGGTGAAGAGAAAATCTAAGGGTCTCTGGATAAAGAGAAGGCTTTAATCTTGCCCTGTTCTCAACATTCTTCCTTGAGGCCACTGACTTGGGGAGGCTTAGTTCAGTGGTTCTCAACCTGTGTGCCTAGATGTCCTAACAGCTGGTAAACTGGCTGGAATTTCTGGGAGTTATAGGCCAAAACACCTGGGGACCCACAGGCTGGGGACCACTGCTTTAGTCTGTCCTTCCCTTAGCAGCCCTGGTTTCTTCCCTAGGGATATGGCTATTGAGGGAATTCCCCTGTAAAATATGATATTATTAGTATTATTATTATTAGGAAGAGTATTTATACCCTACCCAATGAGACTCAAAGTGGCTAATAAAACATAACAATGTGTGAATTAAAATCGAACACATACAATTATTAAAATAGCATCAAAATTGGAAATATTAATAATAAACAGTTTAAACCATTAAAAAAAATTAAACACACTCAACACCCCCTGTCTTGGCCTTAAAAACTTGCTTCTTTAATAGCTGGCTTGAAAAATAGATACTTCATCACACTAGAGAATGAATCCACTTTAAATCCGGTTTCTGCCTCCTGCAGAATTCTGTGGTTTGTAGTTTAGGGAGGAGCCTTTACCAGTCTCACTAAACTACTAAACTTGCTATAATAAACAGTTTAAACCCCTTGAAAAATAGATACTTCATCACAATGAATCCACTTTAAATCCGGTTTCTGCCTCCTGCAGAATTCTGTGGTTTGTAGTTTGGGAGGAGCCTTTTCTGCAGGAAGCAGAAACGGGATTTAAAGTGGATTCATTCTCTGGTGTGATGAAGTAAACCAGCCACCAGAAGGACAGCTGGGAGGGGCATTTTCTAGCCTCCCTCAGCAGAGTTCCAGAATCAAGGGGTAACTACTGGGAAAACTCTCTGTCCTGACTCCACTGACCGAGCTTGTGTTCGTGGTAAGACCAAGAAAAGGGCCTCTCCTGAGGATCTTGGCTCAGGAACATTCGTACTAAGAGATAAGATCTGCCAAATAGCCTGGGTCTGAGGTGTAAAGGGCTTTAATAAGGCATAACCAGCATTTTGAATTGTGCCTGGAAACAGATTGGCAGCCAGTTGAACTGTTGCAACAGGTTTGTGTGTTTCGTGTTGTGTGATCAGCGATCTGATCTCAACTCTTTGGACCAGCCAAAGTTTCTGAACACTCTTCAGAGGCAGCTCTACATAAAGCACATTACAGTAATCCAAATGGGATGTTACTAAAACACATACCACCGTCACCAGATCAGGTGTCTCAAAGAACAGGCACAGTTGGTATTTATTGTTTCAGAAGTGAATTGAGAATACAGTTATAATGTACGTATATATAACGAAGTTAAAAACTTGGCATTTTACTAAATTTCCTTTTACCAGAAGCTGGCCACTTGGAGTGCCTCTGGTGTGGCTGTAAGAAGGTCCTCCATTGTGCATGTGGGAGGGCTCAGACTGTATTGTAGTAGGTGGTCTGTGGTTTGCTCGTCTCCACACTCGCATGATGTGGCTCCACTTTGTTGCCCCAATTCTTAAGATAAGCTCTGCATCTCGTGGTACTAGAGCGCAGTCTGTTCAGTGCCTTCCAAGTCATTTAGTCTTCTGTGTGCCTGGGGGGAGGGGGGGAGAGTTTCTTATCTGGTATCAACCGCTGATTGAGGTTCCAGCTTTTAGCCTGCTACTTTTGGACTCTCGCTTGCTGAGATGTTCCACGAGTATCTCTGTAGATCTTAGAAAGCTATTTCTTGATTTAAAGCATTGACTTACTGGCTGATATCCAAACAGAGGATAGGCCAGAGATGTCAATGCCTTGGTCCTTTCATTGCTGGCAGCTAGTTCCCAGTGGATGTCACCTGGTGCAATACTGGCTAAACAGTATAATTTCTCCAGCAGTGTAGGGCTTGACATCTTGTGATAATGTGCCATGTCTCATTAAGAGCCATGTCCACTGTTTTAATGTGATGAGATGTATTCCACACTGGGCATGCATTTTCAGCAGCACAGTGGCAAAGCACAAGGGCAGATGTCTTCATTGTATCTGGTTGTGACCCCCAGGATGTGCCAGTCAGCTTTCATATGATATTATTTATAGCACCCACTTTTTCTTGATAGGCAGTGCTTCTTGTAAGTCAGAGCACGATCCAGGGTAACTCCCAAGTATTTTGGTGTGCTGCAATGCTCCAGTGGGTTCCACAGTTAGTCCATAGGTTTTAAATTTGCCAAGACATTCCTGGCCACCACAGAAAGCTAAGTCTCCAGTCCAACACTAAGTCCAGGAGGACCACCAAACTGCAAACCTGTGTCTTCAAGGGAAGCATAATCCCAAATAGCACTGAGTTATTGATAAAAATTAACAGTTCACTTCCAAAAGGATACCTTTGTTCAAAGCTAGGCTTCAGAGTGGAAAAAACTAGATAATATTGAAGGTACTCATGAGGTAGTTGGGACAATTGTCTGAGTTAACTACGAAGCAGCGTGATATATTTTATGAATTTCCACTGTCTGTTTTATATTTTTCTATGTTAAGGGTCAGTTGGGGGGGGGGGTCCCTCCCAGGTATAATTTTAAGTTTGCCTTACTTTTTTAAAAAAATAGCTAGGAGCAGCATGTTTTGTGATAAGAAATTAGAATGAATTTATTATCGATTACAAGTATAATTCACCTGAGGTCTGAGTATTTAAAGCATCTTTTTGAAATACATTTCTTATTCAATGTGTATAGGTCACCACAGTTACCTTCCAAGACTTGCCTGGCTGCAGCCTCTCCACGTTGTCACAGTGTTCAAAGCTTCAGTTCTTGAGACTTCGGCGCTGTGGATTGCTTGCTTTGGAAGGTCTCGGCAATTGCAAAGATCTAAAGTATATAGATGTAGAGGTACCACATACTTTTGAAGTATAAACTGTTTTGAAAGATAACATATCCTGTTCCAAATACAGAATTTATAGCTATATTCCAAGACATAGGTGTGCTTATGTGGATTGTGTCTGCAGTACACACATGTGGATACTGATTTTTGGTTATATATATTTAAGAACATTTTTGCTTATAACATGAAAATCTGTAATTCTTCCTACTGTGTAGTTGGAACTTTAATTTTTTTTGTTTTCCTATCACTTCTGGTATGTGAATTAGTGTATAGCAATGTAAACAGCTAGTGAACAGTAACAATTATATTCAGCATTGACTGTGGTTGAAAAAAGGACCATATTAGGCAATGAGTGGACAGCTTTGCAAAACCATTTATCCCCAACTCCTAGGAACCAGCTTAAATCAGAGAAAGTCCTCAAAATAAAAGCTGGGCTGTGTTCGAAAACACAGAGTGAACTGACAAAGAATATAGCTTTCCGTCAATATGAACTCAAACCCTTGGCAGTTTCTCATGCAAAGCAGATCTCCAGAGCTAGAAGTATAAATTATCTTGGTGCAGGGATGAATAGTTCCCCAAGATCACAGCATGATGTTCAGGGACCCTGGAAATGATGTACTTCCACATTTACAACTGACTTTTTTTTGGCATGGGGACCTTTTTTTCTTTGAGCAACTTGGGGAACTTGGGAGGAGGTACTAAAATTATTGCAGTTATAGTTGGTTCTGGAATGAAAATCACTTGAAAATTGGCACAAAGATATATTTTTTATAATTGATCTGGGGGCAGTAGAGCTTCAGGGCAGTACAGCTTTTTCCACCCCTGCCTTGATAAATAATATGCATTCCCAAGCACTGGTTGCCAAATTGTACCAAAGTTAAGGGTGGGGGAATTTTCAGGAAACAATTGTTCAGTGCTGAGTTGCTTAAAATTTCTGGCTATCTATGTTTTTTATTTCACAACCCTTAGTCCAGGCTGCCTTCTTTCTCAGCCAGACTTTTCCTCTTGGCCAATCTTTTCATTCAGATGGGGCAGTGGAAGCAACAGTGTCAAAGGTTGGGAATAGGCAATACCTGTGGACTTTTTAATGTTTGCCTAGTATTTCTAGACAAATGTAAGGGGCCGCGGTGGTGCAATGGGTTAAACCCTTGTGCTGCTGAATTGCTGACCTGAAGGTTGGCAATTCAAATCTGTGAGATAGGGCGAGCTCCCTGTTGTTAGCCCTAGCTCCTGCCAACCTAGCAGTTTAAAAACATGCAAATGTGAGTAGATAAATAGGTACCGCTTTGGTGAGAAAGGCATAAGACGCTCCAAGCAGTTATGCCAGTCACACAATCAGGAGGTGACAACTCAGGCTCCTTGACTTGGAAATGGAGAACAGCACCTCCCCCAGAGACAGATATGACCTCCAAAGTCGGAAATGAAAAGAGAAGCCTTTGCATTTCTTTCTGTTTGTGTGTCTCATTGTATTGTAACAAGGAATCAAATTTTTGCCAGTATCTGTTAACACTGTAATCTGCTCTAAATCCCCATGGAAGAAAGGCAGAATATAAATAAAGTATTATTATTATTATTATGTTTTGGAAATCCAAAGAGGTTGTGTAATGCAAAGCTCTAGCCTCAGACATAGCACTATTTTAAGGGTAGGCTAATGTCATTGTCTCCCTACAAATGAATTGGATCTTGGAACATTGTCTGAGAGAGAAACAATAAGTTGTTACAATTTTTTTTGAAAGGATTGTATTTTATGTTGAAGTTATTGTAAGAAATTTTCACTTTTCATCAAAATTTACTTTGAAAATAGCAAAAATGACCCAAAGTCTACCCTATAAATTCCTTCCCAAAAGTGTTATTTGTTACACTTTTTAAAAATAATAACATTATAGATTATTACCTTGCCTCAAAAATGCTTCTGTCTTCCTTGTTAACAAGCAACAATAATGAAAACATATTATCCACAACATAGTTAGATGCAATACTTTTCTTCCAAGTTCTAACAACAAATAGGATATCACAGTTAAGAGTATCAGAAACTGACATGATATCTGTCTTCTTTCTGGTATCTGAATTATACCAGAACTGGAGAGTATCTTTCCCAAAGGCTGTGGATTGTGAGTCCTGGCAGCTTAGTTTGTATGATCAATGGTCATGAATGATGATAGGAAAAGTGGAAAACATATAGAGAGCACCAAATTTTAAAAGGCTAGTAAAACTTGACCACAAAGACTGGAGTAATTTTTCCTTTCTATTCCACTGGTTTAGAGCTTCATGCCTCAAAGAAATGAGATGTCTGGGAATGTCCAGTCTTTTCCAGCTTAAGCAGACTGGGTGCTAGAAGAGCCTTACCAGTTTCTTCAAGTGTTAAGTTTGATACATACTCAGACCAAAATTATTCACTAATTGGGAGTGCCCCAAAAGTAGTAGTAAAATTTCATATACTTAGCTATTTGTATTTTAAACGTATATTTGGAGTTCAAAATGAAGTGTTCTTCAGAGTGGACACATTCCAGAGTCTGGGTGGTAGTGACAACACTCGGTTTTTGTGTCTTGAAGTGTTCCAGACATCTGCAACGTTTTGACTTATGGAAATAACATGGCATCACTCCCAGTAGCTTTTGGGGTCTATTCTGGGCATTTTCGAGGTTTCAGTTTGGTTTGTATACTGTTTTACGGTGCCCGCCTCCCCTCCTCCAGTCAGTTCCATAGAACCTTGTAAAGGCATAATAAAATGATGGTGTGGGAGTTTTGATTCACACACACATACATGCACATTTATTTACATAAATAAAAGGTGCTATGGACTTAGGCGAGTCAATAGTAGTCATAAAATCCACATTCAACACATTCTGGTCTACATAGCCCTTTTGACACATACACAACCTGGTCTGTGAGCTATACAGTTTCCTTTCTCATAATATTCCCCATAAAGCTGATATTGGCCGATGTTTAAAAGATAAGCAAATTAAGATGAGATTTTAAACAGAATTGTCTGTAAGTCAAGCTCATTAAACTGAATGAACTACAAATTTTATCTTGACATGCATAATGTTTTTATTTAGTACAAATATTGAAAGATTAAAAACCTGTTTTGTTTTTGCTTTTTGCTCATTGTTCTTATTTGTTTATTTGTTACAGGAAAATAATATTCAGGTGATTAATTGTGAGAATCTAGAAAATCTCTGCATTTTGATTCTGAATAAAAATAATGTATCATCTCTTCATGGTTTACATGGCTGCAGTAATCTCTTGAATCTTGAACTTTCTTACAACAAAATAACTCGAATTGGTAAGGCACTGAGAGTGAGTATTTCAAATTGTAAATAATAGAGTTGTAACTTTGAGCAGTTTAATTAATATAAAACTTTTTGTGATTAAAAATAGATTCTTGCTTAGTTTGTTAGGATCAGTAATATCTTTTTTTATAAACTTTATTTTAAAATAAGGGTTATATAAATTCAAAACTGTCATGATTACATCATCATGAGCGAAGTTTGGCCATAAATGTTTTGCAGGTAAGGAAGATTCCAAACTAATTGTAATAGGCTCTCCATGTTGGTATTGGTCAACTTCAGATAATATAAATTAAATTAGTAGAACAGCTATTCCTGATCATAGCATGTTATATCAAGAAAAGAATGATCTGTAATATTACATTTAGTCTGAAAGGGACACCAAACTACTCTTGCCTACTGCAGTGTTTCCCAACCTTTTTTGAGCTGCGGCACACTTTTAACATTAAAAAAATCCGGGGGCACACCACCAACCAAAATGACACAAAATGACACTCTAACACTGTAAACAACGGCTGGGGGATGGTGGCCTGCTGGGAGCAGCTGCCGAAGCCGGGGGAGGAGCCAGGCCGTGCCATGCCCCGCCCCCTCCCCCGGCTTCAGTTCTCCCACAGCTTTGCTAGCCTTGAGGGGGCAGTGCCAAGCCAGCATTGTGCTGGCTCTGCCACTGCTGGCTTGGCACTGCCCCCTCAAGGCTGGCAAAGCTGTGTGAGCGCTGAAGCCAGGGGGGGGGGGCGCCATGCCCTGCACCCTTCCCCCGGCTTCAGCTCTCCCACAGAGGAGGAGCATGAGCGGTGGACGGGCTTCAGTGGGCGGGGGTCCTCCTCCGCGTGGCTTCAGCGAGCGAGGTGCGAGAGTCATGGTGGGAGTCATGGCGGATTGGAGGCTGGCTGGGGAAATGGCCGCGCGGCCCTTCCTCCTCCTCCCCCAAGCAGCAGGAGTTCGGCAGGAGGAGGGGGGAAGGAAGGGGGGCAGAGAGCTTTTCTCGCGGCACACCTGATGATCGCTCATGGCACACTAGTGTGCCATGGCACACTGGTTGAGAAACACTGCTTTAGAGGGGGAAAGTATAGAAAAATCTAGGGGTAGGGGTGTTTGTCTGTTTGTATTTTCCCCACAGCCTTTTGGGGTGAGAAATTTGATTTTTTTCAAGCTTTTCAAAATTTCAAATCACAGCTTCATTGCAGTGTTCTGTAGAATCCAACAGGACCAACTGAAAACATTCTTCTTCTGTCAGCTTAGTTCTACTATAATGTGTCAGAGAAATAGAATCCAAGAAGAAACTTTCATGTACGTGATTGCTTGATATCGAAGTGTGCATTCAGCCTAAATTGTAGGAAATGATGTGCCAGTATATTATTAAGAAATTTTGTTGCATGTGCTTGGGCTGTTTCCAATTTATGGTGACCCTAAAGTGGCCCTAACTTGAGATTTTCTTGCTCTGAGCATGATAGAATGTGATCAGTGGGTATCCGTGGCCAGGTATGGATTTAAACACTGATCTCCAGATACCTACCGAGTCCCACAGCCTATCTAGTCCCACAATGGCTTTAATCAGTTTTAGAATTAAGCTAAAAATAAAAAGATGTGACTTGCTAGATCAAGACAAATATTATGTAATTATAAAATTACATGATTTTGATTTGAGGACTTTGGCATGGTAGTGTTTTAATATTTTAATGGGTAATATTTTAACGTACAGTATTTATAATATCTTGTTGTTTTACTTAATGTTAAACTGTTTTTACTGATTGCGTGTGTGTTGACATCTAATGGTTGCCAGTTGTGAACCGGCCTGAGTCCCCCTTCAGGACTTGAGAAGGACAGGATACAAATCTTCAAAATAAATAAATAAAATAAATAATAATGAATACAGTCCAGAAACTAAACATATTAGAGATCCCCATGTAAGAAACAAATTGAAGGCTGCCAATAAGCATGTTGTAATGTCATTTTTCATATTCCAAAAGGTTTCCAGGGTTAAAGTAACTGAATGAACATTTCTGCCCAATATAGACAAATGTCTCTCTATCACCTGCATTACAAACTTAAAAGATTGAAAGAAGCCATTTGATTATTTTCAAGTAAATCAAAACTTGAGAAATGAGAAGGGGTTTTTTTCACCCTGATTATTTATTAGAGCCATACAAGCAATCCCACTGGCTATATTTTGGATTGTGGAATTATCCATGTAGAAGTGACATATTTTGGGCATAAGCTTATTTATAAGTGAATAGTGAATGTTGGTGTTTATTAAATTCAAAATACCTTTAATCCAAAGTAAACCGACAAGGTGGACTGATTGGTAGCAGAAATGCTGGGATCTGTGCTCAATCTGTCTTCAGTGCCAGTAGTACTGTAAGGGATTACTTGTTTCAGATGGATTTCCTTATGTGGAGTATCTGAAAGATTAATGTGAAAGTGACATAATATGAATTGATGAGTTTCGGCTATGAAAACTCCAGAGCCAATGGGGCAAGAGCCTCCTATCCTGTCTGTATATACAATGAAAGTACTGTATGTTAAACATAAGTGAGATGAGTTTGAATGAGAAAGTAGATGTTCAAAAAAACCACTTGGAGCCTGATTTTCTGTCCTCATCAGTTGCTTTGGGGAGGTCTGGTTAGTAAGTTACATAGCATACATTTTGTGTTACACAATAACATATTGATCGGACTTTTTTCTTTAAAAAATCACGGAATCACACAAAGATAGACTTGTAAAGGTTTGCTCCCACCTCTTCCATCTCTAAATCCTGCAGAATTCCTTTAGGGAAATTTGACAGTTGCCATGAAGCAGTCTCTGTGCACTGACACATACTATATTCAATGTAAAATTGTCTTGTGGTTGCGCCAATAAAACAAGGCTTAGTAGTATTTTAATGTCTTACTAGTTTCTTATTGTTTTTATATATGTAGTATAAAACTGAATGTAGAGAGCTGAGCATAGAAAACTCAGTTGAGAAAATTCCTGTAGTGTATCCTGTGACTGCTGCCAATTCATATGAGAGGATTTACATTTACCCACCTCTTGATTGTGTACTTTCAGAAGAAACAGAGCAAACCTAAATTAGGATTTTGAGAGGGAAGTAAAGTGGAGAGTACACATCATTTTCAAAGGCCAGTATGTTTGGAGGGAGACTGCCTTGTTTTTTATCCCAGGCTGCTTTCCCTTCCCCTCCCCCACCCCCCGGCATAAAATTGGAATAGTTTCCCTTTGAAAAAAATAAAAGAAGAATCAGGACCCTTGCAGAAAAATACAGAAGCTGGTATACGTACAATGTTCCTCATCCAACTCCTGTTGGAAATACCTCTGTCATAGATATAGGTGCAATGTGTTTTTATGGGTTGATAATTTTCTGGAATCCTCAGTGGTGCAGCAGGTTAAACCACTGAGCTGCTGAACTTGCCAACCAAAAGGTTGGTGATTTGAATCCGGAGAGTGGGCTGAGCTCCTGCTGTTAGCCCCAGCTTCTGCCAACCTAGCAGTTTTAAAATATGCAACTGTGAGTAGATCAATAGGTACCGCTCCAGCGGGAAGGTAACGAATGGCACTCCATGCAGTCATGTCGGCCACATGACCTTGGAGGCATCTACGGACAATAGCTTTTCTGCTTAAAAATTTAGATGAGCATCACCCCTTCATAGTCGGACACAACTAGACTTAATCAAAATCAAACACTCGCAGGGCAAAGATTTGCTTAAAGAGAAATGGTCACCAACCAATGAATAAGAATCACATTGAATTATTACCCATGTGGGTTCCTACCAGTGCGGAAATTCAGTCCTTCCTGGTACTATCAGATTCAATCCTTTATGGTAATATCCAAATGCACAAAATACACAGAAACATCTCAAATGAAATTCAAAATGTTATTCAAAATGTTAAAAGTCGTCATCATCTGATCGCTCCTCATAGATATATCAGTCACTGGTAGGTAAATCCAAATTTTGAATAACATTTTGAATTTCATTTGGGATGTTTCTGTGTATTATGTGCATTTGGATGTCAAGGGAAAATTTTTATCTTTAATTTTCTGGAGTGAATGTGTCCATCTCAGGAGTGAAGCTCTTCTCTGTCAGTTGAGGAGTGCCCTGATATTTCCTACCAACTAACTCAATTGATCTGCTTGGCTTTTGCTAATAATGGTGCTTCTAAGTAAAAAAAAAATGCTTAGGACATTCATAGAAATATGCATTTTGGAAGACCAGCTTCATTGTGTGAAATGCCTAGAACTTACACAGAACTCTTTGGCACAAAATAATAAACATAAAATCAGAAATGGGGACAGTTTGCAAATGTTGATAGCAATACATTCATTTCTAGTTTCTATAATGAAATTTAGGCCATGTCCCTTTCCACACAATGACATTTGATCATATTTGGGTTGACTTTTTCTTGGTATATTGTGAGTCCACTAGATGGTGCTGGCTAGCTTTTGAGTGCATTTTCACTTCCAGCAATATCTAAACAAGCAATTTGCAGTATTGTCTATAAAGTTGAAAGCATTCTAGAAACTATTTCTCAGTTTGACCTCTTAGAACTCATGTGGTATTTTAGCTCTTAAGCTTTTAAGAAACTGCTAAAGTTTAAGGTTTGTTTGTCTCAGAACATTGAGGGTTTTTTTTTTACAGTATGATTCACTACATGACTGCTATTAAGCCCATGAGTTCCTTGGTATATGTGTATAGGAATAGGCATATAATGCTGTGATATGTAGATATGGCCTAAATATATTTAGGTTAGAAGGCAGAGTTGCTGCTCCTGCTTGCATAATTAATATTAGAAAATGCTTTCTACATTTGGGCAGGAATCATGCCTGTGACTGTTATCTACACTGAGATTCCAATCATGGTTTTAGTTTAGTTTGAAATATAGGTCAAAAGCTTTCATAGCAGCTCCCAGCATCGAATATATTTGTACGTACATTTTAAATACATTTATTTACTACATTTATTTATTTACTACATTTATATCCCACCCATCTCACCCCGAAGGTGACTCAGAGTGGCTTTAAAGAGGAGAGGAACAGTCTGTATTTTTAATTCGATATTCATTTAATTGTGTAAGTAATTTTCATATGCAGTTTATAGTGTTTTCTTGTATTAATCAGGATGAAATATATTGAAAAGAATCACAGATTATATTCCTTTATGATTATTTAACTGTTTTGCATTCCATTGCCACTTTTGAACAAAGTGCTCATGGGATAACTACTAGGACAAGTTAATGTAGATGCAAATTTCATAGACTGCACTTTTCAGGATTTATGCTCCAGTGCTCTTATATACTACATGTCTTGACCAAACTGTAAGGTGTATCTCTTCATTGGCAGCATGATTAATTCACATTTCTCTAGATAAACCAAAGTGATAATGCTAGAGAAATTAGTAGCTGAAATAAAACAGACCCCCCACACACCTTTTGAGTGAGTTTTTATATATGAGAGAGCATGCATACTTTCCACGTTTAGAGAAAGTTATGGGCTTGTTTTTCTTAAAACAAGGCTTAAACTGATTGTTTTTAAAGAATGTATTTATCATATATATGTATATATATCTCCCACTTTTCTCAGCCTGAGGGGGACTCAGAGCGGCTTACAGATGGGTCACTTCAGTTCCACAGTGCAATACAAAGTAAATAAAATACAACACATTAACAGAACTCTGTTATGCAAATGTAAAACATATATGAGTTAGAATTAGAGTTCATTATAATTGTGTGAGGTAATACAAGAAAACATCAAAGTTGTGTTTAGAGCTACATTTGATAAATCAGGAACACGAGATTGTTATATATACAGCATACATATATGCATATTTTCAAAATCATAAAAATAGTAAATAAAAACTTTTACCATGTATCTTCACTTGTAAGTTGGCAACATATGTAAGTCAAGGGCAAGTTTTATTGCCAAAATTATGGAGTTTGATATGACCCATGGATATGTGTCATTCCATAGAGAGGGGAAGAGTCATTCCATAGAGAGGGGAAGGCACCAATGCCACCTCAGGGAGCCAGCTGCCCCTGGCCAACACCACCTCAATTTTGCCAGCCTGGCATTCAAAAAGACCAGAAGCAGCGCCTTGACAAAGAGAGTAGAGTGGTCTCGTACTTCTTTTAGGTTCTGCAGGGATGGCATAACCTCTTCACATTCACCATTATACTCAGAGAAGGGGGTGGTTCCTTTATGGATAAGAGTCATGGTACAGGACTCACATTGACACTTAAATAAGTCAACCCAGTTTTTTTTTTAAAAAACTGGTCAGGTAATCATAATATAGTACATTTTATTGTTAATGTATTGTTAATATGTTTATTGTTTGCATTGTTAATTATTACTATTGATATATGTATTATTAGTATATCTGTTTTTAATATGGCAACTTTCAAAAGCAAGAGTATAACTGATAAATTCATTTTTAAAGGAAAATAAAATGAAATACAGAATGTGCTGATGTGATCCTCCTGTTGTTAACTGGTTTCAAAAGAATTAGGAAATAAGCTAGCTGTATCTGTGCTTTAAGCAAGCCTGGGGTAGAGGTTTGAGACCTGGACTACAACTCTTCAAACCAGAGTTTGAATCCTCACTTGGCCATGGAAACCCACTGGGTGACCTTGGCCAGGTGATTCTCTCTCAGCCAAAAGTAAGCCCTCCCTGAATAAATCTTTGCAAGAAAATCCCATGAAAGGTTGCTTTAAAGATGCCATGAATCAGAAGCAAGTTGAACACACAGAACAGCAGCAGCAGCAGCAGCAGCAGTCGGTGCTTTCAGTTATTTAGCAATTATGCAAAATTAAGTAATTGTCTATGAGTATTTTATATAAACATGGTATTTTTACAGTGCACACTTACAACATTCAGGTACAAGTTTTAACTGTGATGTCTTCATCTCTCTGGCAGAGAATTCTAAATAATACACAAAGATAAAGCCCAGGATTCTGTAAGATCTAACTGTCTGGTGTGAAAGAGACACAGAAAATGTGCAATTTATTTATATAATTTTCTTGAATAAATAAGTCAAATCAAGCCTTTCAAATATGATTTAAATAAAATACTGTACTTTTTTTTAGGGGGATTGCAGTCATTAAAAAATCTCCAGCGACTAGTTGCAAATCATAATCAACTGATCTGCACCAAAGGACTTTCAGAAACTCCTACTCTAGTATATATAGATTGTTCCTTTAATCATCTCACTCATGTTGAAGGTATTGAAAATTGTGGCCTTCTTCAGATTCTGAAGTTAAAGGGGAACAACCTCAGTGAGGTAAAAATAACCTCTTAGTTTTATATAGGTGATATTTAACAGGTTTAATAGTTGAGATATGTGTGCTTTAATTGATCAAATTTACATTTGAGTAGAAACAGTATATCAGAGTAAAAAAAACAACTTGGTTGTTTTGGAAAATATATGTATATGTAATTTTAAATTAGAGAAATAACATTGTGGTGTGAGTGGCTCCAAGCCTTTTTGTGATAATCCAAAGCTACCAGACCATGCTCCAAGTGCCCATAGAAATGGTATATTTGAAAACACGCTCATTCCATCAGAACTGACTAGGACAAAAACGAAAATTGGAACTAGGCATCCAATAACTTCTGGGATTGATTTCATCCATGCACATGTGGCCTTTGGGAACATGGTGGACTCTTTCCACAGTTTCTTATCCCCATTTCAGACAATGCATACATGTTTCCTCAAGTATGTTTGCTTTCACATCACATGGAATTTGTTTCTTGGAAAATGAGTATGTAGTTTTAACCACTCAACTACTTCAAATGACATGTAGTTGCTGAAGGAACGTGTTACTACATTGACCATGTCCATTATTTTGGTTCAGTCATAATGTAACCAGCAAATGAAAGTCAGGAACCTTTGAGAGATATAAAACATACACACATGACACGTATGGTGCTGGTGAGAATGGTCATAGTATGCGTCTTGTAGATATGTTGAAACCTTTACATAAAATTGGTAAATATATTTAAAATCATTATGACACAGATCCATTGGCATAAATACACTGTTTATTCTGCAATCAGACAAAATTTCAATCAATTTCTTGAGAAGACCACATTGTCTACTTTACTCAAGCCCTAAAAACTGGAACAAATGAAATGTTTTCCGATATCCCACAGTATTGACTCCAGCCTTTTCATCAAATGAAAATCACAGGCTGTACTTATGGAATCATAGAATCATAGAGTTGAAAGAAACCTTGTGGCCCATCCAGTCTAATTCCCCACCAAGAAGCAGGAAAATCGTATTCAAAGAACCCCCTACAAATTGCCATCCAGCCTCTGCTTAAAAGCCTCCAAAGAAGTAGGCTCCACCACACTCTGGGGCAGAGAGTTCCACTTCTGAACAGCTCTCACAGTTAGGAAGCTCTTCCTAATGTTCAGGTGTTCTTTTTACGCCTTTTTTTCTAACCTTTTCTCTACAAGTCCATGAACACAATTTATATTTTTTTCAATAGTGGATAACAGTATGTTGTGAATCTGATGGATTAAGTTTTAGTCTACAGAAGTTTATGCCACAACAAATCTATTAATCATTAACATGTCCTAAAGCTCTGTTTTGTTTGCAACAATGTAATGTGGTTATTTCTCTATCCACCTTACTGGGCAGTCTAAACAATGTTGATACACAAGTATTTCCTTGATAGTTTAGTAGGAATCATTGACTATTAACTGTAGAATTGTAGTCTTCATAGTTGTAGTTGGTCCTTCTGCATGCTATAGTATCCTACTGATGTGTTGTTGATTTATATTTATATTTAGCTTCCTAGCCTGGAAAATCATGTTTTGCTAAGAGAACTAGACTTGGAAGATAATAGCATTTCATCACTGGAAAAGATTTCATTGCATTGGTTACCTTTGCTACGGACTCTGTGTCTCTCACAAAACAGGTAAAACTAAACATTCTAATTTTAATTCAAGGTTAGAATCATTCGGCCTTGCTTGAACTGAAACTCTCAGCCTTTGATCCAGTATCACAAATGTTGTGTGTATGATTGCAGCCTGTATCACTTGGAAAATTGTGGATTCTGGTTAGGATTGATTTTTCCTCAAATGTATTTTTTTCTCTCCACTCACCTTGTCTTGAGCTTTCCTTATTTGTTCTGACTACTATTTCTTATTTGTATTTTATTTTCATGCCATGGTGCCTCCATAAAACAAAAAAAATGATTCTTATCAGACTAGAAAGAGCTCTCTGGCAAAGATCTTTTATAAATCTCTTAAACTGCAAGCATTATGTGTTAAGTGAGATCTTTTATGTTTGAAGCATGTGCTGTTCTATCGATCTGTGGACGCTTTCATATAGGTTTGTCCCTGTTGTGCTTCTTCTCTCCCCCAAACTGTATTGCAGTCAGCAGCTGGTGAAATGTTTCCTGTTGTGTGGAAGGAAACACATTGTCATAACAGCTGGGTGGATATCTGGCTGATATTTCTAGCATCAATAGTTTCCTCTGCTGTATGTGTCAGCATCTTTAATATAAATCACTTAAGCAAAAGTGAGGATGAGGACCAATGGATAGGTGTGACTGTCAATACAGCTATGATGACTGACAGTATCAGCAGTATAGATGGTTAAAACAATAAAACAGTAGTATTTCAGTAGTTTGTTGTTGTATTTTTTTCCCAACCTGGCCATGTTCTAAGCAACTCCATATGCCTTCGCTATGGCATAAGTGATTGGAAGTTTTGTACAGAAGGGTTGCATGTAATGAAGTAAGCTGTTGAAAGAAAAGCTGTTCCTTTGCTTTTATCCTCAGGTCGATGCAGTTGTGTGATTTCTTCTACAGAGTGTGCACTGAGTGTCATTTCCTTTTTGTTGATTGCAGGAAGCCACTATGAATGTTAGGATTGTGAGTCGATATATTCCTTAAAGAGTAAAGCTCCAAGTAGGGAAGCCTGCTTTGCAAGTGAAAGATGTTAACAGGTCTTCATCTTTAGTTTATAATAGGACCAATTCATTTTTTAAAGGTAAACGGGGATGCCTAACAAAGATTCAGTTACACAATTTGTGTTAAATGCAAAAATAATTTCAACAACTTGTCCCTCTGGATCATTACAATTGTTTAAAGATGTAAGAATATTGCACCTGCATCTACCTAAAGGGATATGTGTTTCAGATTTCTATATGTACCGTATATTTGTAATTTGCAGAGTGTGTTTGTTTTAGGAGTTATCTTTCCATTTTTAAAGGATGCCATCCATATAGGAATTTCGAAAATAAGATTGGCTCTTAGAATTTCACATTCCCTTCCCTTCGCCTTCCTAAGTCTTGCATGCTTTCATTTTTATTTCTCCCTTCTCCATTGCAAATCACTCAGGTATTGCTTTTTTAATTTAAAGACTCACCAAGGTTAGTATTATGTATGCTTCAAGTTATTTATTTATTTATTTGCAACATTTATATGCCGCCCTTCTCACCCCGAAGGGGACTCAGAGCGGCTTACAAGTCATATCTACATAAAATATACTATATTATTAGCATAATAGTAATACATTATTAATAATATTAGTATTATATATTATATTGTTGCTGGGGGAGGAGCTTTGATGTGGCAGGAGACAAGATGGAACTGTCTTCTCTGCTCCCTTCTTCACTGTGGCCCCAGAGTGGCCCTTGGTGGTGGGGGAAGGATTGCAAACCATTGGCAACTTTCAGACAAGCAGATTAACCCCATCTGTAATTATGGTTTCAATAATAATAATAATAATCACCACCATCATCTTTTAAAAAAAAACCTGCCCTCTCTCCCCAAGGGGACTCAGGACGGCTTCCAAAATAAAATGGCAAAAATTCAATGCCGGTACAAACATAATAGACAATTCACAAACAATTAAAGTAAAACAATCAGAAAATATCAAATACATAGAGATGCAGTTTGTCAAATAGTCTGGGACCAAACTGTTTAATGCTCTCTAGGTAATGACCAACATTTTGTATTTTGCTTGGAATCAATGGAGCTACTCTAGCATAGGAGTTATCTGCTCCCCGTACTCTCCCTTCCGACTCTAGTTTAAAGCTAATTAAATGTAGCTAGTTTGACAAGGGAAATCAAGAATTTGAAAATGAGAAGATGGAGATACATATGAGCCCAGAGTGGATAGGAGAGGAGTTAGAAACATGAATATTGCAAAAAAATGTCTTTTGAAGCAACTAGTTGAACATTTTGCCTGTTTCATTGCTAGTGCTATCTAACTGGGCTTGCTTAACTCCTCAGTCCTGAATTCCCTGGTCCTTGTGTCATAGTTGGCTAGGTTGTCTGGGATTTGTTTGACCTTTCCCCTGCTTTGTTTCTCAGACTTTCTCTCTATAATGGTACCTATGGTTTTGTCCCTTGCCTCTGGTGGCTTCATTGCTTAAAACAAAACAATACTGCTCAGCTACTCACCAGTGCCTAGATGATATAGAAGATAGCTTCTTACATTTCTGTGAGGACAAAACATCGTTGTGTTAGATGAGATATATTGAATGTCCATTTCTGTGCAAATAGAAATCCTTAGTGCCTACTGGATCCCTTTCCCCAAAAGATCTGATTTTTAAAAAATAAATTAAAATAATGTGTGGGTTTTTGAGGTAGAAAATACCTATTGGATTGATTTTGTTTTCAAATGTTATATGAGGGACACCAACAAAAGATGTTAATTTTGGTTTGGAAAAAGTGGCCATGGACGGTAGACACAGCTGAAAATGCCTCCTCTGTTGCACATGCCCACCTGACTTGGTTAACCAAATTAAAGCAGTTGAAGTATTTGTTGTTCAGGTTCCACTGATTAGATATTAAGAGATTTTTTATTAGAAATTAAGAGATTTTTGATAATTTTGCAGTCTTAAGCCCCTCCAGACCCGCCAGTACTTAAAGTTGATAATGGTGGGTATGTGTGCCACATTTGGTCCAGATCCATTGCCGGGGGTTGGGGAGGGGTTCACAGTGTTCTTTGGAAGTTCTCGCTGAATGTAGAATGAACTGCACTGCACTTTCTATCACCCAAGGTCAATCCCCCCATCCCTCCAGTATTTTCTGTTGGTCATTGGGGGGGGGGGGGGTCTGTGTGCCAAATTGGTCTAGGTCTGTTGTTGGCGGGAGTCAAAGTGCTCCCTGTAAATGGGAGCCATCTTGAAAAATATGTACAAACAAACATTGATAGAGACATATGTACAGAGATGCATGCATACAAACATATTTTCATTTATATTTCATAGATAGATAGATAGATAGATAGATAGATAGATAGATAGATAGATAGAGATTGATAACTTCGCTTTATAATTATGGAAGTGGATTATTCCATCATTGTGAAAAATAGGTAGTGTGATGTCAATTCTGCAGCACTTATATTTGTTTTCCTTGGACTGCAAAAAAAAAAAAGAAGATCTGTTCGTATTCATACTTACAGCAGAAAAGCAATAACTGTGAGGGGAAGGGCTAAATCCAGTTAGCCCAACTTAGAGTAGGTACATTAACATTAAAGTCAAAACTAACTTAAGCCTGTTGATTTCAATGAACCTATGCTATGAAATGTTGGGTTTCTTCCACAGTGTATATTCAATGGCCTTATTATAGTGTACTGTTTCCACTATTGTTTTTATCTAGTTCGTCTCTCTCTCTCTCTCTCTCTCTCTCTCTCTCTCTCTCTCTCTCTCTCTCTCTCTCTCTCTCTCTCTCTCTCTCTCTCTCTGTGTGTGTGTGTGTGTGTGTGTGTGTGTAGAAAAAGAGAGAGAGAGAGGATTGTCTTTGCCCTACTTTTCTGACTGTTTTGGTCTTAAATGATACCAGAGAAGGAAACTATTGGACTTGGAAAAAAACATCTTATGCTTTTTATGTCCTCTTTGTAATTTATATCCTTTTAATGCCTAGGGCTAGTGGGACAAGGTCAAGTGGTATTAAATTTTCTGTAATGTCCTTTGTCTTTCTGGTTTGAATTTTCTTTTAAAAGCGAGGGGAGGTAGGGAAAAAAGACAAAGACCACCAGTAAAAAGGATGATATAGAATGACAGATTGAAAAATGAGTTCTAGCAGAAGTGTATAGATTGAGAATTTTAGATCCAAAAACCAAGCAAGGCATCCTATTGTCAGAATTACTACACCACAAATGCCTATAGTAACAAGCAACATATGATTCATTTTCAATGAGAAAACTGTTTAACAAAAGGTGCATTACTTCTGTGTCCATAGTTTCACTTGGGAAACTGTACTTACTTCATTAGAGCATTTCAAAATTAGTAGTACAGTGGCCAAAACATTTGTTGGAGTATGACCATTGGACAGGCAAAAACCATAAAATCACAGTTTAACTTGTCTGTTGTCAAAGTATTCTGAACAGGCTGATCTCTCTAATATATGATGGTAGAAATTCCAGCTTTTCATTATGGGACTGTTCAGTAATTTATTTGCTGCCTTCTGGAACATATTGGACAATTCGTTGGAAGCTATCTGTGCTAACACTACTAAATTGCAATGCTACTGCAATCTTCAGTCCTGGATATGCATGTGGATAACAGCTGTGGCATGTAGAAAGGGATCTTTATCTGATCAGTCATCTGGCCAGTCATAGCCATCTAAAAACCCTATCATCCAGCACCTCAACATTTCTATCTTGCCATCTGTAGAAAGCTAAGAGAAAGAACAACAACATGTTTCTTTGCTTGTCTGTAAGGAAATGTAAATATGTTGGCACAATGTTGATTTTAGACCTCTTTCAATTTATGCAAATTGGGTTTTTATAGTTATCTATGCCGGTGTATATAGAATAGTCAGAAAGCTCTAGTCATAAGAAAATACTTTATTGCCTGCTCCCATTCTTATGGGGTTTTTATTAATGTGATATCAGGGTATATGTAGACATACTCTGAAATTATCTTGATTGTGGGGATATATTTCTTGCCTTGTAAGGAATCTCCTAAAAAATAAATTAGGATTTTTTTTTGCATGATGGGGGGGTGGGGGGAGAAGTGGCTGGTGGCACTGTTGCTATTAGGTGGAAGCAGTTTTTCCTGTAACATAGTGGCCAATGATTCTAGTTGGGAGTGGTTTGCATGGATTTTGCTTTGAAAATGTCTTTAATTGGGGGGAATGGTAAAGTATGTTATACTTATTTTGCACAAGTTGCTATTTGCATACGGGTTTACACATGTTTCACTGTTTTTTAAAGTATATTTTCTGATTATTTATTAGATTGTTTGTGTCAATTAATACAAATAATTTCAAAAAAGGAAATGTAGAACATTTTCAAAACTACTGCCTGAGCCTTCTTGCCTCATGTGCAAAATATCTTTTTAGAGATTTTAAAACATTCACAATTACAGGTGACAACATTTAGGCAAGCATTTATAAGTGTAAAAATGAGGTGCTCAAAAGAAGAGTGCTAATGTTGACATAGTTTCTGCAAAATAAAGGTAATTGATGCACTGTTTGTGTAACATCCCAGGTACAGCCCCTGGCATTTCCATTTAAAAGGATGATGTTTTAGGAAAGGATGACTGTGCTGGCATGTGGCAACTTCTAGCCTTCCTGTAGCTAAAATTACATTATTTTATTTTTCATTTAAGGTAGCTTATAGAATATTAAAAACAGAACACAATGAAAACACCAAAAATCTCTTGAAGTGTGTGTGTATACAGTTAATCTATAGAATTGAAACCATTTTAAAATTCAATGGAATGCCAGATATAAAAATAGCAAAGTAACATATCTGTAAAGGCCCACTATATAGTGGATTAGGATTGGATTGCAAGTTTTAACTTGCTGGCAGAAGGACAGTAAGGAAAGAGCCATCCTAGCCTTCCTAGAGAATGAGTTCCAAAGTTTGGCAGCAGCCTCTCCACTGTAATCCCAACTATGCATGGGAAGATGGGAAAACAGAAATAATTGCTTTCTCAAAAGACCTAGTTCTTATGGGGGAGGGGGTACTATCTTTCTGATGTCCTAGATACAAATGGTATAGGACTTTCTAGATCTATATCTTTGAATTATGCCTGGAAATGGATCAGCTGCTAATGGAGAAATTACAATAAGAACACTTTTTCTCTTTATAGCCAGTTCCTATTAACATTCCGTCTGCCAATTGAAGTTTCTGGGCATTTAAAAAAGATATTTCTATGTAGTAATAGTTATTAAATCAAGGTGCAACCAAAATATGTGGCCAAATCGGGCATCTTGAGACATGGACCCAGATGGCACATTAGCTTTAAATGTGAAAATGCACTCCTAGTCCAGAAATATTTCTGTATTGTCTGAATTAAGCTTCAACTTGTTTGCCTTCATCCAGTTTATTTTAGATGCCAGACACCACCTTAGATGAAAATAATTCCCCTGGAGTTAGGTGGAAAGAAATCATAGCAAGGTCGACATCATCAGCAAATTGAATCCTCCCAACAACCACAACATTCAACTTTCTAGCCACACAATATAAAAAAATAATTGACTAAAATATAGATGGGTAAGGAGCAACTCATAATCCCCCATATTTTTATTATTCCTCCAAAATGCCCCCCAAAGGTCTCTAGAGTGTGTGGAGGTCATTTCCACCACTTTTGGAGCTCCCCAGCCCTCTAGGGATCAATACAATTTTTTGCAATGTTTCAGCAATGATTTTGTTCCCCAAAATGCTCCAAAATGCCCTCTAGGAGTTTAGAAACGTGAAAAATTCTCCATTCACTCTAAAGCGTGTTTGCAGGCATGTGGTGTGTGTGAGTGCAAATACTTATTTGTTTATTTTTTCAGTTATTTTTATGGGAGCAAGTACTGTGGGGAATGTGGCCCTCCAAGGCCTTCTGAGGGTAATGGTCCCTTATCCTTCCTTTGTTTTTCATCCCTGGAAAACTATGCCACACGTGCCATTAAAACCTGCATCAGAATTCAAAAACATTGTTCAAAAGTTACAATTTTTGCATTCCTATTACTGTGTGAAATTTGTTGCAAAGCCAGTGGTCAAAGGGCTTTTTTTCATATATTTAAGAATCTGTAATAAAGAATGCATTTCTGGTACTACTTGAGCGAGATACAGTTTTAAACAATAACAGGATGGCTCAGGGACCAAGACATTTTCATATATCTCTGGGTAAAACTTTGTTCTTTTATTAGCACTAAACGTTTCATGTGGTAATTCAGTATTTCTTGGAGTAGACTCACAATGTAAGTAGAGGGTAGATGTTCTTCTTTCTTCTGCCATTAGTCTGAAGGAAACAATCTTCCCGTAAAGAAATCAGGAATGTGGGGGGAATGAAAGCAGCATAGAATACCAAGTTCTGCACAATCTATTTGTTCCTATAACCCAGATAAGAGGGCACCAGATTGCTAAATATGTTTGAAATGACTAGCACTGGGTTTTTTTTGTTTTGTTTTGTTTTTTGGCCAAAGAGCCACTAGAAGGAATATTGAAGGAGCCAAACTTTCTACTCTCTGTAAGAATGTTTACTTCATTACTCTTGCACAGAGCTCCAGAAATATCTATTCAATAAACTATCACAGTTTTCTTCTAGCACCTTGGATAGCTAACAGACAGTCTTTTTGCTCTCAAATGATACATAGCTGCCTGGGTTTTGAATGTATAGTTCTGCAGTACTTGTTTCATGCTTGTGCTTTCTCTAGTAAGATATTTTGACTTATATAAAAATCTTGTTTGTTTTTCCTCTAGTTTGACTGAAGTTGCTCCTCTTTTTTCTTGCGTGTCTTTGGAAAAACTAGATATCAGCAACAACTGCTTATTAGGTGAGTTTAAAAGGCAAATGTGGAAGGGGTAGCTCTGAATTGTCATGAATATTTAAAGCTGTGTTGTTAAATGTAAGCATATGTAAAGTGTAAGTGAGCTTGATTGTTAACATGTATACAAAAAAAGACCTTTAGACATTTAGATTTTTTTTGTTGCTTTTTGGTGTTGTTTTTGACGTTCATTACTAATAATCTTTTTTAGTAGGACCAGTTCCTAGGAGCCTTAATCATAACGGAGCTTTATACCAGAGCTACTGTATTGTAACCAAGTTCATTGTTAAACTGGATATGAGACTATTTATGTATTTATTTATTTACTACATTTAAATACTGCTTTTCTCCTCCAAAGTGGTTTCCAACATTATAAAGGCAAAATTCAATGCTGTACATACATGTGAAAACCAAAAGATAATAACATATAACTATAAATTAACCTAACCAAATTAAAACAAAACATAAAAGGCCATTTAGACATAAAGCTTAAAAATTAAACATCGACAATATAACATATCAAAATCCACCGATAAACAACGCAATTTGAAACAGTTATTAAAATCACGCCATCCAAAATCAAGTCCATAGTTGTTCCATTGGTCTATTCACTATTCCTTATTATCTTATTTCATTACGAGCAACTACATTTGAATCTGATCTTAACGTAGTCTCTTTTAAAAGAGAAAAATGGGATATAAATAGTAACAAATGCCTAAAGACCTTGGCCTGCACACAATTGGCACTGACAAAATTATCATCTGTCAACTGCAAAAGGCCACCCTACTGGGATCTGCACTCATTATACGCCAATACATCACACAATCCTAAACACTTGGGAAGTGTCCAACATGTGACCCAATACAACAGCCAACATTCATTAATTCACTTTATTATTTCATTAGTCGCCCTCCGCTCTGGGTGACTTACATAGGACAGATTAAATGAACATTACAACAATACAACAATAACATTAAAATGAAATTACAGATTAAAAGCTCTACCAAAGAGCCAGGTCTTGAGTGCATTCATAAAAGACCGTATGTCAGGCATGGCTCTAACATCTGGTGGTAGCAAATTCCACAAAGTTGGGGCAGAGGTTGAAAAAGCCCTACGCCTTGTGGACTCTAAGCATACCTCCTGGGGCCCGGTGTGTAAAGAAGATTTTTCTTGGGCGGGTTGAGGTGAACTCTGATGCTGAAAAGGGAAAAGGCAGTCCCTAAGGTATAACGGTCCCTTATCTATTTAAAAGATAAGGGACCCGATGTTCAATAGGTAGCCAATGAAGATGCTGTAAAATCGGTGTTATGTGGCATCTCATAGATGTTCTCGAGAGAAGTCTGGCAGCCGCAACTTAGTGATCTTGTATGCTGTGTACTAATCTTGTTATGCTTCAAATAATAATAATAAGACGAAGAAGCCCTAAAATTATTTTCTGCAGGAATGGTGTTAACTTACTTATCTAACTGGTGATGTTGATTAGTTCATTCTTAAGTTTTTGTGTAGTAAACCATGAAATGTTGGAACTTGATGAGTGGCAGCTTTCCTTAGTCAGGAAAAAAGACTAGTCAACATCTGTTAACAAAAAGGAATGGTTTACCCAATACCATTCATGCAGAAGTGACATTCATGCAGATCAAAAGAAGAGGAATAATTTCCATGGAGTGATACAATATGCATGTAAATATTATCAAATTTAGTATTTAGCACCTTTCAACATTTGGGATATATATAAATATATATATATATATATATATATATATATATATATATATATATATATATATGTATCTCCCCGATTAGGAAAGATTAGAATAGGTTGATATTTGTGGGTTCCATTTCATTGTCCGATAAATATATACAAAAATATGTCTGCAGATATATACTTTGATGTAGTTCATTTTTGTTAATTTCGCAGTTACTTGAATGTATTCTGTTGGAATCATGTTTGAAATAATACAACTATTTCCATTTATGTTTCCTCTTAAAAATGTAGATCTTAAGAGCATTGTTTCTTGCCTTAATGGTTGTGGTAGTTTAAGAGAATTAATCATACTTGGAAATCCACTTCTTCAGGAAGAAAACTGGAGGTAAGCAGATAAACAAAAGATACTTGATCATTTTGGCTGAGTAATATGATACTGTGTGACTCAGATCAAGTTCATCTTCTTAAACCCATAGTGGCAGGATGGGTAGCTATATCTTTAACTGAAAAATTATATTAGGGCTAGCGTAGCAGAACTATTTCACTATTCCCCTTCCTTGTTTCTGTTCTCTGTTTAGAAGTAGCTTATGGCACTAACAAAAGGAAGTTGGGGAGTGAAATGTGAGAGCACAATCACAATCTTCTCTTACAGTAAATATTTTTCAAGAAGGCTCTGCTCTCAATGCAAAATTCTATTGGCAGAACATCTGGAATTCTGTTTACTTCCCTTTTATACCACCAAAAATCAAATTCAAAGGACTATTCAGCCTTAAAGAGAAATTTTGAGAGGCAAATCCAGGGATGGGGTGCATTGCAGGAAAGGCCTTCCTTCTTTCTGCCATTCTGTGCCTTGGTTATATTCAGAGAATTGGAAAAAATTAGGTTGTGTAAAATTTTATTTGATAATAAATACAAGGTTCATATATTTCCTGTCTTAAAATTATTCCTTAAATAATAGAAATATGGCCTATGTAACATATGTATTACAGTTCATCTTGGTATTTCTTTTCTCAGTTTTGCGGGCATTGATATTTTATGTGTTCTTGACAATGGGATACTAAAGGAAGCAAGAAAGCTTTCTCTGCTTCACAAATGTTAAACACTTCTTCTGTTTTTTATTATCTTTCTGGCTATTAAACAAGTGGGCAAACTAAAGAAGATACTCACAGTTCATCTATAATAATAACAGCAAAGATAAAAATCATAAAGAAATTAATTTTGTAACTATTGTCTGTAATTTTATATACCAAACATGATAATGTTACATCAAGCAAAACTGTATAATTGTACCATGTTATGTATGTAATGCATTCTGTGTTCCTAAAGTAACAAAGTGATTTAACTCTCTTAATGATGCTGGTATCACATTTTTTTCCAATTGTTAAGTACTTGGCTTTTTCTTCGCGAACGAAGATTCAGAAAGGACTCATCCCATGCTTTCTACAAGTGCATTGATGACTAAGGAGGGTGGATGTCTCCTTCGAGCCTGTGCAGTGGACCTTTCTGGTGGAGCACAGCGTGCACAGAACTGGCCTCACCCTTTAAACCAAAGGTTCGTCTGCCGGGGTCTATCAAGCTTAGGACGGCGGCAGCGAGGTCCTCAGGTCGTAGGTTTGGTTCGAGTTTCCTTCTCTTAGATGGTTGACCTTACAGGGTTAAACAAGCACCATGTGAGAACGCTTCAATTCTCCGTAAAGATCACGCTCAGGCAGGGCTCGATCCAACCAGATTTATTGCAGGTATAACACCTATAAAGCCAAAGCAGTGTCCCTTCACCCAAACACACCTTATATACGCCGACCCCCTCCTTCCCTTCCCTTGCAACATCCTGGGAAGATTGCATCATGTCCTGCTGACTCAGCATTCCCACTGTCCAAGGAATATGACCTCATCCCCCTCTGAGTCAGCATATTTCCATTCAGTGTCCAATGTCCAGAGGAGGTTACATCACTTCCGTTCTGATCCAGCACTTTCCCCAGAGGATTGCATCATCCTGGGGATTTCCCCAATGTCCAGTGTCAAAGCAGGTCAAGGCAGACTGGGGCTCTGAGCCTCTTCCAGGCTAAGAGTTCCCAGCTCTGACACACCATCTGTCCAGGTTTGAAATCAGAGTTTTCCTTCTCCTAGGATGGTTGCCAAAGGCTAGAGAGCCCATCCTGCCCTTTGACGCTCTTTGTCAGACCTTTCGGTTGTGACCTGTCTGGCATGGGAGGCCCTACCGGTGGCTATTATGCCACCGCCAGCATAGCTCACAACTTCATTAGAGTATGCAAGCCTCTCCCCCACAACAAGGGGGGCGCCAACGGAGACACACACACACAAATTCAATATGATGTCCAGTGCTTCTTTCCTTCATGAATCCAGCTTGGAATCTAATATTTCTCACTTCATATATGGTAAAGGACTTTGTTGTAGACTGTGGAACTTTTGAACATCACTTTGTTTACCTGGGAGATTACTACAATGTTCATGCGGTACTATGACACTGTAGTATCTTCATTCCCATTCCGAGCCTTGTCATTTTTAACAGCCAAGGTCTTCCTATGCTGTTTGACCAACTGAGATTTCCTGTTTGGGCAAAAGATAAATTTATCTAATGAAGTACTATAAAGTATGGATTTGTTGAATTCAGCATTGACTGTGACTTCAGGCAATATGTTTCAGTGAACTTTGTATAACCCCTTGATACCAACAAAGGAATTAGTTGTAAAATTTCCCAATCAGTTTCCTACTTTCATGTCAAGCCAGTGATAACACTGAAGAAGCTGGAGTACTAAGAAACCACTTTTTAGAAATTAAAGTCTCGGATCAGTTTGAGCACTCCTAGGGGGAATGTGTTTCATTGCAGCTATGATTAATAGACCCTCTTAAGTGACAGAATATTCACCAGGAAGTTTTCACTAAATGAAATATTGACTCAGCCGTCACCAGGAGAAACCCAGCTGGAAAAACTAGTGTTAAGATCCCATGGCTCTAAGAAACATACTTTCCAACATTAATCAACTTGATATGGCACCTTTTCATTATACCATTATTCAGCATTGTCTGTAAGAACTCTGCACTGCATTTTAGAGCTATTGGGTTAGTACTTCCATTTAACATTTTTGTATTTATAATGGTATAATAGAGATATTTTTCATGGTTCTCACATAATATAATTATACAGTATATTATAGTTCAGTTGATACTTACTGAAACACAGACTGTTCAGCCAAAATAAAATGTGCTTAAGGCCATTATTTTCAGTTGAGAAGGAATTAAACTTTTCATTGAAATAAGTATAACTTCAAAGTACTTATCTGTGGGTAGATTGTGTTTCAATCTAATGAAATGTTAACTGGCCATGAAAATTGGCTTGAACACCTAACATTTGTATTTATATGTAAGCAGTCTTAAAGTTAAATTGGCTCTAGCATGAAGACAGAACGGCTTCCAACAGACAAACCAATTTATTTCAATATGTTTAATAAATTGTGTTTCTCCCTATGAGTGAGAATACTTGCTCATTATAATTCCAACATAACTATATGACTGCATTCATGATTCTCCCATTTTCTTCAGTCCCTATAGCTAAGAAAATAAGAAATACCTTTACATATGTGAGCAAATCTGGTGGGTGAGAACTATATGCTTGGGAAAATAATGTGTTTTGGATTCGAACTAAAAGAAATCTCCCAAGGTCTCAAAAATATTTTATATATTTATTGTATTGGGAGCAAACCAAGGGTACATTTGTATTGTGTTTTTCAAAACCACAAAGTTTGAAAACTTGGCATTTTTAAAATGTCCTTTGACCAGTAGCTGGCCCACTTGGAGTGCCACTGGTGTCACTGTGAGAAGGTCCTCCATTGTGCATGTGGCAGGACTCAGACTGCATTGGAATAAGTGGTCTGTGGTTTCTCTCCTCCACATGCGCATCTCATAGACTCCATTTTGTAGCTCCATTTTGTAAGGTTGGCTCTGCATCTTGTGGGGCCAAAGTGGAGTCTGTTCAGTGCTGTCCAGGTCACCCAGTTTTCTGTGTGTCCAGGGGGGAGTCTCTCATTTGGTATAAGCCATGGATTGGAGTTCTGGGTTTTAGACTGCCACTTTTGGACTCTTGCTTGCTGAGGTGTTCCAGCAAGTGTCTCTGTAGATCTTAGAAAACTATTTAAAAATATAATTGATGCAAATATATATACTCACATAATCCCTTTATTTTTTTAAGGTACTCATTACGCAAACTTCTGCCTCATTTAAAAATGCTTAATGGTGGAAACTTAAGTTCTGCTGCAGAAATCACAGGTGAAAGAACTACACAAAGACCTGAACCAGGAAGTTTTGCAACTTTTTGTCAGTCTCAAATCCAAGAAATTGAGTTAGTAACCAAAAAGGCCACAGCTAGGTCAATGTAAGTATCCTGAATACATTTCCAAGAAGGCATTTTTCCTTTATCAACTATGTGATTTTTGTCTCTGTTTTGGGACTACACAATACTCCACCAGTGAGATGTTCATGAATGAAAATGCCCTGAAGTAGCCATATATTTTCTGTTCTTTGACTTATTAACTCATGCCTTATAACACCTTTCAAAATCTTTATGGAATCTCATCATTTTCAGTTGATGTAGCTCTTTGTTGGGATTTCGTGAAATAAAGGGATACAAAATCATTTTTGTTTCTTTATTTCTCCTCCACTTTTTATTTTTGACTCACATACAGCAACATTTTAGGTCATTTTGTCACCAAAGATTAATGGGCTTTTAAAAAAGGCTACTTGCATTTTTGTCACCCATTTCTAGGAAGAAAGAATTGGAACTGGTTTTGATAAAATATTGTAGCCCTTCCCATTTCTTTATACTGCAAGGATATTGTGCAATCCTGCAAGTATGTATATGGAAATTCTTCTCATCTATTTAAATAAGTGGTCCTCTGGTAAGTGTTAAGTGCTTATGGGATATATTCATGGAAATCCATTGGTGAAATTGATTTCCCCTCTCCTCTGCAGCCTTCCATGTCTCCCTCATGGGAGTCTGAGTAAGCAAAGCTAAGTCATCCCCCCCCAGTGCCTTCTCACCAACATAATAACTTCTCTGTTGTGTCTGCATAGGTAAGTATTTTAGACTGGACAGAAATAAGCACTATATTCACTATGTGAGATGTTGCTGAAAAGATTGTAGCAATTCTTATAACAGTACTTCTTGTTCTAGAGCAGTAATTCTTAACCTGTAGTCTTTGGACCAGGGCAGGAGTGACGGCAATGTCCTCACATGGAACCTGCCAAGATGTCAAGAAATGTTATGAGTGATTCCACAGGCAGTTTCCAAAAGGCTTTAACACCTCCTATTGGGAACAGGAGTACTTATAAACATTTATATAAAAGAGTTAACTCAATCTGACATGTTGACCACCTCCAGATAGGGAAGAGGGCTCAGCAAACAATTTCTCTGCCATGTCTCCTGACTGTGGGAGAGGGTTGAGGCAGGTATCAAAGCAGTCATCCGGAGCTTTGTTGTTCACTTTCTCATTTGAGTTATGGATTTATCTCAGTTACTTATTCTGGGACTCTTCTCCTTTGGTTAAACAAATTAAAATGGGGAGACAGGGAGCAAAAGTGGCTCATAGGGGTATAAGAGGCAGGTTTTCCAGCTGTAGCCCTGCCAGCCCTGGCACTCCTAAGGAGAGGAAACAACAGATTCGTTGGTATCACCCCTGCCAGCCACCTTTAAGTCAGAAGTAATGGCAAAGCCTCATCCCTTTCCCCCAAAATGCTAATAGAATAAATGTCTATTTACCTCCAAATGTGCAGGAGAGTGATGAGAAGGGGACAGACTGTATAGTACAGTACAGCAAAGGTCAGCCAAGATATTTTGAAGTACGAGAAGAGAGCAGAAATATTTTTTCTAAAAAGAATTATAACAAACTAACAACAACGAAAAATTGGGGCTGCAATCTTGTATTAATTTTTGTGGGAGAAGGTCCTTATAGGATTTACATCTGAGTAAATATGTATCCATTTTCCCTGTAAAACACTAATCATGATCAATAAAAATAATGGTATTGCATGCTTTGGTAAGGAATGCTTGAGGATTTAAATGTTATTTTGTTCTGTTGGTCTGTATGTTTCTTTTTGGCTTAGGGCTTACTTAGGAAGAACATAGGGCACATGTTCTTGTTGTGTGTTTCTCGGGCTGTATGGCCATGCTCCAGAAACATTCTCTCATAACGTTTCACAATCCTCAGAGGTTGTGATAGGGCACATCCTCTCTGGCTATGAACTGAAGGCATCTCAAAAACACAGTACTTGAATGGTGCACAACATGAATGCTTGTAAGAATAAGCAAAATTGCAGCATACTTTGAAATAGGCCCCATAGTGCACATCAGCATGTTTGGGTCAGGGATGCTTTGCATGCGATTTTCCTGCTTCTTGGAAGGGGATTAAACTGGATGGCCCACAAGGTCTCTTCCAACTCTATGAAACCAATTTAGGAAAGGGTGCTCTGGTGACCCTTATATGTTCATCGAGGTGTAGGAGAGTTGAAAAAAACCGGAATCTTTCATGACCATGAAGACATAGAACTGGATCAGAGCCAAACTCTAGTTTGTGTAAGCACTACCCAAACCTTAACCTCCTTCCTGCACTTTACGTGTGATCAACTGCACATTCTCTCTCTTCCACAAAACTTTCTTATACTAACAGAAAAGCATCTTAGTATCGTTTACACAGATCAGCACTTCAGTGGTCTTAAAAGACAATGTTTCCCATTTCTATCTTATATGCAAAGCATCTACTTTATACTAGATGTTATCTGATTGTCATGGATAAACGTGTCTATATATGCTTAACCCTATACATGCAGTCTATAAATTAAATAGCATAGAAAATTATTCCTTGTATGTTTACTCAGAACAAACCCTCAAAATGTAAAGTGGGGTTTAGTCTCATAGGACTACAGTCTTACTCAACATTCCTAAAAAACAGTGCAAAGCTAAGTCAGCATCTAGCCTGTTTGACATCTCACTAAATTATGAGACCCTGTAGGTATGACCTCAAATGTAAGCTGCCAGAGGTAATCATTGCTAGGCTCCCTAATCCATGTTTCATACACCAGAGTTGCTCAGTGAAATTGTCTGTTGTTTTTGCTTTCAAATTCACTATGTCTACTCATGTTTAAGAATTATGTGCTTTAAAAAAATTAATTACTCCGTTCTAATAAATGTCTGTCAGTTAATCTTTTGACACTTGGTTTTAAGTAGCTATGCTAAAATGCACTTCCGCTTCAGTGTTTTGACTTTCAACAGGCTCTTGTACAGATGCCTGGAAATTAAATACATTAATGGACATCGAAACCCTTTTAAACAGGCATAGTTTAAACAGATGAAAATGACATAAAAGCTTATAAAAGGAAATATAGCTGAAGAAGTATAAACATCGAAACTCTTTGTGCATTTTAAAGGTCTTTTGCAAACAAGAATGAAGCAACAATGATCCAAAAGCATATATTCATTTGTATAGAATTATAAATATGTCTATAATATTTATACGTCACTGCTTTTGTTGGAAGTCACAATACAGTAAACGGTATTTAAATTTAAAATAGTTCATATTAACCCTTTACAATAATTACTTTAAAATAATCTAATTCACATCTAAGAATCGTTCAAGACTTCAGAGTACTAAATAAAGTAAGGAAATAAATGCAATGTGAGGTAGCACTGTGGAGGGGGTGCAAGCAAAGACAGTGAGATGGTGCTGTTATTTACACAATCTAAAGTACAAAGAACAATAGATAACCCCCTCCAAAATTTAGACATTTTTTAAGAAAAGAGAGAGGGGGGTGATTCTAATATTTTTGGGAAAATAGTCCCTGTACATATTGGACCGGGTTGTGGCGCAGCTGGTTGGGAGTCAGCTGCATTAAAATCACTACTGACTGAGAGATCATGAGTTCAGTGAAATTTATCATATTTAGGTTTAGTTTTTCTCGTTCTAACTGTGATCTCTGATGAAAAGAGAAAAATGTGTCTGATAGGCTTGTTATAAAAATAATTTAGCTGGTGATGACCATCCTATCTTTAATTGTAATTTCATCCTTGTGTGTAATCAATATCAAAGCCTATTTATTTATTTATTTCATTTCTAACCCTCCCTTCTCTACCCCCCGAAGGGGGACTCAGGGCGGCTAACAAAGACATACACAAAAACAAAAAACAACGTATCAAAATTACAAGAAGGCAGATTAAACCAATTACATATCAAAATCCCACATGATCCCTGTTCCACATTCATAGACTGTCCAAACCAATCTGTAGTCCACCAACACACCCTATCATACTCAAATTGTCCGTCCTCTGCTCCACATCACCCAAACGCCTGGTCCCACAGCCACGTCTTTAGCTTTTTTCTAAAGGAAAGGAGGGAAGAGGTTGATCTAATTTCTCTGGGGAGTGAGTTCCACAGGTGAGCCTATTCCAGTACAAATCTTTTGTATACTTTTAAAATTTCATATTTTTCCCTCATCTTTTGGCAACATGACCAAAGGTCACCATGGGTCAGAAACAAAGGTGATTTTTGCAGATGGCCTATCATTATAGCTTATGTGCAATACTACTTCTGTGTATGTACAGCTATGTATAAGTTTGGATAATAGATGCATATTTTATATGTTTATTATATGAATTAGTTCTCATAATATTATTGATAAAAATACAACTTATTATTCTCAGAGTGATATTTTCCTCTACAAATTCTCCCCTAGAGATGAATTTTCTGAAGATGCTGCACAGCTCCAGTGTTGGTATTTTGAGAAGCTGATGAAACTTAGTAGTGAACACCGATACGCACACGAGTATGGCGTTCTACACACAACTGAAGGAGAAGAAACAGAAGAACAGACAGGTCACTTGAACCAAGAAGCCGTTGACATCATAGAAAAAAATAACGTTATCACGGGTGTAAAAGAAAATAAGCAGGTATCATTGGATACTCCTGGAAGATGGATGACTTCTGAGCACACTTCATCTGCAGCTATTAACTCTTTCAAAACTCTGCCTGAGATAAGAAAGAGTAAAAAACAGCAAAAGAAGAAAAGTGTTCAATATTTTCCTAACCACAGTGAGAAAAGTGAAGATAGGAATGCATTAGTCAGTCCTAATAGAAACAAATTGAGCAAGCGAATCACAGCAAGTAATGGAGGAAGTTATCTTCAGCATTCTGGCAGTTCACAAAAGTAAGCACCAAAGGTCAAACCACTTTATTGTGAAGCATAGCATATCTTTGTATAGTCTTAATGCAGAAAGGCTGGAATGGTGCCACCTATAGCTTTTCTAGCACAAATTTGTGATCTGCACATATTGAATCTAAACTAGACCCTTTAGCATCCTCACTCCACTGTGTAAACTACTACTTCTATATCCCATGTAAGTGTCATTATATAACATTATTGCAAAACCCAGCATTAAATATCATAGAATCCATGGTACATGCCAGTGCTGAGAATAACTCCCCAAGTGTTATTGTAGACTTGAATATACTGTAAAGTTAATCGTGAATGTACAGTGTAACTGAGATAAAATCGCAGGGTGTTTAGTTTTAACTTAGCAAAGTGAGATAAAGAGCTTCCATAACTTTTGAATATGGTTTTCCACATCATATATTAGGGAACAGATCTGCATAAGCTCTGTCAATCTATAAATCAGAAGTCTGAATTTCAAAGCACTTCTAGGAATTATGGTTTAGTATATGTTATGCTATCCTGGGTGCATTTCTCTTTTGATGTTTTCCCTAAAGCAACCTTTTTCCAATTCCTTTTCTCACAACTTTATCTTTGATGGATTTTTTTAGTGCTGTTTGTGTTTAATTCTGTTTTAATGTTTGCATATTTGTATATTTTAAATTGTATACTAATGCTTTTATGTCAAGTTGCTTTGAGCCACCTTTGGGGAATAATAATAATAGTAACAACAACAAAGTATGGATTGTCAATGTTTCAATCGGAGGTGACAGCAGTATTGAAGAGAAACAACAGGAAAAGCTCACATGATATTTATTTATTTATTCAAACTTTTATACCGCCACTCCCCGAGGGCTCGGAGTGGTTTACATAGTTTGAGCAAACAAAAAATAACAACATATCACAGAAATTACGTACAATAGGGAAGGGGGTGGGGACTACGACATTAAATAGGACAAGATCAGAAAGACTTAAGAGTCCACACAGATAGCATAATGTCAGGGGATCATCCACTGGTGGGTTGAAACCAAACAGTCAAAAGGAGGTAATTGAGGGGTTCTCAGAACATCATAAGGGATCTCCTACTTGGGGGGGGGGGGGAGGAAACTCCACTCTACCCCCATGTCCTAGTGATTCAACCTTAGATCTCCAGACTATGGTAATGTCGTGTTTTCTATAGTGGGAGCTGGCTGATGCAGGCTCCTGTTGCCTAAAATTTGAATTCCAAAAGGTCCTGGCATGGGACCTTCTCCAGGTCCTGGGATTGAACTTCCTGGAGTTCTTACACTGCGGGGATCTGATGCAAGTCGTTGCAGCCCCAGGAACTTCGGGCTCAGGGCGAAGCGCTGGCCTGCTCCTATGCTGGGATGCCTGGGGGGTCGCCTGATGTTCCTCCGTGGGACCGGAAGTCAGTTCTTGGAGACCCTTCTTCTTACGGCACCGCTTCCGCTTCCTGGGATGCCCGCATGCCTTCCGCTGCAGAGCTCTTCTGGGGTCCGGTTCTCAAAGGGAGAAGACTTCCGGTCTTGTCTGGCGTCTCCAAGGTCAGCCGCCATCTTTGGCCGACTCTTGCCCAGCCACCCCGCCCCCACGGCAAGGCATAACCTGCTCTCCCCTGATTCGAACTGCTGACCGGTCCTGCCGGCACAAGGGTTTAACCCGTTGGTCATAAAAATATAGTTGCTAAATGTTAGCTATGTTGTATATTGCTGTGTCAGAATGAAATCAGTCTTGTCATCATTTTGAGAAATCTACAATATAACATGTAAAAATGCAATATGCATATTTTTAAATATATATATATATATATTACTGATAGTAAAAGAAGAATCGTTTAAAAAGGATAACATATAGAAAAGATTTTTCTTTACATGAAAAGTGGGGGAACAGTATACAAATAAGATAGTAGGAAAGAGAAAAGAAGAAGAAAAAAATCTGTGGGTTTGACTTCCATTCTTGTTCTTAGCAGTTCTGTTTATATTGTTGTCCTATCTCTCTTTTTTATAGAGTAACATCCATCTTTCTTCTATCCCTTGATTTTTGTTTTTTCAACTTTACATCTTCCCTTTCTTTCGTATTGTACCTTATTCACCTTTCGGTTCTTTTTAAAGATATTCTTCCAAGAGGTTCCAGTCTGTTTTGTTCCATTTGTTTTGTAGCTCTTAATTTGTCCATGTCCTTTATCTCAAAACACTTTTTCAAGCCAATGTTCTTTTGATGGTATCTTCTCACTTTTCCATTGTTTTGCAATATAAAATTAAAGCTGTGGTTTCTTTAGTTTTTCATCTTGTGGCAGCCATTACACAGAGAGTGCTTTGTGCTTCTGACCACCACATGATGAGCATTGCATTACCACATCTTAGAAACCTAGGGTGCAAGGCAGTGAATTGACCACTCCATGGCTGGATGTTAGACACAGGTGGCAAAATGTAGTATAGAATCTTCCAAACACAGTGGTTTAAAATGGACATGACAGTTTTCAGTATTTCTGAGCAAAGGTTTCATGGCTGTTATTTAACAGCCAGCATCCACTATCACATTAATACCTGCCCACCAGCACAGTGGTGCATTCTTTCTCTCTTCAGACTTGCAGCTTTCTATCCAAAAAAGAGGGGAGACTAGCACCAAACAGCTTTATAGCACTCAGAACTGGTTTTGATGTGGGAAGAGGGAGGAAACTTCCCTCTTCAGTTTCTGCTGGGAGAAGCAATTCTGCTGGTGGGACTATTCCTTTGGGACATGGCCTATGATGCATTACAAGGAGTAATTCTAGACGAGCTCAATGTCACAAGTTCATAAAAGGTAGAGATGTCAGTTTCTTTCTACTAGATGCAATGATGGCAAGAAGTTTAACTGCTCTGTCAATGCTGGAACAATTAAAAAGCTATTACTATTACAATGTTGGTAGGCATTCAGTGTATTTAATACTTCATCCAAATCATTTTTCACACATCTAGAAGTTATATTATATATAATGTATAAATAAGGGAAAGATGTATTTGGTAAATCTGTGCTGATACCATAAATCCAGTCGGTTTTTAGAGAAATGATTTATTTCTGAGCAGATCCAAATAGTATAAAACATAATAAGAGTAATGTAGTTTACTGCTGTTAGTCATTCATCTCTTCCACAGCCTGAAGGGCTCTGCTTGTCTCCATGACTGCCTTCTTTGTTGTTTTTCTGGTAACGCCTTGTACCATTATGGTAAGCTCTGTGGTCACACTATATTCATACATTCCAGATGCTTTCTAATAGAAAAGTACAGGAGTTAAGTGGTTTGGCAAAGTGATGTTTCTGGGCAAAAAAGATGTCATTTTTCTTTTTTGCCCTTTTCCTCAATACTATTTTGATTCTAGATTCTAGATTCAATAAATTCACTGGAGGGGGTATGATCATTCCTGCTAGCTCCAGTACTATGTAGTGATCTTGGAAAACCTTAACCTCCACACATAGTAAAATATTTTTGATATAGTGATCACACCTTTGCCCTACCCTAAAGCCTGTATCAGTATTTCAATATCTCTATATATGGACATGGTATGTTTGTGGTTCTATATGTTTGAACATAAAACTCCATTCTGTTATACTCAATGTACTGTTAAATAGGTGTTGGAAATCAGCCTGTGTTTGTGTTTCAGGATCATGGTGCTTCTAATGTGGGAAATGATGTGGGAAAGGATTGCACTGAGGTGTGCACTGAGGTGCAAGAAGGAGATGGTTTGGTCAATGATACTCATGCAGAGAATGACAGAGAGATACCAGTTCAAAGGGCAGTTTTCATGAGAGTGTCCCTGCAGGGCATAGGGATGATGGTTTACTCCCTGACTCTATGAGTTCTCAAGATTTGGGGTTTGAAAATAACTTGACACCTAGAGAGAATCATTTTTGATTATCCTGCTACATGAGGGCCAGCACGGTCAAGTCAAATACAGGATGCTCTCTCAGAGCCCTTTCTAATAATTAATGGAGTGAAACAAGGTTGCGTTCTTGCACAAACCCTATCTTCTTCAGCATGGTGCTCCAAAGGGCTATGGCAGATCTCGAAAAAGGAGATGGCATATATATATATATGGGGAATGGGGAACTCCAGCCCCGACGGCCTCGCGCATGCTTCACACCCGAGGGTGGAGGGAGCAGAGGCGCTAATCTCCATGTTGCTAGACACATGGGCTCAAAGAAGGTTGGCGGCCATTTTGGCTGCATGTCGCACACCGAAGGTGGGACAGAGGCGCTCTTTAAAGTGGTGGCCCGGGAGCTGTTGCTATCCCATCTATGCTTCAGTCTTCGACGTTGCAGAGCTCCTGCATTCCGGGAGGTCGGCGGCCATTTTGGCAGCACTTCTCTTCAGCCTTTTTACCGTTGCTGCCACCAACTGTCAACTCAGGTGGTGTTAATATATAACTACCAATATGATGAATATGGAATTTCATTATTTGATATTAATATTAAATATTAATATGTTACATTTTATTAATATTATTTTCAGTAAAAATAAGTGGTAACAAAACACCTCTTATCAAAAGGTAATAATTAATATCAAAAAGTAATAATAATTCCAAAAGGTAATTAATAATATCAGAAGATTAATCAAAAGTAATAATTAATTAATAATAAATGGTGATGGCTAAGTGGTGATGGCTAATTTTCACCAAGATAAATAATTAATATAATTACAATTAATAATTGGTGGTGGCAAAACACCACCAATATGAAGAATATTAGAAATTTACAATTTGTAGTCCTTAACGCTAGTCAAGAAATATGAGATAAGATTCCTAGCTGTTGCAGCAGCGGCGGATAAAAGGATCTGAGGTGGCAGCCCCTCCCACTGGCTATATATGCTCGAGGGGATGTGGGCGGGGCTACAGTTTAAAGTGATATTAACTTTTTAAAGATTCCGAACTGTCTGCGCAGGGCGCAGGAAATACCATAGGTGCTATTCACGCTGACCACTCAAGAAACTACGGTTACAGGTAAGCAACCCATATATATATATATATATATATATATATATATATATATATATAATATGCTATCGTACTGATGGCAGCTTGTTCAACTTAAGCCGTCTGAGGGCTCGCACGAAGACTCTAAACTATCTAGTCCGTGAGCTGCTTTTTGCAGACGTTGCTGCTTTTGTCACCCATTCAGAAGCAGCCCTGCAGAGCCTAACATCCTCTATGCAACAGCTGCAGAGCTGTTTGGGCTGGAAGTCAGCCTGAAGAAAAAGGAAGTTCTCTACCAGCCCGCACCACAGGAAGAACACCACCATCCCCACGTTAGCATAGGCAAATCTGTGCTTAAGTCCGTTCAGCAGTTCACCTACCTGGGAAGCATCATCTCTTCAGATGCCAAAATTGTTAAAGAGATTAGCCAAGGCATATAGTGCATTTGGAAGGCTTCACAAAAGAGCCTGGAGTAACAAACACCTGAGGCAAAGCACCAAAATCAGTGTGTACAGAGCTATCATACTGTCCATTCTCCTTTATGGGTCTGAAACATGGGTCACCTATCGCCAACACCTACGACTCCTCGAACGCTTTCATCAGCACTGTCTTCATTCAATCCTAAATGTACACTGGACTAACTATGTGACGAATGTTGCTATCCTTGAGCAGGTAGGGATCACCAGCATTGAAGCTATGCTATTGAAAACACAGCTGCGCTGGGCAAGGCGCATCTCTAGGATGGAGGACTACTGCCTTCCAAAGATACTACTCTATGGTAAACTTGCCACGGGTCAGCGCAAGAGAGGCACCCCCAAAAAGAGATATAAGGACTCCCTGAAACAACATCTCAGGCTTGGCCAGATTGATCACCAACAATGGTCCACCCTGGCCTCACATTGGGGGGCATGGAGACGCACTATCCATAATGCTACGGCCTCTTTCGAGAAGACACGCCAAACAGGTCTTGAAGAGAAATGACAACACAGAAAGAACCGCAACTTGGAGACAACATCACCCAAGGAGATTTTCTGTTGTGCTTTCTGCAACAAGACTAGCCTATCTCGGATTGGCCTTTTTAGTCATCAACGCGCTTGTAAAAAGCGTAGGATGAGTCCTTCCTAATAATCTTCGTTTGCGAAGTAATGCCAGAGAGAGAGAGAGAGAGAGAGAGACAGACAGACAGACACCTGGAGGAATTAATGAGCAGCAAGATAAGGAGCTCATGGATAGGCGGCTGGAGTTCAGCCAGAATCGGCAGCTAACTCAAGGGTTGCGTCGCTCATCCAGGTTTCGAGAGATAAGAGCCAGGAGCGATAGCCAAGGAAGGCGAAACCAGTTTTGAGTGTTGGGATATAAGGTTTGCCTCAAGGGAAAACTTGTTAGATCAAGCATCATTTCAGAAACCTAGTTCTTGTTCCATGGAAGTCTTGCTTGGAAGATTCATGTTAAGGGTACTTTTTCATGTTTGGACTTCTTGGGTTTTTTGGAGTTGACTACAAAAGTCTGGATATTGCCTTTGTATTTTGTTGATCCCTGCTTTGGATTAACCCTGCCTTGGATTTCCTTTGTATTCTATTGGACTCTGCTTTGGATTAATTTGTTCCTGCTGATCTTTCTACCTTATCGGGACTTCTCTATTTTCTTAAAAGCATTTATTTTCAACTGGCTATTTTACTAAGCTTCAATAAAAAATGATTGTTTTTTCCTATTCATCATGTGTGGTGTTTAAAGTCAGAGGGTTATTCCTGTCCTGGAGTGCAACAATAGCTTCTTCATTGCATGTATACTTATCACACATTTCAATGAAAATTGTCATAGAATCAAGGTGCAGTTCAAATTTCTGAATAAAGAATGTTATTTTTCTTGTTTACATAGCTTGGCAGCCATAGCTATTCAGTCATACTGGCGAGGCCATAGAGTTCGGAAAGAAATTAGTTTCTGTACAAGGCTACATCTCTCAGCAACGCTTATCCAGTCTCTTTGGAGGAGCTATTGTCTCAGAAAAAAGATTTTGGTCTCCAACAAAGAACATCTCTATTTGATGGACAAAAATAAAGCTGCCACAATGCTTCAGGTCAGTGTACCATCTTTGATTATGTATGTCTTCTCACAACTATTGATCAGTGTGCAGTCCTTGATCACACATGCCCAAAAGACAAATCCTTATTGTGATCATACATTGTTGTATTAAAGGTTATTAAACCTGCACAATATTAAAAACTGGAGTGTTAGAGAAGAATAATCTTATTATGAATATCCAGTTATAAATTCTCCTAGCAAAAGGCATTCTGATGTGAAATCAATCCACACAGTAACAAAAATTAAAGTACATATTAATGTGATATTTATTACAATCCTAAATTTGGTAATACTTTTAGTAGTTTAATTTAATGTATTTATGCAATACTGATTTAATACTTTTTTATTCCTCCCAGTAGATTTAAAGGTTTGGTGGTGGGAAGAGATTTACTGGCACCCTCTCCCATGAAATAAATGTTGTCTTTAGAAAACTTTGTGAATTGGTTGATAGTAAAGGTGAAAATGATTGGCTAAGTTAATTGCTGATATATATATACATATGTTGTCAGGTGTTATCAGTAAAACTTTTCATTTTAGTGTGATTTTGTTTTTGTTCCTAGTCATCTGGAAGTTAACACTCAATTCTTTTTCTTATATCTTCTTTCCCTAAGCTCATAGTAGGTCCTAAAGGAATTGTCAAATAATTAATTAGTTGACCTTGGTTTGTAGATGAAGGAGTTTTAGGATTCCATTCTGCTTACTTGAGGCAAGCCCCCAGAGTATTCTGAGTTGTAGACATGTGCTGGTATTTAATTTGTCTTGTAGTTTTAAATGTCACATAAAGTTCAAAAAACAGATCATGAGTTGTTACCTCCTCCTGCTAAAAAAAAAAAGCCAAGGCCTATAATGTTTTATCTTCCTAATGGGATAACATAGAAACTCTTGATTTGGATTTGATCTATGGACTCATCTTACATGCTTTACATTTTTGTTTAGGCACTCTGGAGAGGTTTCCATTTGCGAAAGAAACTGGCCAGTGCTCTGGCATCAGTTAAAAGGGATGAAACTGAAGATGAGTATAAAGAAATAAATATGGATGAGTTCCTGTTTGATGAAGTAAGTAGGTTGCTGCACATTAACTTCTAATAATACATTCTTTAACCAGTACAGGTGTTAAAACACACCATCCATTGCACCCTATTTCAGACTCATTGTAATGTGTGCCCTCCTTTAAAATATAACATGATTATGATATCTATTCATATGATGAGATTAAGTTGCAACATAGTTCCTCTTTTGCTTGTATTATCACTAGTACATAAAAAGTAAGGTTAGAAAGCCAAAAATGTGATTTTTTTTCTATGTGGTCTATAGCATGAGACAGCTGTAAAACAGAAGGGATGCATTAAAATTATCTCAGTACAGCTTTTATTTTATTATTTTTAGTATTTGAAATTTCATATACCAGTATTCCTTTTCTCTTTACATTCTCTCTGACTGAGTTCACTATGTTCCTGTCATAAAAATCAAATATATATAGAAACACGTACTGCATGACTCTGAAGACTGATTTCATTCTAAAAGAAATTAACATATTTTAGCCAAATGAATGTTTTGTTGTAGATGTAAATAATTCCTGTTTATGGAAGAATGCAAGAACAAAGTCTCTTTATGTTTAAAACTGTACATACATGCTGTTACGTGATTCCAGTCTAAATTTCTGTGATTCTGATTATACCTTACTTAAAATAAGAGGACAATGGCAGATGTCCTTCATTTTGTACCATCACATTTCCCGATCCTTCTGTAACTGAAATGAAATCTGTTTTGCAATGGAAATATATAACTACAGATCTCACATTACAATAAAAAACCATGCTTATTGATGTTTAGATTATACAAAGAGAACAAAGTAACTGGTCATCTTTTTCTCTGAACAGTAAAACATCAGCATACAAAGAAATCTGTGGAACCAACTGGGAGAAAAATTTAACATACATGTCATAGACACATCAGATGCAAAAAAAGATATTGGCTACAAAAGCTTATGCCACAATTGCGTATGCAATCTTTTGAATGCTGATACAGATGAACACAGCTATGTCTTTGAAGATAAAAATATTTTAACAGGAAAAGTCCCAGCAGACTGAAATAGGGCAAATGTTGTCCACATAATCAAAACAGGAAATAATAAATATTGCTCAGTGAACCTGACATTAATATCAGGAATGATTCTAGAGCAGATAATTAAGCCAACAGTAGATTTCATTAAATGCAGTCTTCTCTGCATCTTCCCATTTCTCTATGCTGCTGAAATAGAGTCCCATGAAGTCCATCACATGACACAGAGCAACTTCTGATGGGGCTCCATTTTGGCAGTATAGACCTTAACACCCGACTCCTCATGGCAAAAAGCAGGGGAACGCTGTGGGAAAGATGGACCTGAAGAGGGAAAGGACATGGGATGGCATGAAAGGGAACTCAGTGGGAGGGAACAGAGTAAGATGGTTCCCTGCACTGGCCCACACCTTCCCCCTGCCTGTCTGATGAGATCCTGTATCTTGCATACTTAGAAAGGAATGATATAATAACTAAACACCAACATGGGTTTCTCAAAAACAAGTCATGTAAAACTAATCATCTCTTTTTTGATAGACTTACAAGCTTAGGGGACTAAAGGAATGCTGTCGATGTAACATATCTTGATTTTAGTAAGATCTTCAACAATATCCCCTTTAATGTTCTTGCAAACAAGCTAGTAAAATGTGGACTAGACAGTTCTGCTGTTAGCTGTACCTATAATTGGCTGACAGTTTTCTCACTAATTGCTCCTTTTCATCCTGGAGAGAAGTGATTAGTGGGGAAGATGCAAAGTCTACTTTGTATGAGCACGCAAGTAGGGTCTGTATAGGACTACTGCTATAATAGTGCCAAATAAAGCAGATCCATTGAATCAGTTAATGACTGATGAGTCAACATATAGAATTACTGAGTAATGATTTAATAAATGGTTAGTTTGTAGTCAATTAGTCAATACTTTAATGGACTGTATTGAAAGCCTGTTAAAATAATAGACCTGCTGATGAAAAGACCATAAGGAGGCAGCCATTCTGCCCTCCATCAAAAGTGAATTAATGAGTCTGAAGAGGCACTGTCTTGCTTCCCCACCAACTGTGCTCGTAAGGGTGATGGGGCTGAGAGATGTACCTCTCCTCATGAGCTCAGTATCCAAGCAGGCACATGTAGGAAGGTACAATCTGCAGATAGCCTGAACCCATATACGGGCTTTATGTATCATAATCAGCACTTTGAATTTTGTCTAGAATCAAACTGGCAGCCAGCGGAGCTGTTGTAACAGGGGAGTATATGATCTCTGTAACACACCCCAGTTAACACAGAAAGTTAAAACTATTCTGTCTAGATTTTCATGGGCATATGTCTTTATTTGAAAGATCTCTAGAAGCAACCATTGTGATATTTCATAATGGTAAATATCTGAAAATAAAAGTAAATAATATATTCCATTTTCAAAAACAAAAGTTCCATATTAATTAGGGACAAGTTACATAAAGATACAGATTCAAAATAGTGCAGCCTTTGTTAAAGCAAAGAACAGTTTCAAAAAGCAATTTTGCTTTTGAGCAGCATCTACACTTTTTAAAACTGATCCCTCTTAAAACAGGTAAAATGCAACCTTGTCTTTCTCGTTTTCATTAAAGCGTAAACAATGAAAATAATCAACATGCGTTATTCTTAACTTAGCCCATATAGAATTTCAGTAATCCTATCTTAAGGTATCCGAATGCTAGGATAACAATCTCAGAGAAATAAATACAACCTAGTAATAGCGCATAAATGGGAGAAAGATGTTGTAGCCACATTGAGAAATTTTATATGTGGAACAAAAAAGAAGTTGAATCAAAATGAAACACTGAAATTTTATTAAAATGGGAGCAAGCTGAGAGCACCACAGTTTATGGGGTATACACAACTAGTCATTCTTGCAGCAAATATATAAAGTGAAAAAGCCCTATTTTTACAACTACTTTTTAACTTTAGATTTAATGACAAAAGTAACCTCTAATATGGCATGTTAGATATACATACCCACCAATCTAATTCTAAATCCACACACACACACACACACACACACACATTGTGGCAACAGAAAAAGAGAGAGAAAATGGACCAGCAACTTGATATTTCTTTTACATATACTAAAGAACCAAAAAATCTTCTTTTAGAAGGAGAATAAAGAAAGGATAAATTTTCTATGAAATATTCAATAACAGAGCACATGCTGTTCCAGACCTTTGATGCTGCATTCCCTCCTTCTCTTTTCCCTCTTTTTTCTTTCCTGAGTTTTTATATTTCCAAAGGGGTAATTGTATTAGACTAACAGAGCAAAACCAAAAACTGTCCAGTTTTACTTGACAGAAGATTTCACTTCACTATGCAAAAGTACTCTTGTCTAACACACCAAATGTATTATCCAAACTGTATCTTTTGTAGAAAAAACATCATTTGTAGAAAAAAAACCCCACCTCATATGTCACCTCCATTACTTCTTCTGTGAAAGTGACTGAGATTCTTCATTCACTTCATTTTATAGTGTGGTAAAGATAGCACTATGGTCCACATGTAACCCTTATTATGCTATCCTACTGCTCAGTCTGTCTTTTGTTTGGTAGTATTGGGAGGTTTCAATCTAGCTTCCAGAAGATCTTTCAGAAAAAGAAACAGGAGGGACTCCTTGGATTACACAATCTCATTCAGCCCTATCTTTGGCATGGCTGTGAGGATACCACTATTGCCTCATATTGCCTTCCTTCTTCAATGTGGTCCAAATTAACCTCAAACTGTGGCTGGGGTTAGTTTACCTATGAGACTTATGAGAAAAGGGAATACCTGGCAGTACACACAGAAGGAGACAAGGAGAAAGTGGAAGAAGGGGAACTGATGTGAGCCTTCATTTTCCTTTTTGTAGACAAAGCAATATATGGAGTTTCAAAAATAATACAGATAAAATCACCAAAAGAAAAGCAAGAATTGTATTTAGCTATGTTATCAGCCACCAGTACTACTTTCCTACTTTTTCTGTAGACTCACATCATCCTCCCAACTCCATTTGGAAGAGTAGGGGCTCTCCAGGACAGATCTAGAGGAAATGGGTTGAAGACAAAAGGAGAAGAGAAAATTATGAGCATAACTGTACTTACACATCATCATCATACATTATTACCCTTCTCTCCTTGGGGCTCAAGGCAGGGTACAAACACTATTATAGGCTACACAGGGTTAAAATGCAGGTTAAAATTAACTGATAAATGTTGGGCGAGTGGGTTTAATAACAAAAGACCCTTCCCATAAATGTACAGCAGAGCAACTCAGCAACAGCAGCGCGACCCAGCGCCAGTAGCCCAAAGTGATAAAAGAACAAAAAGACACAGACCAATGTTATATCTTCCAAAGGAGGCTACAATAACAAGGTTTCTATAACACTAATAAACAAATACACAGCAGCCTTTATACACTGGAGCTCCCCACATGAGGCTTTACTTTCATACAGATGCGTCCTCACACAGACACCTCCTAACACAGACTGACGAGTTCCGTCGCCAAGGCAAAACTTACTGTAACAAGTTTCGGCTTACTCACTCCCCTCAGGGAAACACCAGCTCTGGCCCACTAACTCTTAACAGGTTTTGGCCTAACTCTTTCAGTGTGTGATTCACACTTTTGAAATCAAAAATACTGTTAATATTTAATATTTCTGCAGATTAAAATTCACAAAGCTAAAAATGACTGGGTAGGCCTGCTGGAAGAGATGGGCCTTCAGGTTGCATCAAATTCCAACAGTAAATTTAGCTGTCAGGTATCTTCCGATGGGTCATTCCACAGTCTTAGGGAAGCTGATGAAAAGTTCCTCTGCATGAGGGTAGCCAGTTGGGTTCTGTCTGGCTGGAATAGCCACGTTTTAGAGGACCAAAGTTTACAGGGTGGATTATATGGGAGAAGGCAATCTTGTAGGTAACCTAGACACAACATTAAATGGAACTTAAGATTTCAGCAGGGTAAACTTGAATGGCTGAAAAACTGAGGCTAACTTTCACCCATCTTCTATTATAGTTTATGACCTGGTTGGATGAAGCTAGAGGTGTAAACTTGCCCCAGCTTTGCTCACCAGGCTTCTCCGTGCAGCACCAACCAAGATCCGGAGGGCGGGGAGGTGGGGTTGCAATGGTCTATAGGGATTCCATCTCCCTGACCAGGTGCCCCATCCCGCAGTCAACGAACTTTGAATGTGTCCACCTGAGGCTAGGTGACTGGGATAGAATAGGGATTCTGTTAGTGTACCGTCCACCCTGCTGCACTACAGTCTCCCTTCCTGAGCTAGCCAGGGTGGTCTCGAGCCTGGTGTTAAAGACTCAATGGCTCATTGTGCTGGGGGACTTCATCATCCACACCGAGACCACCCTATCAGGTGCGACTCAGGACTTCATGTTTTCCATGGTGACTATGGGGCTGTCCCAAGTGTTATCTGGCCCTACTCACAGTGCTGTGAACACATTGGATTTGGTTTTCTGTCAGGGTTGGGAGAATGGTGGCGGGGTAGAGGAGCTAACCATCGCTTCGTTGCCATGGACCGATCACTACCTGATCAGGTTTAGGCTCACTGCGCCCATTAACCTCTGCAGGGGTGGAGGACCCATTAAGATGGTCTGCTCTAGGAGCCTTATGGATCCAGATGGTTTCCTGATGGTTCTCGGGGATTTTCCCACCACCTCGGTAGGTGATTCTGTTGATGCCCTGGTCACTCTCTGGAATGGGGAAATGGCCAGGGCAGTAGACACGATTGCTCCAAAAACATCCCCTTTCAAATAGCCGAGCTAAACCAGCCCCTTGGTTCAACAAGGAGCTGGTAGCGATGCAGCAAAGGAAGAGGAGACTAAAGGGTATATGGCATTCGGATCCGAGCGAGCCAAATCGAACACAGCTTGATGCTCTTCTAAGGGTATATGACGCGGCAATATTACATCCGCAAAGAACCGTTCGGCAGAGCTGTTTCGAGTTGTCAGAGGTCTGTTAAGTCCCACCGCTCCGAATGGGAACCATGACAACTCGGCAGCCCGCTGTGAAGCATTTGGTCGGTTCTTTGTGGACAAAGTCGCTTCGATTCATTTTGATTTGGACACCACGTTAACTGCAGTCTCTGAGGATGTAACACGGGCATCTGCTTGCCCAGTTTTGATAGGCAAAGTCCTGGAATGCATGGTGGCCTCACAACTCCAGGTATTCTTGGAAGACACAGATTATCTAGATCCAGTACAGTCTGGTTTCAGACTGGGACATGGAACCGAGACAGCCTTGGTCGTCTTAGTTGATGATCTTCGCTGGGAGCTAGACAAGGGGAGTTTGTCCCTGTTGGTTTTGCTGGACCTCTCAGCAGCCTTCAGTACCATCAACCACGGTATCCTTCTGGGACTCCTTGCCAGAATGGGCCTTGGGGGCATTGTTTTACGGTGGCTCCAGTCTGTTCTGGAGGGCCGTACTCAGAAGGTGTCATTTGGGGACACCTGTTCAACCCCACAACCATTGTCTTGGGGGTTCCTCAGGGTTCAACATGTTGGGAGAGATCATCTGGAGTTTCGGGGTGTGGTGTCATCTGTACGCAGATGATGTCCAACTCTGTCACTCCTTCCCACCTGCTACTAAGGAGGCTGTTCAGGTCCTGAACCGGTGCTTGGCTGCTGTGATGGTTTGGATGAGGGCTAACAAATTGAATTTGAATCCAGACAAGACAGAAGTACTCCTGGTCAGTCGCAAGGCCGAACAGGGCATAGGGTTACAGCCTGTGTTGGATGGGGATTACACTACCCCTGAAGACGCAGGTTCGCAGCTTGGGTGTGATCCTGGATTCATCCCTGAGCTTGGAACCTCAGGTTTCGGCAGTGACCAGGGGAGCATATGCACAGTTAAAGCTTGTGCGCCAGCTGCGCCCGTACCTTGAGAAGTTTGACTTAACCATGGTAGTCCATGCTCTGGTTACATCCCATATAGACTACTGCAACACACTCTACATGAGGTTGCCTTTGAAGGCTGTCTGGAAGCTTCAACTCGTCCAATGAACAGCAGCCAGTTTGCTAAAAGGAGTGGTTCTCAGGAAGCATACAACTCCCTTGTTGCGCCAGCTCCACTGGCTGCCGGTTTGCTACCGGGGCCAATTCAAAGCGCTGGCTTTGGCCTATAAAGCCCTAAACGGTTCTGGTCCAACTTACCTATCCGAACGCATTTCCCCTTACAAACCATCGAGGACCCTAAGATCTTCTGGGGAGTCCCTGCTCTCAATCCCACCTTCGTCACAAGTACGTCTGGCAGGGACGAGAGACAGAGCATTCTCAGCTGTGGCTCCTCGACTATGGAATGCCCTCCCCAGGGAGATCAGATCGGCTTCTTCGCTCCTAACATCTCAGAAAAAACTTAAGGCATGGCTTTTCGAGCAAGCATTTGCAAATATTGAGTAACAGACATAGGAATACGGAACAACTATACGATGGAATTGGACAATGTTTTAATGAGGATTTATTGTCTTATGTTTTATTGCTGTTGTTTTGATTTTATTGATATTAAGGGGTTTTTTTTTATTGTACTTGTCTTTTTGTGGCATTGAATTTTGCCTTGTAAACCTTCTCAAGTCGCCGGAAGGCTGAGAGAGGCTGTATACAAATACAGTAAATAAATAAATAAATAAATAAATAGTTCTGATAGTTCACCTTTAAGATGGCCGGCAGGATGTACTTCAGATGGAAAAGAAAGGATGGAAAAAATATAATGGCCATGAAGTGAATGGGAAGAGGAAATAGTGGAAGGAGGCTAGACATCTGAGGAAGGAAGAAAACAGAGGGCTCAGGGAATGGGGGATATAAAGGTTAGAGAGATAGGATAGATTTGTTCAGAGCCCCAGAAAGGGGAAAGTAGAATGAAGACATGAGCATGCTCAGAAACAGGCCTGTGAGACCACAGACAGAGGACTAATGAAGAGAGATGAGGGAACCACAATCCTTGGAAAAGGAAGTTGGAGCAATCATCTGGGTATGGGTACACCTCTGTAGTCATAAAACTAAACTTCCTCTCTATGCAAGTTTATACTATTTAGTGGACCTTCTTTACTGTATAAGAAAATGATGTTCTACATCTTGCAATGGTGTACATGCTTGGAAACAACAATCTTTTGCAACTGTGCATTGAATTTGGCTGTAGCTGTGTAATTCTAATTTTTGAAAAATACATATAATCCAGAGTCAAATTATACAGGCATCAATTGATAGATCTATGGGTATAGTTCTGGCTCTTTCACAGTGGCTGAATAGCACTTAAAAGTAATTTAGAATCCATATACTTCCCACTAGAGTTACTGTATATTTGAGGGATTTAAAGTATTACTGCAAAAACAAGTCCTTATATTTTTTTTGAATGTGGAAATGCTACAGGTGACACTTTTAACATAGGTACAAAAAACCATGCAGCTGTCAAATTCGTACTTTACAAAAATTACCAAAATGAAACTGATATTATTCCTGCACTATTGACTTTATTGCCTTTAAAAAAAACTTAGGCTGTCATAGAGAAAGAATGGCCGGCTTTGGATTCCACCCACTTCCTTTCACAAACACCACTATCCTCAGACCAGCTGCCCTTGCCAAAGGTAACATGTCACGGAAAGTTTCTTCATCCTTGGCCTTTGTTCATTCTTTAAGTATCTTGCTATACTTGATGTGATTAATATTGCAATTTATTGACTGAAAAAACATAATTACTTTTAGAAGCCCCAGACTTCCTTTTCATCCCCAGATGTAATTTTTCATGTAGCTTTTGTTTCATTAACTGAATTTACCCCCTTTTTATTTCTTTCAACACTTTACTTCACAGTAGCAAAAAAAATGATGTACCTCAGCTGCAAATTTGGCAGTAGATTAAAAATTGCTAGGTGACACAGTGCATTAAAAAATACTGAAGCCTGCATTATATGGCAACAGCTGAGGATTTTCAGAACAGCTACAGATCATTGAACTGTACTGTCTGATAGCTATTTGATAAGCTTTGAAGTTTTTGCTTTCTTTGTTATGTAATGTGTTCTTAACAATATTTGTGCTTGCAGTAAAATACAGTGAACGGTCATAAACTGAAGACAGTAGTGCTTAATGTATGTTAATTTTTTTTCTCCCATGGGAGTAATTAAATGCAATCCTTACATTCTTTTCTTAAGCACATTTCCTTGGAATGAATTCAGTGATTTCTAATAGATGTGTTTAAGATTTGGGTGCCAGCCCAAATCTTACTACAGCTATAATTTGAATTTATATTGCTCCCAGACCATAACCTACTCATGTCTTAGGTACATGAGGATGGTTGACTTTCTTCCATATTATTGTAAAAATATTGTATCTATGATACAATATAATGGAATGTGTCCATAGGATAGAATTGCACACTTAGCTGGATGTTTCTTTGAAGTTTTCACCAACTCTGCTTATGCTGCAACATAGTTGTTCCCTTAACACACATTTTGGCCTCACAGGGTTCTTTCCTGTGCATGCATATAACTGTCCAATGTTGTCATTGTTTATGAATTTAGATTGCGTGATCTACATGTAGACTTTTTCTCATTGTATATTCTTCTTTAATTGTCTCCGAACATAATTTTTAGTATTGTTTGTCATTGAGTTTTACCAGATCAACTGGAGAATTTAGTCATCATCAGTTCTAAGTATTCCTGAATGTGTCATTCCTTAACCAAAAAACTGTGCCCCATGTTCTGGAAGGTCTACATATCAAACGCCACTAACTGTGACAGGAAGAAGAAAGCAGGTTTTCATGAAGGAAATTTGTGACAGAAATACCTTGTAAAATGCTTTGAAAACTATTTGAACCTTTTAGTTAGTGAAAAAATATGACTGATTGCATCCATATAACTATGGAGAAGTGTGAATGCATTCAGCCTTTGCAATATCACATGTGGCAGCTACCAATGTTCTTTTGGGCCCAGTTAAATGTTTTGGTTTAATCTTTAAAACGTACCTTACTCTGAGACTTCAGTCTTTTGGCAACCTTATCATTTGTATTCCTCAAATCTGTCCCAGTTTCAGGTCCTGTCAATGCAGGGGAGACTTTAGTCACAATAAATTGAGCCTTTGTGGCAGGATAGGAATCATGTGGCCTTCCAGATGTTGTTGAACTGGTACTTCCAACAGCCCTATTAAGTTACTGGTAGCCTGTACATATTTCAAATAAATTAAAGTAAAATGTAAGTCAGCCTTTACTGGTGTTCATGTTGAAACTGAAGTTTGAGAACTATTTGCTTAAACATTTTTCTTCCTTTGTTTACAAGTATAATGAAAATGCAAGATGTGAAGACAAGTCACATCATTTAACGTGGCCTTCACATAAAACCTGGCAGGTTAGGGAAGTACCAAAATCATTCTTGTCGGAAAACAGCCAGATTAGTAACAGGTAAGTGAAATGAACTGCTTTGAATGTTTCTGTCTGTCATTAACTGCATACTGACAAGAACCAGAATAGGCATTGGGAGAGTAATTAGAACTTCTTCTTGTTCCCTTGCTAATTTTAATTCATGTAATTCATTAAGTTTTAAGTGCATGTGATCGTAACTGAAGTGGTACAAATTAAAAGCAGAATGGTAGCGTTTCAATGAATCAGTGTTTACTCATTTTTATTTTAAAGCTCATAAATGTACTAAATGTTCAAGTCCTAAAGTTTTTCTTTAAAAAAAAATAAGTAGGCCTTAAAATGCTGATATCTAAGACAGATAAGTGCAGAAGGGATTCTTCCAGTTTTACATTCCTTTGTAGAAAAATCTTGAAATGTACTTTGAGTAATTGAAATGTAAACATTTCGAGTAGATGTCTGACTTTTATTATTCTCCAAGATAAAGTCATCCTGAAGCATTAAAATAGATTTTACTTCTTTTACTGTGCTAGCTTTCAACATCTTTTGCTTGCTCTCTGCAGGTCAGAGCAGAGAACATTGTCACAGCTGTCCAACGTGAAACCCTCTCAAAAGACATCACTAAGAACAGAAAGAGAAGAAAAAATTGCAGAAGAATGGTATGTTTGGCTTATCCTGGCTATCTTTTAAAATGGTCATTGTATTAGCCTAGAGTTGAAAGTTTCCTTAAAAGTGACACTAGCTTTTTTTTAAAAAAAAAAATAAAATTCTATTTACATTTAAAAGATATTTCAATTATATAAAATAACATTCCAGAAGATCAAAATCGGGAAAATAAAAACATAGAAGAAAAATCAATTGCATTAGTTAAAAGTTTGTATTAAGCCTGACCAAACATCTCAATAAAAGTCAATGTGTACAGTGCATCTACTTATTATTCTTGAATTGCTGCAAGTGTTTTTATGCCTTGTTTCCATTGGTGGAGAAAATTATCTTTTCAATATCAAAGGATTAATCTTTTAGCAGTTCAAACCATTGGCCATTTGTTAATTTCTGAGAAACAGGTAGATAATTCAAATGAACATAAATGTCCCTGAATATCAAGGTACTTTCCAAAACCAATTTTTTTTGTGTGCTTACTTCATTTCATAATAGATCTACTATGAGACAACTCCAAAACATCTCTGTTAAAGACGTATTAGCACTATTACATCTCCAACAATTTGCTGATTTAGAAAGCCCTTTCTCGAAACAAACATTGTGGCAACCAGTATACCTGAAAGAGCCATTTTTGTTGTCTAGGATGTAGGTTGAGATCTGTTTATAGATGTTAAAACTGACAGCCATTTATGAGTCAAATCAAATCAAATCTTTATTGAGAGACCATCAGTCATATCAATATATCTTACACCAATAAAACGGAATGAAGTAAAATATAGTAGGATAGAATGTAATATGATATAATCAGATAATCACATGATCAATTCATCATCATCTGGTGACTTTAAAATTGGTTTAAAACAGTGTGTCAGAATTTGATATTCCAGTTCTCTGTTCCATCCTTCCTGTTATTCTCTCATGCCATATGTATTTATAGATAGATAGATAGATAGATAGATAGGTAGGTAGGTAGGTAGGTAGGTAGATCCAAACCAACAAAAGATAGATGGATGGATGGATGGATGGATAGATACATAGATAGATAGATTGATAGATAGGGTAGATACGGTATTTACGGTAGATACAGTAGATATGGTAGATAGTTGGCTATTCGGCATCCAGTGTTTTATGTCATCTTGTGCAATTGTGCAAAGGTCATCTTAATTTCTGCAAGAAAATATTAATGGAACATTATGGAGGATTGTGGCTTAAGCCATAGCATCTGCATATGTACTTCATCTATGGTGGTGTCCCTGAACATATACATTTAAAAAAGCTACACATGGTTCTTCATGTGCATCTGAATTTTTCAGGCGCTGTTCTTCTTACCCAGCATTTGATATCCTTGTAAAGACACCTCCAAATGCAAGAGATATGCCAAAGTAATCTCCAGTGTAGCCTAACTGAAAGGGAAATTGACAGCCTTTCTGCCTGTGCATATAACACCTTATGCGTGTAAAAAGGCTCTATGGGTATGAGCTGTGTTGTTTAACACATTCCAACTAACAAGATATCTTCTCTTTTAGGGGTTTTAAAGATGTTTCTACTGCACAGTTGATGATGAGGAGAGCTCATAAAATGAAAGAGAAGAAATCTAATTCCCAAAAAATTGGTGAGCAAATATCTCTTAATTATATGCTATAATTTACATCTCAAAAATAGATGCAGCAACTTGACATCTCTGCTTTTAAGAAAGAAAAATGCAGGGAGACATTCATTTTTTTAAAAGTGGTGAATTCAGTTTGTAAAACGACGCAACATTAGTTGATTGATATGTCATTCTACCAATATGTTGTCTTTCTCCCACCAAGAGTCAAGTTTTGAAAACTAATAGTTCAAGAAGCAGTTTTGACTAAGTGTCTGCACTCTTCCCAATTCCTTTTTTTTGCCTCATATTTTTTATTCAGTCCTGAAGAAAGTGGTGTGTGTATATATATATCAAAGAAAAACATAAAATTAATAAGATGTGTGATTATTGTTAACATCAGCAATCTAGACAGAACAAGATAATTTTTGCAAGATAACTTTTCCAGAGTCTACAAAATTGCTCTGAGAGATGCCCATATACAGCAGCATAGGGAGTCTTGTATACTTACAGTATTGTCGGTTAGTTGTTACTAATTTTTTTGAAAGCTGCTGTTTTAACTTTCAAACATAGATTCTAGGGATGTCTTAAAATACTTTTAGAAGTTTTCAATGTGCTTAGAAACGTGTTTTTTTTTTTAAAGTATTGTTTCAGTTGGTTTTATTGCTTCATTGCCTTATGGGCTAAGAATTGATACAAAAATACTTCAAATAAATAAACAATAAAATAAATAATTAGGTGACCAATGACTGTTTGCTATTAAATTAACTTTTTAATTGTCTGATAACATCTAAGATGAATAAAATGTATATTCCTAAAAATACTTTTTTGTTCTTGATTGTTTAAAAATGGTAGATAGTTCAAATAAAATATCCTTTTAATCCAGTCAGGTACCTTTGTCAGGAGACTACCACTTATGAAATCTGGAGTTTAATACTTTGGAATGCTAGATATAATTGCTTGCTGAAAAACAATACCTAATCAGAATATAACTTTTCATTGAAATATTATTTGCTTAATGAGATTTCTACACTATCCTGATTGCATAAATGCTAAATAAGGTAGTCTTAGTTAAAGTTTATTTTTTCATGGCTATGGAGAAGTAATAAAGGGTTATCACTACTTATGCTTAGATATTCATAACATATTACAAATGGGATATTTTTGCAGATTGGTATTACTAAAAGGTCTGAATATTTATGTACCAGAGAATCATGTTCTGTTGTTTAGAACTAGTCTTTTCATTAAAGCCATATTGTAATGTAATAATAATAACACTTTATTTGTATACCGCCCTATATTCCAGGAGGGAGTCAGGGCAGTTTCCAAAATATAAGGCAAACATTCAATTGCCAGAAATAAAACCAGACAATAACATCAAAATAAACACATTTGGAAATATAACACAACCTAATTTAACAAACAAAATAACATCTAAAAGCATAACATTCCAAAATCCTGTTGAAACACATTAAAAATAAATATATTAAAATATGAAAAACCTTGTCTAGAACCTTCATATTTATAAACAATAATGCTCTTTGTAGATTTAGGAAAGAGTATTTTCTAATAATGTAGAGATATTCACATGAAAAGACCTGGGGATCTATATCGAGTAGATGTTTTAGAGTTTTTCATGTAAAATGAAGATATTCAAGAGCATTGACTTTGTTTCTTAAGATGTACATTGGAAAAAATGAATGTGCCCTTAATATAAGCTCATAGCCTCCGATATTTATAGTGAATTGGATTTATACTTAATCACACTTATACCATATTGCTTGGAAACAGCTCCTGTTGATTTTAATAGATGTACTTTTAGGCATAATTAAATGTGGATCCAACCTGCCAGTGTGATCCCAGTATGATATTTTGAGTATTATTTGGATCTTGAATACTGGAAAGACAACAGTGCTCTTTCTGACCCCTTTTGTACTTTACTATTAATACATTATGTCTTATTCACACAGTAATTGGTTCAAGAGTAGAGGTTTAATTGTGAAAAGGTTTTTGGGGAAAGAGTGACATGAGATTTAAAATGCACCAACCCTTTCTTGTGGCTAAATCATGTGTGCTTTTTAGAAGAGTAATCTTGTCAGTGTGGCAAAGAAAAAGAATATAGAGGGAACCCTAAAGGAGTGCATACAAGTTCATTGATTCCCATGGCCTCCCACCCTGTTCTATCACACTGTTTAAAGGGGGGGGGGCTTATATCTGGCCTCCAGCTGGGTCTTCCACATGTGTACAAGTTGGTGGCCCACATACGATTTGCAATTAATGGAACTCATTGGAGTTTATCATCTTGTCTCCATATGTGGACTGTTTTTTGTTCCTAGCGATTAATCCAGTATTAGATAGTTATTTCTTAAAATGTATCAAAGTTCACTTTTCTGTTTTTGCTGTCTGTAAAGGACTTCTGAATGTTCTAGTATTAATAAGATTAGTGTAACCTTTTGTTATGTGATTTCACATCCTCTACCGTGCTGATTTCTTAATTTCATGAAAATACTATCAGTATACAATCAAAGTGCTGTTGTAGTTTGAACATCAGCTGTAAGCAGCATGTCACTGATTAAAATTTCAGTTCAGTCCTAATTCCAATAGACTGGGTAGTCTTATTGAACCTCATCCGTCATATGTAATAACAATGTTGGCCATTAGACATTTGGATAGATTGTTGAAATAATGTGTGTAATATGATTTAAACATTTAAGAGTATCATTGTATAAATTACTAATTTCATTTTTAATTACAAATGTTGCTAAAGCACATTCAGATTCCATTAATTCCTGGCTACTGAAAGCGAATAAAAATGTATTAAGAGTTATTATAGATTTTTGCTTGACTGAAATTCCAAGTTTATCTTCTTATAATTAATTAGTAATTGGAATTATTTTGCCCTCAGACTATTGAACTCCAACTAGATAGGATGGCTCCTGTTTGACTAAAAGCTAAAAGTTGTAATCCAACATCTAGGATGCTACATGTTCCTCACCTCTGCATAATACAATCTGATATGCTCAGTCAAGCCTTTCACATTGAACTGCACTTAAAATGGTAAAAGTGCCTTATTCAGAAATCCAAAATTTCTGTACTTCAAAATCCAGAATTGTCCACAAGGATGTCCAAGTTAGTGATAATTTTGCTTTCTGAGAGTTTAGTATATACATTTTTTTTCATGCACCAAACTATTAAAACATGGTTTATAAAATTATCTTGAAGCTATACGTATAAGGTGTACATGAAACATACATGAATTCCATGTTGAGATTTGAATCCCTTCTTCAGAAGATGGCATTATACCCATATGTACAAATGCAGATATTTCCAAAAAAAAAAATCAATACCCAAAACATTTTTAGTCCCAAGCATTTTAGATAGTGGATATTCAACCTGTATTGAAATATGAATTGTAAGACATACACTATTTTTTTGTTTATATCTATTAAAAAGCGCCTGTGATTCTAATTCTAAAATTGGGGGGGGGTAGTGCATCTTAGAACTGAAGAAATAAAATATTTTGCAGCACCAGTAAATTTCTCAACAGAGCATGCAGTTTCTTATTGTAGACGTGTTCCTGCATATTTAATGTCTCTTGTGTGAATTATTTCTATTTCTTGGCTATGGGAGCTATTTTTTGATTGATGTGTTCTTAAAATATATATACCTCCTTTCTGTAACATAGCATTCAAAAACAGACTAAAATATAGTCCACATTAAATATGAATGTCCCATATGAACCCATCTGTTCCAGCAATTAATATTTGGAAGTGTTTATTGCAGTTGTTTCCTTTATGATACAGTACACGGTTGGGGGGGGGGGGAGGGCAGTTAATAGTCATAGCTGGAGGGGCTTACCTGTCTCCCCATATAATGCTTTTTACATACTATACTGTATAACAATTATGTGTAGGACTTTTGAGGAAGCTGCTAAAAATCCGATCTTTCTATTTTTGAATGTTGCTACTTATAATGGTTATGTTGGCTTTAATGTTTTATATTTTTAATCTACCATATGACAAATCATCCATATAACAAATAGGAGGGAATCATGAAGCATTCTAGATGTTGCAGTCACATTGCACTGTGTTCAGGGTAGGTAAACCAAAAATAAAATATGGAAAAGGTGAGAAAAATGTACGAATCCCTGGTTTTGTACCAAACACCATATAGATTCCCCGTGTCTTGCTTTCATCATTATTCTGCTTACATTTAGAGCCACAGGTAGCTAAGATCTTTGCTAATGTTTTGACAGTTTGTATAATAAGTAGCATCCTCTTTGATGTAATTTACCAAAGCTCTGGGTATGTGCAAAAGAACTGTGTGGTGAGGGTTTCTGAAGACAATATTTCAACTGCCTGCAAGGTGGCTTTGACAGCCAGCTTCTTAGGAAGGAAGGACAAGACGTGGTCCATGAACCACATGAAACCCAAGGCTGTATTTGCAACTCTCAAGAGTGCCCATTCCTTCCCTCTCTCTAAGTCAGAGATCTTTCTCCAGGTGGATCTGAAATCACTGAGAGCTGCTTTGGGCTATTTTGCTACATTTCGAAACCTTCTGGGTTCTATTGGCTATTTTAAGGCAAAAAAAGCAGTTCCTCTATTTGAGGGTGGGGCACAAGGTAATAATGATGGTGTATCCCCCCCCCCCCATCCTTGGTAATACCTATAACTGGTCTGAGAGGATTTTTGGAGAGAGGAGAAAAGTTAGAATGTTGGTTGTGAAGAGAGGCTGTAGCCATTTTAAAGACCACGCTACATTTTGGACTAAATCCAGCCATATTACTTTCAATGGAAATAATTTCTCTTTGCTTCTAAATTGGTTGATCTCTATTAGGCCTTCTGTAGTTAGTATATCACTGAAGCACTCTTCATTTCAGAGGTGACATTCCTTGCTTGTACTGTAGAATATTGTTCAGCTCATATACTGGCAACAAACCTAAGAGAATATTGTTCAGCTCATATACTGGCAACAAACCTAAGCTCATAGTAGGAAAAGAGTGACCCAGATCATTTGTATATCTGCATGGTTTTATCAAGCCTGTCTTTGACAGGGTCTTAAAGTTTGCATGAAGGAAAATTAGATTCTGGCAAGTACCCAACTCTTGTTGCCTTTATCAAGCGGAAGGGTTCAAGTTAGTTTTCCATATGTGCTGCAGACAAGTACGTGCTGTAGACAACCAGTGTCTGAGTACTTGCTAGACCAGTGCTGTCAGGTAATGGCTCAGAGGGCTGTTCTGCTTTAATCCATTACAGTTTTGAATGCTTGTTCAAGCCGTTGTGGCCACAGTTTAACCATACCAAATCTGTGCTGTGATTTATTCATCTACTGTGTCCACACCAAGTGCTTTCCTCTAATATGAGATAATAAGAAAAGTGTGGGCGTGATACTAAAACATTTTGTAGTGAAGGAGAATTTGCAAAATGTCAAAATATTTCCAAGTATATAGAATGCCTAACTCTAATTAATCAGCCACTCATAACATGTCTCTTTGCTTTAAAACACCAGTTGGCAGATAGGACATATGTTCTTCAGTTTACCAAACTTTTTTGGTAGATAGAATTTTTAGTTCTAAATCTCAAGTAAAGCAATTCTAATTTTTTTCATAACAAGCAAACCACTACTTCCTAAGTCTTCTGCCTTGATTCAGCAAGGACAAAAGATCAGCCATTTTGTTTTTCCACGTTCTCTCTCACAGCTTCTAGGAAAGTTCTGTCAACATATCAAGTAAACGGGCACAAACAGACTGTCCTATCACCCAATTAATAAGCGTATCAACTATTGGCTGCATTATTCTCCATAAACGCCTTCTAAGTTGGTGGCCATCGTCGTGAAAAAGTCTAGTTTAACAGTATGTGTAGAAGTTCTTTTTGTCTAGTCTGAATCATCCATTATTTTCCTCATATCATGACAATTTTCTAAAATTATGTTATGTTTCCCCTCACTCTTTTTCATTAGAAAAGCCAAAACTTGTCCAGATTATTTGGGTTGCCCATTTTGAAGTTTCTTAACAACCAGCAGAATTTCTAGTAGTAATAGATTGACAAATTGTTCATTAAGATATTACTGATAGAGTAATTATTATTGGTAGAGTGGTGTTTTGATACTGTGAAAGAAATACAAAGCGTAGTTTATTCTGTCTCAATAGCTTTTGGACTACTTGGCAATCATCAACACTTTTTAAAGACATTGATCTTAACTGCAAAAATAACTTGTTCGGTATTGAAGTATATAAAAATACCATTTGTTATCTTTTTTTAATTTTTGGCACAAAATTTAACAATCATAATGTGATTTCACAAATGGTAGTCCTCCATTGGTTGGAGTCAAATGCCAACAGCAAAAACATTCTTCTTCATCCCATCCCATCCAGTCCATTTTTCATGAAAGGTAGGTGTCCAGCATTATGATCCAGAGCTACCAATGCCATTGAGCAGCTGATGGAGCCTTTCTCTCTTAGTATCCCTTTCCTGATAGAAGAGAGATTGGGTGAATAGAGATATCAACTGCTGACTAAAACTGGAACTTTATAATCCTAATGCTGTGCAACACCAAAAAGATTCATGCTTTAACACACTTACCAGGGGAAGCTGAAACTAAGTGCTGAGGGACATGGGTCATTCTATTGATTTCATTTAAACTAAGGTCTAATGTAGTGTTGGGGGACTAATTAAGTCGAAAGGTGAGAGTGCTGTTGGCTCCACCTATATATTTATTTACAATGATGTAGTGTCGAACCATGAGGAAGCCTTTTATGTGCCACGCATTTTGTGTGTTCAAGAGGCCTTAATTAGCTTAAATGAAGACAGATCAGTGATTTTTTTCTGTATAACAGTCATGTAAGTCAACTATATGTACAGTGTATAATGTCGCAAAATGAGGATCTCCCCTTTCAAACAGATGGTTAGTGCTGATATGTCTGGTATCACTGATCACTTTCCCCCGCCCTTTCAAGAAGACCACAAGGAGCTTATAGAATAGACAGTTCAGGACATTTCATGATCCAGTTTCTGGATGCAGTTTTTTTCCCTAAGGGGAAGTGTATTATCATCTTTTTATATTGTCAAAGGCAAAGTAGAAAGATGGCTATGCATAAAAGCGTATTTTTATAGGCATATTACACTTTGCTTATTTGGGCAATTGTCTCCTTTATAGCATACTTTTTAAAAATTGATTTAATCCATTACAGGTTTTCATTAGCTTTAGCACCAGCACATTAGCACAAAAGCAGATTTTAAAATCTTCAGGGTTGAGTTCTGAAACATATCTTTTCTCCACATCCTCTGCCTTCTTTACTAGTTGTTCAGTTACAGAGTTTACAGCCGACCTCTACTTTTCTCAATAGGAAGTGCAGTTGCCAAGTAAAAGACTCAAATGTTAATTCAAATATACAGATTGTAATGGACATTTTGCTTTATGTTGCTAACTGGTTCATGGAATAATTGAGCTACAGAATAATTGTTTGAAATATGCCACATAAGTCAAAGTGCTTTTTAAAAAGAAACGAAAACCTTTTAACTCTTTCATGTTAGAAACAGTATATTTTTCCTTCCTAATGTAAAACCTACAGAAGATATTCTGTTTCTTTTAATAAATGGCTAAAAGGCGAGTGCTTCTTTTAGCGATTGAATGAGCAAGATCTGACCTTTTGATTTTAACTTGTTCTTGTCGTCTAGACCCAGCTGTGCGCCTGGCGTTGTTCAAAAACAATGAAAATAAACATCCCCCTGTGAAACCACCAAAGAAGGCGCAGACTGCAAAAACTGGTCACTTTGAAGGTATGCACAGGAGTTTCATTTTATGTTTATCTTTTTGCTCAGATCTTCCAAAACTCCGCAAATCATGCTGATGGATGGATCAGTTTCCCTAAACTACTTTGCTTTGGGTTAATAGTGACACAAAAACTTTAATCCTGATAATCCAAATCTGCTGGTGATAGATTCATGCATTCTTGTTCTCGCTCTCATTCTTTTTGGCTCACTCAGGTAGACATTTGGTTTCTCTGAAAACCAAAGTTCGATCTTAATATAAAATATATTTCCTTTATTTCTTCAGAGTCCAAAGTTGGAAAGGTAGAATTTAACATCAACATCAAGCAAGCACACATGTGTTATCTATTAAAGGGGTTGCTAGTTTTGAAAGGGGATGCCCTAGGAAGTGAAACAATTAGAAGATTTTTTTAGTTTTCCTTAAACAGGAATATATCAAGGTAGTGAAAAAAATATAAGGAATAAGACATCTAAGATTTTTGACTGTTACTTATCATTTTGACTGATAGAGAATCATTAATGTTAAAATGAATTCTGGCATAAACTAGAAAAGGAATAAAGGGAACAGTATGCACAAAATTATAAGTGGCAGCCATATATGCAAGGATTTATGATGCTCTGTTGATAATCATACGTGACTAACTGGTTTGGTTAAACTTATTTTCATCTTACATACTGTTTGTATTTCAGATTTTCAGGGTTCAAATTTTTGTCTGCTTCTAGTAACATACATAATGGAGGAAATAAAATTGTGCTTGTATTGTACTGTGAAAAGTTCTTTGAATAAATGCAAGTAAATTCATTTTAAATTGAAATTTAAATGTGCCAAAATAATTACTTTGAACTGACATCTAGTTCTGGCCCTTTTTATTTTCAGTATTTCAAATTTTGCAGGATGGTAACCCCAAATACAATAAGAGAACAAAGTTAGCCTGCCAAGCAGATTAGTGTCTCTTGAGTTTAAATATGGTGTGTATATTTTTGCCTTCTATAAATGTAATACTTCTTTCTCTTTTAGGCCAGATAGGTCTTTTTACTGTACCATGTAACATTAGTTTAAAAGTCCTCTAAGACTTAAGGAAAAAGAACCACGATTCTTTTCCACATCTCTATGTTATTATCCCTCTTTGTGTATGTTCATGTTTGTTACTTAACAGAATAACATAAAATGAATATATATGTCTATGAAGTGGCATTGGTTTGTGTATAGATTCTTTAGTTGTTCGGGCACAGCCCCACGTAAGCCGCTCCGAGTCCCCTCAGGGGAGATGGGTGCAGGTTAGAAATAAAGTATTATTATTATTATTATTAGTTTGAGTAGGTAATGTAAAATGTATTAACTGTGGCCATAAATGGTTGCACACATCTTATCAGAGAATCTTCAAAAAGCCCAAGAGTGTACATTTTTACACCTATATTTCTGTAATGATAGTACAAGCAAGATACTGAATTCCTTAAGACTTATGAGCACGTAGAAGTAGCAAGAGAGATTAATGTTCCCATGTTAATATAATATTTCATTATATTAGATTAAATGTTTTGAAATCCTTTTGTATAGTGCACATTCTTGTCAGTGCCGTTTTTGGCACAATTTTATGTGGTTTAGTCCAAGAGAAACAGCTGTTCAGTAAGCATGGTATAAGTGAAATGCATTGTTCTTACATGCTTTTTATCAGACGTCATTCTTGTAATTGCTTAAAAACATTTTTTATTTTTGCTACATGACATCTTCTAGTATAATTGACAAGGTGTCCTCTAAATGAATTGGGTTATTCACCCCTTTTACAAATGTCCAAAGTGTTATTTTTTGGCATCTTCTTTTTTTACAGAAGATACTTTTTTTACAGAAGATACTTTTTTTACAGAAGCTACTAAAGTTATTCTTATTGTTTTGTGCTAATTATTTCAGACTTATGGCGATCTTAAGACAAACCTATCTTGGGGTTTTCTAGGCAAGATTTTTTCAGTGTGGTTCGTCTATGGCTAGAATGTGATTTGGCCAAGGTGACCCAGTGGAATTCTATTGCCAAATGGGAATTTGAACCCTGGTCCTCCAGAACCCTAGACAAAAATTACTGTATCACACTTGTGTAGAGTCAATTAAATTGGTCTTAATTTTGATGCAGTTCTATTTAATTTTACTTATCCAAAATTATCCATTATTTATTTATTTCTCGCATTTATATCCCGTCACTTCTCAACCCCCAAAGGAGAACTCAGGACGGCATTACAATTAAGCCCCACTAGAGGTTATTACAAAATTACAATAATAAAATCGCATATTAAAACATCACATCATAAAAACAATGCATAGTTAAAAACCATACAAAAATTGAACATTGATTGATTGATTGATTGATTGATTGATTTTATTATTTATGAGTCGCCCTCCACGTCAGTGCTCCGGGCGACTTACACATAAAACACATAAAAGAGTTCAATAGTTAAAAGCTAAAAGAATAGGAAATTAATTAAAATAGTTCCAGTAACTCAGGCTAAGTCTGGAGAGTGTCCTTAGCCATAAGCCTTTCGGAAGAGCCAGGTCTTCAGTGGGGTCAGGAACTGGGGCATGTCCCGGATAGCTCTCTGATCCGCCGGCATCAAGTTCCAAAGAACAGGGGCCGCGATGGAAAAGGCTCTCCGTCTCTTGTGGTGTCAAGGCGGGCCTCACTCACACCTGGGATGCGGAGAAGGTCCCTGTTTCCTGAACGCGGCGACCTTAAATGAGCTGGTTCGGACAAGCGGTCTTTTAAATAAGCTGGGCCGGCGCCATGGAGGGCCTTAAAGGTAAGCGACAAGATCTTGTGGATGGCTCTGAGCTTGACTGGCAGCCAGTGCAGGCGCTGTAGAGATGGCGCGATATGGCATCTCAGTGGTGTCCCGGTGAGGAGTCTGGCGGCTGCATTCTGCACTAGCTGGATTTTACGAGTGGTTGACTGCGGCAACCCCACGTACAAGGCATTACAGTAGTCCAGCCGTGATGTCACTGTGGCATGGACCACCGTAGCCAGCGCATCTGATGGAAGGTAAGGTGCCAGTTGACGTGCCTGGCGTAGGTGGAAAAAAAGCTCCTTACTTGTCGCAGCAACCTGGGCCTCCGGGGCCGGGATCAGCGGCTCTCCCTCAAAGAGAGGCAGTGGAATGGGTGGCTCTGGGCGTCCCGGCCATAGAATCTCAGTCTTTGATGGATTGATCTTGAGTTTGTATGAGCGGAGCCATCTGGTCACTGCCTCTAGTCCTTGTCTGAAATTCTCAGGCACCGATGTTACGCCTGGCTCAAGCTTCAGCAGAAGCTGAGTGTCATCTGCATATTGGTAGCACCCAAATCCAAAACTTCTGGCTATGCTTGCCAAGGATTGGACATAGATGTTAAAAAGCGTTGGTGACAAAATGGCGCCTTGGGGACTCCACAGTCCAGGGTGGATTTCTTGACACTTGGCCTCGCCACTCAACACGCTGCGAGCGGCCCCGCAGGAAGGAATCGAACCAGGCCAAAGCTGTGCCTTGAATCCCAATGGCTGATAGTCGCCGCAACAGCAAGTCATGGTCCACCGTGTCGAACGCCGCGGTGAGGTCAAGCAGCACCAGGATAGCCGAACCTCCCTTCTCCAATTGGCGGCGGATGTCGTCCGTAATGGCCACCAGGACGGTCTCGGTCCCGTGTCCGGCGCGGAAACCCGATTGGCAGGGGTCCAGGCTTCCTGAGGTTTCCAGGAATTCCTGTAATTGGATCGCTGCTGCCCGTTCAATCAGTTTCCCGAGGAAGGGTAGGTTTGAGACCGGACGGTAGTTCGCCGGCGCTGCTGGATCCAGATTCGCCTTCTTCAGCAGCGGGCGGACTCTAGCCTCCTTCAGCGCATCGGGAAAAACTCCCAGCTCCAATGAGTGATTTATCAACCCTGTCAGAGTGGCCGAGAGGCTCCCCCGCACAGGACTTAATCAGGTGGGACGGGCATGGGTCTGTAGAGCAGGTGGTTGCCCTTGCTGCGGCCAGGATTTGATTAATCTCCTCTGAATTCAGGGCCTTGAACTGGTCGAGTTTCAAGCTAGGCGATGGAGCTGGGTTCTTACCCATCCCGCTCCTCTCCTCAGGTATAGAGGGTAAATCACGCCTAAGGGCAATTATTTTCTCAGTGAAGAAAACTTGAAATTCTTCCGCTGAGATAGCTGAATTTTCATTGTCTCTCGGCAGTGAGTTGGGCATAGCTAGGTCTCGAACGATCTTAAAGATCTGTGCTGGGCGCGATCTTGCCGCCGCTATTAAGGAGGAGTTATAGGTCTTCTTGGCCTCTTTGACCGCCCGTTCATATGACCTGCGCATGTCTCTGAAGGCTGATCTCGACGTCTGAGTTGGTTTCCGATGCCACGCGCTCTCCAGCTGCTTCCGCCGCCGCTTCAGCAGTTGCAGGTCGTCCGTGAACCATGGAGAATGGACTCTTCGTGGCCGGATCAGGCATCTGGGGGGCTATTTGGTCGATGGCTTTCGACAAGACTGTATTCCATCTGTCCACCCGTTGATTCAAGGTCCCACCGGGAACTTCCATCGGCTCAATGGCTGCTGCGAAAAAGCTGGGGTCCATATGCTTCTTCTGGTGTGCCAGTATGGGTTTTGGCTCTGGCCTTGCTGGTAGGGGGGATTCTGATGTCGACCTTCAGAGTGAAATGATCCGACCAGGGACCTTCGTTGTTACTTGCTGCGTAACCCTCAACCCGTACCCAAAGATTAGGTCTAAGGTATGTCCGGCCTGGTGTGTGGGGCCGGACTCCATCAAAATGAGACCTAATGTGTCCATGGATCGGATGAACTCCTTCGCTAGGGGGGATGGCATATTAGCGTCTGCATGGATGTTAAAATCTCCCAAAACAATGAGTCTTGGGAATCTAAGTGTCCAATCCGCGGCAAGATCGAGCAGATTGAGTAAGCTCTCCTTCGGGGTCCCGGGGGAGCGATAGATTAGAAGAATCGCTAAGCACTCCTTAGCTTTTAGGGTGATTCCCAAACATTCCATGCCCGTGATATTCGGGGCCTGGATAACTGTCACCGGGATGTCATCCCTAGCTACTATACCCACTCCTCCTCCCCTACCACCAGTTCTCGGTTGATGGAACATCCGAAACCCGGAGGGACAGCTCATGGAGAGGTATAGTGTCTCCATTCTGTGTCCAGGTCTCCGTGATGCAGTTAATATCTGCATCTTGCTCTATGATGAATTCATTCAAGGTGGCCAACTTGTTCCGTATCGATCTGGCGTTGAGGAGCAGGAGTGATGAACAGGTGGGAGGTGGTGTCGGGGAGGGGCTTTGTTGGGGGACGGGTTGCAGGAAGGGGGATGGGTGGTGCTTCCTACTATTCCCATGGTTCCTAATTAGAGGTCGGCCCTTGAGTCCAACTTTCCTTCTACCTGTAACTGTTGGGATTTTTTCTCCGCAGGTTGATGGACTCGTAGAGGGAATGTGGATAATGGTTGACAGTTTTCCGCCTTTGGCCCAAGATCTTGAAGGGCATCCAGTTTGCGGCAGACCCCGTGAAAAGGGGGAGTCGCCGTAGCAGGTGGATTGTCCATATCAGAAGGCCTTAGGGGCTTCATAGTTGTAATCTTGTCGCACTCTATAAATTGGTTGATCGGCTTGGAGGTCGAACCGGTCCGAACTTCCTTCTCCGGACGGCTCTCCTTCCGGCCAAAACCCACCCCCCAGAAGGTCCGTGAGCGAAACGACCTCTTCCGAGTCTCGTTAGCTTCCCTCTCCTCCTCGGGCCATAGGGAGCCATGTTCTTACAAGGATGGCCACTCTGGCGGCGGCCAGCTCCTACTTGTGAGCCAGCGATGTTCTCCCCTCTATCCCGCGAGGGGGGGCTCCGGACATCTGGCTAGGGGCCAGAATGATCTGATCGCGCTGGTCCGGGCAATAAGTGGAGGCAAACAGGGGGCCAGACGTTGGGGCCTTGAGTTGAGGGCCGGGCTTCCATTATTTGTGGTTTCCACGTGCCCTAGGATACTGGTATCCACAGGGACTCTAGACTGAGCCGTTTTTGGGGATGATGGCTGGTGTAGTGAACCGGTGGCTCGGCTGCGCCTCATCTGAGCCCGTCTTCGTCTGGCCTGGCCTGGTCGATTCTTTTTTAGCCTCTTTTGGTTATTGTCCAGTCACGTAGGGTGTTGGCGCTCAATCAGGGACGGCAGATCCGCTGGGAGGCGCCTGGGCCGTTCCCTGGGGCCTTGCCAGGATCTGGGGAGATGCAGGGTCTGGGAGATGTTTAGTGCCTCTGATGGAGAGCCAGAGGGCTGTAGCTGCTCTGGCAGGCTCTGATGGTCAGTGCTAGGCATATCTGGACCCAGTAATGTACATGCCAGGGTCTGGGAGATGTTTAGTGCCTCTGATGGAGAGCCAGAGGGCTGCAGCTGCTCTGGCAGGCTCTGATGGTCAGTGCTAGGCATATCTGGACCCAGTAATGTACATGCCAGGGTCTGGGAGATGTTTAGTGCCTCTGATGGAGAGCCAGAGGGCTGCAGCTGCTCTGGCAGGCTCTGATGGTCAGTGCTAGGCATATCTGGACCCAGTAATGTACATGCCAGGGTCTGGGAGATGTTTAGTGCCTCTGATGGAGAGCCAGAGGGCTGCAGTTGTTCTAGCAGGCTCTGGTGGTCAGTGCTAGGCATATCTAAACCCAGTGATGTACAAGCCAGGATCTGGGAGGTGTTTAGAGCCTCTGATGGAGGGCCAGAGGGCTGCAGCTGCTCTGGCAGGCTCTGGAGGTCAGTATTAGGCACATCTGAACCCAGTGATGTAAGCAGAAGGGGTGGGGCTAAAGACGCCGAGCAAAATGAGCTCGGCGCCATGTTGGGGCCTGCCACCGACACCCTCCCTGCCAAGGATAGAGACCTCTGAGGGCCCAAAGCCCTCCATGGGCTCCACCACGGGAGAGCCGCCAGCTCCCTGTCCTCTACGGCTGGTGGGCTCCCGGCTGTAGCACCGTCCAGGGCAGCCTGAGAGGCTTGTTTGCAAGGTGCTGGGGGTTCCTTCTCCTGCTGCTCTACCAAGAGGTGCGGCCCTCCCGAGGGGCCTGGGATCAGTTCGCCCCAGGGGCCAGCAGGCGGCTCTCCTACCTCTCCTCCCTCAAGGTCCGCCGATGTCAGATCCCGGCCTGTACCACCTGGAAAGGAGCTGGGGCAGCGGGGGGACAGGGGAGGCGTCCAGCTCTCCAGCTTCTCCCAGCCGGGCGACCAGCCGCTCAGCCAGCCGACCGAAGGCGAGAAGGAGGGAGGTGAGTCCACGTATCGAGTCTTGCAGGCCCCAAGGATCGATCTGGGCCCAGGCCCCGTCAGCTCCAACGGGGGAAGGCTCGGCTGCCTCCCACTGGATGGCAGGAAGGGTGGGGGGCTCCAGTTTCCACTCCCCCGGTTCCACGTCTGCGCCCAGGCCCGGCCAGGGGACTGGGGACTGTGGCAGATGGGTCCTAAGGATGGTCCTCCTTGGCAAAGCGGCGGCGCCTGAGCCTGCCCGGATCCTGGCTGCTAGGGCCGACTCCAGGCCGACCTCCAGGACGGCCTCCGCTTCGAACTGTAGGGCTTCCAACGGGAGTGAGGGGCCCACCAGCGATTCCCCCAGAGGCCAAGGGCTCACCCCGAAATTATGGAGGTCACCCTCTCTGCCAGGGGTGCCAGGGGTAGTTAGCCTCACCAGCGAAGGTGTTGAGCCGGTGGAACCGATAGAGTGCCCAAGGCCCCAGCGGAGCTCAGCGTTTCTGCTGCTGCTCAGCGCGGCCATCTTGATAAAAAACCATTCTCAACAGTCATATCACCATTGCAATTTGTCCCTGAAAGTGCTGCTACATCTATTGCTCAAAAGCCTGGTCCCAAAACCATCTACTCCCAACAGAAGAAATGAGTAACATGATCCAGTTCATTGGGGGGAAACACCCACGACTATTACAAAAAGAGCCCGGGAGTGTTTGCTCACTAAACATTGAAGTGGCCATGGCAATGTTCTTAACACAAGTTTTGTGTTAGTTTAGTTTTGTACAGCTATCTAAATCTAAGTTATTGGTGATATGCTTCAACATAACATATTTGTTCAACCCTATAAAAACAATGTTAGTACTCAATTATGGAATCAGATCCCAATTTTGACATTGGGACAAAAAAACAACATATTGACAAAATGTAGGCCTCTGGCTCTAACACTGTCATTTTTCTTGCCCTGATGAAGAAACCAGTGGAACTTCAAAAACATACATGACATATTTTGTGCATTTTGGTTAGTCCAATAAAAGTATGACTGTTGTGTGGATTTTAGATGTTGGTACACAACATCTAAGGTGATTAGGAGAATCACGTGCGCATTTAAACCCCACAGGGACATCTGTAGTCTGTAGTTCCCTCTCTCATGTCAGCTTTTTTTCTCTTCTCGTCCTGTTTTTTTTCTTACCTCCCAGTTTTCTGTGGGCTGGAAATTTTTTACTCAAGTTAAAAAAAATTCAGATGCACCTTTTTGCATTCTTCCCCCCTTCAGAAATTAGTTTGGTTGTAGTGCCCAGGGATTGTTGGTTTGGAATAACATGGCTTTACAGTTACCTCCATGAAGAATATTGCCTGGTACTACCTTTGATCTGCTTTGCTGTCAGATATTCAGGCATTCTAAAGCACAAATCTATTTTTTTTTCTTTGTGGTGTCTGAATACACACATGTGGAGTGACTGCGCCTGCAACAGCAGCAGCAGTAGCATCGCTGATCCTGCCAGAACCAGCGTTCCCACTCTCGACACGCTTCGGGTAACGGGCAGTCTTGGCGTTGTGTTTGACGTGTCCCCGGACGATACCATCTCCTCATTCGGTACCGATGCCGTCGACATGCAGCTGCCTACTTTCTTCCTCCCCACACGTCTGTCCCCCCATCCAGTCTTCGGGGACCGTCTGGTCCATTTCATCGATGCCTGATGACTCATCACTTCAGATGCATGGGTGCTCAAGGTTGTCGAGAACAGCTATGCCTTAGAGTTTGAAGAGCTCCCACCGACGGGGTTCGTAATCGACACCGAGCCCTCCTCACCAATCTTGAAAGAGGTCGACACCTTGCTTCAAAAAGTCGCAATTTCACCCTCTCCGGCATGCTGCGACAAGCGGGCTTTCTTCTCTCGGTACTTCACCATACTGAAACCCAACAGCTCCCTACACCCGATCCTTGACCTGAGGGACCTGAACTCCTTCATAAGGCCCCAAAAGTTCAGGATGGTGGCGGCATCGTCCATACTTCCACTCCTTCATGCTGGAGACTACTTTGCCTCAGTAGACCTCCGAGATGCCTACTTCCACCTCTCTGTCCAGCGAAACCACAGACGATTGCTCTCCTTGGCAGTCAAACCTACCAGTTCAACGTCCTGCCCTTTGGCCTTGTAACCGCACCAAGGACATTCACAAAGTGCATGGCGGTGGTTGCGGCCTCCCCCAGAAGATGGAAAATCTGGGTTTTTCCATATCTGGACAATTAAAATCACATGTTTGGACCATGTTGGCCCTTCTCAAGTCTCTCGGCCTGCAGCCGAACTCCGAGAAGTCCCACTTGACACCAAAGAGTTCATTGGCCATAAAGTTCATTGGCGCACTGTTCAATTCAAAGACTCAACCTGCCTCCCTGCCGGAGGTCAGATACCAAGCTCTCCTCCGAGAAGTTACACACTGCAGATTGGCCCGAACGGTCACAGTCAAGTGGGTCCAAGTGCTCTTCGGCCACATAGCATCGACAATGATGGTAGCTCCTCTGGCCAGGCTACATTTTTGGCCGCTACAGAGATGGTTTCTCGACCACTTCAGCCCGGGCCGAGAACACAACTCCAAGGTACTGTCGGTACCGTGATCGGTACAGGACTCCCTCCAGTGGTGGACGTCTCAACGCAATGTGTGCATAGGGGTTCCTTTTCATCCACCCCCCCCCCCCATCGATCACCCTGACAAAGGATGCATCAATGTTCACTTGGGGATGCCAGACAGGAGAGCTCTCCTTTCACGACCAGTGGTCTCCACTGGAGAGACTGCATCATATAAACTATCTCGAGTTGCTGGCGATCTTCAAGTCCCTCAGGGCATTCACCTCTCTGGTGATCAACAAGTCAGTCCAGTTCCTTCCAGACAACATGGTGGCCATGTACTACATTCAACAAGCAGGGTGGTACCCGCTCCAGAAAGCTGCTGATGCTCTCCCTTGCCCTGTGGGAATGGTGTGTGACCCACTCAATGGTGATCTCGGCAATTCATCTCCCAGAGACCCTGAATGTCGAGGCTGATTCGTTCAGCCAGACTCGATCGTCCTCCCACGAATGGATGATCCATCCGGAGGAGTTGCAGTCACTGTTTTGCAAGTGGGGTCAGCCAGATGTCAACCTTTTCACCTCACTGGAGAATGCACAGCTTCCTCAGTACGGTGCCTGACTTCCCCCAGGAGCGGCTTCAGGCTGCCTCGGCGATACTCTCCTCCTCAACTGGTCCGAGGGTCTCATCTACCTCTTCCCCCTGTTTCCTCTCCTCCTGCAGGTGATTGAGAGAGTTCAGCTCTGTCGAGCCAACTGCATCCTGGTGGCTCCAGCTTGGCCGAGGCAAGTCTGGTATCCTGCTTTCCTCAGTATCTTGAGGGGTTGACATTGACCGTTTCCGTGTCACCACGGTGAGGGAACACGGCCTTCTTCTCCATCCCGACCTGTCCTCACTTCACCTCACAGCCTGGAGGATCCAGTTCTAACGGTCTTGCAACCAGAGGTCCAGTCCATCCTGTCGGCTGCCCACAAGCCAGCAACCGCCAGGGCCTATGCTGCCTGCTTCTCCCATTTCCAGAAATTTCTTCGGGATCGGGGCAACTGCACCTTTCCACCCTCGATACCGACGGTGCTCGACTTTCTCCTTTCCTTAGCGCAGCAGAGTCTGTCCCTGTCGTCCCTGAAGTCATACTTGGCTGCCATTTTCTGGCATATCCAGCAATGAGGTGGGGCGTCGTCGTTCCAGTGTGCTGTGGTCAAAACCTTTTTGAAGGGGTATAATAATTTGCATCCCCGGTTCACCCTCCGACTCCCGGTTGGAGTCTTGATTTGGTTCTTTTCCGCCTTGTGTCTCCCCCCTTTGAGCCGTTAGCCACAATAGACCTGTGCCTTCTGTCATGGGAGGTCGCTTTTTTGGTGGTGATTACCTCTGCTTGGCATCCTTCAGAGTTGGCGGTGCTATGGGTGGACAAATCATACCTGTTGTTCCATGCGGACAGAGTGGTTCTCCGCATGGACGTTTCCTTTCTCCCTAAGGTAGTTTCCCCATTTCATGTCAACAAGGACATTGTTCTTTTTCCAATCACCATCTACCCTGTCGGAGCGGAGGCTGCACCTCTGTAGCAACCCAGTTCCCTTTCGTGCCTGGGGGGCAGGGGGCAGCACCGGGGGTCCCACTTGCATTAGGGCCAGCTACAGCTGATGAGGACATGGAGGAAGGGGATGGCGAGGTAGCTGGGCCTTCCTCTGCCACAGAGAGCTTGGCCTGGGATGATGAATGGCCTGACGGCTATGATAACTGGGAAAGTCAAGCTGACCCTGAGAGTGCTGACTCAGATCAGTATGAGAAACCAGGTGGTTTCGGGTCACAGGAAAGGATTAGGGAAACAGTGGAGGATGAGCCCATGGAAGCCGAAAGGGAGTTCGGCTCTCACGAAGATAGCGACCCAGGTGCTGGGAGGCAAGGACGGAGCTTTGATAGGAGACGGAGCATTGAGTCCAGCAGGAGAGATTGGCACCGCAGCCTAGAGCGCCAGAGAAGCACTAGATCCCATAGCACAGATTGGCGGCGCAGCCTAGAGCGTCGGGGGCTGCGCCAAGGGAATTAAGTATAGGATCCGTGGGAAAGGATCCTCAGTAGCTCGGCCACTTCTATTCTGAAGGGAGTGAAGCGGTAGTTAGCTGATTACCGTCTCTGTGTGTGTGATTAAGGGGCCGGGCCGAGACCCTGCATCGTGACAACCTCCTCAGTGTTCAACGGGCACTCTTGTTCTACCAGGACAGGACTGCTCGGTCCCGTAGAACCCCTAGACTCCTTGTTACACTCTGGACAAACGGGCTCCCAGTGTTGTCCCAGCGTTTATTCAACTGGATCACTGCCACTATTGAACCTTGCTATGAACTGGCCCGACAACCACCGCCCCCGGTGGTGATGGCCCGATCAACTAGGGAAGTGGCAGCCTCCACAGCTTTCCTCAAGGGCGAGGAAATATGGACTCTATTTGCAAGGCCGCCATTTGGGCTAATCCATTGACATTTGTCACACACTACAGGTTGGACACTAGGAATAGGTGGGACATGGCCTTTGGTCAGTCAGTGCTTTCTCCCTGCCCTCTCTGAATCTCTCTGAATCTCTTCCTGTTCTTGTTATGCTGTATATCCTCGATACCGTGTATGTAATCAATACAGAGGTTTTATTCTCGATACCGTATCATTCCTCGATACCGTGTTTCTCTGGGGTATACCCGATGTATTATTGCTCATTCTTCCAACGTTGTTTGGGATTAACTTACGTTGTGTAATGTTCCATGTTTTATTATACATGCTGCTTATAATGTGCTCTATGTTGGGGCATTGTCGATTTTTATGAAACCACTATGCAGGTTTCTCCTCCCCATTTGGGAACGTACTGCTTATGATGTTTGCACTTTTAGCTCTTCTGAGCATTTGGGGTCCGCGTATCCCAACGTTTATTATTGTTGGACAAACATCCAGTTATTTATTACGGTTGCTTGTTGCAATAAAATATATTTTGGTCCTTAAAGTGATGGTCAGTTTGTTTTTCCCGCCTCCTGGACCTAAGCTTGCTAAGTCTCCACATGTGTGTATTCACAGACACCACGAAGAAAAATGGTAGGTTACATACAGTACATGTGACCATCTTTCTTCGAGTGGTGATCTGTGAACTCATCAAACCGCCATGCCTTCCCTTCTTACAAACTTCCCCCTTTCTCATTGTCTTGCAACATAGGGGAAGCGCGTGCGCGGGGCGCCTTATATGCCCTGCCGGGAGCTGGGCGGGGTTACCACCAAAACCTGAAAAATTTAAACTGGGAAGGTTTCAGTTGGTGTCTGCGCAGGCGCAGTCACTCCACATGTGTGAATTCACAGAGCTCCACTCGATGAAAGATGGTCACAGGTATGTAACCTACCATTTGGGATGTTTTAAATGTGTTACATAACTGATGTTAATCTGCTTTACTTTCACTGGGTTGGATCCAGACACTGTGGTGTAGTGGTTTGAGTATTGGACTATGACTCTGCAGACTAGGATTCAAATTCCCACTTTGCTATGGAAGCCCACTAGATAACCTTGGGCATGTCAGACTCTCACAACCTCAGAGGAAGGGAAAAACAATTGTATATAAATTGTTTGATGTGCTTGCAGCAGTAGTCAATATTTTCTGTAATAACAGTCGTTCATACTAGGAACTAAAGCAATCTTTTTTAAAGTATGTTCTATTGAAATAAAGCAGTTTAGCTTTCAAATAAATGCGATTAACACTTTGAGTTGGTTTTACAATATGTACATTTAGTAATACCTACGGATATTTGACTTAATTATTGGTGCATTTCTACCATTTACTGTATGTTCATTCTATTTTAAACTGTAAACAGATATACAAGCTTTAGTTCATTAAATTTATTGCTAGAATTGAAATAATGTCATGGTGGATTCTATCATCAACCATAAGAGTATGCAGTATTACGAGTTGCCTGAATGTTATATTTTTGTTGGATCAAAGTTGTCATAATTTTTGGTCCCGCTAACATATTTTCTTATGATTTGAAACAGAGTATTAATCATGTTATACTGTGTCTATGGAAGAGGGAAATAAAGTTATCATGATTACTCATAATTTGATTTTAATAACTGGACTTCCTGAGCTATAATACCATCAAATTCATAATTTCCTCTGAAAATAGAGCATGATTGTATATATATAAAATTATAATTTTACTTAGAGAAGTTTTGTTAAGCCTATAACCCAAAATTAACTACTGGAAAGTGCAAGAAATGCAGTATTTCTTAACCTCAACCCATTGAACCAAGCTATATGTAACTGGCCCGTATAATAATGCATTCCCATAAAAACTAGGATCTTTGTTTCAAAATGTGGCAAAATGTGCTTCTTTTTAAAAAAAAAATCTAAGAGAGAAAGGAATCTTTTGGTCCACTATCACAATCCTATAGCTTTGTTTCTTATTATCTAGTGTGAGCTCACAGAGCAAAGCCCTGCACAATGAAATATTTTCTCATTTTAAGGAATTAATGACACTCTACCAGTCCTTTAACATGTAAAATGAGTAGGTTACTTATGTCCAGTACATCCAAAAAGAGCCAGAATAAAATAAACACAAGGAGTTAGATATCTTGGAAAAAATCTGTCATGGGTTTGGGTTAATCATCTCCAGAAGAAATTCAACTTGATGCCTGAAATGTAAGACTACTTGGAGAACTCAGCAAAGCCTGAGGCACTGTTGATCTGAAGGAGTGCTCTCCATGGGTCAGAGCTGCTTTGCTGGCAGAGTGCAAACCCAGTTCACAATAGCAGTGTTCTGAAAAGTTGTAAAATGACAGAGTTCCTTACGGTGCACACATTGGAGCTTCAATAACATCGTTGGAATTGTCCGCTTTTTCTTTGTTTAAAAGTTTTTAAAAATTAAATAAATCTGTGCCAGATTTTCTAATTTGCCCATGCGAACAAATACAGAGACATTAGAAAGGTAAATAGGTGAATAAAAAATAAGATAGTAGCTTTAACACCGGGTTGAAAGCCAATGGAATGTTAGAGATGGTAGTATAATACGCTTGAACTGCAATTGCAGTTACAAAATGCATGGTAATGCTTTCATAATATTGTGCTGTAAGTCCAGTTTCTTAGTTCTCTTGCTTCTTTTTCTGTTTTGAACAGTAGTAATATTTTTATCAAATCTGGTGTGATGCCAACTAAAAGGTGAAATGATTATTTGTTAACATTAACACATTGGCATTTAAAATCAGTACTGGACTATATTTAACTTATTTTGGTTCTTCATATGTGACAACTTAATGACACAAATGTACAACTGTGGAGTTTGTCTCCAATAGGTACCAAATCCAAAAATGAAAAATGAGTTACAGGTGGCAACACATTGTTGACTAGGAGTAGAATATTATGTCCAGATCAAAATTATCAAAATGTAACAAATCACTTCATACAGGGTTTAGAAAGTTGCATTTTATAACAAAAAAAGGCATGTACTTAGAACTTTTTTTTTGGATTTTTGTAACATTTGTTCAAATGGATTTGATACCTGTTGAAAACAAGCTCCACAATTGTCTTTGAACGTATGTGTTACGTATTTTACACACCAGAGTTCACTAGGTATTACAGGTGCAGCTAAATATATAATACTTCAACTTAAATAGGTATAGAATTTCACCTACAAATTGTGTCAGGAAAGCTTAAAGTTCCTGGGTTGCTGTGAGTTTTCTGGGCTGTTTGCATGTGTCTTTTTGCACTGCATTTTCAAAGTCTTGTTAAAAAGCATTCTCATAGCCTGTAATCATAATGTGGGAATTATATTTAGATATATGAGACAAGTAAAGAAATCTGGCATCTCTCATTGTACCTGATGGAAATTTCAAAGTATCACTGAAATCAGTCCATTTACCTTCATTATATTAAAATATTGCTAGGGATATTAACCCTCCCTTCATCATTCCCACTAAAATAAAGGCTCTAAGATGTACTAATGAATAAATTAATACCCTGTGCATTCAATGTAATGTGATTACAATTAAACACTTGTAGATAGGCATAGACTGTAAATCATACTTTTGGTTAGCCATTATTTGTGGTAATATGAAGTAATTTGTATAACTTCACACAACGAATTGTTTTAGAAGTAGTGGCTACCTTTGTTGACCAATTGCTTCAAAAGTTTTCTCATCACTGTATTTAAAATATTTGGTCCAGTTCCATCACTGAAAGCGAGACTGAATGTAAGCCTCCTCCCTGAGTTATTCTACTCAGAAATACATAAAACATTTTACAACTGAAATTGGAGCTTGGGTTTTAAAAACTGAGCAATATTTTCAGTTGTTCAGTAAGCAAAATGTTCTTTATCAGCAGGAGTAATATTTTCCCCAGATGCCTCAATGAGTAACTTAAGACTTTTGTTAGACAGCATAAATTGGGTAATACAACAATTTAATTGTCAATATTTAGATTATTATTCTCTCCCCCCCCCCTAATTTTTTAAGGTCTTTCTCTTTATGTGTGTTTTGTGTATGGACAATCATCCCCCACACAAAGTATGGAAGGGAGAAAAGGAGAAAAGTTGGAATATTTTATAGTTCATAAGGCAGTCACTAGGAGGAATGAACCTCTGAGGGTTGAAGCATTTCAAATCCTTTTTATCTGACCAGTCAGTGACCCGATGACTATTTCCTGCCCTTAAATAAGGTTGTGACCTAGAGTGCAAAAGACAGATAATTTTAGCAACAACTTAAATTCAAATAGGTTTGACCAAGAAAAGGAGTTAGAGGGGTAGATAAGGAGGAACCCGGTAGTAAGTATTATAATAGATGGACTTAATTACTGTTCTTTGAAACCAATAGAAATACCACAAAACCACATCTTATTTTTCTTTGGTTCCTTAATTGTCTTGGCTTCTACCTTTTAAACAGTCATTATGAGCAAAGTAAAGTGCATGTTTACACTTTTGGGGGGGAAATTTACACATGCAGGGGAATTGTGGAAATTCGGTCCAAAAAAGTGAGAGTTGAGATGCAATTCATACAGTTAGCATATGTGTAAATAACGTCTTAAAAGTGAATAGCATGCATGCCTTCTCCACACACCCCCATCCCCAAATCAAGATCATGACCCTGGTCTGGGGAGGGAAGAAGGTGGCTTTAGCTCTTTGACCTGCTTGGAATCATATGCTATTGTGCACTAAAGAAAAGTTTCCATTCAAGTTAGGGAAAGTTTACTTCTAGTGCTAAATAACAGGTGAACTGACACATTCTGGATTGGGGCACACTGGGAGGAAATGGTTAAAGTTGCACATCTGCCATTTCTTTGTTGCTAACTGTGTGAATGCTATTTCATTCAAAAGGTGAAACACTTAAAGATCAATTAATAGAGATACATGTTACCCTCAGTGTGTATTAACTATTCTGTCACCAGGAAAATGGCTGCCAAAAAGTAATTGCAAGGTAAAACTTCCCCTACTATTTTCATATGTGCTGATTTATACCTGTGTTGCATGACGTATGGGAATTTCAGTTTGCATTGATGATTGGCAAAATTCTTCCATCTTTGTGATTGGTAGTGACCAAGTGTGGAGGATACAGAGGATGAGTCTAGTTTACAAGCATATATGTATGCCACATCATCAAATAGTCAATGCCCTCTTCAACATTGAACTGGAGTAAACTGATCATCAAGGGCAAAAGTTCTTTCTAGTTCTATTCATCAGAGCTTCCTTTATCTATAGAAGCATTATTTTCCAAATTTTGTGATGATCTACCTCGCATAGAGGATGCCCTCTTCTAAAAATATAACCCCTATATATGTTGTAGAGATCATCAGAAGTGTTGACAGAGTGGGTAGAGCTAGTTTGACCCCCTTCTTCTTCCATTTTAAGGGTACTCTAGCTTAGCATGACTGAAGAGGCCTCAGTTTTTACCTCCATTATCTTAAAATGTGTTTCAAGATGCAGTCCTGTATGGATTTGAGTATAGTCCTGGATGCTAGATTTCATATTTTACCTAGTTTACTTTTTTGAAGATCTATAATATTCAAATAAAATGTTGTGATGTGACAAACATCTAATATTAAATTCATATTTGTGTAAAAAAAAGTTATTGTTGAATGCTGAAGTTTGTCCCTGCATCATATTTCCATTTTTGTGTATGGTTGTGAAAGGCAGTCAAGAAAGCTGATTAGAAAAACATCTGCACATTTGAAATATGCTGGAGAAGAGTTTTATAGATACGTGCACTGGTGAAAGGACAAATAAATTTACCTTAGAGCAAATCCAGCCTGAATTCTCCCTCGAACCAAGATGACTAAACAAATGAATTACGTAGTACTAGAACAAATCAAACCTGAATTATCTGTAAAACTCTAAAACTCTAGATGACTAAACTGAAACTGTTGTAATTTGGGCATATTAGTGGCCAGATCGTCCCTGGACAGGTAGGGGGCCAGTCGCCTGGCCTGACGTAGGTGGAAGAACGACGTCCTGCTGACCACGGAGACCTGGGCCTCCATGGTAAGCAGGGAGTCCAACTTGACACCCAAGCTCCTAACCAAGGGTGACGGGCTAAGTGGCTCGCCATCCAGGGCAGGTAACCGGCACTCATCCAGCCCAGGTCGACCGGGCCACAAGATCTCCGTCTTCGACGGGTTCACCTTCAGCCGGCTGGCCCGCAGCCATCCAGTCACGGCTTCAAGGCATAGATGGAAACAATCGGGTACGGTATCCGGCCTGCCGTCCATTCTCAGCAGAAGCTGGGTGTCATCCAGCGTACTGATAACACTCCAGACCAAAGTCGCGAGCCAGCTGGGCCAGGGGGCGCATGTAGATGTTTAATAATAAGGGATGAAAAGACATGGCTTACTGGAAAAGACAGCAATACTTGGTAAAGTTGAAGGCAGTAGGAAAAGAGGAAGACCACATTCTAGATCAGTGCTTCTCAACCTCTGGGTCTCCAGATGTTTTGGCCTTCAACTCCTAGAAATCCCAGCTAGTTTACCAGCTGTTATGATTTCTGGGAGTTATAGGCCAGAAGTTCTTAAGTTCTCCATAAGTCAAAGTTGACATGACAGCAGTTAACAAGAATGTATGTCCACCTTCATCCCTTTTTATTACTAATGAAGTTGTGGATCAACAGTATATCATGTATTATTTTGATGATATGAACAGACTAGACAATTGAAGGCTAGATATTAAAATTGTGGGTTTATTAAATAAAAGGTACAAAGAAATACACCTTTAACACTTTCCATATAATCTGCACAAATAGAAAGTAAGTTCACTAGATTTAGAAATGCTTATGAAAAAGGTAGGTATGGCTAAAATGATTCAGACATGTAATAATGGAATTGTATAGCTCTCTTAACCCCCTTGACATTTTTTCTAGTAAGAGTTAGAGCAAGTGATATGCCAGAAGTTTGGTTTTCAGTTAGGGCTATCAAATTTGGAAGCATTGGTTTGTCTCCTCTGAAGACATTTTTTTGTAATCATGACAAAAAGTAGTACCATATTTTCTGGTGTATAAGACTACTTTTTAATCCAAGATCATCTTCTCAAAAGTCAGGAGTGGACTTATACACCAGGAGTCATCTTATAGAGCGGGTGCTGAAACTTTCAATCCGGATTGGATAATCTGTGGTTGCTGCACATGGTGGGGAGAGCTCAAAAATGACAGTGGCCGCGTCCCTGCCATATGCAGCAACTGTATGAAATCATTAAGGGTGACGCTGTACAAGTACGGTAGAAGAAAATCCATTCATCAGGATTCGTAGACTTAATGCGGTCCCGATGGTCAGGTGAAGGGGCGCCTCACTGGGAAGGTGTAAGTGAAGGGCAGCGCAAGCTTCAGGCGTCCGGGGTGCCTGGGGTATGGAAAAAAGACATAGTGACTCTGGGCCCGCCCTTGTATCCTATTACTGTACCTCCTCCTCTGCCTTCAGATCTCGCTCCTGAAGACTGCAGTGAAGCGGTGCGCATGTGCGAGATCTGAGAGGCAGAGAAGGAGGTACAATAATAGGAAAATTACAATATTGAAATCAAATCTGATGCTTAAAAAATTTTTTTTGGTGGGTGTTGGAAGAGGGGTAGTCTTATACGGCAAGTATATCCCAAACTCTATATTTTAACAGGAAAAGTTGGGGGTCGTCGTATACGCCCAGTTGTCTTATATGCAGGAAAATATGGTAGTCATTTTGTATCTGAGCAAATTTTGACCTAACACTTCTGTATGTGTTTCATCAGGAAAAAACCAAAAAATAGACACATTCCTTGTTAAGGCTGTCGATTACCTTTAGAGAGGTGGGAGAAGTAAAAAAGACCTCTGTTGGGTAGTGCTGCCCACTCCCCGCACCCAAAATTGATGGTAACTGTTGTCAGCATCTAAGAATATCATTCACCTATTCAGGGATGCAAGCAACTGACACTATTTTGAGGAATATTGGTGGATGGGTGCAGGTTTGTTTTGTGTATTGTTGTTTTTTGAGCATTTTTGGGGATACTAAATGCTGTTACTTGAATGATTATCAGTTGTTCATGCTTGATGGGGACAACTGTTTATTACACCCATTGCAGAAGGAGGACATTATCAGCTGCATTAATTGTTCATTCTACATCACTAGGAACATAACTGCAGATATAAACCTCTTCATATATATAATATATAATTATATTCCCATCATGCAGAGCTGTAAACACTCCAGTATAGTAAAAACAAATGTGTTTCCTGATGAAGTAAATGAATTCATATATCACAAGATTATTCTAAATCAACTGTTTGTGCAAAGTAAAAGCAAAAAACTGTTCTTAAACATGCATCCTGTAAGTAAGAAATTAATAAAGAAATACTTGGCATATAGAGTATATACTGTCAGTGAAGGTTTCTGATTTAACCTACTGATGACCTAGCTTTGTTTGTTCAGATGACAGCTCTAAAAGTGTACAGGGAATATTCCCTTGTAATACAATGATTTGCCGCAAGCCCTGACCTCACTGACTGTCAGGGAGCAGGTCTGAATTGGCCCTTTCTCTGATATTGTGACACTGCTTCTGTTGCCTCGATTGTGACCTCTGATTGAAAGATACCCCTGGGACTTCTGTATAATAAGCATGACTCCTGACTGTTAGCCAGGTCTGCTTTCTTAGATTTTTGTCAGGCTTTGCTAGTGGTTCAAACTAGATATGCTAGAATTTACTTGAGCTGTCATGGTGCTCTTTGACTTCAAGTAGCCTATGCTTGTTCCAATTTTTTTTTAAAAAAAATTGAAGTATGCATTTTTCAAATGGAAAATGTCATGCTAGCATGACATTCTCTTAAGCATTCATTTATTGTGTACTTTATTGATGGGAATATTTTTACTTTTTTAAATACTGTATAGATTGTAAACCTCTTAAAACCTGAAGCTTCCTTGTAGTTCAAATGGCATTGAGCACAAACGTCTGTACAACTTTTCTTCCTTTCTGTGCCAGCCAGATTTCCTAGTTAGTGAGCTCTCCATTTTGAAAGCTGGCAGCTAACAAGATTGACTGAATAAAACATGAGTTGGTTTTTTAAAATTAATCCACTGCCATATACTCAAGTGCTTCTTTTTGCCCATTGATTTTCCATAATTGTTTTCTATGCTTCTCTTTGATAATAGAAGTGTGTGGGTGCTCAGTCACAAGACTCTTAATGGATGGTGCAAAATATCACTAATGGTACCACTACTAAGTACTGTTGCTTAGAATACCTGTTAGCAGTACTGTTGTGATTTGCCCAATTCCAAAGCAACAAGAAACATACTACAGGCAGTCCCCAAGTTACGAACAAGATACATTATGGAGGTTTGTTCTTAAGTTGAATTTGAATTTAAGTCAGAACACGTACATTTTTAAGTGTAACTCCAGCTGTGTGTGTGTGTGCGTGTAAGCTTTGGATAGCATGGGGGAGGGTTAACACCCCTGTGGTTGTATTCTGCTGTCTGTGTCCCTGTTTGGAAGATTACACCGCACTCTCTGTCCCTGTGAGAATTGGATTCTGAAAATGTTGGCTTATTGTGGAAACAAGGATTTGTGATAAAGCTTCAGTAGAGATCCCCTTTCCCATGATAACTCTTCTAGGAGTGAATATCTCTTTCGAGGGGTAGATTTCTCTCAGAGTTCTTCCAGACAGACCCTATATCCAGAGATCTGATCCCAGGTTTTCTGCTTTAAACTGAGTCCACATTGCCAGATAATCTGGGATAAACAGAAAACCTAGGATCAGAACATGGGATATAGGGCCTGCCTGGAAGGGCCCTCACTCCTTATTGTCTCATCCCTATATCCCAGAATATCAAGGCAGAAAATCCCACAATAGCTGCTTTGAACTGGGTTATTTGAGTCCACACTCAGATAATGTGGTATTTTCTGCCTTGGTATTCTGGGATATAGGGCTGTGTGGAAGGGCCCATACTTTCTTCCTCAACAAGTGTATTTGAGTTTGCCAATTCTAGTTAGTTTAAACTATCATTTTCTATTATGTCTTAAATGGGAAACTATTATTTATTGACCATTCACCACCCCAGGATCCTAAAATTATATCCAACCTGTGAGTTATGATTCTAGCTAGTAAATTGGTATGAAATAACAGTCCCCTTTTAATCAAAGGAAAATATCCCATGCTGATGAAAGGACCCCATGGACTCATTGCTCATTCTTAGATTGTTAAACCAGGATTTTGTAAAACAAAATTGTGCATCAGCACTGGGATACAGTGACGCATTCATGGTCCTGCATGAAGTAAAAGTTGCTTTGGGACCCATATTGGGAGAAAAATGGAATCCTCAATAAATAAATTAGTTTCGTCAATCTTATGTATAGGTTTTGTGGGTTTAAAAATCCTAATGAGCTTTTGGGAAATTCTACCTAGCAAGACTAATAATAGCATGTAAAAGGGAGCAGCTATGCTGAATTACATGATCTCTGAGGCTTTAAAAAAATTATCTAGAAAACATCTGTAAGAATCTGCTTCATTTTTGTCATTTGCATACATGATGCCTGAAGTGCAGAAGCTTGTAAATATGGAAACTCCTTGCATCAAGTAATTGATACATGCAATAATGTTTCTTTAATCATATGCTAACATATTATAATCTGATATAAGTAGCTGTTTGGTATCAATATATATGGTTTGCGGGTATTATAGACAACTTCATTCTCTTTGTTCGCATTTCCTGATTTGCAATTTTGATACTGAAAGATAGGTTTAGAAAGTAAAGGTACAAAATACAAAAATATGCTTTGAACCTTTGATTTTCCTATTCCACTTCTTCCTAAATGTAAACATTGTTTGTAGGCACTGCAGCCTAGTGCAAATCATTATGATCAAAGTATAAACTTCTTGCTCTTAGAAATGAAAAATATCTGATTTCCACGCTATGCTTCAGACTGCAAATAAGTTTGCCATAATACCTATCTCCCATTTTTAAACTGCAAAATTAAGCCAGGGATTAAGAAAAACAATTCAGTAAATAAAATAATTGCTAGAACTGAATGCTGGCACACTGTTATAAAGCGCTGAAATTCATCCAAGAATAATGGATTGAATCGCTACTTTCCTTTTTATCTTACTTTCCTTATTATCTTACTGGCAACAGTAGTGCAGCTGTTTTATGTGGGAGGCAAATTATTTATATAAATTGGGGGAAATATATAATGACATACATTGTGGAATTTCTGTACTTTCCATGCATGTCAAGTTTTACTCCGTTCTCAGCAGCTACTCATTGAAATTATTTGACCCGTGTTGTTCAGCAGCTACTCCCATTCATTAATATTTAACAGTGTTAAACACAATGTCAAAAATACCACTGTTAATCTATATGCTAAGGGCTAGTGTGATGTACTGTTTGAATACTGGAGCCAACACTCTGATAGAAACGCATCAGATGACATTGGTCATGTCACAGTAACTCACTCAACCTTAAAAGGAAAGGTGAAGATTTCCTCTTGACATTGTCTAGTTGGGTCTGATTCTGGGGGTTGATGCTCATCTCCATTTCTAAGCCAAAGAGCCGGCATTGTCCGTAGATGCCTCTAAGGCCATGTGCTGCATGGAGCACTGTTCCTTCCTGCCGAAGCAGTACCTATTGATCTACTCACGTTTGCATGTTTTTAAACTGCTAGGTTGGCAGAAGCTGGGGATAACAATGGGAGCTCACCCTGTCCTGCAGATTTGAAGTGTTTTTCGGTCAGCAAGTTTTGCAGCTTAGCAGTTTAACCCACTATGCAACCATGGCCCTCAGCCCTTAGAGGAAAACAAATACAAACCCACTCAGAACAAATCTGATCGAGAAATCCCTATTATAGGTTTGCCATAAGTTGGAAATGACTTGCATACACAACACCATCCCATATGCTGCAAAAACTGAGACAAAAATAGAAAATAAAACTTTTATTCTGCTTAAATTAGTAATAAAATGGCTGCTTCCACAGCCATTTTATTACCAGCATCTTCTGTCCAGATGTACAGCCAAGACTATTGGTTGAGCTTCTGAGCAGCAATATGACATTTTATCAAGTGGGTGGTCATTTGTCATTGTGGTGGAGAATACAAAATATATGAAGTATGCAGGGAGACTTCACACATGAAAAATTCAGAACTGCTGACAGAATGTTGTTTTTATTATTGTTATAGTTTTAATTTATTTGCTAATGTTTTTAATTGTTTTAAATGCTGTTTGTATGATGCTATTGGCATTCAATTTGTTGCCTTGTGAACCGCCCCGAGTCACCTTTGGGCTGAGAGAGAGCGGTATACAAATGTGCTAAATAAATGAATAAATAAATGTTTTGCTTGTGTCAATATAGTACTGTCGTGTTTTAATTTTATAGTATGATAATTTCTGTAATTTAGTCTCTATAGGAGTATAATAGTAACATCATGCTTGTATGACACATTAATGGTCCAACTATAAATTATGCTGTAAGATGGAAAGAGATGGTTATAGTTACTGTACTTTGGTGCAGAATCCTTCTGCAGAATATTAATGCCCACCTTTATGTCTGTCCTTAGATCATAATTTTCTTTAAGGCATGTACAATAGAGTCTCGCTTATCCAATATAAATGGGCTGGCAGAACGTTGGATAAGTGAAAATGTTGGATAATAAGGAGGGATTAAGGAAAAGCCTATTAAATGTCAAATTACGTTATGATTTAAGCACCAAAATATCATGTTTTACAACAAATCAACAGACAAAGCAGTTCAATACACAGTAACATTATGTAGTGATTGCTGTATTTACGAATTTAGCACCAAAACATCACAATGTATTGAAACAGCTGTAGATCCGGGCGGGAGGCAGACTGCGTTGGATCATACAGAACGTTGGATGAGTGAAGGCTGGATAAGTGAGACTCTACTGTACTAATTTCTCCTGCTAGTTTTGACAGTGTGATTCTTTATCCCTGTTTGCAAAATTATGTAGCTTGAATTGTTCTGTAGAGGAAAGTCTTTTCATGGTCTCTTCCAACTCTATAATTCTGTGATCTACTTGACGCCATTTCAACTCAACTCAACTACAACTCAGCTGGACCTAAATCAACTGAATCTCTTTAACTGCTTCCTCCATTATGATATATATTGACTGATAATTTTAAGAAAATATCAAGACAGTTAATTATCCCTATAATTAGCTCCAGTGGAACAGAAGTTTTGTCTCATATATTGCTTTTAGTGGATTTGTTTTTATTTTTTAACATATTTTTTCATTGAAATCTGCAGTTGATTTTCAGAGAAGCCATTGTCACAGTAATGCAGTAATACTTAAGTACTTATATATAATACTATAAGCAGTTTTAAATGTTACAACAAGCCTTGCTAGGCACTTTAAGATCCTTATGATTGTCTGATTTCCTGATTTCATTCTTTGAATGCTGTTTTTCTCTCCACTATTTCCAATGTATAATATGCTGAATTTTAAATGTGTCCCCCTGCCCTACACACTAGTCCCTCTGTAACAAGTGACCATTTTCTAATCTTCCTGATCGAAGAGTCAGCATGGCATAATGATTTGAATCTTAAACCAAAACTTTAAGGGACTAGGGTTCAAATCTCTACGTAGTCATGGAAACCCACTGGATGACCTTGGGCAAGTCACACTCTCAGCCTTCAAGGAATGCAAAGACAAATCCGCTTGGAACAAATCTTGCCAAGAAAATCTCAGGATAGGGTCATTTTAGGGTCGCCATATGTTGGAAATGACTTGAATACACATACCAACAACCTTCCTGTATTGTTACTATTTTAAAATATATATTTTAAAGAACTGTCTTAGGATCTGTTTTGATATAGCTTTGACATTAAATGTAGCTTTATTCTTCAGTCCTAAATACAACAGTCATAAATTGAACTGAACACTATGGAAGCTTCTAAATGGACTCCCAAGCATTCTCTATTTAGAATGCCAACTATTTTATCATCCAGATATTCAATTTCTGTTGCTGTATGATATTTTCCAGCAAATAGTCTTTGGCCACTTTGTTTTCAGATACAAAACAAAGCCTCTATGGTCTAGTTCAAAAGTTAAATAGGATGTTATTTAATTTGCATGTATCTTTAAACATTAAAATTAATTAAATCTGAAATTATATGAACTACAGCATGAAGGAAGATTATATTATTAAATAATAATTGTTTTGATAACAGAGCCCAACCAAAACAAATTCTTGGTTTCTCAGCATGTTCCTAGGGTTATTTGGGGTATTGATTCAAAGAAATTGCATTGGATAGACTGCATCAGCTCTAGTTTCCTAGATATGATTATCATGGTTTTCTACGGTAGATGGCATATGTCTGTATCTCAAAACCTGGAGCCAATAGGGGAAAACTGGTACCATTTTTGGAATCAACATGTCTAATATACCCAGAAACAGGGCTGACATTTGAGGCACCAAAATGTGTATTGGCCGATGTAATTCATTAGTCTAATTAGTGGCATATTGCCCTGAGTAGTCAGCTGATGAGAGCGAATGGTTAGGAAGTAGTTGAGAATATCCTCTGAATTTCAGCCAGAAGGCCATTCAACCATTGAAGAATAGGGCACCGTTTCAGCTAACATAGGCATGGTGGATAGATACAGTGTGAGTATAAATAGTTTGGAATAGAAGTAGGGATAGAAACTGATATAAGTTTGCTGAAATCATGTGAAGTCAGAAGTCACCTGGAAACCACTACCTCCCCCTGACCTCAGTGATCTGTGGATTGGCTAATTATATGTTTCCTAGGAGTAAGTAGTTAGTAAGTCCAACATAGTGGAAAGGCCACAACAAGTGCATCTTTTAGTATTAGTTTAGATTTATGTGCTGCAAAGAATATATCTCAATCATTTATTTTAAAAATAGACATAAATACATGAAGCTTGGTGTGCCTATCAAACATTGAATAGTTGCCTACATGTAAAGCCATCTTGAGTCCCTTCCGGGGTTGAGAAAGATGGGGTAGAAATATTGCAAATAAATAAATAAATAGGAATGTTCCACTTATTATATCCTTGTATAACTTGAATGTAATACAAGTTCTCACAAAGACACTATAGGGCTCATTCATTTAAAAATAAGCCCAGCCCAGGATGCAATATCCTTGAAAGTTCCCACCACTTGGAGAGATACAACTATATCTGAACAACATTTCACTTTCTGCATTCCTTTTATTTTATTTATTTGCTTGCTTCAGAATTATATCCCTATCCCGTGCATGTTTACATTGGAGTTAGCCTCATAAAATTCAAAAAGATGTAATCCCAAGTAAGCGTGTATGGGATTGCTTCTTTAGTGGTCATGTATTTCTTTGTTCTGTTAACAGAATATTTAGCAGTATTCCCAGAGCTTCTTGATGCAAAAGAAACAACTTTTGTTACAAACATGTGCTGTTGCAGAAGGCGGGTGAAGACAATGATAAGAAACTGGAAGTACAAAAAAGTGGATTCACTGTTGCTTTTGAGAAGAAAAGTTATAGCAAAGGGGACTTTCCCATGCCACAGAATCACCCCCAAAGATTAAGTGCTTCCATAGATAATACATAGATTATAGGATAATGCATATATTTTAGGAAGCGGGTGCTGGAGAAAGTGCTTGATTATGTACAGTAATCCAAGTTCACAGTATAAAAAATGAGGAATGAATTTGGAAGTTCATTCCAACACCTTACACTATGTGTTTTTACATATCACGAGAATCAGCTAGAGCATTCAAACTTTTCTGGGTTCAAACAGCAAGAAACAAAAGCCTTGCTTCTTTTGTACACGTATTTAAAATACAATATCACATATTCCAATATGAAATCCTTTATTCTCATTTGATCCCTACCAGCTGGTATGAGTTGGTAAAGTAACATTTTGAACCTTAATTTCTGAAGCAATGTCTATACAGGAGATTACCTCACTTTTGTCTGGTAGTATATTTGGTTCACACATGTTTACATGTGATTATCTTTTCCTTCTAGTCCTTCTGCATTTCAGATTAATTCTGTTGTGTACATGTACTGTGTTTGATCTCAGACATCCTAGTCCTCACCACTTTCTCTGGTTTTTGTTTTACATCATGGAACAAAATTGCAGCAGCTTTCAAATAACTGCCATAGCGGCTGCCCATCATCTACCTCCTATATGTCAGCCTGTTCCCATTGCAAAGTCTACTTCAGTTGACCATGACTTAGATACATATTAAAAGCCAAGATCCATGTTCTTTGAATCCAGTGGCAGTGGATTTTGTATTTTCTTCCCTCCTTCAGCTCTTTGTGATGCCCCTACCATCACAACCCCCCAAAAAAGTTCCCAGAAACATAACAAAATAGAAGTTGGGCAAATGACAGAGCCCCAAATCCAGCTGGCAATGCTAACTGTATTTTGAGAGCCATGAACACTGCCACCATAAATCTGATTTCTAAAACCTGGAGCCTGTGGTATCCCAGCCTAGCATGGTGTTCGTGCCTAGTGGTCAGAGCCAGCCCCCGGGGGTCCCAGCTGCCCCAGAGCAAGGGGCTGATGGATGGCCTGATGGGTACGGGTCTGCAGAGGAAGATTTAGAATGGGGCCATGGCTGGCTTCAGAGTTATGATACTACAGCAGAGGGATTTGATGACTCAATGGAAGTCAGCTCTGAACTGGATGATGAGAGAGTTAGTGACCTTGATTCCCAGGATAGATTTCTCACCCCTTTGCCAGATGCTGAGGATGACGATTGGGATGTGAGGGAGGTTTCTGCTTCCCAGGAGCCGAGCTCCACACCTGCTCAGGCTGATGAGAAGGAATTTGATAGAAGGGGGAGCATCCGGGCTTCGAGAAGAGATTGGGGCCTGAACAGGGGGGCGCGGTGAACACACAAGAACTAGTTTCCTTTATTAATTGGTACCGGGGCCGTCTCTGATCAGATCCAAGGCTATGTTGGAAAAGGAAAGACCTTTACCATATTCCATGCTCTCGTAAGGCTGCAGGAGCGGCCGAGTTTCAAGTTTCAAGCCTGGTCGCAAGGGTGGTGTTTATGCTTTTGGGTTTTGGACTCTTTGGGTTTTATGCAAAGAACTTTTGGACTCTTTTATTGATTGATTGTCACTTCTTTTTATGGACTATTTCTTTACTTATTCTAAATAAATATTATTCATTGCATCTGCCTGGTGTGTGTGATCTAAGGGGGGGACTACCAGCGTTCTGAGGTGCAACAGATCCTGTCGTGCTCCCCTTTTGGGAAGGAGACAAGAGCAATCAAGCCACAGTTATTAGTGGTACAATTTGGAGGTGATTGAGTTTTATAAATGATTTGGTAGAAGCCTTGTATCTTTGTAATCTAAATAGAATCCTGTTTAGCATTTGAGAGCCAGCATGATGTAGTGATTTGAGTGTTGCACTACTACTCTGGAGACCAGAGTTTGAACCTTCACTCAGCCATGAAACCCACTGAATGACCTAAGGCAAGTCACACAGTCTTGGCCCCAGAAGAAGGCAATGATCAACCACTTCTGAACAAATCTTGCCAAGAAAACCCTGTGATAGCTTTGCCTTAGGGTGCCATAAGTTGGAATGCAAACAACAGCAATAAAACATACACACAAGAATCTTTTTAAATGTATACATAGTGTGTAAAGTGTGGAGAAGAAATAAAAAAGAAAATTACAAGCTCACCATTTATCAGCCTAATCCTATAGGTATTCCCTAAGTGCTAAATCCCTCTGAGGGCCCATCCAGCCCAAAATGTGTGAGTGCTTGTGCTTTTACCAAAGGCGTCCAAATAATACCTCCTATAAAAGACTAACAATGCATGACAAAGCAAGAAAACCCTGCTTTGTCACAAATTATTTAGATACTCAATTAGACTTCCTGTAAGGCCCGGGTCTAATAGAGTATGCGCTCTGTAGTCCTGGGACTACCGAGGAGTCAGTCCGCACAGCCCAACTTGTTTTATCAGGCCCCATGGACTCGCACAGGGGAAACCCACCCCCTCCTCAAATCCCCCCTAAAACTTTTAAAAGATTAAAAAAACCCTTTTCGGGTGGCCATTTTGCCTCTCTGGAGGCTCCTGGCACATACCAAAATTGTGTTAGGACATTGGGGGGGAGGGGGGATTTCTCTGCCAGGAACCTCCAGAGAGGCATAATGGCAGCCCAGTAGGATTTTATTTTATTTTAAAGGTTTTTGGGGGGGGGGATTTGGGTTGTCTGCACTGCACTGCAATGGGGACAACCCATGGGAAAACCCTTTTGTTTTCTTGGAGTGTGGGGACTACAGCTGGTTTTGGAGCGAAGTTTTTATATTAAAAAATTGTGGGTTTAATATATATCTGGAAGTGCCCAGAGTAAGGTGTAACACACATTAATTACAAGGAAAATTGAGATCAGGTATGTTTGTTACTGTGGGGGTTTTGTAAAAAAAAAAGAAGCTGGAATCCAAATACATATCTCATCCACAGGTAAAGAAGAATTTTCTCATATTGAAATGTCATCAGAGAAAATGGATAAAAACAGAGAACGTACATCTCAGTGGCTTCACACACAAGTTTGGGATTTTGAAGGAGCTAGTCCCAAAAATGAAACACGGTGAGATCATGGTATTTAAATTAGATTTTGGAATTGATATAATACATTGTGTAACATGAAACCCATCCTAAAAGAAATATGTCTCTTTTGCCAGTGGCCACATTGCCAAGTTTTAGGTATACTGCACTTGAGAATTAATTTCATTAATTCTATATCTTATTCTGCCACAAACATAGTGAATTGCTATGACACACCAGTATGCAACATCCCTTTATAATATCCATGAATATTGTTTTCTGTCAGAAATCAAAGCAGCTTTATTTATGAAAAATCCACAAAAAACATATTAAATAGTATTTTCCAATTACTGTAATTCAATAGCTTCCCAGATCGGATGAATAATACATTGAAACACTAAGATGTAGCATATTTGAACCAGGAATGGGTTAGGGAAAGCTAATTCTAACATCTAGGATAAATGAAAGGAAATGAGGTATTTCAGAACAGGACTAAGTGTTACAAAGATTTTTAAAAACCAGTGAAAATTCAGGTAAACTTCATTTCTCTCCTTTTTAAAATCTATTGGAATCTTCACCTGATCAATGAACAGATATACGAGGGTTGAATGAAAAGTAATGCCTCCACCTTAGTTACTTGGGTATGGATGGGAACATTTTTAATAAATATTCCTTAGAATGTACTATTTAACTACCACTATTCACTTTTTCACATAATCACCAGACAATTGGATACATTTCTGGCAACGCTGAACAAGCTTTCTGAAGCCGTCACGGAAGAAGTCGACACTCTGTTTTTGCAACCAGCATCTCACAACTCTCTCAACATCTTCATCAGAAGCATAATGATGTCCCTGCAGATCTTTCATTATTGGGAACAGATGAAAGTCAGACGGTGCTAAATTTTGACTGAATGGAGGAGGCCGTACGGTGGTGAGATCTACTCTCTGAAGTTCTGCTGTCTTCCCATCGTGCAGAGATCTTCCAATAGCCAAGCAAAGCAATAATGTGACCCACACGTTCTTGTAAAATGCTGATTATGCTTGAAATTTCTCTCTGAGTGATACGACGATCATCCTGAATCAATCTGTCAACCTTTTGCTTGTGAAGCTCAGTGGTTGCTGTCACAAGATGTCCAACTCTTTGTCATGCAAGATGTTCCCACCTCAACATCTTTAAACTTACTCACCCAACGACACACAGTACTCACATCAACACAATCACTATGAACAGCTTGCACTCTCTGATGAATCTCCTTTGAGGTGACACCTTCTGCTGTCAAGAATTCAATGACTGCACAATGCTTAAGTCGCATTGACCAACCATCTGCGCAGGGTTCCATACCTTGCACTTTAACAACACAACTGTTCAATGCTAAGGCTTTCCGCCAAAATAGAACTGTAGAGGAGAGTCTACTGAACAAGCCAGTAGCTGCTGCATACCAGTACTGCCATCTGTTGAGGAGTTACGAAGGTGGAGGCATTACTTTTCATTCAACCCTCGTATTTCAATTATCAGAAGAAATTTTCTTAATGTATTAATATAATCTCAAGAGAAACATCTAGGTGTCAAATGGAGATATCTCAAATGCAACTCATAGATCATTAATTTTGTTTTAAATCTTACAAAAACAATACAACGATAAGCAACATTCTCCCAGTGGGCTATAAGGGCATTCCAAACAGAAACTGGAAGTGATGTAGTGTCGTTTCACTAGGAGCCGCGGTGGCGCAATGGGAGAAACCTTTGTGCCAGGGGTACAAATCTGTGAGACGGGTGAGCTCTCATTTGTCAGCTCCAGCTTCCCATGCAGGGACATGAAAGAAGCCTCCCACAGGATGGTAAAACATCTGGCCGTCCTCTGGGCAATGTTACATGACTACATTAAATCTTCATTTTGCAGAAATGTTTTTTCCCTGTGTCAGGAATGACTTGAGGAACTGTAAGTAGCTTCTGGTGTGAGAATTGGCCGACAACAAGGACGTTGCTCAGGGGACGCCCGGATGTTTTACCATCCTGTGGGAGGCTTCTTTCATGTCCCCATAAGGGAAGCAGGAGCTGAGAGATGGGAATTCCCCCTGTCTTGCCCCCTTGGGCCTTGGGACCTGACCTCCCTGGATAAACCACACAGCAGCTGAGGTACAACAAGCTTTATTGATTATTAAGTTTAGTAAAAGGTTTGGAGGCAATCCTTATAGTGCCTCCAAATAGCAGCCAAAGTCAGGATTCAGCAGGAAAGTGTGATCCGTGGCAACAGGATCACAAGCGGAGGAAAAACGGGAACACAAGCCGGATGCAAGAAAAGTCTTTCAAAGGAATCCCAGCCGGAGTAAATAAGGCTGGGTTGTTTTAAAGGCAAAGAGTTCTTTAGGAAGCAAAGTCTTTCAGGATCAATCACAGGGTCTCGACGATGAACGGGAACAAGGCACAACGCTGGATCAAGTCAGCCCGGTGTAGACTGGTTGGCACAAGCTTGGCTGGGAGGCCCGATGAGGCCTCTTCCCCTTAGCGTCTCCTTACTGCGGTGTTGGTACGAGATACTTGCAATGGGCATCTCCTGGCAATTATAATATTCCCTGGCTTTGATGTAGTTGCGTCGAGTGTCACAGCACCATGATTGATGGTTGTCTATATGTTATGTTACCTCAGTCTTTCTGGTATGCACTGCTCGTTAGTGGCTACCATCTGGACAAAAGGGAGGCGATCTCTTGGCTCCTTCAGAGCGCCTCGCTATCAGGGAGGCTAGATGGTCTAACCTTGAGCTGCCTATGTTATGCATTCATCCCTGGCTTCTCACGGGAAAGATCGGGAGGCCCAGGGCAAGGTCTGAGAGTGAAGCAAGCTGGCTTGGGCAGCACCTTGTTGCCGCCTTGACTATAGTCTCGCTCAAGCAAAAGTGATGCCTGAGGCCCTTGAGGTGTGACACCCTGCTCCTCTGATTCAAACTGCCAACCTTTTGGTCACCAGTCCTGCTGACACAAGAGTTTAACCCACTGTGCGACTGGGGGCTCCAGGAACTGCAGTACTAATGAAGTACGTATTAATTTTTTAAAACCACACACATATCTTTCTGTCAGTTGGAGTATTCCTTGAATGGAAATCTGCTAAAAAAGGTTCTAGATCCAACCCCAGGTTATAAACAAGATCGCAAGACAGCACAATTTTGGATATTTTAGAAGAAATTGTATGGACATAATCAAACAATGCTTCAAAGATACATTTAGGGGAGTTTAAACCTCACAACCATTGCCATAATTCATAAAACATCAGAGAAGCTGGTGCACACAACAGTGGTATTATGTGTGTTTTGGACTTATGCTTCTAGTATTCCTGACCATTGGACAAGCTAGCTAGGGCTTCTGGGACTTGGAGACCCAAATACTGGAGGACTAAAGGTTGGACACCACTGATTTACAACATTTCATAATATACACAAGTCAAATATGCTTACCTTGAAAACTACTCAGGGTCAGGCCTGGTTAATACTTGGATGAGAAACAGCTAATATAAACTAGGTACTGTGGGCTATGTTTCAAATGAAGGAACTAGCAATACCACTTCTGAATATTGTTTGCCTAAGAAAAACCTGTAAAATTCATGGAGTCACCATACAGTACATTGACTGGCAGTGTGAAGATGCCTACACCCGCCTATCAGGGAGTAATACATTTTAAATTTAATACAGTACAATACAGTAACACAGGTTTCTGTGCACACAGTATGGTAATCCAAAATTCCCTCTTATTTTCCAATGAGTCTACCTCTCATCTGTGAGAATCTGAGCTATCTCAGCTCTAGCTTCCCATTTGGGGACATGAGAAAAGCCTCCCACAGGATGGTAAAAAAACATCAAATATCTGGGCATCCCCTGGGCAACTTCCTTGTAGACTGCCAATTCTCTCATACCAGAAGCTATGAGCAATTTCTCAAGTAGCTCCTGACAAACACACAAAAGTTTATATCATGATACTTTTTCTACAAATACATTTATGGTAAACAGCTACTTACAGTAACTACAGTAACTTATCACAGCAGTGATAAAAACGGCTACCCGAAAGATATTTATTTTAAATAAGATATATGCAGGTCTGAAGTTCTAGACTACTTGTATGATTACGATATACAGTTCTGTGCATATTACTTAAGGCTGTGATGATCACAACCTTAAATAATATGAAAGTTGGGAGTAAAAACACAAGAAAAACAGTGCTGTGTACCTAGTCAATATACTATTAAAATATTAAATTATTTTATTAAAATTTTAAAACAAGCTAGAAGAATTAATCTGTATCTTTAATTCTGTTAGCAGTGTATTCAAATATCCAGCTTGCTTCCTTTTGGGTTATTCCCTGTTTTTAATTTTTATTTATATTTTTGTTCCTTTATTTCTCAGCTAGGCTAGAATTCCATGTAAAATTAAATCCCATTTCATTTGGGATCCCTAAGCAATCATGCATACAAATCATTTAAATACAAAAACTTGTCTCAAAAGAAAGAAAATATGTAACTTAATTGTTCATAAATCTTATCAAGTTACTTTCTAGATTTAATAAATGTAAAAGCATTTGTTAAGATTGTTCAAATAGTATGTCTGATCCTACTTATCCTGAACTTAATGGCAAAACATCAGTTGGAAAGAAAACAGTCAAAACTTCGTGGTCAAACAGCTAATAGACTTATCTAGCAAAAACCAAGTTTATTGCTATATAATCAACTATTTGAGCAGGATCAGATAATGATGTGTGTAATTTATACTCTTTCAATAAACTGGCAAATTTGATAAATTTCTAGTTATTAAGGAACTTGCATTTTGAGAATTTTATCTTTAACGTCTTAGCAGTAACTGATTACCTTATCTATTCTGGCCAGATTGTTAAAAATAATATTACTTAAACCCACTGAAAATAAGAGCCCAAACCCTTAATGATGTTTAGCTAAACATTTTATAACCAGTAGTTTCCAAGTAGCAAGGGACCTATTTATCTGAAAGTTAGTCCCAGTGATTACAGCTAAATGTACCAACCACTAAATATGTTTAAGCTTGCAGACCTAGGACAGAATCCAAAAACTGGATGACCATGTCAATGTACCCAGACAAGCTTTGGTTTTTCAAACAGAAGCATTCCCTCATCCCTCCACTACAGATAGCAACATCTCTCTTGATAAACAGGGAAGACTTTGGAAAGCCGTATGTGTTTGCGATGTGCTTTAGGTCTCTTGCTGAGGGATAAGGCAGCTATCCCAACTGGAAAACCAAAGCCTTTGGAGTAATTGAAGTAGTTGCTTGGATTCCATCTTTCATTATTTCTGCTGCATTTTATTGTGTTAATTGATGTATTTGCTTTTTTCCTCTCAATCTATAGTAAGCACTTCCTACCTGAAATAGACCCAGAAATTCTCAAAGGAGGAAGAGTTCAGCTCGTGGTAAGAAGTTTTTGTTCACAATTTTAAAAAATGTAACACATTATTAAGACTGAAATTCTCTATATGGAAACTTGGAATATACGTACCTCACTGAACATAATGAGATGAATTTCTGAGTAACATTCATGAAGGTCCTGCTGTATGTTCTTTGGGATTTTTGTTCTTTAAAATTGGCAGTGTTTACTATGCATAAAAAACAAATATTTGTACATTCATAAGTCACAGGAATGTCCTTAGTTGTGGGTAATTTTCCTTATTGTATAATTTTCTACTTTAGCATAGTGTATATGGAGATTCCTGTTCCCTTAATAGCCATATTGGGGACATGGTTTAATAGTAGGCTCCATTTACACTGACATTTACTGTAGTTTCATAATGCAGTTTAATTCCATATAAATGCATTATATGGGCCGTAGCCACTGCCAGGATTCTGATTCGGGAGGGGCTGAGTCTGAGTGAGAGAGGGTCTACCCTAGCAAATCTTTTGTATCATTATCCCAATACCCCCATGCATATGGGATATATTGAGCATGCTCATCAGATCATGATATGAATAAACATAACAGTTTAAATAATGTACCAGTAAGGCCTTCTCGCAGACCACCCTGAGAATTGGGGGGGGGGGGGCTGAAGCCCCTCAAGCCCCCCCCCCTGGCTACATGCCTGTATGGCAGCGTAGTGTCATATAGTGCAGTTCAATGTGGTTAAACTGCATTCAGAAACTGCATTATATAGCAGTATAGATGGGGCCAGAGAAACATACAGATCCAAAACAAAAAGATGTCAGAACAAGAGTTGGGATGTTTTAAGTTTTTAGGGCTGTATGGCCATGTTCCAGAAGCATTCTCTCCTGACATTTCACCTGCATCTATGGCAGACATCCTCAGACCTCACAACCTCTGAGGATGCCTGCCATAGATGCAGATGAAATGTCAGGAGAGAATGCTTCTGGAACATGGCCATACAGCCCAAAAAGCACACAACAACCCAGTGATTCTGGCCATGAAAGCCTTTGACAATACCTAGAACATGAGTTGGTTCCTCTATGATTTTTGTTTGTAAAAAAAATCTTTATAAATCAGAGAAGTTTTCTTGTGCTCATTTTCATAGGAGAAAAACGTGAAAGAAATTTCATGCTGCAGCTTTCCAAAACAGAACAAAGAATTACTGATACACACATATTTCAAAACCCCATGTTGGGACCTACCAATCTATGCAGCTCTTTCATTTGGGGTCCTTTTTCCTGCATTAGTCTTTTTCTCCAGTTTTAGTGTGGATTGTGTGGACCCACAGGATAGAAAATCCCAAGAGGCAACAACTCAAGATGCTGAAAGCAAAGCAAGAGGAAAGCACTGTGTAAAAGTGGAGCCATTCGGCCATAGGGAGCAAATCACATGCATCATAATTGTGGATTTTTAGCAGTGACTATGCATATGCACTTGGAAATTGTTATAGAGAGAGGGGTGTTTCGAATAAGTATTTCACACTTCTCACTAAGCTCTTAGACAGTCGGTTCCTTGACCTGTTTTCCTGTGCCCCGTTCATAGAAAGCAATAGCAAAGCCCCCTGCCTGCTTCCATGTCCTATCAAGTGTTCAGCACGACTACAGTGGAACAATAAAATATGACTTGAAAGCTGCCATCTGAGTCTCAGTGCATCAATTTTCTGCCCTGGGGCTTTGTACAAGGCTGCATGACAGCTGTCACTCCATTTGATACAGAGAGAGGACACATTATTCATTCATGATGTGTATGGCTTTGATAGAAAAAGAAATATGTGCAGATGTAAAACTTCTGCCAGTTTCAAAATATCAACATTCTAAAATATTTTTCTGTCTATAGTGCTAACATCTCCAGTCCCAAATATTCAGAGCAGCTGAAAAAGGTTGAAGCTGAAGTAGTATTAAATATATTTTGTTATGTTGGTCCAGCTAATAACTATATAGATTCTTAAATGAGCAACAATATTCTTTTACAGTCCAGATCAGACTTGTTCGAATTGTTCTTTGATGCTTTATAAATCCCCTCTATTCATTTGCCTCTGAGATAGATTAGTACTGTTTTTTAGCTGGAGAAACTCCTTCATTCTGTTTGTTATTGTTATTGCTTTAGAGAAAAATAGGCTAATAGGAGAGCACCATATAAAGACAATTGGAATTATAGCCTTGTTGATTAACGGGGGAAATAACTTGTTTCCTTCATGCCAAACTGTTCATTTAAAGCAGACAAAGAAATAAATTCAATATTTTTTCCTGAATCATGGCAAAATATTTTGAAAAAGAAACATTTTATATTGGTTGCTGATGGCATTCCCATCGTTGTTTTTATGTGTTAACATTGTAATTTTATATATCTTGGATATTTAGTGTTTGCACAGCAATATATAAATCCTCTAAAATTCAGTCAATAAATAACATCCAATTAAAGTGTTCTGATTCATTAATAAGATACCCCTGGTTAATCAGCAAATTTACAAAGTTGTATATATTTTGCAATAGCTTTAGGTGACAAGAGACATTCTGATTGGTGAAGACAATAGAATTGTTTTTCTTAGAAGGTATCTACTGCTGTAGAAATAGCTGCCTTTAAAAAAATAAAGCTTGCTATCTAGGATCAGAATTGTCCATGCCCTGTCATATAAATTTTTAGGCATTGGGCTATTAAATTGATTCATTGAAATTCATAGGTCTAAACCCAATATAATGCTGGCAATAATATTGGGGTTTTCACCCCTGCAACTTTCTTCTGGGATTAAAAACATGTCCCAGAGACTTTTCCAGATCTCTGGAGCAGGTTTTTAATGTTTTTACAGAAGGGAGGGAACCGAGGCAGGGATGAAGAATTGGTCCTTTCTCAGTTCCACTCTGTGTGTACACTGGCAGCACTGATATTATATCTTCCGACTGTCCAAATGTGATAGGATTAATTTTCTGTTGTCCCATCTGCTTTTAAATTGTCTCATTTTGTCCTTTTCCCACATTTGCCCCTAGCCTACATTTTTTCCAAGCAAAGGGCCCTTCCACACAGCCCTATATCCCAGAATATCAAGGCAGGAAATCCCACATTATCTGAGTATGGACCCAGATAACCCAGTTCAAAGCAGATATTGTGGGATTTTCTGCCTTGATATTCTGGGATATAGGGCTGTGTAGAAGGGCCCATAGGCTGGATCTACACCGCCCTATTTCCCAGGATCTGATCCCAGATTATCTTCTTATCTCAGATTATCTGACAGTGTAGACTCATATAATCCAGATCAAAGCAGATAATCTGGGATCCGATCCTATGATATAGGGCAGTGTAGATCCAGCCTGAGTTTAAAGTGCAAAATTAGTTTGCCCTCAGTTAACTCAGCGGGGGAGAAATGAGATGGAGTTGAATATTGCAAACCTTCCAGTTTATATGTTCCTTCTCCTTCAGAATTTCTCCATCCTGACCACACTTTGTGCCAGTTGTCATCTGTAAAATCTTGGTGGAAATGAGACATCAGACATAGGATTCCTTAACTAAAATTTATTTTATTGCATAACAGAGCAGAAGTTGTAGTCACAGTGGTAGGAGACATAATGGTCATGATGATATTTATGTGTCAAACCTTATTCAGCACAACACGTTCTCACTTATCAAGATGACTTTTATAATAGTTCAAAAGGAAGCTTACATTATTCAGTTTCTTATTCATGGTCTTTGTACAGTGCTACTATTGACTTCCATGCCTATTATAATTTCATAACTATATTGAAGCATGTTCTCTTTCTTTTTCTTAGACACGCTATTGTCATTTTTCAGATTTCAGTTTTTATGTTTATGTGTACAGCAATGAACAACATAGTTGAGTGTGAATAAGGAACCCAACTCTGTATATGTGCCTCTGTGTGCATTCATTTCCTTTAAAAAAGAAGCTAGGCTTCCTTTCATTGCAGGTACTCCCAAGGTGGCTTACAACCATTTAAAATCCTAAAGTCATCATTTCAGCAACATGATTTTAGGGTGCCAGATATTTCAAAATATAAACTACTGGACTCTGTATTTATGTCAAAAACAAAATTCTTTAAAAAATCCAGCCAACAAATTATCTCCATTAAAAGAGATTTGATACTGACAAGTCTTCTTAGCTCCTCCTTTAAAGGCTAAAAAAATTGAGAGAGCCAGTCATGTATCACATCGGAGGGATTTTACCATTTATAAGCCCTGGTGAGAATGCCATGGCTCTAGCGCTTCCAGTATAAAAGTCTTAATAATTTCCAGGCAATCATTAAATGGTATGTAAGTCACAAGTAAGTTTGTATGATTACATGTACTCACCTGACCACACAGATGTTTCCTTGAAAATTATTGCTAATGAATTAACAATCAGGGTTTACTCAGAGGTACAAGTTGTTACCAGTGCTATATCCTGCGCTGAAGAAGACCAATGTTAACTCCAATTAGAATAGCTGGAATAACCCAATGATTTTCTTGTGCACACCCAAAAAAATGACAATAAGATATTTCTTATTTCACACAGCCAGTTAAGTCTCCCATATTTTTATTATATTGCATTTCAGAAATTTATACCCTGCTTCTCTAAAGCTCTAGATCACTGTATATTTGATGCAGAGAGCCAGCAGTTATTTTTTCCAGTGTGCCAATGACTGATACATTGGGGAAGTGTTGTTTTCCTTTTGTTCCTCATACGGAGTTGCACTGCTCTGAATGGCTTCCAACAGAAGAAAGCTATTAGTTCATTAAAACAGAAAAACAGTCAGCTATAGTCTGCTCTCAACAACCATAGAATATGGGGGAAAGTAGGTTTTATACCCTCTCCAAGCAACATGATCAAGGAGAATATTCCATAGTTTCAGGACCAGGCCCAAATTAACACTTTTTTGCACCCTAGGCCACAATTTAGAATTATGCCCCCTTTAAGCCAACCTCCCGCCATCTCCAAGGTCCCCATTTCCACCGGCTGGAAAGCTCCGCTGTGCTCTGAAGGTCTCCTCGGGAGTCGGGAGGCTTGGGGAGAGCACAGCAGGTGCAAACTTGCTCTAAAGGCGCACACGAGAGAGAGAGCGTGTGAGAGAGAGAGCGAGTGTGTGTGAGAGAGAAAAGAGAGCAAGAGAGAGCACGCGAGAGGGAGCACGCGAGAGAGAGCACGAGAGAGAGAGCGCGCGAGAGCGCACGCGAGACAGAGCACGCAAGAGAGAGAGAGCTTGCACGAGAGAGAGAGAGAGAGAGAGAGAGAGAGAGAGAGAGAGAGAGAGGACAGAACAGAGACTTTGCGGGGAGAAGGAGCGAGGAGGAGCATGAGAAAGGGGGAAAGAGGGGCACAGACCAGGGTTTTTTTGTCCGTAATCTGCGCACCCCCCTCGGCTTGCGCCCCTAGGCCATGGCCGCATTGGCTTTATGGGTAATCCAGGCATGTTCAGGACAAAGTGGCCAAAGTCTTTGTTTCTTGCTTCGAAGTCATTACCTTACATCTTGTTGAGTAAGAATCACTTGGAGAGAGAGAAAAACAATGGTTCATATATTAAAGTAGAAACAAGAACCCCATATAAATTTTGTAAGGTGTGGGGGCTCAACTTCGTAGCAAGCTTGTTATTTTGCCTATTGTCTGCAGGAAGGTAAATTACTCTTCCTATCAGTAGCACTGTTTGTGACCATGAGGTAGTGAAGAGTCAGGAGCGACTAAATGAATAAACAACAAAATCAGTAGCACTGAAACATCCTTAAATATTGAGGGGTGGGGGCAGATTTCTTCGCCAAGGCTACTGCAAGGGAAGTACTGAGCTCTCATCCCATCCCTGTTATAGGGTTCGTAGCTAGAAATGGTCCCTGTCTGTCTTCCACTTTGTGAAAGGCTTTAAAAGTAAGAACCAGAATTTTCAGTTGGTTTCAGAAGTTGAATAGTAACAATGCCTTTTCTGTAAAATGTATTTCCAAATACACACCTTTTCTAAGAATGAACAGCAATTTCCTATATTATTTTAAGACAGAGTTTTGAAGTAGTATAAATAGTAATAATAATAATAATAATTGCATTTATTTCCCACCTCTCCTCATGGCTTGAGGCTGGTTACAACATAGTTGATACACATAAACATTGTAAAGATTTTATAAATACACATATTAAAATATATTTCTATAAAAGATACATATTTAAAATTCATGGTAAAATATATTGAACCGAAAGTAAAATGTTGCTATTTACTTCTGGGGAGAGCCACCGGTGGCGCAATGGGTTAAAACCCTTGTGCCAGCAGGACTGAAGACCGACAGGACGAAGATTCAAATCTAGGGAGAACTCCCTCTGTCAACTCCAGGTCCCCATATGGGGACATAAGAGAAGCCTCCCACAAGAATTGTAAAACATCAAAAGATTCCCTGTTTTGTTGTTTTGTTCATGCAAGAAGTAATAGTTTCAGTTATTCTCAAAATTTAACTATTCGGAGCAGGGCCGTAGCCAGGATTTTGGTTCGGGGGGGCTGAGTTTGGTTCGGGGGAGGCTGAGACTGGGTGGAAGAGGGTCTACCCTAGCAAAGCTTTTGTATTGTTATCCCAATAACCCCATTAATGTGGGATATAATGAGCATGCTGATCAGATCATGATATGAATAAACATAACAGTTTAAACAATGTACCAGTAAGGCCTTTTCACGGACCACCCTGAGAATTTCGGGGGGGGGCTGAAGCCCCCTTAGCCCCCCCCCCTGGCTAGATGCCTGATTTGGAGGCATTTTATAAGGTTATCAAAAGGTGTTCTTCATCTTCTATGTAGTAACATTAGTACAGGGTGCAAGGAGTATGAACCACACCAAATGACACTATCAGAAAAAGTGACACCAAAATGACTGCCTAAAAAAAATTGCGCAGTGTTGCAGCAGAAATGTATTGTTTTAGAAAATATCCCTATAGTTAGATATAACCACAAAAACATTTTTCATAACCCCACCTTACTACGTACTGTATCAATATACCTACAAGGCTAAAACTCTAAATTATTTTACTATTTGAACCTGCTAATGTATATGTAGAGCTGTCATTGTTACCCAATTACAATGGTGCTTTGAATCACCCAGTTTTGTCTTAATGCGCTAAAAGCACAAGCTTTTCATTGCTGTTCTTTTCATAGTCACTGATTTTGTCACATTTTATGTGTAATAGTACACATTCAAATTATAACTTAATGTATGAATTTTACATTTTATGAGTATTACATTCAAACCTAGAACATTCAAACCTAACCAAAAAATGTAGGAAGACACACATCAGCCTCAAGGCCTCTGAACCTTTCCTGAAAATAAATTCAAAAATAAGTAATTATCGTACTTATCTTACTTACTTAAAAGTAAATTGTGTAGGTTTAACATATGAGAATTTTGCAATATATTCAGAGCAAGAGAACACATACATTTTTCCTCAGATGCATACATTTTATGTAACCAATGAATTGGTTTCAATATTTTGGGCTCTCTTTTCTAAATATAAATATAATTATCTTATGCAGACTATACACACATGCACACAACACACCCTCCTCTGAAGAGTTGGTTAAGTAGCGAATATGAAATTACTTAGTGGATGATTGTTGGATACAACTGATGCTTGCTCTGGATTAAGGACAAATATGGCAAAAAATAATGAAATGTAACATTTCTGGCATTCAGCTCTGACTTTAAATTATAGACTGCTCCATAAATGATCTTAAGCTGTTTAAGGTTTCATCAGTTGTCTGCTAGATTTATTTTCTTCAAAATTACGGTACTAAAATGTTGTCTTTTATTGCTGCACTGATTCTGATCACAAACCACAATTTCAAGATCGACTCCTATTTACAAAAATGCTTTGACATAGTGCATTTGTTCAAACTGGGCAGCAATAAAGGATTGTGGTATCATTCTGAAGAAGATTGTTTGACAGAGGCGGCTTGTTTGTTTGAGGGTAATGTGAGCCGCATTCAGAAAATGTCGTATTTTGTTTCTTGATTGTGTACATTCTCTCTCACTGCTTCCAGACAAGCCCTGTAAGGAGAGAAGACACGGATTTAGAGCTTGTTTCCGTGACCAGCACAAGTACTTTTACTCAGAACAGAGAAAAAAATAACCAGCCACAAAGACACTCCACAGGATCCTCAAGTAAGTTGTGCTTTCCTTTTAATAACCAGTCAGATAAAAGTCAAATCACCTGGTTGGTTTCAACATCACAGTGCATTTTTCCTAGGACACTAATGGCTAAGCTTCTGCTTATGGTTCTCCTCTTATTTGCAATCTTTTTTTTTTGCTGGATATAAAATGTGTGCAGAGACCTATAAAACGATGTCCACATAGATGGTGTAAAAAGTCATATTTCTCTCTCTCTCTCTCTCTCTCTCTCTCTCTCTCTCTGCATGTATATGTATATGTTAGAGTAAGGCTCTTCATTTGTATTATACATTGTACTGGTGAAAAATGAGATCCATCCACATTTTGTTTAGGCTAAAACAGCTTATTTAATTATCCATTGCTGTAGGCCATACTGAATCCTTAGATATTTCATAACCTAAAAATGCATATTTGTCCAGTTCCTAGGTTTCAGTATTGAAGCTGCTTTCTCTTTTATAGTTTTCACTGATATAAAACTGATGTTTTAATACTTTAGGTAAGCTGTTTAAGTTTGCTTTAAAATAATGATGATGATGATGAATTTAGTACCCATCTCTCCTTGTGGCCCGCTTCTTTAGGCACAATGGCTTTTTGTACTTTTAAGTACAAAGGCTTTAAAATGAGAACTTTCTGAATTTCCTTGATCAGCCCTTACATATTAATTTGTAAGGACCTGAACATCTTAGCAGTTGGAGTGATTGAAGACCATTGAGAATAGTTAGTTAACACGTTGTTAATCAATATAATTTACAGTTCTAATAATAAGACCTGTTGTGGAAATATATAAGTGATAGCAAACAAATCATATCACAGTGACAAATGGTATTCCAGCACACACTAAACATTGTAATTTCAAACCTTTAGTTGTAAATCCTGTTGTAAATCCCAATCGGAGTACAGCCATTGAATCAGGTGGATATACCTAAGTGTTAATTCACCATTTAACAGTTGATTCAGTAGGCTTACTGAGTCAACTGTTAAATGGTGAATTAACACTTAGGTATATCCATCTGATTCAATGGCTGTATTCTGATTGGGATTTACAACAGGATTCAGTCCTCTAAATAGGGACTCCTGGTGGGATTTAAGATATAGAGATATTATTATGGGATGATATATCAACACAATCAAGTTGTGTATTGAATATAACAAACAAGAAAACCTTATTCAGAAGTTGAGTATTTAACGCCGTTTTTAGGAGAAAAAATGTTTGGAAAGAGTAATACTTTAAAAAGCTGTTTATCAGAAAAAAATTAATAATTAATAATGAAACTATATTAAAAGTGTCTTAATGAAGCTTTGAAATACTCCATAGATAGAGTCACACACTATGCTAATTTCGATTTTGTCTAATTTTAGCACAAATTTTACAAATGTTTTCTGACATTATTAATTCAAAATAGCTACATTTCATTTATCAAAGAGCTTACATGCTACCAGTCAACCACACTTGAATGCTTTAATGAAACTTGCCCACTTTTCAAAAGAGATTTGCCATGTGCTATTTGCAGTTGTGGAGGAAACAATTTCAGTTTTCTTTTTTCCTTTCCTTTTCTGGATCAGGGCTATTGGTAAAGCCCTAAAATGCCTGAGACTGCAGTCCTGTATAAACTGCTTGGGAAAACTCAATTAAACATAGTGGATCTATTTCTGAGTAAACTTACCTATGATACTTGTGGATGAGAGATCCATTTTTCTAAACATTTTTCTCATAATAATAACTAATCTGATACTTTAACGGTTTCCTATAAATAATTTTAATAGTTGCCAAAATGAAATAATTACAATGCAACATCATTCTGATCGCCAGTACCTGTCATTACCCATTTGACAACAGAAAGATGGGTACTTTCGATTAAATTTGAAGATATACATAGAATCCCTTGAATTTCATATATTTTCTTTTTCCTTATTTTAATGGCAAATGGAGAATATTATATAGTCAGTTCCTTTTCACCAAAATATTATTTCACCTTCTGTTTTACTAGTGAAATGATAGTGAGAGGTATCTCTTACGATTTGTGAGTGTGTTTGCTTGTTTCTGCAGTTGTCAAGGAATACATTTTCAGCTGTAGATCATAGCTTTGTTCTGAGGAAATTTTAGTAATATTTTAACTGACTTTTATCACCATACCATGAGATTTTGTTTACATTATTAAAATTTCACATACAACATTTAGAATTAAGAATTTTAATAGGAATGATGAGATATTTGGGGAAAATACTTATTAATCAATAGTGGACACAATTTATTTCAGATTTTCTTTAAATTATTAAAACATTTAGGATAATTTTTCAATAGGACATATAAAAATATGGAGCTAAGATAGCTGTAGCAGGTACTTCGGCTCAAACTTAGTAAACTCAACTTATTTCACACAATTTCAAATTGATGTAAATAGTTTTGCTGAGAGTCATTCTGGTCACTTTTTCTTTAAATTGTTGCTTTTTTCTGCTTGTGCTGTTTGGTAATACAATATGCCAAGCCTTTTAAAATATAAATTAAGTCATACGGTGCTTTGTATGCTTGCAAAAAATTCTATGACGTCTTACCAAACTTTCTAGCATGTCCATCCAACTGATTTATAAAGTCTTATTACCCTCCCCCACCTCTTGCTCTCTCTTTCTTAATGTTTCCAGGTATTTCCTATATGGCATTACTTATGAAAACAGAGTAGATGTCAACTTTGACATTGGTTAAGGAACAGGAGATTTAGTCAAAAGGCAGGGAGAGACCAGAACAAATGATTACTAAAGAAAACAGATTTTAAAACAAAGAATTTACTTCTTAGAAAAATGACCGTTCATATCCAGTTTAAAGAAGTAGATAGTGAATTCAGTAATTGTTTTATGTGTGCAAGCACCTGAAAGTCTGCCTCAGAATATTGCTGTGATTTTGTATAATTGGGAAGAAAAGCAACCTACATCTAGCAGAATGACTAGCAAGCAGCATTTTTAGTGGCCTTCAAACAACTTACTATATTAAGCACACAAGCTGGAAGTTAATTCTATTAATTTCACTGTGGTTCAGCAACCATGCAGATTGCTAGAGTGTTAGAAATTGCTAAGGAGTGGAAGGATTCTAGACCAACAAAAATTGGATTTCTGGAAACAAAACAGAATTTTTTAACCACACTCTGGAAGAGAATGTGAAACAGTCCTAGAGTAGCATGATAAGATCATAAAAACCCCTGCCTTCTATGGTCTCAGGTATATCAATGCAGGAATGTCTTTGCTGAATACTTAAGATTCCAGATCATGCAAAAATATCCAGAGATTCATCTCATGTCCAAAAAAAACATTTGCAATAAATGTGTGGTGGAGTCATTGAACCCTCAGAGCATGGAAAGCACAGTCAAGGATAGCTAAGGATGCTCACCATGAACGACTCTCCATTTTTACTATTTCTACAGTGAGGAGAGGGTGGGATATAAATAAACTTTATTTTTATTATTATTATTACTACTACTACATTCTGCTTCTATTCTAGAAATATTATTGTGGATTGCCTAAAAGCAGCATGGTATAGTGCAGAGCTTTCCAAACATTTCATGTTGGTGACACACTGTTGAAACATGTATCCTTTCACAACACAGCCATTTAGTTTTACTTGCAAACCGGAAGTTAAACCAACCCCTTATTATTTATTTGCCTATTGATTTATTTACTTTTATCCCACTTTTCTCCCACAAATGGGACACAAAACAGCAAACAAAATAGAAAAACAACTACATAATACAAAAAACCATCACCCCACAACCCAATATGTAAATAATAAATCAACACATTGCATAAAACACAAATTACATAAATTTAAATAAGCATAAAATATCACATATATTATCATTTAAAATTTCTGCACCTTGGTCCACTGAGGTTGTCCTAACATGCTAAACAACTCAGAGCTCCAAATCTTGTAAGAGATCCTTATAAGAGACACAGACATATACATACATAGAAATAACACAATATATAGAGACAGAACACACACACACACACACACATACATATATATATATATACACATATACACATATACATACATGCACTCACATACTGTACATATGATTCACTGCTTATTTCACTTAGTTCAGGAGTATGTCATTGTGTTTGTGCAACACACCTACACACTGCTGTGCAATACACAGTTTGGTAAGCTCTGAAGTAGCGGGTTGTGCCTTGAATTATGACTTTCTAGATCAGAGTTTGAATCCTCACTCAGCCATGGACACTCACTGGGTGACATTGGGCAAGTCACACTCTGTGCCTCAGATGAAGACAAAGACAAACCCCTTACGAACGAGTCTTGCCAAGAAAACTGTGACAGGTTTACCTTAGGGTCACCATAGGTAGCCTGAACACATTCAGCAGCAACAGTGAATTGTATGCAGAATTAGATTTTACTGGTCTTTGCTTATATTTATTTTATTTTTATTTTCATCTTGATTTTTATTAAAATTGTTTTATTTATATTTGATCATCGTTTATTGTTTTATAATACAAAGAAGACTGGCTTCTTGCTTTAACTGTGTGGCTAATCTGATAAGACCTGAGTCTGAAAAGTAATAGTCCTAAAGAAAGTTGTATTAGACATGAGGTTTTAGTAACTTTGCCATTGAATATCAGACCACTAATTTAAAAAGAAGAATAGAAAGGGGGAAAGGGAGAAATCTTTTTTGTTCTGCTTCCATTTGTCATCCCCTAACAAATGTATTACAGCTGGCTGTCTTGCGTGAAAAATTCTCAATGGAACATAGGAATGCAAAAGTTTCTGGCAGATTTCAGCCAAGAACTTTGGGTACTGCAAGCCTTCTAAAACGATTGAGTTTTTTTCTTTCAAAAATAGGACTCTGTTCTGGCAAATCCAAATACCTTTCAGTGAGTTTTCATGGGCCTCCTGGTTGATTCTTTCCAGAGTCTTGCAACATTTTATTCCAGTGGTACATCAGAGAGAGGGCAAAGTTTGCTAAAAGTCATTCTTCCCTGGCTGCATCTATTGGCAGCCATTTTACACTTGAGACATCTAACTGACACCTCTAACTGGAAACAAGAATTAGGGAAAGATTCCATGAAGTTGTAACTACACATTCCTTGTCTTCTTCACCAAGTAGAAACATCTAAAAACAAAATTTTCCAGCAGCCTAAATAGCACTTTGAGGAGAAAGCAATACCACATTATTCCCTAGGATAGGTCTGTCTAGAGCTTTAGAATTATGGGGAACAGTGGAACTTTTTAAAACGTATTTCTGTATGGCAAAGTAAACTTTATGATGTTAGAAAGCTGGATTGTGTGGGCCTGGCTTGTGTGTGCAATGTCCATAGTGCTAATAAACAAAAATACGTTTTACTATTGTTTTAACCAAAGAAAAGTTGCATTTTGAAAAGTAACTCTATATCTGTTTTCCACTCAGATTCTCTTTCAGTCCTAAACAACCTCCTGGATACAATCCAGCTGTATTTTCTCTGCGATATGGAAGCAGATTTGTGTTCCTTTTCATCTCTCATTCCTTTCCGTTACATTTTCACAACAAGATGCTTGCGATGAGTTGCAATCTGTGGCGCTTGGGTTTGAGCAGTTATCTTGTTGCACGTTTCATTGAATCTTCCAAAGCAGATCTGCCAAGCCACTTTAGAATAATCCTTTTTGATAAATCAAAACAGCTTCAAATATTTCCACAGGCAGAAATACTGGGTAGGAAGCAAGAAAGGAAAGAAAATTGGCTTCATAAAGATGGACAAAGAAACAATTCTTGCCCTTACAACATTTATAATAGCAGCAAACCTGTAATGATAAATATTGGATCAAGAATGTCACACAGAAACAATAGCCTGAAGCTCTTTTTTTAGCCTAAACACAAAAGAGAGATCGAGTCTTTCGCAGAGAAATAGCAACTTCAAAAACCCGAGCTGTTCCTCTTTCCATTTATTTGTTTCTTTTTTCTTTAACAAAATTTTCCAGCCTTAAAGTTATGCCGTTAGTTAAGGAAACAGACAAACTCAATAATGTTGTTTTCTCACTTGGCTTAATTAGAAAGCTCACCAAAGACATAAATTAATTAGCATCAGTGTTGCTCTTAGATGGAGTTTTTAAGCTGGTTCTTATGTTTTCAATGAAAGGAGTTCACTGGAAGTCCAGAATTATTTCCGATTAACCAAACAGCATGACTTTGCGTTACCTAACTAAATAGAAAACATTTGGTAATCTAGACTAATCTGAATATTTTCCCATTAATGCTGATATTGTCTAGTAACCCAAAAGGTAGCAATACAATTTGCCAGTTGGGCATATGGGACCATCCTTGCTACTATGGCTGTGCATTTAAGCACAACTTTATGTAATGGGTTTAGGATTTAGGTTCACTAAAGTCTGTTAGAGAACATGGTTTATAGAATTTACAGAGATAAATAGAATTAATCTCGAGGTTGAGCAAAGTGATCATCTAGATGTTATTGGACCACAACTCCCAATGGTCCTAACCAACAGATCCACCACTGATGAGGGATGATGAGATTTACAGTCCAGACTTAACCTTGCCAACTCCTGATTCACATATTTCAAAGTAGGCAAACTGAATACTTAGTTCATTGCGTAGTTTTGAGACAGCCATGCCATTTCAGATGGGTTTTTAAAAAAACAGGAGGGGGGGGGGAATCATGCTACCAGTGTGGGTCTGATGTTAATTGGGACCATATCATGTAGGGAAGGAATTATTAACTCTTCTCCTGACCCAACTCACATATTAAAATGGGCTTGCTCAAAAGAAGGCATTGACTTTGAAAGACCTACCCATGATATGGTCATGTCTGTCTAGGGGGAAATGTGAATGTGCATGCATGTGTATGGAAGGATATAGTGCCCAGTTAGAGAAGGCTGGTAGGTTAGTACCAATGAGGAAATAAGAAAAATGTCAGGGATAGACATATGGACAGACAGAAGAACAGTGAAGCAAAGGCAGAATATGGATGAGTAAATGGTTTCTGAGCTTGGGTATAAGTGGGCGAAAATAGCAGTTTTGTGGCTGAGAAAAATAACAGCCGAAGACAAGAAGGAGAGAGACGAAAGAGTGGTCCCAGAGAGAAGGGGGAATGTCCTGCTTACTTCTGATTTGTCTCAGCTTTGCCTCCACCTGTCTCTGATATGAACTTTACAGACTCACTATTACAGGCTCACTTTCCCAGATCCTGAGGGAATGTGATGCTCAACTCCATAAATGTTCCCATCCACCAATCTAAAGTAACTTGTTTTATTTGCAACACATATGGACTAGCTAGTTCACATTAAACATGAAAGACTGGAACCCTATCCAATTGTTTGCCTAAAGATGCCAGGGCCAAAATTAATCAGGATGCAGAGGTATGTACAAAATACCCACACATATTCAAAAACCCATGTGTGAATTCCGCTTCAGACCATGTATGTATGTATTTACAGTATTTCTATTCCACCTTTACCACCACATAGGGGACTCTGGGTGGATTACAATGCACATATACATGGCAAACATTCAATGCCATTTAGACATACAACATATATAGACAGTAGATTTGGTTGATCCATAAAAAAATTGGTTCAGATATCATTTCGGATCTAAGGGGTGCTGGTGGTTCGGAAGTAAATTCTGATTTAAATAGGAAAAAGCGTTCAAAACTTTCCGAAACTTCAGAGACTTCCGAATTCCAAATAATGGTTTAACAGTGTTATTTCCTGTTTCATTGGGTGGTATTTCCTTTGAAAGTAGTTTTACTCCATAAAGGGGGAAGGGGGCAAAGGAAAGAAATTCATCCACACTAGTTTAAAATGGCTTCTCTGGCATAAGGCTGAAGCGGGAGGGACAGTAAAGTGAGAAAATTTACCGCTTTGTTTTAAAATGCTTGCCCAGACTCCAAATGGTCACCCAGCCTCAATAATAATAATAATAATAATCTATATATATAAAAATCGAGTGGTCGTGGGTTGTCCGTTATGCACAGCCAAACTATACGCCACACAACCACAAATCCCACGAAACACATTCCCCCAGACCACGAGGTACATACATAGCAAAAAACCCACCTCCCTACCTTGCAACCCCCCCCAAAACAGCCCCCCCAAAATCGCCCATTGCCTCCCGTTCTGTGCTGGCCGCGAGCGCTGCCAAGAGGGAAAGCAATCGCGCAGGCGCACTCTGACCCCCCCCCCCAAAAAAACCCCAACCCATCCCGTCACCCTCTCTTCCCACTCGACGGGACCTTCGCAGCCACACCGGCGGCGCCCTAACCGCCTCCTCGCCATCCTCGCCCGTGCCCGCACGTCCGCGATCCCAGAGCAGCTCTGGGGCGCCGCACTACACTTCCCAGAAAACACCGCAAAAAACGGAAGTGGCCATGCGGGGCCTTCTGGGAAGTGTAGTCCGAAAGGCGGGACTTCCCAAAAGGGGCCTGACGCCACCCAGCACAGCCAAAAGGGGCGGGCCGCGTACGACGCTGGGCATGCGCGGCAGTCCGGGAGGCAGGCCCGGAGTGAGACAGAGACAGACGGGGGAGGGGAGAGAGAGGGGGGAGTGACACAGAGAGAAAGAGAGGGGGAAAAAAGAGAAGGGGGAAATCAGACAGCGAGAGAGAGGAGGGGGAGAGAGGGGGGAAGTGAAACAGAGAGAGAGGGGGAGGGGAGAGAGAAAAGGGGGGAATCAGACAGAGAGGGGGGGAAGTGAACATACACACATACATACACATACACACACATACATACACAGACATACACAGACACATACATACACACACATACATACACATACATACACAGACACATCCATACACATACACACACAACTACATACACATACAAACACAAACACATATATATACACAGACACACACACATGCACACACATACATACACACACAAAAACAGACCCAGACACACACATACAAACACACATACATACACATACATACACACACACATACAGACACACAAACACACATACGCATATACACACACACAAAACACATTGTCAAATCATTTCCAACCCTTACATACCCACACTTCCACACATCTCCTAAATAGGGCACAGCAACGCGTGCCGGGTTCAGCTAGTAATAATAATAATAACCCTTCTGCCTTCATGGAGGGAAAGCACAATCAAAGCACCCCTGACAGGTGGCCACCCAGTCTTAATAATAATAATAATAATAGTAGTAGTAGTAGTAGTAGTTTTCACCTCCTGGCCCAGGAAGTTTAGACAGGCAGGAAGGCAGGCAGGTTTCTGTAAATCCTCCTCCACTGTGCCCGCTGCATCCTCCATGCCCAGTGCAGGCCAGGATGAGGAAGGAGGCCAAAGGCGACCTTCGGGAGCTGCGTGGCATAGGTCAGATGCTCCGTTGGGCCCCAGCTGGTCCCAGGAAGGATGGAAGAAGCATGAGGAAGGAGGCAGGAAGCAGCAGCAGGCACACTCGCCAACTGCTTCACTCAGCCAGAGGTGGCTTCGTCATAAGTGAGGTCAACTAGCTGAGAAGGCCCAGTGGCTGCTCGGTGGAGCACGGCCCCTGGATGCGTGCTCCCAGGGCCTCTTCCCGCGCTCACTTCCAAATGCTGAGAGAGAGAGGCGCCCCGGCGTTGAGTTTTGGAGTTATAGTTCACCTACATCCAGAGAGCACTGTGGACTCAAACAATGATGGATCTGGACCAAACTTGGCATGAATATTCAATATGCCCAAATGTGGACACTGGTGGAGTTTAGGAAAAATAGACCTTGACATTTGGGAGTTGTAGTGGCTAAGATTTATAGTTCTACAACCAAAGAGCAGTCTGAACCCCACCAATGATAGAATTGGGTCAAACTTCCTACACAGAACCCCCATGACCAACAGAAAATACTGCATTTCCTGATTTTCTTTGGCAATCCCCCTGACACCTCCTCACGACCCCCCCCCCCGAGGTCCCGACCCCCAGGTTGAAAAACACTGTTCTAGAACATTCTCAGAATTGAGTAATGAAACGAGAACATGCTGAGCAAATGCTGTATTCTTATTGTAGCGAAAGACAACTAACTAGTTTTGAGCAATTGCACTTTCATTTTAAAATTACTAATCATTTGTCTTTTGTAGGAAAGGAAGTACCTGCACCTGAGAGATCTCTTTTGGGCCCCTCACATAAGGAGCGGATATCATTTCGAGACCATCAAGTTCAGTTCAGCAGTGGATGGGGAAGTGGCAAAAAGAAAACAAAACCTTTGAAATAGTAATTGGACCTTCAACATTGAAAAACATGTGAAGAATTGTTTCTTTTCAGGAAGCCTGTAAGTTGCCATCATTTTTTGAGATCACAGATGCAATGTTCTTGGGCACCACCTATATTGCATTTAATTCTGCCTGTTTTAATTCTACCTTTTCATTTCTTGACAAGGAAGTTTTATAAATGTCAGAATGATCACATTATTTGTACCGGCAATTTATTTAAGCAATATGGTCTAATATTCAAAAATATGTCTGTGACTAGCATGACCAGAAGATCAAATCTGGATATATACATTAACAATGGTTTATGGTTTCATATTGGTCTTTGGTTTAAATGGCCTAATCTACAGTTGAACTAAAATACTTGCAGTAAACTCACTGTTCAGTTCACATTTCAATCACAAGAAGGAAAAGATTCAAAATTAAACTGTCCTAGATATTTTTCCATTAGCTGTTTTGTATACTCAAATGTATATCTGTAAAAAAGTACAATGTGGAATGTACAGCTTTCTCCAAATATATTAATGATGTAAATATGTTTTGTGTAAAAGAAATGCTGCAAAATCTGCGGAATCAGTTGCATTTCTGGATAAACCCAAATGAATGCAAATTCAGTAATGTGATAATAAGATGTGTTTTGTAATTGCTAAATTATGTTTATCATTCTTTAGTCCTCTTGACAGTTTCCTTACAGTAGATTTCCCCCCCCCCCCCTTTCCAGAATTAAAGTATTAATTTTAAACATTATGGATTAATTTTGTTCTCACCTATTATTTCTCTGTGTCTGTGAGAACTTACTTTTTGCAACCCCACATCAAGTTTTCCACTTCTGTGTCATCAATGCACACCTGCCGTCCTCACTGAAGTAGTGTTTTGTTCAACATGGTACAAATTGATGGGATCTGGGAAAACAATTGTTTGGCTTTATATAATATTTCTTGTCTCACTGAAATCTTGGCCTACTGTTGAACTTGAGATGCAAAAGCAAACCCAAGACTTTGGTTAAAAATAATGATGATCTGTTTATATGTTGTGGTTGTGCTTGGAGCATGTTATACATTTCCCAAAAGAGCAAAGTACCCATCATGTTGTCTATGTTTATTAATGTCTACATACTTACTCGGATTGGGAATACTTTCCTTTTTCTGGGAACACTGTAGAGAAAAAGGCAGCAGTACAGATGGTCTCAGCTAACCAGTTTTGAAAAAGACTTGAATTGATGGTCAAATACTCATTTCAATACATTTAAGAACTGGACCACAGAACAACAGACTGGTTCAAGATTGGGAAAGGAGTACAGCAGGGCGGTATACTCTCACCCTACCTATTCAAATTGTATGCAGAACACATAATGCAACATGAGGGGCTTGGTGAATCCAAGGCTGGAGTTAAAATTTCTGGAAGAAACATTAACAACCTCAGATATGCAGATGATACCACTTTGATGGCTGAAAGCAGGTAGGAGCTGAGGAACCTTGTAACCAAGGTGTAAGAAGAAAGTGCAAAAGCTGAGTTGCGGTTACACACACACACAAAACAAGATTATGGCAACCAGACTGATTGATAACTGGCAAATAGAGGTAGAAAATGTGGAGGCAGTGACAGACTTTGCATTTCTATGGGCAAAGATTACTGCAGATGCAGAGTGCAGCCAGGAAATCAGAAGACATTTACTTCTTGGGAGAAGAGAAATGGCTAATCTTGGTAAACTAGTGAAGAGTAGAGACATCACACTGGCAACAAAGATCCCCATAGTTAAAGCAATGGTATTCCCCGTAGTATCCTATGGATGTGAGAGCTGCACCATAAGAAAGGCTGAGCGAAGGAAGATATATCCTTTTGAACTGCGGTGTTGGAGGAAAATTCTGGGAATGCCTTGGACCGCGAGAAGATCAGACCAGTCTATATTCCTGGAAATAAGGCCCGACTGCTCACTGGAGGGAAGGATATTAGAGGCAAAGTTGAAGTACTTTGACCACATAATGAGAAAATGAGAGCTTGGAGAAGATAATGATGCTGGGGAAAATGGAAGGAAAAAGGAAGATGGGCCGACGAATTGAAAGATGGATGGATGTCATTCTTGAAGTGACTGGCTTGACCTTGAAGGAACTGGGGAGTGCTATGGCCATCAGCCAACAGGGAGCTCTGGCATGGGCTGGTCCATGAGTTTACAAAGAGTCAGAAGCAACAACAAATAACTGGACAATCTAGGACACATTCTGATATATGAAATACTAGCTGTACCCGGCACGCGTTGCTGTGCCCTATTTAGGAGATGTGAGAAAGTCTGAGTATGTAAGGGTTGGAATTATTGTTAGTGAGTTGGGTGTTTTATGTTTGTGACTCAGCTCTTTGCCTGCAGTCCTTCGGGTTTGACTTGTACCATGGCCAGGACGGATCAGCTTGGGGAGGGCTTGTCCTGTCAGGGGATCTCTATCTTCACAGGTGCGTCCAGTGTCTGTTGGGGACTTTTAAAAATCCTTTCCGTATCCTTTTAGCCACCTTTCTCAAGATCTTCATGTCTAGCTTACTTTCTGCTCCTCTCTGACAGTTTTTTCAAGATGTCCTGCTCTGTGTCTTTTGCACCCATTGGTCGATGTCCGATGAGGCTTTCCCCATCATGGTCTTCTGATTTGAAAGTGTTGGAGGAGGCTGTGGCACTCATCTGACAGTTTGTTATGGGTCGGAATGTTCATGTTGGCTGGCCAGTACAGCAGTTATGCAAATTGTCATGGAGGTGGGGGAAGACAAGAATGACAGTTTCAAACACTTCCATATGCCAGTTTTCTTTTTTTGTCAATGGTTACAGTCACACTATGTCAAGGAATACTGTTAAGAATGACAGAACTTCAGCCTCTGATAAAGTTTCTAGCCCTCACAAACAAAACCCGTAATGCATGTATAAGCTGTATATTACAGAAGGCAGGTTTTCTGATAAGTGGAGAAAGAGTTATAGCAACTGGTTCTGCTTCCATGGATTCAACCATCCATGGCTTGGTAATATTTTTTTAAATCCAAAAAGTAAACCTTGATTTTGCCATCTGTATATAACGGACATAATTTCAGTATGCCATTGTACATAATGGGAGTTGAGCATCCATAGATTTTGGTATCCCCAAAGGTCCTGGAAGCTAGAACCTCTCTCTAGGCAAAATGTAGCTGCATGGACCTTTTGATATTTTTACCCTTTTTACTTTTCTTAGAAGGACCTCCTGGTGGGTCCTTGCTGATTGAAAGGTTGACAGTTTGAATCCAGGGAGCAGAGTGAGCTCCTGCTGTTAGCTCCAGCTTCTACCAACCTAGCAGTTCAAAAACATGCAAATGTGAGCAGATCAATAGGTAAAGGTACACGGAGCTCCATGCAGTCACACTGGCCACGTGTTCTTGGAGGTGTCTACAGACAATGCAGGTTTAGAAATTGAGATGAGCACCATCCCCAGAGTCAAACACAAATAGACTAAATGTCAGGGAAAATATTTGCCTACCTTTCTTAGAAGACAGGCCAGGATTACCCATAAGACCAACCTAGGCCATGGCCTAGGGGTGCAAGCCAAGGGGGGCGCAGATCACGGACGAAAAAAATAAATAAATGTTGAAACAAATAAAAACGCAACACGCATGGAGACGAGGAAGGAAGGATACTGGAGGTCCTCCTTTTTGGCGCCGCCCCTGCCCCTTCCTGAATACCAGCTCCTGCCTCAGCTATTGTTGCGCAAATGGTGTATGCGCAGGGGCTCTCAACACTGGCGTCGACGTCAACAGGAGGAACAATTAACTCCCTCGATGCCAACAGCATCCACTTGCGGGCTCCTTCAGTGCAAGTACAGGAAACTCCATTGCGCAGTGTGCACATGCCCTAATGCCATGAAAGCTGGTATTCCTCCTCCAACACAAGGAGGAGACTTCTCCTTACTGGAGAGAGAAGCACAACTGCCGGCTACGGCACATGCGCAAACCCCAGTACAGGAGAGAAGCCCAACGCGACAAGCCCTGGTATCGGGGAGAAGCGCGGCATCGGTACAGCTGCTGGCTACAATGCATGCGCAATCCCCGATACCAGGTAGGAGCCAAGTGCCTCAAGCCCCGGCATCGGGGAGGAGGCTGCCCCCCCCCCCCATGCCTGCATCCGTAGTGCCTGCCGAGAGGGAAACTCCTGTGGCGGACCTAGTGGAGCCACACCAGGAGAGCTGGATGCGCTAAGGGGGATGAGTGGATGAAAGGGTGTGGGAGGGGAGTGTGGTAGAGGTTGGCTTAAAGGGGGCGTAATTCCAAAGTGTGGCCTAGGGCGCAAAAAGGTGTTAATCCGGGCCTGTTAGAAGATGAGACTTAGTAAGTTAGTTAGCTCCAAGACAGTGACATCTCCTGCCCATCCCCTGTTTGGATATCAGCCAGCACGCCAATGACTTAAATCAAGAAATATTTTTCTAAGATCTACAGAGACATCTCAGCAAGTGAGAGTCCAAAAGTGGCAGGCTAAAACCCAGAACCTCAATCAATGGCTGATACCAAATGAGAGACTCCCTCCTGGGCACACAGAAAACTGGGCAACTTGGACGGTGTTGAACAGACTGCGCTCTGGCACCATGAGATGCAGAGCCAACCTTAAGAAATAGGGCTACAAAGTAGAATCCATGACATGTGAGTATGGAGAAGAGCAAACAACAGACCACCTACTACAATGCAGCCTGAGCCCTGCCACATGCACAATGGAGGACCTTCTTATAGCAACACCAGATGCACTCCAAGTGGCCAGCTACTGGTCAAAGGACATTTAATAGAATGCAAGTTTGCAAACTTTGAGGGGGTTATGGGGGAATAATGCAATACAACTGTTTGGTTCGCTACAGACACAATAAATAAATAGCTCCAAGACCTTTTTTATCTAGAATTTATTTCTTTTACTTTGATAAATTGACTGAATAGACTCCGAAGCGGAGTGGGCAGAGCAAAAGACAACCTGGGAAAATGGCACTACCTAAAAGAATCCCTTACCTTGTGTGACTGTGGAGCAGTACAGACAGCTCCTCATTGAGCACAGTCAACTCAAAAATGGCCAAAATAGCGCCAAAAATACTTTAACTTCAGTGTGATAATCAAAATCAAGCAAAGCTATGACAAAATGGTAAAAAAAAAGTACATATGAAGAAAACCTGGATTATATCCCTCTATTACCCGCATTAAACCCCAAAACTAAGTAATACACGAGAAAAAGCACTCATCCACGCCGATGTCATCATCAAATGGGAGGAGAAACTGAAGAGCGAAGAAGCGTCAAAGCAGGCCAATGGTCAGGAATGGAGAAACAGCAAACACAAGCCAAACCGCGTCGTCATCAGGGGAAGAGAGAGAAGCCACAGCGATACAGCCATCTGGGTCACAGTGAGGGATAAGACGTCAGCAACTAAACCACAATACAGGTCAAACAGGAGTGAAGACAGCAACACGAAGCAGCCAGCAACAAGTCCAAAAGACCATTCACAGGAATACCGGAACCAGGAAACATGAAACAAACGGCAGGACACGGCACTCAAAAACACCTTGCCAACTGCAAGGAACCCCAGATCCAAACTCTTCCTTTATTCACAAATCCTCCTCAGAACTGGAATGAGCCAACACCCCATCATTAGCTATGTCTCTCCACCCATGTAGACCTCCTTCTGCCAGGACTTAGATCTCCCCATGATGCAGACTGATCATCTGTACTCCAAGTCCCATTCCCAGCAAAACCCCCAAGTGTATCACTACTAGATGTTTCTGCACAAACCTCACGCACTTTGGTCCAATCCATATCACTAGACATACTCTCTGAATCCTCACCCACACTTCCCATAGTTGACTCTTCATCACCAGACCCATCATTCCCTGAGAAACCCTCAAATGAATCTACATCAGTAGGATCAGTAAGTATCTGCCGGATCCGTTTCCTCTGTTGTTCCCCATCAGACTCCTGCTTCCGAGTAGTCCGTTTTGCCCTTCTAGCCTCAACTTCCATGCTTTCAGCAGTACTCAAAGACTCATCTACAACGGGGGGAAACAGTTACCTTTACCTAGTGATGGAATTGAACCAAACTTGGCACACAGAACTCCCATGACCAACAAAAAATACTGGAAAGGTTTGGTGGGCATTCACCTTGAGTTTTGGAGTTGTAGTTCACCTACCTCCAGAGAGCACTGTAGACTCATGGGTCTGGACCAAACTTGGCACGAATACTCAATATGCCCAAGTGTGAATACTGGTGTAGATAGACCTTGACATTTGGGAGTTGTAGTTACTGGGATTTATGGTTAACCTACAATCAAAGATCATTCTGAACTCCAGAAATTGTGGGATTTAACCAAACTTGGCCCTCAAAACTCCCATGACCAACAAAAAATACTGGGATTGGTGGGCATTGACATTGAGTTTTGGAGTTGTAGTTCACCCACCTCCAGAGAGCACTGTGGACTTAAACAATGATAGATCTGGACCAAACTCGGCACGAATACTCAATATGCCCAAATGTGAACACTGAGTATTCTGAACCCCACCAATGATAGAATTGGGCTAAACTTCCCACATAGAACCCCCATGACCAAAAGGAAATACTGTGTTTTCTGATGGTCTTTGGTGACCCTTCTGACACCCCCACCCCCCCACAAGGGGTCTTGACCTCTAGGCTGAGAAACGCTGATCTATAGAATTAATGCAGTGTAACATTAATGCCAGGGTTTAACTTAGGATACCTGGTAGTTGTAGAGTTTGCATGGTGTTTAGGTCACCAAACTAGAACTCTCAGGATTCCAGCATTGAGTCATGGCAATTAAAGTGGTGTCCAACTGCAGTGTAGATGTACCCAGGGTGTATTATGGAGAGATTCCACGGCTGCACATTTCTTCCCAATACTTTGTATAGACCCTTATTCCTTCAAGTAGGAATAACTAGTAGCAGCCTCTGCCCCCAATCCTTAGAGACATTGCCATGTAGTTTCCATACCTATATTTCATCTTTTGAGTGGAATAAACCATAGAGATTATTCCAGATCAACCTGTATACTAGAAATTACTAATCATGTGATTCTCCAGTAGTAACACTAGAACTCACAGCTTTCCTCCTCCTCCTCATTATTATTATTATTATTATTATTATGCTTATTTATACCCTGCTTTTCTTTCCACAAGGAGACTCAAAACAGCTTACTATTGGCTGTGCTGGCTAGGACTTATGAGAATTGGAGTTTAACATCTGGAGACCTAACAGATGCAAGTACAATTGAATTCAATGGTATTCACATCTAGCTGCGTATCTCTGGCTGTATACTGCTTAACTCTCAAGCATGGGTGCCCTAAGAAACATAAAACTTAAAAGAGAACACGTGTGCCCTTAACTAATTGAGCTTTAGGCAGGTAGGTAGGAAGGAAAAATGAGAGCTTGTAAACTTACTTTTTAAAAGTAGTCGTAGTACTTGCCATTGCAACTGTAAAGAGAAGGGATATTTATTATTTATTTCAACCTTAAAATAATTCTTAAAATTTCCATTTCTCAGAAGTTACTAAAATTATTCCTTTTTATTTGCTTTAACAAAAATACGTTTGAATGTTGGTGTGTGGTGATTTTATGTTGCCATGTATGAGTCAACAGTATTCAATGGCATTACCAAATAAATCAGTTTTAACACCAACCTGGTGACAAGAAAGTATGTTTAGAAATGCCATCTTCATCAACCCAAACCAGGACCTATTTTAAGGGCATGACAAGGGGGTCATTGCCCCAGGGCTCACATGAAGAGTTGTTATACAGGAGATGGGCACTTTTCATAAACATAACAGAAGAAAACAAAATCTCAGAACCAACTCTACTGGGAACAGTGCCTTCTGCCATCACAGCATGAGCAAAATAATTATAGCCATAGGCAGTGCTTAGAGTAGCTAATCTAGTCTACTATAACCAAACATTTCTCCTTAAATGTATGTATTCCTCCTTTCTTGTTATCCAGAATATCCCAAGGTGGTTCACAGAATGTTCCTCTTTTTCATTTTATCCTTTCAGCAACCCTCAGGAGAAAGATTAAAGTGGGCAATGAGTGGCCTGAAGTCACCTTGTGAGCTTTGTGGCTAAATGGAGAACAGAATGATGACATCTTAACTCTCAGTATAACACTTTAACCACTCCATTCCACTCTGACTACTGTACCAAGGAATAGACTTCATAAGATTGTTGGGGACTGGGTGGAGTTTAGGCCTAATTTAAGTGCTTGTACTTGGTGCTGTTTTTACCATTTCTGACCATGGATGGTTGGATTCTATCTAAGACCCCTTCCACACAGCTGAATAAAATCCGACATGTTCTGCTTTGAAGTGGGATATATGGCAGTGTGGACTCAGATAACCCAGTTCAAAGCAGTTATTGTAGGATTTTCTGCCTTGATATTCTGAGTTATAGGGCTGTGTGGGAGGGCCCTGAGAAGCTGTTGTACTATGACCCACCAATAACATTCATTGTTACTCCCTCTCTGTGATACTGAGATTTTGTACATGGTATTGCTATTGGTAGGGTCCCATATTCGACAGAATTGCTGAGGAGCCAGACAAGACGAGACAGAAAGCAAAACAGAGCCCATGCTGGGTTGGTCATCACACAGGTCAACAAGAAACACATTAGATAGATGCTTCTAAACATTATCTGTATACCTTTATAAAGCGGAATGTTTGTATGTGTGCGGAGGGCGGACGGGCGGGAGGGCGGAAGGGCGGATATGTGGCAGCCACTTTCACAGGCCACAGCGACCAGCGCGGGCACTTTCACAGGCCACAGCGACCAGCGCGGGTGATGGACCTGCACCAAACTTGGTACACATAACCCCCCTAACCCCCTTTACGTCCTGGTGCGGTTCGGGGGACATGACCCACGGATTTTGGGATTTGTAGTACTTTCAAACACTTTTGTTCCCACAGACCACTGAGGCAACCAAAAACGACCAATACAGACCACACTTAGCACACACAGCCCCCATCACCCACTCTACATCCTGGTGCAGTTCGGAGGAGGGTGGACCATGGATGATGGGACTTGAAGTACCTCTACTCACTTCCCAAGTCCGCTGCAACCCTCATCCAATCACTGATCGAGACCAAACTTGCCATACATAACTCCCATGACTGCCTTCATGTCCCGGTGAGGTTTGGGGGAGGACTGACAATGGATGATGGGATTTGTAGTACTTACACACCCCTCTGTTCCCACAGACCACTGTGGCCCCCAACAAACACTGATAAAAACCACACTTGGCACACAGACCCCCAGTGACCCACTCTACATCCTACTGAAGTTTGGAGGGGGCCAGGACATGGATGATGGGTCTTGCAGTACCTTCCCTCACTTTCCAAGACTGCTACAAACCTAATCCTATCACAGATCAACACCAAATCTGCCACACAGAGCCCTCATGACCCACTCTACATCCTGGTGCAGATCGAAGGAGGGTGGACCATGGATGATGGGATTTGAAGTACCTCTACTCACTTCCCAAGTCTGCTGCAACCCTCATCCAATCACTGATTGAGACCAAACTTGGCATACATAACCCCCATGACTGCCTTCACGTCCTGGTGAGATTTGGGGGAGGACTGACAATGGATGATGGGATTTGTAGTACTTACACACCCCTCTGTTCCCACAGACCACTGCGGGCCCCAACAAACACAAATAAAGACCACACTTGGCACACAGAGCCCCAGTGACCCACTCTACATCCTACTGAAGTTTGGAGGGGGGCAGAACATGGATGATGGGACTTGCAGCACCTTCCCTCACTTTCCAAGACTGCTACAAACCTAATCCAATGACTGATCAACACCAAACCTGGCACACAGAGCCCTCATGACCCACTCTACATCCTGGTGCAGTTTTGTGTGAGATGGACCACGGATGATGGGACTTGAAGTACCTTCACTCACTTCCTAAAAACAATGCAACCCTCATCCATTCACCAATACAGACCAAACTTAGCACACAGAGCCCCCATGACCCAATCTACATCCTACTACACTTTGGGGGACGGTGGACCAGAGATGATGGGACTTGCACTACCTTCAGTAATTTTATGATACCACTGCAACTCCCAATAATGATGGATCAAGACCAAACTTGGCACACAGAGCCCCCATAACCCACTCTACATCCTGCTGCACTTCTCAAATGACCCGGGCACCGCCGGGTCCCCAAGCTAGTAAGAAATAAAAGCAACAGAATGTTTGCTAAGCAGGCAGGGTAAGACTTGGTGAAGCTCCTGGAAGGCCAAGCACAGTGAAACAAATGAACAGCAGCAGATATCATATCATCATCACGGAATACTCTCATTGTAATCTTATTTCTTCTGTGTTAAAGATTGACAGATAGACACTATGCTTTACATATTTAATAGATACTTGGTGCATTCCCCACCCCCACCCCAACTGCAGTTTTTTTACTACTTTCCAAACTGCATGTTTTCCAAAGTTTTAGCAGATAATGGGTTGATAAGTCCCACCATTGCTCTCAAAAGGTTCAGGATTAGATGTAAGGAATCTTCAAGATAGGTGGATCCCCCACACACACCCCTTAATACCAAGAACTGCCTTGTTTAGCAATGATGGCATCCTATAGTGTTTACCTAGAAGGAAATACCCTTGACTTCAATAGTCCTTTCTCCCAAATAAGTGGGGAAAGTCTGTGTTACTCAAAGGAAGGAAAGAAACAGTAGTGTCCAGTGAGTATAAATAGAATAGTCCCTGACATATGAGAGGGAAATACTGGATAGTTTGAGAAGCATTTGTATAAAGGGTTGTATTGCTTCTTTCCTAGGAAAAAGCTTGATGTAAAATGACATCACATTCTGAGAAAAGGTCAGCCTCAGGTAAAACCCTCAGGAGCTTGCATTGATATCACTGGCCAATACATATTTTGGTACCCTAAATGTTAGCCCTTGGATTAATGACCTCCTTTCAGGGGCCCATGTCTCAGTCCCAAAGGTGGCAGTGAAGGGGGTAAAATCAGCCTTTAGATCAGTGTTTTCAAAGAATTGGTTTTCTAGATCTTTTGAACCCGCTTCCAGAACTCCTCTGTTAACCAAGCTGGCTGGGGCTTCTGGGAACTAAAGTCAAAATAGCAGTGGGGAAATGTAGGGATCACTGATTTAGACTGAAAGTTATGTGAATGTTGCTATCCCCAGGAATTTGAAGTGTCTAATGGAAGCCTCAATGCTTGGCCATTGGCTTCTGTTGTCCAAGACTTGGGTAGAGCTAAAGTGCAAATGAAGGAAGGAGGAATGGCAGGCAGGCAATGCTCAAACCACTACCCTTTACTCTAGAGCAGTGTTTCCCAACTAGTGTGTTGTGAGTGATCATCAGGTGTGCCTTGGGAAATTGGAACCTCCAATACCCTTTCTTCCCCCTCCTGCCGAACACTTTTTCTTCTCCACTCGGGCTCCCTTCTTCCCAGCCTCGCTCTGCTCGCTTTGCCTCGCTTTGCTCTGGGGCAAGTCTGCGAAGTAGCGCCCGCTTGGGTCACGTCTTCCTCCCTCCCCTCCTGGACACGCTCACGCTGTACCCCAGATCAAAATGGCGGCAGAAGCGGCAGTGTAGAAGAAAAAGTAAATGTTCGGCAGGAGGGGGAAGAAAGGGTTCGAAGGGGGATGAAGAGGTCTCTGTTGAAAGCTGGCATGGGCAAACTTGGACCTTCCAGGTGTTTTGGACTCCAACTCCCACCATTCCTAGCAGCCTCAGGCCCTTTTCCTTTTCCCCCTCAGCCACTTAAGCAGGAAAGGGCCTCGGGCTGTTAGGAATGGTGGGAATTGAAGTCCCATGCCTGTTTTAGGGACCTTAAAGTGGTGAGCCTCCTTCCAACATTGTGATTCTGGATAGAAAACAAACAACAACATAACATAACATTGTTTGAGTCCACAGTGCTCTCTGAGTGTAGGTGAACTACAACTTCCAAACTCAAGGTCAATTCCCAAGCAAACCCTTTCAGTACTTTCTGTTGGTAATGAGAGTCCAATATGCCAGGTTTGGTTCAATTCCATTGTTGCAAGAGTTCAGGATGCTCTTTGATTGTGTGTTAGCTATAAATCCCAGAAACTGTAACTCCAAAATGTCAAGGTCTATTTTCTCCAAACTCCATCTGTGTTCACATTTGAGCATATTGAGTATTCATGCCAAGTTTGGTCCTGATCCAACATTGTTTCCGTCCACAGTGCTCTCTGGATATAGGTGAACTACAAGTCCAAAACCCAAGGTCAATGCCCACCAAACTCTTATTATATTTTCTCTTGGTTATGGGAGTTCTGTGTGGGAAGTTTGTGTCTTTCTGCCATTCCTGCCAGGATATCTATGTTGTGTTCATCGAAACAGGCCCAGGTTTCACACTGAGTGTATAAATACATTTAAAAACATATTAACTATATGTATTACTGTGTGAGGGGGAGGGAGACAGGAGAGAGGGAGAGAGGAGGACTAAAAAGGGAGTTCTTGTAATGGTTCCAGTCAGGGGGAGGATTTTGAGGGGGGGAGTTTGGTTCAGGGAGGAGACTGGGTGGAAGAGGGGCAGACCTTTTGTATTGTTATCCCAATAACCCCATTAATGTGGGATATAATGAGCATGGTGATCAGATCATGATATAAGTGCACATAACAGTTTAAATAATGTACTAGTAACTCTTGTAATGGTTGCCCAGTGTTTGGATTTGGAAATACCTGGGTTGGAATTTGAGCCCAGACAAGAAAACTCTATGGTTGAAAACTTGGACAGGTCACATTCTCACAGGTCTCATCTATACTGCCATGTAATTTCAGAATGCAGTTTCAGAATGCAGTTTAACTGCAACGAACTGCATTATATGGCAATGTAGACTCATATAACCCAGTTCAATACAGTTAAACTGCATTCTGAAACTGCATTATATGGCAGTGTAGATGGGGTCTCAGCCTCAGAAGAGGCAAGGATAAGAAATCTTCATAGTAAGGTCACCATTGGGTTGCTGTGAGTTTTCCGGGCTGAATGGCCATGCTCCAGAGGCATTCTCTCCTGACCTTTCGCCCACATCTATGGCAGGCATCCTCAGAGGTTGAAGAGTCTGTTGGAAGCTAGGCAAGTGAGGTTTATGTATCTGTGGGATGTCCAGAGTAGGAGAAAGAACTCTTGTCTGCTTCAGGTAAGTGTGAATGTTACAATTGGCCACCTTGATTAGCATTTAAATCAAAGGTCACTCTTGGTCAGAAAGAACCTAGCAAGAGGCTGGCTCTGCTTGGATTGTGCTTTGAACAGGCCCTGTTTTCCAAGGAGATCTCCCTGATCCGATATTATTTTTGGTATTCTATGAAACTGAGTGATGATGAAGATGATGATGAAGGTGGGTAAAACATCCCTTCTTGTCTGACTGAGGAGAGACTGGACAATGCTATGGGATTTGGAGTATCGTTAGACATTCAACCCTTCTCTGGCGCCACAACAAATTGTTCATCCCAGGATTCCATAGGGCGCACCCGTGGCAGTTAGAGCGGGATCCAACTGCAATAACTGCGCCGTGTAAAGGCCGCTCTAGTGCTTGGAGAACTGCAGTTGCAACTGGACCCTGAAGCGGAAAGAAAATCTCCTGGACTTTTCACAAGTGTCTGAAGCAACAAGGAAGAGAGAGATCCAAATTTGACCCATCATCATTATCAATATCATCATCCAGGGCCATAGCCAGGATTTTGATTCCGGGGGGGGGGGGCCTGAATCTGAGTGAGAAAGGATCTACCCTAGCAAACCTTTTGTATTGTTATCCCAATACCCCCATGCATATGGGATATATTGAGCATGGTGATCAGCTCATGATATGAATACACACAATAATAATAATAATAATAATAATACACTTTATTTATATTCTGCTCTTCTCACCCCGAAGGGGACTCAAAGCGGATTACAGGTACACATACTTAGCAGACAATCCCTGCCGTTTCCACATACATACATATAGACGAACAAAGGCAAACTCTGACCACCAGGGGGAGCTGACGCACTTCTCATCTCTCAGCGTTCCCAGCGTCCCTTGTTGTTCCTTCCGCATTCCTCAGCATTCCTGGAGTTCTTTAATGGCCTCATAATTCAGTCAAAATTTGCCTCCCCACTTAATGTGGTACCTTAATCTCCTACTTGACAGATGCAACTGTCTTTCGGGCTGCGAAAGTTGACAGCAGGCTACACTTAAAGGTTGAGCACCCACCTCAACCCGGGAAGACCTTGAACTCATGACCTACTGGTCAGAGAGATCTTATGCAGCTAACACTTAGCCATGTACCAGTAAGATCTTCTCGCGGACCACCCTGAGAATTTGGGGGGTGAAACCCCTCAAGGCCCCCCCCCCCCATGCCTGTCATCATCTCAGTTTGGTGATCAGGACTATCAATGATTCGGTTCCTATCTACGAATCCTGGAATCACTGAAGTTTATTCGTCACATCTGGAGGTGCATCTCCACCTTAGAATGAATGCAGTTTGACACCACTTGTTATACCAGGGTTGAATGAAAAGTAATGCCTCCACTTTCGTAACTCCTCAACAGATGGCAGTAGGCTACTGGTATGCGGCGGGTACTGGCTTGTTCAGTAGACTCTCCTCTACAGTTCCATTTTGGTGGGAAGCCTTAGCACTGAACGGTTGTGTTGTTAGTGTGAAGTATGGAACCCTGTGCAGACGGTCGGTCAATGCGTCTTAAGCATCGTGCAGTCATTGAATTCTTGACAACAGAAGGTGTCACCCCAAAGGAGATTCATCAGAGAATGCAAGCTGTCTATGGGGATTGTATTGATGTGAGAGTACTATGCTAGTTGGGCGAGTAAGTTTAAAGATGTTGAGGTGGAAACATCTGACTTGCGTGACAAACAAAGAGTTGGACGTCCTGTGACAGCAACCACCGAGTTTCAATCTTCCTATCACTCAGAGAAATTTCAAGCATTTCACAAGAAGGATGTGGGTCACATTATTGCTTTGCTTGGCTATCAGATCTGTGCACGATGGGTACCCAAAACAGAGTGACTTCTTCCCTGACGGTTGGCAGAAATGTATCCAATTGTCTGGTGATTGTGTGGAAAAGTGAATAGTGGTAGTTAAAGAGCACATTCTAAGGATGATTTCTGCGTTTGATTTATTAAAATATTCCCATCCAAACCCAAGAGGCATTACTTTTCATTCAACCCTGGTAGAATCTTGGGATTTGTAGTTTCAAGGTACCTCACGAGACTACAATTCCCGTGATTCCATAGCATTGAGCCATGAGAGTTTTAGTGGTGTCAAACTGCATTCATTCCACAGTGAAGGAAATACACCCTATTTTTCCTCTAAATCGCTGATTCTCAAAGTGGGCAGTACCACCCCCTAGTGGGCGGTGAGGCAATCCAAGGGGGCTTTGAGAGGCTCAGGGGAATTTGGGGGGCAGTGAATCCCTTTAATGGGGCAGTGAACGATTGGGGGTTCAATGGCTCAATTCCATTGTTGGTGGAGTTCAAAATGCTCTTTGATTGTAGGTGAACTATAAATCCCAGCAACCACAACTCCCAAATGTGAAGGGTTATTTTCTCAAAACTCTAAGAATGTTCAAATTTGGACATACTGAGTATTTGTGCCAAATTTCATCCAAATCCATAGTTGTTTGGGTTCATAGTGCTCTCCAAATGTAGGTGAAATACATGTCTCCTAAATCAGTGTTTCCCAACCAGTGTGCCATGGCACACTAGTGTGCCGTGAGCAATCATCAGGTGTGCCGTGGGAAAGTGAAACCTCCAATACCCTTTCTTCCCCCTCCTGCCGAATACTTTTTCTTCTCCACTCAGGCTCCCTTCTTCCCAGCCTCGCTTTGCCTCACTTTGCTCTGGGGCAAGTCTGCGCAGTAGTGCCCGCACAGGTCACGTCTTCCTCCCTCCCCCCTCCCCTCCTGAACACGCTCACGCTATTTTCCCCAAACTCCATCTGTGTTCACATTTGTGCATATTGAGTATTCATGCCAAGTTTGGTCCTGATCCAACATTGTTTGAGTCCACAGTGCTCTCTGAATATAGGTGAACTACAACTCCAGAACCAAAAATCAATGCCCACCAAACTCTTATAGTATTTTCTTTTGGTTATGGGAGTTCTTTGTGGGAAGTTTGTGTCTTTCTGCCATTCCTGCCAGGATATCTATGTTGTGTTCATCGAAACAGGTCCAGGTTTCACAGAGTGTATAAATACATTTAAAAACATATTAACTATATGTATTACTGTGTTAGAGTGTCATTTTGTGTCATTTTGGTTGGTGGTGTGCCCCAGGATTTTGTAAATGTAAAAAATGTGCCCCAGCTCAAAAAAGGTTGAAAAACACTGCCCTAAATCACTGCCAATTCCTCCCAAACCCCTCCAGTACTTTCTGTTGGTCATGTGGGTTCTCTGTGCCAAGTTTGGTCCAGTTCTGTCATTTGTGGGGGTCTCAGTGGTCTGTGGAAGTCAGAGCTGAATCGATTAAAAGTATTGGAAATCCCATCATCCCTTGTCCATACTCCCCCAAACATATTGTTTTTGTGATTAATCACTGTGCTTTAATTATGTACCATTTGTAACAATGGAAATACATCCTGCATATTAGATATTTGCATTAGAATTCGTAAGAGTGGCAGAATTATTTATGAAGTAGCAACGAAAATATAGTTGGGGGTCACCACAACATGAGGAACCTTATTTAGGGGTATTAGAAAGATTGAGAACCACTGCATTAATACATATATCTTTCTATTTAATAGCTATTAAAATTTTAAAAATAATTTCAAGGGGGGATGTGAGTATTTTTTTTTTCTGGAAAGGGGGCGGCAGGCCAAAAAAGTTTGGGAGCCACTGCTCTAAATGGACTTTCCTCATTCTTTCCAACCCACTTTGGCCCAAGGAGAAGAGGGCCGCCTCCCAGGTCCTGGCTCTCATCCTAACACTGTTGGTTTAAGGAGGGAGCCCCGAGGTGGATTTCCATACCTTTCTTTTTTCCAACTCTGTGTTTTTATTTCCGACCGGGGTGTTCCTTCCTTCCTTCTTAACTGTTGATTCAAGACAAGAACATTTCAGGCTCTTGGAGGCATTTCTAACACGTTGAAAACCGTTTACCAAGGTGGATTTGGGTCCGGATCCCGAGACATTCAACCCAAACCAAATCCTGATTTGGGAACTAGTGACTCTGAAGAGCAGAAAGAACAATTTTAAGCAAAGTCGCCTTCTCCAAAAGCGTTTTCCCTGGCGCTCCTTTCCACTTCGACTTGTTTCTTTCGGGTGTCATTCCGAAGCACTCCAAATGTGAACTCGGCTGAAAGGATGCCAAACTTGGGAGCAAGGGCTGGGCAAAGCAGCCACGTTGAATGACAGGAGGCATCCTAGATCGGCTTTGGAGGAGATCACGACGAGGTTTCCGTGTGATCCGAGGTCTCTCTGTCTTCCCCCACACGATGTGCCAAAAAGGATCCAAGCCAGGATTCAACTGGAAGAGTTTGGAAGGCCAATCTTTTCAGAATGAGACATTTTCCCCAACAGATGTAAACCCAACCTGACTTGCTCCCTAACAGACAAAATCCAAACTATTTGACGGCAACCAAAAAATTAAATATTCTAAAATGCACCGGGTTTGAGTTTCTTAAGGAGCCTGCTTTACATTTCCTCAAAAGTGACTGTGCTTCGAATCTTTCCCTTCAAAGTCTCTGATTTGTGTAATTTCCGAGGTTACTTTTCCCCCCCTCCAGCAGCTTGAACGCATAGGATGCATATACATCTTCTGTGTATCCTATAATAGTCACCTATCGGTCCCAATGATCCGGCTTCACTGGTTTGTGTCTCTTTCCTCATTTCAAAGTCTCTCCCCGGAGACAGATTTCGGCTTTTTTCCCCCAACCAGTAACATAAACAAAAAAATAAAATAAAAATAAATAAAATAGAAAAATAATAGAAAATTAAAAAAATAATATATAATACAATATAGAATGCAATACATAATATAGAGTAGAGAATAGAAAATAAAATATAAAATAGAAAATAAATAAAATAGAAAATAATGAGAAATGGAAAATAGAAAATAAATAAAATAGAAAATAATAGAAAATAAATGAAATAATATATAGTATAATATAGAATAGAATAGAAAAATATAAAATATAAAATAAATAAAATATAAAATAAAATAAAATTTAAAATAATAAGAAATAAAAAATAAATAAAATAGAAAATAATGGAAAATAAATAAAATAATATATAATACAAAATAATAAATAAAATATAGAATAGAATAAAATAATGGAAAATAAATAGAAAATAAATGAAATAATATATATATAAATATAGAATAGAAAAATAAAAAAAATAAAATAAATAAAATATATAATATATAAATAAATATAATATAAAATAAAATAAAATTTAAAATAATAAGAAAAATAATAAGAAATTAAATAAATAGAAAATAATGGAAAATAAATAAAATAATATATAATACAATATATAATACAATACATAATATAGAATAATAGAAAATAGAAAATAAATAAAATAGAAAATAATGAGAAATGGAAAATAGAAAATAGAAAATAATAGAAAATAAATAAAATAATACATAATACAATATAGAATAGAATAGAAAAATAGAAAATAGAAAAAAATAAAAAGAAAATAAAATAAGAAAATAAAATAAATATATACTATAATATAATATATAATATAAACTATATTAAGAAAGAGTCCAGGGCAAGGCTGCCTGGTATTTTGATTATTTCAACAATTTTCATTTATTGAATGTGATTTTGACCGAATATTTTAATAATGGCACATTCAATTTTATTTTAATATTCCTTCCTTGAAGGTTTCGAAGCCCCATCTCCACTGCCATTTAAATTCCAGATTATCTGCTTTGAACTGGATTATGAGGCAGTGTAGACAAATACAATCCGGTTCAAAGCAGATTATTTGGATTTTATATGGCAGTGTAGGTGGGGTTTGGGTTTCGATCAAAAGAGAAAAGGGGAGTATAAATAAATATAATAACATAATAAAAGGAATGATATAATAAAATAATAATAGTACAGATTTGAAGGGCAGGTTTTGGATTTTTATTCTAACGCGTTAATATTTCACTGCGAACGAAAGGAAAGCGGTCTTGGGAATGTAAACAAGTCCAAAAGAGGCCAATTCCGTTCTTTAACTGGCGGACGGAGAAGAGAACTTCCTCCGATTTGGAAACACCCATTTGACAAGGACGGAGATATGTTGGTTCGTTTGCTTTTCCTTTCTTCCCGTCGTTCCACGAATTTAGCTGGGGAAAAGCAGAGGCTTGTTTCGTTCGTGTCAGTAAGAAAAACAGACCAAGCGAAGAGCCTGGAGGAGGTTGACTTGAGAAAAACCCTCTGAAATAAACGATTTGAGTAGTAGTATCCCTTGCCATAAATGCTTGAGTCCCGCGGAATTTTGGATTATGTATCATGAGTATGTGTCTTGGAGATGAGGCTCAAATATAAACACGAACTTTATGTTTTATGTATATCTAGGTCATTGCATACACAGCTCTTTGCACGAAACAACATGTGTACACCTTGAACCACCAGGTAGTAGCAAAGGTGCCATGATGATCTCAGTCACTCATTGGACAATTTAGGATCTGAGAGCTTTTAGGATTTCCGGAAAAGGGATACCCAACCTGTAACTCCTTCGCAACTCTGTCAACCAAAGCAACATGGGAAAATCCTCCCACATACTCTGGGCAACGTCCTTGCAGGCAGCCAATTCTCTCACACCAGAAGCGACTTGCCCTCCGCAACCAACAACTCATTTTATTTTTTTTATTTTTTTATTTACAGTATTTATATTCCGCTCTTCTCACCCCGCAGGGGACTCATGCCGAATTACAATGTACATATACATGGCAAACATTCAATGCCATAGAAACACAACACATATACACAGACACTCAGAGGCTATTTAACATTCCAGCTTCTGGCCACCATGGGAGCTGTCGCTTCCTCATTCTTTGCATACTTCCTGGAGATTTTGATGGCCTCATACATCAGTTAAATTAGCCTCCCCACAAAGTGGTACCTAAATTTTCTACTTGACGGATGCAAATGTCTTTCGGGCTGCAAAGGTCGACAACAAGCTACACAGTTGGTCGGGAGCTCACAGGGTTGATCAGGTACCTGAAGCTTAGTGGTTTGAAAAACTGCCCAATCCCATAGTAGATTTCAGCAGAGGTCGCAACAGGATAACACCAACGTCTGCGTTATATCCAGGGCCATAGCCAGGATTTTGATTCGGGAGGGGCTGATTTTGATGGGGGGGGGGCTGAGTCTGAGTGAAAGAGGGTCTACCCTAGCAAACCTTTGTATTGTTATCCCAATATATCCCATATGCATATATCCCATATGCATATATCCCATCAATATATCCCATATGCATGGGGATATATTGATCATGGTGATCAGATCATGGTATGAACAAACATAACAGTTTAAATAATGTACCAGCAAGGCCTTCTCGTGGACCACCCTGAGAATTTCGGGGGGGGGTGGAGCCCCCCAAGCCCATCAAGCCCCACCCTACATGCCTGGTTATATCTGACAGTAAATAAGTAAATGAATAAATAAATACAGTTTTAAAGGAATATTTTATTATTAAAAGTCTTAAGTTGCAAGTGGGAATGTTGAACTTGTAAAAACATCACCATGGAGTTGGAAGAGAACACAAAGGCCACGCAGGAACTCACAAGCCAAGCTTATCCTCATCAGTATCCTCCTCCTCATCAAAAACCAGTGGGGGAAACTTAGCAGAGCAGGGTCCCTGATAAGAAGCAGGAGGGGATTCAAAAAGGATTGTAAACCATGTTTGGTGTTTCAGGTGTGTTGGGGTTTCATCCAAGAAAGGAGATAATATCTGAACGTTAGGAAGAACTTCCTGACTGTGAGAGCTGTTCAGCAGTGGAACTCTCTGCCCCAGTTGTGGTGGAGGCCCCTTCTTTGGAGATTTTTTAACAGAGGCTAGATGGCCATCTGTCCGGGGTGCTTTAAATGCAATTTTCCTGCTTCTTGGCAAGGGGTTGGACTGGATGACCCATGAGGTCTCTTCCAACTCTATGATTCTATGATGGATTCTATCCCTGGCTGCACAAGTCTCCAGCCCTCAATGAGTAGTTAGTCTAGGTAGGATTGGAGTGAGGGATTCCTTCCCCTGACTCATATTCATACCTGCCCCAGAGTGGCTTTTGACTCTTCTTCCTTGCCACTATCTCCCTTTGGAAGATATAGCAATGTGATCTCTGTGAGAGATGAGGTAGCTTCCTCTTCAAAGGGATTTGGATTGCCCTGGCTTATGTGGTCATGTGGTCATTCTCTATTTTGGCCCTTTCTCTTCCTGCCTTTGTCTCCTTTGAGTGAGGATTCCTTGACCTGTTGCCCCACTTCTGAAGTGGTCGCCCAAGGGCCCTTACACACAGCCAGAGGTAAAGGTAGAAAGGTATTCCCCTGACAATAAGTCCAGTCGTGTCCGACTCTGGGGTGTACTGGTGCTCATCTCCATTTCTAAGCAGAAGAGCCGGCGTTGTCCGTAGACACCTCCAAGGTCACGTGGCTGGTATGAATCACTCTGAGCCTTTTTGGGAAGGGTGGTATATAAATCGAAATAATAAATAAATAAATGACTGCATGGAGTTCCTGTTACTTCCCCGCCAGAGTGGTACCTATTGATCTACTCACATTTGCATGTTATCGAACTGCTAGGTTGGCAGAAGCTGGGGCTGACAGCGGAAGCTCACGCTTCCCTCAACAAGCTGAGCAGGTCAGCGGTTTAACCCACTGCAAGGGGGGGGGGCTCCCACACACAGCCATACAACCCAAAATAGCAAGGCAGGTAACCCACAATATCTGCTTTGGGCTGGCTTCTTTGAGGCCACACTGTCATATAATCCGGTTCAATGAGGATTTTATACAGCTGTGTGTGGAAGGTGCTCAATGAAGCACACGCACACCAAAAACCTAGGTGTGGGTACAACTGGGCAAGGAAATTAAATTGAGGAATCCAGAATTAAATTCAGGGAGGTTCCGCCAAGGCATCCTTGAGAGTAGGTTGTTGTAGGGTTTTCGGGCTATATGGCCATGTTCTAGAAGCATTCTCTCCTGACGTTTTGCCTGCATCTATGGCAGGCGTCCTCAGAGGACTTCACAACCTTGCAGTCTTCCTTGTTGGAGAGAGTTTGCAAGCGCAGGTTCTTTGAGACAGGTTCCTCCTTCAAGGTAATAGTTTCATTTACTCTCTTAGGAGAGAAAATGTATAAAGACAAGTTCCTGAGTAGAGATATTCCTCAGGACTGCTTTCGACTTCTACACAGTCTTCTTCAGGTGGAGAAATACGGATTTACAAAGTAAAGTGGACATCAAGCTCTCCTGGAATAAACAATGCTCTGCTTGAGTTTCACTTCTACACTGCCATATAATCCAGATTACCAAAGCAGACAATCCACATTGGATTAGATGAGTCTACATTGCCGTATAATCCAGTTCAAAGAAGATAATCTGGATTTTGTAGTGGCCCGAGGCTGGATCTACACTGCCCTATATCCCAGGATCTGATCCTAGTTTACCTTCTTTGAACCGGATTATATGAGTCTACACTGCCAGTAGATGACTCTACACTGCCATATAATCCAGTTCAAAGAAGATAATCTGAATTTTGTAGTGGCCCGAGGCTGGATCTATACTGCCCTATATCCCAGGATCTAATCCTAGTTTATCTGCTTTGAACCGGATTATATGAGTCTACACTGCCAGAGAAGCAAATAATCTGGGATCAGATCCTGGAAAGGAGGGTTTGAAAAGGAGGCTCAGGCACAGTTTCAGTCTCCCTCAGGTCCCTTCTGCACCGCTGTATAAAATCTAATCATCTGCTTTGAACGGAATTATCTGGCAGTGTAGACTCCGATAATTCCATTCAAAGCAGGTAATGTGGATTATATGGCAGTGTAGAAGGCGCCTCACTTGGCATCGTGAATTGCTAGGTCAGCGTTTCTCAACCTGGGAGTCGGGATCCCTGGGGGGTCGCGAGGGAGTGTCAGAGGGGTCTCCAAAGTCCATCAAAAAAATACAGTATTTTCTGTTGGTCATGGGTGTTGTGTGGGGGAAGTTTGGCCCAATTCTCTCATTGGTGGGCTTCAGAATGCTCTTTGATTGTTGGTGAACTATAAATCCCAGCAACTACAACTCACACATGTCAAGGTCTATTTCCCCCAAACTCCACCAATGTTCACATCTGGGCATATTGAGTATCCGTGCCAAGTTTGGTCCAGATCTATCATTGTCTGAGTCCACAGTGCTCTCTGGATATAGGTGAACTACAACTCCCAAACTCAGTGCCCCTCAGACCCTTCCAGTATTTCCTGTTGGTCATGAGAGTTCTGTGTGGCAGGTTTGGTTCAATTCCATCGTTGGTGGAGTTCAAAATGCTCTTTGATGGTAGGTGTACAATAAATCCTAGCAACTACAAGTCCCAAATGACAAAATCGACCTGCTCCAAACCCCACCAGTATTCAGATTTAGGTATTTGTGGCAAATTTGGTCCATTGAATGAAAATACATCCTGCATGCCAGATATTTACATTACGGTTAATAACAGTAGCAAAATTAGAGTTATTATTATTAGAGTTATTATTATTAGTAGTAGTAGTTATTATTTATTTATTTATTTCAACTTGGAATAATTATGAAGTAGCGACGAAAATAATGTTATGGTTTGGGGGTCACCACAACATGAGGAACTGTATTAGAACCTCTGTGCTAGGTGGCCTGTCTCGCCCTCCCTCCCTCTCTCCCTCCCTCCCTCTCCTTCTTTCTTTCTTTTTCCCTTTCTTTCTTTTTCCCTTTCTTTCTTTTTCCCTTTCTTTCTTTCTTTCTTTCTTCCTTTCTTCCTTTCTTCCTTTCTTCCTTTCTTCCTTTCTTCCTTTCTTCCTTTCTTCCTTCCTTCCTTCCTCCCCTTCCTCCTTCTTCTCTTTCTTTCTTTCCCCACCACACAGTTTTCCTCTACCTTCCGCAGTTTCCCAAGAGGGTACAACGAATGCAAATGGTTGAGGCGGGAGAGGAGCTTGAGTAGACCCCTCACTCTCAGATTTATTATTTTCGGAGGAGCTTCCGCGAATTTCCAACGACGTGTGCTGAAATTATGTTGTCTTTTTGACCTTTACAGGACCTCCCTATCAAGGGGGTTTCCTGGCAAGATTTTCCCAGAAGGGGACTATATATTTACGCCACCGCCTTCCTCTGAGGCGGAGAGAAGGGGACTGGCACAAAGTCCGCAGAGATTCAAAGCCAGGTCTCCCGAGTCCCTTTTGTCCAACTCTCAATCTGAGAGCGAGGGCCGTTTCCCTCTCTTTCCCTCCCCAAACTTGTTTCGGGGGCTGCGAATCGACAACCCGCTCGGCACCCTCAATGCCTACCAGTTTTGGACACCGATTGACATAGGAGGAAGCTCTCCCCTTTCCTTGTCGGAGCAATACAGTTTGAAACCACTTGAACCGCCGTGGCTCACTGCTCTGGAATCATTCAGGTGGTAGTTTTACAAAGCCTTTAGCCTTCTCTGCCCAGGAGTGGTGGTAGTTAGTTACAACACCACACCATTCAGCCATTGCACTTCAAACTGCAAGTCGCTTCTGGTGTGAGAGAATTGGTCGTCTGCAAGGACGTTGCCCACGGGACGCCTGGATGTTTTTGATGTTTTACCAGCCTTGTGGGAGGCTTCTCTCATGTCCCTGCATGGGGAGCTGGAGCTGACGGAAGGAGCTCATCCACGCTCCCCCCAGATTCGAACCTGCGACCAGATTATCTGCTTTGAACTGGAAATGGCAGGCTCCATATAATTCGGGGACTGATTATATGGAGACTCATATTCGGTTCAAAGTAGACTGCCATACAAAACTCATATAATCCTGTTCCAGATTACCTAGCTTTGAGAGACTGAATTATATGGCAGTGTAGACTCATATAATCAGGTTCAAAGTAGAGACTGTCCCCTGGATTATATGGCAGTGTAGACTCATATAATCAGGTTCAAAGTAGAGACTGTCCCTGGATTATATGGCAGTGTAGACTCATATAATCCGGTTCAAAGCAGAGACTGTCCCCTGGATTATATGGCAGTGTAGACTCATATAATCCGGTTCAAAGTAGAGACTGTCCTCTGGATTATATGGCAGTGTAGACTCATATAATCAGGTTCAAAGTAGAGACTGTCCCCTGGATTATATGGCAGTGTAGACTCATATAATCAAGTTCAAAGCAGAGACTGTCCCCTGGATTATATGGCAGTGTAGACTCATATAATCCGGTTCAAAGTAGAGACTGTCCCCTGGATTATATGGCAGTGTAGACTCATATAATCAGGTTCAAAGCAGAGACTGTCCCCTGGATTATATGACAGTGTAGACTCATATAATCAAGTTCAAAGCAGAGACTGTCCCCTGCTTCTTGGGCTGGCCGGCCCATGAGGTCTCCTCCAACGCTATGATTCTATGTGGATTATTTGCTTTGGTAATGAATCTGGATTATATGGCAGTGTAGAATGGCCCTGAGTCCCAAATTCTGGGAGTGAGCATTTATTTCGGCAGAGCGAAGTGTGACCCTCCGGATAGTTTTGATTGTCAGTTCCTATCAGCAGAAGTGACAGTAAGGGATTGTGGGATCTGCACTCCCTCACCCCCAACCTATAGTCACAACGAGGAAGTCTTGAGGCCCCTTTTGCTCCCTAGAAAGACACTACCCGCCTTGAAACAGTGGCAACGATTGGACGGGAAGGGAGCGGGGCGAGAGAGGAATTGACAGGCGGCTTGTGCCCGTCATAGGAGAGAGAGATTCCTTCTAACCCGAAGCTGAGCCTCACCTTACTGTTTATATGGCCTTCCCTGCCAAGTGACAAGGACAACGCGGTTCCTCGAGGGTCTTGCAAAGTTTCTTGATGTTTGAGACTCTCAAATCAGTCCTTCCATAAAGGGATCTCCTCGGAAGCTCTTCCAAGAAAAAGTCTAGAGCTACAGAAAGAAGAATCCGGCTGCTTTCCTCTGTCCTGGAGTAACAGATCTCATTGTGAAGTAGAAGCTTTCTCGGTGGCAAAGAAAACGTCCTTTTGACTTCTATGGGCTTGTTTCTTAGTCGACCTACGAAGAGAAGAAGGGCGCTGTAGGAAACAAGAGAGAAATCCGGTTGCATCGTGAAGCTAAACTGCGAGCTGGACGGTTCATGAACTAGCATTGATTAGATGTTGTCAGGATCATCTGATCATGCAAACCTATTGATCAGGGTATGATATTTATTCATCCCTTCAGGGATTGTATTTCCTAGTCATCATCATGGTGGTACAGTCGTGTCGGCAGGACCGAAAGGTTGGCGGTTCCAATGGGGAGCAGGGTGAGCTCCCGTCTGTCAGCGCTAGCTTCTCAATCCTCCCACAGGATAGTAAAATATCAGGGCGTCCCCTGGGCAACGTCTTTGCAGAAGGCCAGTTCTTTCACACCAGATTGCTCCTGAATGGAAGAAAAAAGCGAGGTGTTGTTATTATCGTCATCATGATGATAATAATAATAAATGATAATACCACCAATAATAAAGAGCCCACAATGGTAAACTCTTGTGCCGGCAGGACTTCGGATCATGGGAGAGCAGGTTGAGCACCCTCTGTCAGCTCCAGCTCCGCATGCGGGCACATGAGAGAAAGAAGCCTCCCACACGGCTGGTAAAACATCAAAACCATCCAGGGCTGGCAAAGACAGCCAAACACCAGATCCATTGCAGTCCCCTGACACACACACACACACACACCTCCCAATAATATCACCATGATCCAGGGCCAGCCAGGATTTTGATTCGGGGGGGCACGGGGGGGGCTGAGACTGAGTGAAATAGGGTTTACCCTAGCAAACCTTTTGCATTGTTATCCCAATAACCCCATTAATGTGGGATATAATCATGGTGATCAGATCATGATATGAATAAACATAACAGTTTAAATAATGTACCAGTAAGGCCTTTTCGCGGACCACCCTGAGAATTTCGGGGGGGGGCTGAACCCCCCTTAGCCCCCCCCTCCATACATGCCTGCCATGATCGTAATAATAATAATAACAATACCACCCCGCTTTAATCTCTTGATTGAAGCCCAAAGCGGCTCATAACATTTTCAAAAATGCCATTAGAAATCTACAACACATCTAACAATCCGGCTCTCTTTCCATGACCCTTTTAGGCATCCGCACGACAGCTGTTTCTCCTGCGACTCTCAAGCGCATTCTTTCTCCTCCGGGAAGCAGAGCAAAGGGAGGATTCTCTCTCTCTCTCCTTCCCTCCCTCTCCCTCCTCTTTTGACCAACCGAGCCAACAACAACAGTCAAAACGACCATTCGGTTTGTCAGGGAGAGCCACACGGCCAGGGCCGTAGCCAGGATTTTGATTCGGGGGGCGGGGGGGGGCTGAGTTTGATTCAGGGGGGCGGGGGTGAATCTGAGTGAGAGAGGGTCTACCCTAGCAAACCTTTTGTATTGTTATCTCAATACCCCCATGCATATGGGATATACTGAGCATGGTGATCAGATCATGATATAAATACACATAGCAGTTTAAATAATGTACCAGTAAGGCCTTATCGTGGACCACCCTGAGAATTTGGGGGGGCTGAAGCCACCAAGCCCCCCGGCTACATGCCTGCACACGGCCTCAGGCCCCTAAAATCCAGACGATCCGCTTTGAACTGGATTTACACGGCAGTGTAGAAGGGGCTTCAGTCGTCTCGTGCGTCTCAGGAGAGAGAAAAGAGCGAGAACAAGAGCTTGGGTGCTCCTACACTGCGGAGTCAAGGCGGTTTGACCCCAAAGCCATGATTCAAGGCTATATGCAGATCTGGGAACTGTCATGTTATAAAGTCTTCTTTAGCCTTCCCTGGCAAAGAGTGCAGGCGCCTCACTCAATTATAGGCAGCTCCTCTAGTTCTCTAGCACTGAGTCAAAGTGGAGTGAAACTGCATCCATTCTACAGTGTAGACCAGGCCTGGGCCGACTTTGGCTCTCCTTTCAGGTGCTTTGGACTTCAACTCCCACCATTCCTAACAGCCTCAGGTCCTTTCCTCTTCCCCCTCGGCAGGTTAAGCTCAGGTCTCCGCATGCGCATGTGGAGCTAGAGCTGACAGAGGGAGCTCAACGTGCTCTCCCCTGATTGGAACAGCTGACCTGTCCGTCAGCAAGTCCTGCCAGCACAAGGATTTAAACCCATTGCGCCAGAGGGGCTCCTTATTATTGGTATTTTTATTATCATCATCATAAATGATAATACCACCACCAATAATAATAATAATAATAATAATAAATCGCATTTTTCTTCTGATATGAGAGAATTGGCCGTCTTCAATGACGTTGCCCAAGGGACTCCAGGATGTTTTGCCATCCTGTGGGAGGCTTCAGGGAAACCCCTAGGGCAGGCCTGGGCAGCTTCGGCCCTCCAGGTGTTTTGGACTCCAACTCCACAATTCCTAACAGCCGGTAGGCTGTTAGGAATTGTGGGAGTTGGAGTCCAAAACACCTGGAGGGCCGAAGTTTGCCCAGGCCTGCGCTAGAGGGTGGGCCAAAGTTTGCCTATGCCTGGTGTGGACGCCCCCCTGCTGGTTGTGTGCCTTCCTTGGCTTTCCCTCTGTAGCTGAGAGAGTGTGACCTTCCCCGAGGTGTCCATGGCCACCAGAGTCGTCGCCCAGCACCCAAACCTCGCTGGCACTATTCCCACCTTTGCCCGGCCGCCTTGCTCTCTCTCTCTCTCTCTCAATCCCTTCTTCTATGTGGGTTGTCAAGCTCTTCCCAAGTGATGTTTCCCAAGCCTCCCTCCTTGCTTGCTGTGGGCACATCTGCGCCTCGTTATTGACGAAGGAAAAGGTTCCGGATTCATGAAGCCGCGCCCGCGCGCCTCTTTGCTCTCCAAAGACCCGGGAAACTCACACGATTCCGGCCTTGAAACCATTGTGCCTTTGTTGAGGCCCCATTTTTGGAAGTCTCCTCCTTAACGTAAACGGGGCTGCTTGAGAGGTTCTGTCTGCTCCGAGCACTCCAAGCGGTTTCAAACCGATTCCATAAGGAAACCTTGGATCCAGCCAGAAGACCCGGATGGCGACGATAGAAACCACAGAGAGAGCAGTGAAGGCGATGCACAGTGGAGATCTTCCTTTCCTGGGAGTTTGTGGTTTGGCATTCAGCTGGTTTTGAACTAAATGGTTTGAAGCTGGCTCTGAACTGCATTAAATGGTCAGTGCGGATCCATCCAAGCCAAAACAGACCTCACAACCTCTGAGGATGCCTGCCATAGATGCAGGCGAAACCTCAGGAGAGAATGCTTCTAGAACATGGACGTACAGCCTGAAAAACCAACAACAACCCAAACCAAAACAATGCCACCTCTTGTGCCAATCCAATCGCACTTACCTTCCAATCAGGTGCCTTGAAGAGGCTTCAGACTCTTTCTGGAGTTGTCGAAGGTTTCATAGCCGGGATCACTGGGCTGCTGTGAGTTTTCCGGGCTGTTTGGCCATGTTCCCGAGGCATTCTCTCCTGACGTTTCACCCACATCTATGGCAGGCATCCTCAGAGGTTGTGACGCCCTTCTGAAGTCCCTTTTCAGGATGTTTCTGTGGGAAGGGTTTCAAACTTTCGTCGAAGACTTTCATGCTCGAAATCACTGGGTTGCTGTGAGTTTTCCGGGCTGTTTGGCCATGTTCCCGAAGCATTCTATGTTTCTGTGGGAAGGGTTTCAATGTTTCCTCGAAGGCTTTCATGCCAGGAACCACTGGGTTGCTGTGAGTTTTCAGGGCTGTTTGGCCATGTTCCCGAAGCATTCTCTCCGTAACATTTCGCCTGTCATAGATGCAGGCGAAACGTCAGGAGAGAATGCTTCTTGAACATGGCCATACAGCCCGGAAAACTCACAGCAACCCAGTTTCAAAGTTTCCTTCTTTCCAGTTGATCTCTTTCTCTGAGTCTGTCAGAACCGAATGGGACCGAGAAAAGCATCTACACCGACCTTTTAGCCAGCTTCAAACTGCTGGTGACGCAACAGAACTCCCAACGAAGCCTTTAACGTGGATCGCCATTCCGTGCTCAGTGTCACTCACCACCATCGGAAATGGATTTCGGATGGAATCATTGGAGGCTCTTTGGAGGATTTCTTCAATCCCGGTTCGAAACTGCATTAAATGGTCAGTGTAGGCGCAAGGAGGAGAAGGCAAAGGGGGGGACGAGGGAAGATGAGGAGGGGGTTTCCTTCCTTTCTGCACCCTCCTTCCCTTCCCAACACCCCCCCCCCTTTTCTCTCTTTGTCTATAAGGCAACCAAATCTCCCCCTTTCCCGCCCCCTTGGCGTCGCCGGGCGAAGGGGAGGAGCGGGGGAAGGCAGGGAAGAAGGAGGGCAGCCTCCGGGTTGTTGGGATCCGAGGCCAAATGCGAGCGGGCTGCGGTTGTCGGGGGACTCCCCACTCCGTCGGTCCCTTCCACTGAGAGAGGGGGGGAGGGGGGCTCTGGGTGGAGCCAAAGGGAGGCCTCCGCTTTCGGGGCGGTTGCGCAAGGAGCCCAAGATATAAAACGCGCCGTCGGGGCGCAGCGCGGCAACAAGCGGCGTCCGTGGCCGGGAGCGAGCTCCGTCGGGGATTATGGAGTTCCTGGGCGACAAGTTCGGCTTGAAGGGGCCCCCGGCGAGCAAAGGCGGCGAGTTCTACTTGTCGGCCGGAGCCCCCCTGGAGCACGTCATGGAAGGATTGGACGGAGGAGGAGGAGGAGGGGGAGAGGCCTTCTACGGCAAAGGCGGCAAATGCGTGGCGCAGGCTGCTTACAACCCCCACGCGCGGATGGAGAGGGCCTCCCCGGCCAGGGAGGGCTCCGGTGAGTCCAGGCCAAGCTTGGCACTTGTGTGTGTTTCAATGTGTGTGTGTGTGGTGGTGGTGGTGGTGGTGGGGGGTTTGCCAGGGGGCTTCAGCAGGACGTCCCTCTCCCTCTTCTGAATGTCCTTCTCTGGCCCGTTAGGGAAAAATAGCCTCCCGAAAAGGAGAGTTTATATTTAAGTTGTAGAACTTATAGTTTGACTCCGCTTTCACTGCCATGGCTCTATGGACTCTAATTAGAGTTGTAGTTGGACAGGGTATTAGCGTTCTGCGGCAGAGAAGGCGAAAGAATGCGCAAAACTATAGTTTCTCTAAGGGATGCCACCTCAAACGGGTTTTAGGATGCACCTATTCTATAGAAATAATAATAATAATAACGAGGATGATCATGATGAAGATAAGGAGAGGCGAGTAATAACTTCTCCTTTTCCTCCTCCTTTGCCTTTTTTCCTTTTTTTTTCCTTTCCACCTCCTTTTCCTTCTCCTTCATGTCCTTCCCATCCTTCTCCTTTTTCTTTTCCTCCTCTTCCCCTCCTTCTCCTTTCCTTTTCCCTCCTTCTCCACCACCACCTCAATTTCCTTCTCCTCCTCCTCCTCTCCTTCATATCCTCCCTCTTTTTCCTTCTCTTCCCCTCCTCCTCTTCCTTCCTTCCCTTTTTCTTTTTTTCTCTTCCCTCCTCTCCTTCCTCCTTCTTCTCCTTTTCCTTTCCCTCCTCCTTCTCCACCACCACCTCTCCTTTCTTTTTCTCCTCCTTCCCTCCTCCTTCATATCATCCCTCTTTTTCCTTCTCTTCCCCTCCTCTTCTTCCTTCTCATTTTCCTTCCTCTCCTCCTCCTCCTTCTCATTCTCCTCCTCTTTCTCCATCTCCATTTCCCTTTTCTCCTTCTCCTTCATCTCCTCCTTCTCTTCCCCCTCCTTCTCCTTCATGTCCTCTTCCTCCTCCTTTTCCTCCTCTTCCCCTCCTCCTCCTTTCCCTTTTCCTCCTCCTCCCCTTCCTTCACCACCACCTCCATTTCCTTCTCCTCCATATCCTCTTCCTCTTTTTTCCTGCTCTTCCCCTCCTCCTCTTCTTTCTCCCTTTCTTTCCTCTCCTTCTCCTCCTTTTCCTCCTCTTTTCCATCTCCATTTCTTTTTTCTCCTTCTCCTTTATCTCCTCCTTCTCTTCCCCCTTCCCCTTCCCCTTCATGTCCTCCTCTTCCTTTTCCTTCTCTTCCTCCTTCTTTCCTTTTCCGTCATCTCCTCCTCCTCCTCCTCGGTAACACGATTTTTGTTCCTGGGTTATAAAATCATTTCTTAATTGTGTCGATCATAAAAAAAACTTGGACAAAGTTTACTAGATGCAAAAAAACCCCCCCACATCCCACAGCACCATTGGGCTATAGTTTTTCGATGAAGATCTCCTCGAGTCCTACTCAATTCAACGTTGTGGCAGCCACAAGAATGACTTTGGTGGAGCAGCACTACTTTCAAAGCAGACTTCAACAGGAATTCACCCTTTCAACTCCCTCTCCCCATTTTGTTACATAGCGAATTAATAATCCATCATGTAACAAACATTGGGGGGAAAAACTATTCCTGGTTTGAACATGTTAAAAGAGATCTATCTACACCTCGTGTGGGTCTCAGGGTGCATCTCTTCTAGGGGATTAATAATAATAAATAATACTAATAATTAATAATACTACTAATAATTATTAATTAATACTAATAATTCTGTAGAATAGATGCACCCTGGACTTGCAAGGAGTTGGTTCCAGGGTGCACCTATTCTACGGGATTAATAATAATAAATAATACTAATAATTAATAATTAATACTACTAATAAAATTAATTAATACTAATAATTCTGTAGAATAGATGCACCCTGAGACCAACTCCTTGCAAGTCTATGGGAAGGGCTCCCTTACCAAAGGGAGGGCGAGATGCAGTTGGGAAAGGACAGGGAAAAGATATGGGGAAATGCGACTTTTCTTTCGTTCTCTGTGGGGTGTATCCAGGGCCGTAGCCAGGATTTTGATTGGGGGGGGGGGGCTGAGACTGGGTGGAAGAGGGTCTACCCTAGCAAACTTTTTGAATTGTTATCCCAGTAACCCCATGAATGTGGGATATAAAGAGCATGGTGATCAGATCATGATATGAATAAACATAACAGTTTAATTAATGTACCAGTAAGGCCTTTTCGCGGACCACCCTGAGAATTTCGGGGGGCTGAAGCCCCCTTAGCCCCCCCCCCTGGCTACATGCCTGGATGTATCTGTTCCTTTAAGGCTCGTGTCCATTTATGGCCACTCAACCCATGAGTTTCATTGTGGGACGAGGACTCAGTGGTGGTTTTACCACTTCTTTCCCTGTGGTGGTTAGACATTTCCCAAAAAAAGTTTGGTCATTTCCCAAAAGTAGCTTCTCCGGTTGCCGGTCGTCCAAACTTGCCTCCATTTCTTAGGGAGAAGACTCTTGTGTCTTTATCTCTGGTGGAGAAAACATCTCCCTCGTGCAATATATAGAAAGAAGAACATTATTATTATTATTATTAATCCAAATATTATTATTAATAATAATAATGAAAGGGATTCTCTGGAAGGATTTACAATCACTATCTAGGAATTATTCTAGGAACTAGGAGAGATAATAGAACAGAAAGAAGAGCCCACGGTCCCATTAATAGCTTCACGGACACGCGTGGGAGAACGTGCTTCAGCGACACAGTGTAGGGAAGCCTGCGTTCCCATGGAAGCAGTATTATCTGCTCCAATCTGCTGTTGGACGACTATATCATCAACATGTCCAACAATACAGCCCAACAGCAACATAAATCCCTTGATGTATTGGTTTTTAGGAACCTCATAACACTAGCAAAAAAAATTCACTTAAAATCCGGTTTCTGCAGAATTCTGGGGTTTGTAGTTCAGGCCTTTAACAGCCTCACTAAACTACAAATCTCAGCATTCTGCAGGAGGCAGAAGTGGATTTTTTCCCCCACTAGTGTGATAGGCTTATTCCATGGACTATTTAGGGCTCTGATTCAGGAAAATTGCCTAGGACACAAAGACCACATCAGCTCTAATGCCTTAGATATGGTTTTCTATGGGCGAGCAAATGCACATGTTCTGCATCTCAAAAAACAAGAGCTGATAGGAGAAAATAGGTGCCATTTTTAAAATCAGCTGGTCAAATTTGCCTAGGAACAGGGCTAACATTTGAGGCACTAAAATGTATATAAAATAGTAAATAAATAATATAAATAAATAAAATGCATATAAAAATAGTAAATAAATAAATAAATAAATAACATTTGAGGCACTAAAATGTGTGTTGGCCAGAGTATTGTTGCTTTCTGTTAGCTGCCCTGAGTCCCCCTTTGGGGGTAGGGAAGGGCGGGTTATAAAATAAATAAATAAAAAAAAAATAAATAAATAAATTAGAGTGTATAATTAATTATTATTATTATTATTAATAATAAAATATAATTATACACTCTAATTTATGTATTATTTGTTTATTTTTATTTATTTATTTATTAATAATGAATTACAGGCAGTCTCCCGAGTTACAAATATCCGACTTACAAACAACCCACAGTTAAGAACAAGGGTGAAACAACATAAAATGAGAAAAATCTACCCCTAGGAAGGGAAATTCTCTCCTGGAAGAGTTACTCTCATGGAGGAAAAGGTGTCTCCACCGAGGCGTTCTCACCAATCCTTGTTTCCACAACAAGACAAAATTTTGACAACCCACTAATCACAAGGGCAGGAAGTAAATGGAAATCTTCTGAACAGGGGCACAGGCAGCAAAGGAAACACCACATGGATTCCCTATGATATCCAAAGCAGATATATATGGCTGTAGTTACACTTTTAAAAATAACCCGTTCCGACTTAAGTACAAATTCAATTCAAAAACAAACCTATATAGAACCTATCTTTATCGTAAATTGGGGACTGCCTGTATATGTACATAATCCGTATAATATTCGTATCTTACATTATCCATATAATATTAAATTTATGCTAGATGATTCACAGATTAATATTTTAATACATCATATTTTATTATGTATTTTAATTAAAAATAAAATTCATTAAAATTAATTAAGTTTTATGCTAATGTATAGCAATGCTTTTGAAACGAAATAATAAATAATATTTTAATAACAATTAATTAATATGTATGACATGGATTAGATCAGGGGTCACTTGAATCCTGTTACTGCTTGAATCGGAGTATTATCATGCATGTCTCACGGCTGAATAAACTCCCACATTATCTGCTTTGAACTGCTTTGAATATGGCAGTGTGGACTCTGCTAATCCACTTCAAAGCAGATATTGTGGGATTTTCTGCCTTGATATTCTGGGTTACATGACTTTATGGAAGGGCTCTAGGCTTCTGCAATCCCACTGAGGGCCCTTCCTTATATCCCAGAATATCAAGGCAGAAAATCTCACAATATCTGCTTTGAACTGAGTTATCTGAGTCCACACTGCCATATATTCCAGCTCATAGCAGATACTGTGGGATTTTCTACCTTGATATTCTGGGATACAGGGCTGGGTGGAAGGGTCCTGTCTCATTGCTGTCAATGGGGTGCGAATTCAATTGAATCTGGATCCAATCAAGGCTCATAAAAATGGCTGAGGTCGAGGACTATCAGTTATTTCCTGAACTGAAACAAAAAAAGAATAGGAAAGAATATTGAATTAGTAGCAATTTCAAAGCAACGCCAAAAGTTAACTAAGGGCCCGTCCACTCAGCCATATAAACCAGAGTATCAAGGCAGAAAATCCCACAATATCTGCTTTGAACTGGGTTATCTGAGTCCACACTGCCATATATTCCAGTTCAAAGCAGAAAAGGGGGGGGGGGGATTTTATTCAGCTGTGCGGAAGGGGTTTAAATAATATTTCAGAAACAAGAGGTAATCTATTTGGTTGAGATTCACTAATCTATTGTAACGGAGAGAGCAAATACGCCGATGTATTATTATTATTATTATTATTATTATTAATAATGTGCGGGAGCATGTCCAGCATATATTGTACTATTCCATACAATGACATTGGTATGCTTTCATATTACTTATTTGAAGAAATCGAAAACCGAACGAGCCGATTATTTCCCCTGATCGACTTCTTCGATCAGTATCACCTCAGGAAGATAGGGCGGGTTATAAATCAAATTTTATTATAATCCAAGATTCCGGGCGCATTGAAACGCCCTCGGTTGAATTGCTTTCCCCCAGTCTTGGTTTCCCCTTAACCCACACCAAGAGGGGAAACAAAGCCTTACACAGAAAGCTGGAGAATCACAACTCCCATGATTCCCTAGCATTGAGCCATGGCAGTCCATCACACTAGAGAATGAATCCACTTTCAATCCGGTTGCTGCCTCCTGCAGGATTCTGGAATTGTAGTTTAGGGAGGGGTCTTGAACAGCCTCACTAAACTACAAACCCCAGAATCCTGCAAGAGGCAGAAGCCGGATTTAAAGTGGGTTCATGAAGTAGTGGTGTCAAACTACACATCTATATTACATGTCAATGGGCGCAATTTCTATTTCCTGGCTCATTTCTCTTTGCCTTCCTACACCTTCCCGACCTTCAAGATAGTCCTGACCTCCAAATAAATCTCTCTGACTCTCCGTCCAATTTACCTCCAATTAAGTACAGATTGAAATCTTGTTAATCCTTCTACAGGAGAGAGGGGAGAAAAGGTCTGTATTTCATGTACTAAATTGGAAAAAATCTTTGACAAGCACAACTGACATAAAATATATAAAAGTCTCTTTTTTTAAAAAAAACTCTCTCTTGGTTATTTCCAAAGCCTTTGAATATACCAAATTTCCATTGGAAACCAGCGGGACATTCTTCTCTAGCTTTCCCTCGAAATCCCGTTAGTTGGGCTCCCTTTTAGAGCCGACAAAGCAATGAAATGTGAAATGTTTATTACAACGTCGTTTAGTTTAACGAGGTTGCAGATCTTTCCGATTATTCAGCAAATACTGCCATGTGGATTGGGTTTTTTTAAACCCCCCCCCCCATCAACTAAAAAGCCCCACTGCTTGGATTCTTCTAATTATTATTGAATTATTGAAGACAAGTATTAGAATCTAATACTTGTCTTCAAAAGTTGAATTTCTTCCTTTCTTGGCTTCCAACCTTTGCAAGGTTAGATATTTTTTTTCCAAAGCAGGGATTTGATTCCTGTCCGTATTTAACTTTAAAGTCAGCAGTTGTTGATTGTTTACAGCAACTGTAATAACAATATCTATATAAATAAAAATGTAATGTTCGTTTGTGGGATTAACATAACTCAAAACCCACTGGGCGAATTGACACCAAATTTGGACACAAGACACCTATCAGGCCAAGGAGTGACCATCACTCATAAAAACACTGGAAAATACAGCAGAAGAGACTTAAAAAGGCAAATAAAAGTGTAATGTTCATTTGTGGGATTAACATAACTCAAAAACCACTGGGCGAATTGACACCAAATTTGGACACAATATACAGTACCTACCAGGCCAAGGAGTGACCATCACTCATAAAAACACTGGAAAATACAGCAGAAGAGCCTTAAAAAGCCAAAAATATTTTTAAAAACATTATTTTATTTTATCTATCTGTGTTTCGACACATTGTGCTGTAAACCACCTCGAGCCCCTGGGAGTGGCGGTGTACAAATCTAATAAGTAAATAAATCTAATAAATAAAAATAAATAAAATATAAAACGCACACGCAAAAACACATATATACACATATACACAAATATACACACACGTATACACACACAAAACACATATACACAGACTCGGCCACAGCAATGCATGGCAGGGGAGGGTTAGTAATCTATATAAATAAAAATGTAATGTTCGTTTGTGGGATTAGCATAACTCAAAAACCACTGTACGAATTGACACCAAATTTGGACACAATACACCTATCAGGCCAACAAGTGACCATCACTCATAAAAACACTAGAAAATATAGCAGAAGAGACTTTAAAAGGCATTTTTTTTAAAAAAAATACATTAAATTGCACGTGCAAAAAACACATATATACATATATACACAAATATATACGCACACATATATATACACACACAAAACACATATACACAGGCTGGGCCACAGCAACGCATGGCAGGGGACGGCTAGTAATCTATATAAATAACAATGTGATGTTCATTTGTGGGAGTAGCATAACTCAAAACCCACTGGGCGAATTGACACCAAATTTGGACACAATACACCTATCAGGCCAACGAGAGAGCATCACTCATAAAAACACTGAAAAACACAGCAGAAGAGACTTGAAAAGCCAAATAATATTAAAAAATTAAAACACATGTGCAAAAACACATATATACACACGTACACAAATATATACACACATATATACACACACAAAACACATATACACAGAGTGGGCCACAGCAACGTATGGCAGGGGATGGCTAGTAATCTATATAAATAAAAATGTAATGTTCATTTGTGGGATTAACATAACTCAAAAACCACTGGACGAATTGACACCAAATTTGAACACAATACACCTATCAGGATAACGAGTGACCATTACTCATAAAAACACTGAAAAACACAGCAGAAGAGACTTAAAATGCCCAAAACCCAAAAATTACATTACAATACATGCGCAAAACCACACACACACACATACACACAAGCACACATATACACAAATATATACACACAAAACACATATACACAGACTGGGCCACAGCAACATGTGTGGCAGGAGACTGTAGTAGTAGTAGTAGTAGTAGTAGTAGTAATAATAATAATAATTTCATGTTAGGAGCAACTTGAGAAGCTGGTGTGAGAGAATTGGCTGTCTGCAAGGAGGTTGCCCAGTTTCTTGTTTCTTTTTATTGTTTACCCCACTCCCACCCTCCACCCCACCCCTATGTTTTGATATTTTACCATTCTTGTGGGAGGTTTCTCTCATATCCCCCTGCATAGGTAGCTGGAGCTGACAGAGAGAGCTCACCTGTGCTCTCCCCGGATTCCAACTTCTGACCTGTCAAGGGTTTAACCCATTGTGCCACCAGGGGCTCCTAACAACAACAACAAAAACAACAACTTTATTTTTGTATCCCGCCACCATCACCCCAAGGGACTCAGGGCAGCTTACATGGGGACCAAGCCCAATCAGACTGCGTTAAATATAACACAATAAAAATAAATATACAACATCATAAAACATACAATTAAAAACCTTATTCATCATACAACAACCAGTAGCCAAGCATAGAGGGAAAGGCTTGTGCAATACAACTGTCAGGACAGGGCTGATGGCAAAGTGCTAGAGGTAGATGGTATGTTAAGGCTGGAGGGCCAAGTCAGATTACTACAGTACAGCTATAAGGCAGGGACAATAGTAAAGTGCAAGAGTCGAACATGCAGTTATGGCTAGAAGGGCCAATTCTTTTGGTGATTAATCACATAATAACCATATTTTTTGGTCTTTATGGAAAGTGGACAGGCTGGGTGCTAATCTAATTTTTTTAGGGAGAGAGTTCCTGTACAATCCTTAACAAAACCCAAGAGTATGTAATTGGGTAATAAATGGATTTCTTCTTATTTTGTGCATAAACAAAAATGTCTCATTTCTACCTTTTATAGTAAAATAAAGGTTTTCCCTTGACATTAAGTCTAGTTGAGTCAGACTCTGGGGTGGTGGTGTTCATCTCCATTTCTAAGTGGAAGAGCTATGTTGTCCATAGACACCTCCTAGAATAGATCATGTGGCCAGCATGACGGCATATCTCTATCTCTCCCCCCCCCCCAATCCGTACCTATTGATCTACTCAATTTTGTATGCTTTTGAAATGCTAGGTTGGCAAAAGCTGAGGCTATCAATGGGAGCTCACCCTGTCCCTCAGATTCGACCCTCCACCTAAGCAAGTTCTGCAGCTTAGCAGTTTAACTCACTGTGCCAATAATAATAATAATAATAATAATAATAATAAATATTCTGCCCTCTCTCTCCAAGGGGACTCGATTGACTTATTTTACACCAAATGGTAGAATGAGGCTATTTTTAATGATGATGTGGGAGGGGAAGCTGCTGCTAACTGTGAGAGATAAGATTGAACACTGTGAAAGCCATCCACTGCATGGCTATCAGCCTCCTCCCAGTAGACGCAAATCAAGGAAAAGCTTCCTGAAAACCACACCACTTCTCCCAGAGCAACAACAAGAATATCACTCTGGACAGCTAAATCTGGAAATCCCAGTTGGATCGTCCCTTACTATGGGCTTCCTCCAGGGGCAAACCAAGAATTGGCAATTGGAAGTCCCCGAACAGACTCAGAGGTGGAGTGAGCAGATCAAAAAATAACCTTGCAAAATGGCACTACCTAAAGGAATCCTCCATCTTGTGCGACTGTAGAGCAGAAAAAACAACCCTGCATCTGTATGCTTGTCCACAATGTCCTGCCTCATGTACAGAGGAAAAATTGTGTCAGACTCACTGGGTTGCTGTGAGTTTTTCGGGCTGTAACATGGCCATATAGGCTGAAAAACATACAACAACCCAGAGAAAAAATTGCTTAAAGCTGCAGACAATGCAGTCACTGTTGCCTGTTTTTGGTCAAAAAAATATTTAGCCACTTGCGCTCCTTCAATTTTTATACTTATTTATGCAATGCTTTTGATATGAAATAATAATTTGACAATGTTTATAATAATAATAATTCAAAAATGATAATACATGATGCTGGGTAGGCCTACTTCATGTACTTCATTTCTTAATAAATTTTTTATTATTTATTATTTCAAATTTATATACTGCCATTCCCAGTGGCTCATGGTGGTTCACAATACATACATAAACAATCATAAAACAGCAATTTTAAAACACAGTAAAACAATTTATAACTAAGACAGAAAAAGATGACTGTATGTCCAGTGGATTTTATTTCCTTACATAAGCAAGACAGTAATGTCGTGTACATTTACTTGGAAGTAATTTCATTAGTTTCAATTGGTTTTACTTTTGAGTAGATAACTTATTGCATCACCATTTCGTCATCTTTTTTCCCCAAGTGGTAAAATAGATTTTTAAAAAGTCTTAAATATTGGTAATAGCTTCCATAAGAAGTTCCATAAAAAAGAGAATGAAAGTGAAGAAATTTCCTAGATTCTCAGGTGTAGAAAAAAGTGAATATGGTTAAGAATTTAATAATAATAATAATATATTTATATTCTGCCCTATCTCCCTGGGGGCGCTCAGGGCAAATTTCTTGCGGGGAGGCATATAGAGATGTTTAATGTGGGTATTTTCCCTCCTTCTCCCTCCATTGAAATTTGTCCCTTCAAATAAAAATTTTGAATTCCCCAAATTTTATAGCATTACAGAAAAGAAAACATTGAAAATATTTTATTTTTTTTAATTTTTTAATTTTAATTGATATATCCATCCATTTAACAAACTTTTGCCATGCAAGTCTTAATAATTGTCACAGTGAATTCTAATATTTGCTTAGTTTAAATTCACTTGGCATCTTTACATGCCCCTTTTCTTTGGATACCTAGGTTGTATTTCTAAATGCTCGACTGAAGTTTTAAAGACTTTTCTACATTTGGGGACTCGAAGAAAAAAAAATAGAACTTTTATTTCACATTCTGCTTTTTCCAGTCATGGTTACATACTTAAATGTAATATGCCTAACATTGTTTGTTTGTAATGGTTTGTCAAAACATTTGCATGATTCTCAATTTGGTTTAGGAAAATGCTAGAGGACAGTAAAAATGATTTAATAACAGTAAATTCCTGGCAGAGCGTAAACCTTGCCGATTAGCTAATTTACATGATGTACCTCCCATCTGGTTTTGAAAACCTTCCTGCTGAGAAAACTGAACCAATTCCTATCCTAATTTACAGCCCCCAACCTAAAGAAGATTACTGTAGGTGAATCCCAATTGAAGTCAATGAAGCTTGCTTCCTAATAGCAGTTGCTGCAGCTATTCTATACCGTAAAATGAATAATAATAATAATAAAAATTATTTATAGACTGCCCTATTTCCCTGAAGGGACTCAGGGCGTTTTCCAACAAACATGGCAAATATTCAATGCCAAAAGAAAAACCATGCAAACAGTTTACATCAGGACAAGACACATTAGACAATATAGAACAACATAACATCACTTAAGACCTGGCTATTCAGTAGAGTGTTTGATTTGTAATTTTAACTTTATATTTGGTCTATGTAATATTTTATCTTGTTTTAACTTTGCTCTTATGTAAATCACCCAGAGCATCCTGGATGGAGAGCAATTAAACAAATATTAAACTGATGACGATGATAACTTTAACTTAATAATCAAAATAGCGAAAAATAAAAATAAGAATTAAAATGAAAAAGTAAAATAAAAACATCATAAAATACAAAAAAGTCCTGATAATATAGTTTGACACCACTTTATTTATCATGCCTGGATGCTATGAAATCCTGGGATTAACATTTTGGTGAGGCACTTTTGCAGAGAAGGCACAATAATAATAATCAGAATCATAATCATAACAATAATTTATTACCAGCCGCTCCTTGCGGCTGGAGGCGGGATACAACATGGTTAAAGACCTGCTAAAACTGCAACGCCAATGATTCTATATTATTGAACCATGGTAGTTAAAGTGGTGTCAAACCGCACAACCGTACAGTGTAGATGTATATCCAGTTTAGACTTGGAAGTTAGCCTCAATGTTTTCAGTAAGGCTTTTACCTTGAGGGAAGTAGGGCTGCAGCCTGTGTCTGGTTAAAATTATCCCAAACGAACTAATGAAATTACCGGGAGTGGAAGAGAGCTGTTAAAACAAGCTCCTAAGGGCACCTTGGATGCCATCCTTTGTAAAGTTTTACTGCTTTGGAAAGGCTGGAATCTCTCTCCCACCCGCCACCTGTCCAAAAGAAAAAGAACTGGGAAAAGGTGAAAATATTTTCCAGTCTTATGGCATGTGCCAGTCTTCTTGGAAATGTAGTATATTCTAATGAAAGTTGTATATTTCTTCCGAGGCTTAAGAGACAAGTGTGCACCTATGTGGGAAAGAGGGCACTGTCCTCTCAATTCTGCTCACACATGACATTTTCCCCAGATTTCTATCATTGGGAGTAGTACGGCCCTGAAAATAATCCACACTTAAAACATTTATGTTTGCTGTGTTGGCATTCCCTTGTCTCTGTCTTTATATTTGCAAATGTGCAACTGAACTTTTAAGTTATTGCAAATTTATAAATTTACGACTGAAGGAAAATTTCATTTGGGAGACAAAATTCTTAGGGAGGCGGGAAGGAGAGAAATTCCCTTCTATTGCCCACCCATCTTTAATCATATTCCTATGTTTTCCCAAGGACAAATGGTTCTTTGTAACTCTATATAGAAGACAATCTGTTTGACACAATAATTTTGAAGAAAACCACACATTTCCACAAAGCCAAGCCTTTCTTTCCCCTCCTTTTTTCTTTCTTTTTTTGTGGAGGAGGGAAAATTTGGGTCATTTTAATTTCCTTTCCTGCTACCCTTTTAAATTTAAGATAATGATATGCTCTTTAATGTCTCTTTGTTATAGACTTCTGTCTAATAATTTTAATCGGGATTTCACCTGAATATCAAATACAGTGAGTTGGAATAATTTAGAAGAGTTTTTTCTAAGTACCCTAAAGGCATCTGATAATTTGGAAGCTGAGCAAGATCCGTCCTGGTTCATACTTGGATGGAAGATCTCCAAGAAATACCAGTTGCTGTAGGTTATTTTTAAAGGAAGGAACTGGCAAAAACACCTCTGCGTTTTACTTGCCTAAGAAAACCCTATGAAATGCATGGGTTTACCATAAATGAATAGATGACTTAAAGGGATGCATGCACGCACATGCATGCTTATTGAATTCAGCAACAATACTCACTTCAATCTAAGTATTATTCTGTATCCATAAATGCCCCATTTCAATGGCATATGCTTCAACTGATCCAGGCTTAAATCTCAGCGATTCTCAAGCACAGACCTATTGCATAGACTGATCTCACATAAGTATTTATTTTCCAAATTCCTTCTTATTCTATTTGAGATTAACAACTGAATTTAGGTCAGTGGGTCTAAAGCGCCTATTCTCAGGTAAGTGAAAATAGAATTGTAGCTGAAGTGTTTACATCTTCGGTATTACTCAGATTCACTTGGAAGTATACCTCACTAAACTCACAATGATTTAGTAAATTTACTATATTTAGTAGATATGCTAGGTTTGCACTGGAAGGGTCCAAATGTATGCATAGTTACTTGAAAGGAAATGCAAACCGGCTATGATTGCATTATTAATTAATTAATTAACTAATTTATATAACACTATGTAACAAAATTTGAAAAAATCTGTTCTTGATTTGGAAGTGTTTAATTATGTGGCTATGATTGCATTATTAACTAACTAACTAACTAATTTATATAACACTATGTAACAAAATTTGAAAAAAAAAATCTGTTCTTGGTTTGGAAGTGTTTAATTCTGTGGTGCGTACTTTGAAAGAAGCTGTTATACTCCAGAAACTTTGTTTTTGTTTGATATCCTTCTATTATTTGAAACCCAAAAGTCTGTAATTTTCCTTAATGAAAATATGTGCAAAACCAAAGTTTTTGCAGTTTAATAAACATTTACCATATTTTTATGATAGAACCAATTGGGGAATGAAATGTATAACCCAGGAACAAAATTTGTGTTACATTTTGTAATTTTTAACCCGTTCCTCAGTTACAAAGCACTCAGAGTGGCTTACACAATGTTAATATGCCGTCATAACAGCCTTATGCATCTGCAGAGCTGAATAGACTTTCTGGAGAATAAGTGCCATACAAATAATTGGCTTTCTTCTAAACATACATTTGTAATATTATTTTGACCTGCTTTTCTATACTGTTCTTTGTTTGACTTACAGATACAAAATATGTAACAGGAATTATAAATAAATTTATGTCCATGTAATTTTCATTGCAATGTGATTTCCTTCCAAGTAAAAATGATGTGAAGTAATATGTAAAAAATATTCAAATAATATTCCTTAGGCCATAGTCCTTGACAATGTTGTTGTGCTTGCGTGCTTTCAAGTGATTTCCAGGTTGTAGCAACTCTAAGGAGGATCTATCATAGGCCCCTTCCACACAGATGAACCAAATACCACATTTTCTGCTTTGAACTGAAATACAGTATATGACAGTGTGGACTTAGAGAACCCAGTTCAAAGCAGATATTGTGGCATTTTCTGCCTTGATATTCTGGGTTATGTGGCTTTGTGGAAGGGTCCACAGTGTTTTCTTGGCAAGAATTATTCAGAGAATATTGCTTTTACCTTCCTCCGAGTGGGAGACAGTGTGACCTACTAGTGTGTTGGCATGGCAGAGTGGGGATACAAACTCTGATTTTGAGTCATAATCCAGCACTTAGACCACTACATCATGCTCTGTACTTTACCTTGAAGCAAATCTTATTGGAGTGCACACATACTCCAATAATGATATGCTCTTGATATGTTGGGAAAGAGACAGCACATAAAAGAAATAAGTATGTAAATAAATGATTTTATGAGTAGACAGATGTGGGATGATACTGTTGAGAATATTTGTTTTTCTAACCCAAGAGTCTGTATGCGCCAGAAGATGTTGAATTACAGCTCTGCTACCTTCACCAATGATTTAGAATGCCACCCATTGCAGATCAAGAATACTGTATATCTTATTCGGGCTTTTGCTGTATAATGTTTAACTCTAAAACAATAATAAAAATGATTTTTTTAAAAAACCCACCAATATTGTATATTTTGAAGGCCATATCTAGAAGACAGAAAGTTGTTGTTGGACTGAAATTCCCATTGATCCAGGGAAGGTGTAGTCTACACAACCAGTGAGCCACAAATAGAAATTCCTCATAGGTACTAGACATAGACTGTCCATCTATTAATCTGTTAGGACTTGAGAAAGTTACGTGTTCGGACTGCCAGACTTCCTTAGACAACTTTGCTAGTGATAATGCTGCCAAAGCTCAGACATTGGGACATAATTATTTCATTCAGGTCTGTGCACTTTGTTGTTTTAAACTGTTCTGACTTTTACACATGTTTACATTACTTTTCCTGTTTGTAATTTTAAATAGTTTAAATTAATTTCATTGTAAGTTAGTGTTGCAATTTGGACTATGACTCTGGATACTAGAGTTTGCATCCCTATTCAAAAATGAAATGCCATTGGTTGACTTCGAGCGAAAAAATCTTTCTCTCATCCTCCGAAGGAAGCCAATATCATCCCTCTTTTGAGCAAATATTGTCAAGAAAATACCATGATAGGTTCATTTTAAGGTCCCTATAAATTGGAAACAATCTAAAGATATGCACCAACAACATAACCCTTATAATTTACAGGCTAAGTATCCCTTATCTGAAATGCTTAAAACAGAAGTGTTTTGGAATCCCCACCCCCAGATTTTGAAACTTGTGTATTTGTACACATGTACATAATAAATAATATCTTGGGGATGGGACCCAAGTCTAAATATGGAATTCATTCATGATTAATAAGCACCTTATACACATAGCCGAATGGTCTTTTCATGTAATATTCTAAAATATTTTTGTGCATGAAGCAAATGTTGTCTACATTGAATCATGAGAATCAGAAGTGTCTCTATCTCAGCTGCTGTTGTGTGGATGATTTTGGACTATTTCAAATTTCAGAATTCTGGATAAAGGATGCTCAACATGTACAACTTCCTTTTGCTGGTTTTCTTTTTTGCTTCAAGCAATAGCTGCAGCAAGAACAATATGTTGACAGGGAATTCTGGGAGCTGTGGATAAAAAAAACTTTAAAAACCTATATGCCCCCTCCCACTGTTTCTAAATATGAGATGCAACAAACCCAACCAAATTTGTTTCCTTGTGCTGTACAGTGACCTACGGGATTACGAAAGTTGAAGGTCAGCCTCTTCACACGGAGCTGGGCAGACCCTTGGACAACTGCAGCAGCCTCCGCCTATCCCCTGTGAAAGGGATGCAGGAGAAAGGAGATCTGGATGAACTCGGAGATAAGTGTGACAGTAACGTTTCCAGCAGCAAGAAGAGGCGGCACCGGACCACTTTCACAAGTTTGCAGCTGGAGGAATTGGAGAAAGTGTTCCAGAAAACCCATTACCCTGATGTTTATGTAAGGGAGCAGCTGGCCCTGAGAACAGAACTCACAGAGGCCAGGGTTCAGGTAGGAACTACATTTTCATCCCAGAACAAAGCAGCTTGTTTTCTATAAAGTTGAAGAGCAGAGGTGTGTTGCAGAAGTATCTGTGAACCGACTCCCAATTGCATGCTTGTGGTTGCCACTTGGCCAGTTTCCACATGGCTTAATGTGATAGTTTTGCTTTGGGGCCAGCAGTTGGGTCTTGAAAGACTAAGCAAAATTTCCAAGAATTTCCCATCTCTGTTCAGTGAAGTAGTTCTTACACAGTTCTGAAGGTACAAATGTTTTCTTATGAAGCTAGAATTTAGGAGGATTTCCTGAATCTAGATTGCAGGAAACAGCCCATTCTCATCAATTCTAGTTTAAAAAAATCAACCCCAAAACTCTGAGATGTCTTATCAATGAGTCAGTGTGAGTATTGTACCTTAACTCTTATAAAAAAAGGAACCACCCTTCTCTGAGTAGGGTGACAAAAGGTAAGCACTGAAAGACAAGGTCAGTCCTGGGAGAATTTGAAAGAAGCACGGAACCTTTCTTCTCTCCACCGTGATGCCACTTCTGGCTTTTCAGAAGGTCTGAGTGGAGAAATGGTAGCAGCAGGTGGTCCCCTGAGGTGGCATTGGTGATTTCCGCTCTCCATGAAAGAACCAACAAGTTATCCACAAGTCATATCAAAATCCATATATATATGATAATTCATAATTCACCACACAACAGTGAAATTCACTCTTAGGTAGTGAAGGGTTGGATGGGTTTATGATTAGACTACTTCACAGGGGAGAGGGCTACCAGTAGCTGCCAGTTAGGATGGCTGTGTATCACCTCTGAGTGATTGGGTTTGCTTGTGTATATCAGTTGTTGGTAAGACCAAAATGGAAGAAACAATTGTGCTAAGGTATTGTTGTCAGGCTTCTGACTGGCCATTATATGACTAGAAGGCAAAACTAGACAAGTCTAATATAGCATGGTTCATTTTATATACTTATAGCAAACCGGACACATTTATTATCCCTACGTGAGGAAAGAAAAGTGGCTTGCCTAAGGACTTTTCATGTCAGTTCATGGATTCTGAGATGAGGATTGCTGGGGTCACCAAATCTGAAACAGGAATAACTGTATTTCACTGATCCAGTGTTTTAAATTTGTTGACAAACATGGCTATGTGTCTATTCTATACTATTTGTATTTCTAATAAGAATTTTATTCATGAGGGATAAAGATAATATTTTTTTAAAAAACAAATTTGCCAATCAGGTTGCTCTGTAATATTTAGCATGACCTCCATATCTGCAGAGGATGAAATTCTGGACTTCACATGGATGTGTGAAACAGTAATACAGTGTTCCCTCACTACTTCACAGTTCACATTTAACGGGTTCGCTGTTTTGCGGATTTAAATTTTTTTAAAAAAAAATAAATGTTTTTTTCACTGTCTTGTGGGTTTTTGCCGCTGCTGCTCTCCGAGGCACTTTCCCTCCTTAGTCCTTCCTTCCTTCCTTTTTCCAGCCTTGAAGGGCCATTCCTTCCTTTCCTTTATTTTAAGTGTTTAAAGACATAAAATAGTGTATACCTGCTAAAATAATGTATTTTATGCGGGAAAGAGAGACCCTATTCATTAATTCGACCTAAAATTTGTGATAACTCCAAAATGTTAATTCGGCCTATTAATGAACACTCTAAATCATTGATTCGGCCAAAAATTTATACAAGAACGCTAATAAATTTAAATTGGGCTCCTGACAAAGTTAAGTTGAGTACCCAGGAAGGCGGTCCCTCCAGGTTGAGAGTGGTGCTGTGCAATGCCAGGTCAGTCAATGGTAAAACATAATTATCCAGGATTTAATCCTGGAAGAAAATGCCTACCTGGCATGTATAACGGAGACCTGGTTGGATGAGGCTGGGGCGGGGGGTGGGTGGGTGTTAATCTCTCCCAGCTTTGCCCACTGGGTCACTCCGTACAGTACCAATTGAGACCTGGAGGGTGGGGAGGTGGTGTCGCAGTGGTCTATAAGAATTCCATCCTCCTGACCAGGTGCCCCATCCCGCAGTCAACCACATTCAAATGTGTCGGCCTGAGGGTAGGTGACTGGGACAGGATAGGGATTTTGTTCGTGTACCGACCACCCCGCTGCACACCAGTCTCCCTACCTGAGCTAGCCGGAGTGGTCTCAGGCCTGGGATTGGAGTCTCAATGGCTTATTGTGCTAGGGGACTTCAATGTTCATGCCAAGACTGCTCTGACAGGTGCAGCTCAGGACTTCATGGCTACCATGGCAACCATGGACCTATCCCAATTACTATCTGGTCCCACTCACAGTGCAGGACACACATTAGATCTGGTTTTCTGTCAGGGATGGGAGGAAGGTGGCGGGGTGGAGGAGTTGACCATTGCACCGTTGCCATGGACTGACCACTACCTGATCAGGTTTAGACTCACTGTGCCTTTCCACCTCCACAGGAGTGGTGGATCCATTAGAATGGTCCGCCCCAGGAGGCTTATGGATCGAAATGGATTCCTGATGGCTCTTGGGGCTTTTCCCGCCTCCTCAGCAAGTGACCCTGTCGAGGCTCTTGTCTCTCTCTGGGACAGAGAGGTGACAAGGGCTACTGACATGATCGCTCCAGAATGCCCCCCTCTTGAGTAACCGAGCTAAACCAGCTCCTTGGTTTACTGAGGAGCTGGCAGCGATGAAGCGAAAAAAGAGGAGGCTAGAGGGCGTGTGGCGTGGCGCATTTCTGCCTGTCCTCTTAATTTTTGGAAACAAGACTGCGAATCCTCCCACCAAAAGCCCTCTTCCTCTGATTTGCTGGCCTCTCAGCCAAGGGGAGGCATGTTTCTGAGAGTCCAATTGGGGAGGGGAGAGCAGGCATGCTCAGTGCATGGTAGCATGGGTGAGGGAGAGCAGGCGAGGCTGGAGGGAGACTTGCGCCCTTCAAGGCATGAGGTTTCTGTGTGGGAAGTTTGACCCAATTCTGTCATTGGTGAGGTTCAGAATACTCTTTGATTGTAGCTGAAATATAAAGCCCAGCAACTACAACTCCCAATTGTCTAGCTCTATTTTCCCCAAACTCCACCAGGGCTCACATTTGGGCATATTGAGTATTTGTGCCAAATTTGGTCCAGATCTAACTTTGTTTGAGTCCACAGTGCTCTCTGGATGTAGGCGAACTACAACTCCAAAACTCAAGGTCAATGCCCACCAAACCCTTCCAGTGTTTTCTCTTGGTCATGGGAGTTCTGTGTGCCAAGTTCAGTTCAATTCCATCATGACTGGAGTACAGAATGCTATTTGATTGTAGGTTAACTATAAATCCCAGCAACTACAACTCTCAACGGACAAAATCAATTCCCTTCCCCCAAACCCACCAGTATTCAAATGTGGGCGTATCGGATATTTGTGCCTAAACTGTTCTGGTCCAGCTTATAAATTCGAATGCCTGGGCTCTTATTTAATTGTGATTTGTAAGCCGCCTGAGCCCCGGTGGTGGTGGTGGGTTTGAGAAGGGCGGGTTAGAAATACAGTAAATAAATAAATAAATAAATAAATTTGAAATAAATAGAGTGTCCCTACTTCGCAGATTTTCGCTTATTGTGGGAGGTCCTGGAACGTAACCCCCGCGATAAGTGAGGGAACACTGTAATAGTGAAACCTATTAAAACAAAGGACTTCTGCCTTAAAATGCTATGGAGTCATACTGAAGGAATTAAAATGCTTAGAGAGAACACACTGTAATTTGGGTTGTTGAAGGTTTTTCGGGCTGTATGGCCATGTTCTAGAAGCATTCTCTCCTGACGTTTCACCTGCATCTATGGCAGGCATCCTCAGAAGGATGCCTGCCGTAGATGCAGGCGAAATGTCAGGAGAGAATGCTTCTAGAACTTGGCCATATAGCCTGAAAAACTTACAACAACCCAGTGATTTCAGCCATGAAAGCCTTCAACAATACTGTATTTTGCAAATATGGGACTGTATTTAGGTTATGATTCTGTAATTGCCAAAACATACTGTACATAAGTATCAAGGGTGAGTAAGAAAGCACTTATGATTCAGAACTGGCAAGCAAACTACCTTGTAGGACATTGTGGATATCTATTAGCATCTGGTATCAAGAGTGAAGGGAATTGTAGTTCAACCACATTTGGAGAGCACAATGGTCCTTCCCTGTCATGTAAGGAATTACTTGGCGTTTTAAAGGTTTTTGAGATTGTTCCATTACATAAACTGACAGTCTATTCCTGTGTGGCTTGGACAGTGTTTTCTTGAAAATGAGTTAAGCATGTTGATACCAGTTGCAATTGTACAAGCAACAGAATTGTGTTTCTTTTTTCATCACCAGACCAAATAGTAAATGTTGAATTCTATACATAAAGTCTGTTGCACTATGTTGACTGGCCATTTTGGGTAGTTAATGATCCTAAATGGTTGGTGAAGAAAGCCATGCACACTGTTGAGTTTCATATCTTTGCTCTTCTTTGAAAACAAGCATAAGTGTTCATTTAGAGCTATTTTACACATGATCTATTTTTTTAAAGGTATACAGACCCATAGAGTTTTAAATACACCAATATGCAGATTATGAAAAGCAGATGGAACAAGCTTTTTCTGGGAGCACATGAATCATACACAGCTAGGACTGGCAGTCCAGGGCCTGCTAAGTATACCTTCAGAGGCAAAACCTGATTTGTGATTGTGCAGTGGATCAAAATTGCGAAATCTGGCAAATTATTTTAAACAGACTCCATGCTGCCAAGTGTCTCATCTCCAGTGCTTTTTCTTGGAAGTGCCTTGATATCAAAGGAGGCCCATGTATGTTTCAGCCATGAGATAATTGGGTGTTTCAAATGCCTCGATGACATTGTTTAAATAAAGAATGAGCATAGCAGAAATCAGAACATAATTCAGATTCTAGTAATTAATATTAGTTAGGAGCTTTTCCATTGGTAGGCAGCTCAACCCACTCTGTGGTTTTAGTCTGAATTTTGAGGTAGCCATCCAGAGCAGTGAACCTATTTTGAGAATCAGGTTCAACACCTTCAAAATTTTATTTTAAGTGACATGATATGACCCAAAAGCCATCAACTGGCACTGCTGCTGTTGCAAAGAGGAAAAAAGAATAAGCTCTTTTGCTGACTCCCTCCTCCCTTCGCAAAATGGGCGGAAGTGATTTAGTCGGTGTTTTCACATTGCCTTGGATTTCTCGCGAGAACAGCCAAAGCTGGAAGCTCCACATCGGTGAATTGGGCAGTGAGCGAATCTGGGAGCATCGGGAGGCTGAAGCAGGTTTTCAAGAAACAAATTGAGCCTCTCCGCTTTGAAATGTTTTTTTTTTAAACCAATTTACTGGATTTTTCGAGAGGTCCCCCCCCCAAAGGAACTGTTTATAACAGCTTCATAACACCCATAGTCAACTAGAAGCAAGTTTCACTCAGGGTGAAATTTCACAAGGGTCTGGAGAACAAGCCCTATGAGGAGTGGCTTGAAGAGCTGGGCATGTTTAGCCTGAAGAGGAGAAGGCTGAGAGATAACATGGTAGCCATGTATAAGTATGTGACAGGAAGTCATATATATGTTGTGTTTATCGAAACAGGCCCAGGTTTCACACTGAGTGTATAAATCCATTTAAAAACATTAACTATATGTATTACTGTGTTAGAGTGTCATTTTGTGTCATTTTGGTTGGTGGTGTGCCCCAGGATTTTGTAAATGTAAAAAATGTGCCGCGGCACACAAAAGGTTGAAAAACACTGAGCTTGAGCATATAACGTAAAACTACTTAAGGTCGTTCGCTGTAGCACCCATGCACAATAAACCTTTCTAACAATGGTGGCATACACTGGTGAAGAAGAAGGGACTCTATGGAAGACTGTCTTTGAAATGAATGAAACAAATATAAAACAATTTATATGCTAAGGCTAAAATGGATTTCCATATAAAAAGTTACTATAGATTCTGCATATAATAAGGAATTTACACTAGATTTTGCTCTTTCAGAGTAGTCAAATTTGCATTGAATTGTACATAGCAAATATACAATTGTTTAAGCTTTAAAACCAGAGCTCAGAAAAGTTCATGCTGGTTGGGCTATTCTGAGAGCCAACTATTACTTAAAGTTCATTGAGTCTACATTTTGGATTTTCAGGGTTTCTTCGTATGGCATGATCATTTTATCCATGGTTTCACTTACCCACACTCCAGAAAATATTCCCCACTCCCAAAAGTATTTGTAGGCTTTCCAGGTCCCCCGTTGATACTGTATGGTATGTTTCCAGCCTAAATCTTCTCTTCTTGTCTTTTCTTCATGAACGAAGATTCAGGAAGGACTCATCCCATGCTTTCTACAAGCGCATTGATGACTAAGAAGGCCAATCCGAGATAGGCAAGTCCAGTTGCAGAAAGCACAGCTGAAAGTCTCCTTGGGTGATGTTGTTCTTTCTGAATTGTCGTTTCTCTTCGAGACTCGTTCGGCGTAACTTATTATTTATTTATTTATTAAGTTCAACTTAATATACCGCTCTCTCTGGCGCCCAGAGCGGTTCACAAGATTAGTGCAAGTAAAAACAAGTAAAATACATAAAATACAGTAAAACAGTTAAAACACCCGAATTAAAACATATTGCCAGCCAATAGCAGTAATTAGCAATGGCATGCTAGCAGCGAACCCGCAGGTACAGATAGTGGCAGTTGGCTATGGGCCGAATGCCTGCCTGAATAGCCATGTTTTTACTGCTCTGCGGAACGGCAGAAGAACCCGGATGGCCCGGATCTCTTCGGGAGGCCGTTCCACAGAGCTGGCGCGGCTACGTAAACGCGCCCTCCGGCGTGTAGTAGCCAGTCTGCAAACCCTGATATTAGGCACATCCAAAGGTTGAGCCCTTCTGAGTGCAGTGATCTCCTGGGCACATAAGGGGTAAGCCGCTCCTTCAGGTACACTGGCCCCAAACCATATAAGGCCTTAAAAGTTAGAACTAACACCTTGAAGATTACCCGGAATTCAACTGGAAGCCAGTGCAGTTCGCGCAGGAGTGGAGTCACATGGTCAAATCTTAAGGCTCCCGAGAGCAGACGCGCTGCAGCGTTCTGCACCAGCTTAAGTTTCCGGATTGCCGACAAGGGTAGGCCAATGTACAGCGCATTACAGTAATCGAGCCTCGAGATGACCGTGGCTTGGATCACCGTGGCCAAGTCGCAACGGGAGAGGTAAGGAGCCAGACGTTTTGCCTGACGTAGATGAAAGAAGGCTGTCTTGCAGGCGCAGGCAATCTGCTCCTCCATAGACAACTGGGCCCAGCCGAACCCCAAACTTTTACAGACGATTGCGGGCGAAGGGCCGCACCGTCAAACGTCGGCAACTGGGTCTCTACCCCCTCCGGGCGGCCCAGCCACAAGATCTCCGTCTTCGCCGGGTTCACCTTCAACTTACTGGCTCGCAGCCATCCAGTAATGGCCTCCAGGCAAAGATGGAAATTATCGGGTACAGAGACCACCCTGGGATCCATCCTCAGAATGAGCTGGGTGTCATCAGCGTACTGATGGCACTCCAGCCCAAAACTCCGCACCAGTTGGGCGAGTGGTCGCATATAGATGTTAAATAACAGCGGGGAGAGAATGGCCCCCCGAGGGACCCCACAGCATAAGGGGGAGCCCTCGGAGGCCACCCCTCCCCACTTCACTCGCTGCCGGCGGTTTTGGAGGAAGGAGGACAGCCAGTTGAGGGCTGTCCCCCTCACCCCCGCCACCGCCAGGCAGTGTGTCAAAAGTTGGTAATCGACAGTATCAAACGCTCTTTCGAGACAGTATCTCGAAAGAGAGCGCAGTATTATGGATAGTGCATCTCCATGCCTCCCGATGTGAGGCCAGGGTGGACCATTGTTGGTATATTATAACTAAATATATCATAAATATAGTTGTAAGGTTTGCTAATAACCACATGAGGGGATATAGGAGGTCATCTCATATTTGCATTTCTACTTTCAAATACTGACACATCCTCCTATGCAAATTTTATTTTGCACTGCAGAAGAATAAGATCCTGCTCTAACAGAGACTGGTTATATTGGAACTTCTAGATTACAGGGCTTTCTTATGCTATTTGGAGGAGTATTATGGCTCTGGATGGGTAAGGCTAGCAGAATCAAACCTATTCAATTTGTGGGAGGCACAACAAGGAGGAAAAAAAGCATGCAGTTTGTGTATGTTATGTTTGCCCCTTGGAAACAAATTGCTAATTTCATTTCCCCCTCCTCCTCAAGCATGTTTATTTTATGTTTTTTTATATACACAGTGATTTCCGTGCTTGTTGAACAAAATGCGCTGGGTTTTTGCATTTCTGATCAGCTTGCTGAAAAAAAGCCAGTGCATGAGGAGGAAAAAAGGGGGACCATTCTTCTGCTGAGTGGCAACAAGATTCCTTCATTATATTAAGCAATTTTCAAAGAGCTGACATCATTAGAGACCAGCATCTGGTTAAGCAACGATAACAAGACACAGATTGTTGTTTCTTCTCCCCTGCATTTTGTATGGGCAAATGGTTACTTTACCTTTTCCAAGAGTCAGTTGTAAACAAACTGATGTAAACACAAAACTTCTTTTGAGGGAGGGTATGGAGTACTAGTGTTAAAAATGGATTTTCTTACCTATCCATTCTTTTAAATGCAAGGAAATTGTTTGCCATAGTTTAGTGCAGGGATTGGCTGGATATGCTCCACACATTTCCCTTCTGCAGCATTTCATCAAAATCCAATTTATGTTTTGTGATGCATACATGCCGAGAAAGCTGGCCTGAACCTAATTTATCAGTGTTGTGCTCTTTTCCTGCTCCACATCAGTGGAATAATTGGCACCCAGCTTACAAAAATGGTAGAGGGCTTTTTTCAATGAAAGGACCTCATTACTAAATTCCCATAACCATGTTCTCCATGCCTCCCATGGAGACTCGCAGACAGATTTTTAGTAGGTTTTGGTGTAAGAGATAATATGAATTTACCAACGAAGGGAGCAATCTGGCAATTCCTTACAAGCTAGCCAAATATCTGTGACTTCAGTGGGATCTTTGCATGAGTAAGGAGGTTCAAGTATGTTAAAAATTGCCAGCTATGTGTTGGTGTTGAACTTTGAATGTTCAAGAGGCATTTTTCAAAACTGTCATATTAAATCTACTGCAGTTCTATGGAAGTCTATCTCCACTTCTCTAGGCAACATTAAAATATGTATGTGCTTCAGGTGGAAAAAGCAATAACATCCACAAATGATAAAACCCAAGTCAATTTCACTAACCTTTTCCGGATTAAGTTCCTGTTCTGATATTAGATTTTAAGAGCTTTATTTATTTATTGTTCATTTTTATATACCACTCCTTCCAGCAGGCTCGGGGCGGTTTACATAAAATCAATTAGTAAAACAGCAACATTTCAATTTAATAACAGCAACAATATAAAACAGAGCATAAAAACAACAATCTACATAGGACTCAAGGATTTGGGCAACTTTCTCAGGAGACATTTAGATTAAAGGCCTGCCTTTAGGAACCTGAGCTCATTTGTTAACCTTTCAACTCAATTCAGGGAGAACAACATTATGTTTGCATCGACTGTAATGCTGTGCAAGTGGATTTTTAAAAAATGCTTTGACACTTATAACCAATTTCCAGTTATTCGTCATAATTGTGGTAACTTTTGACAGTTGATTTTACATATCTGTATGTGATAGCTGTGTATATAATATCTTTATGTATTTTATTTATATTACAATTTTCCCCAAATGTGTGGCAAAAACAGCTTGAACCAGCATGCATATACACATGCACATTAAAAAGTCGGGATCCACATGTTTATAAGAAAATAAAGAACTATTTTGAGTAATTGAAGTAGGTGATAATGTGTAATTCCCCTGAATAATCTCCTGAAAAGCGATTTACAGAAAATGTAGCTATTGGTTTGATATAATATTCAGTTACAAACACATTTGCAAACACGATAGTGGTTTCATATGAGTGTAAGACCTCAGCCTTCACTGATATCCAAGTGCTGTCCCATTCAGTTCAGTATAAGTAAAAAGGTTACATTATAGGCTCAGGTATGCCAGTCTAGACCGGTGTTTCTCAAACTCTGTTTCTTTAAGTGCTTTGAACTTCAGCTCCAAGAAATCCAAGTCAGCTTATCAGATGTTAGGACTTGTGGGTGCTGATGTCCAAAACATCTGGAGGAGAAGAGTTTGAAAAAACACTGCTTTGACTATTGTAATGTATGCTTGGGTTGGTTCAAGAATACATTTGCCAGGTTATTTATTTGGCTCTATATACTGCACTGTACCAGTGGGCTCTGTGACAAAATGGTTCAATATGTGATATCTCAAAAAAGCAGTTCCTATTAGCCATTCCATCCAAGCAGCACATCCCACCCCTGCACTCATTATTTTTTCTCTTTGCCAACAGTTTATATCTTCTTCTACAACTGCTAAGCGTCCTCAGTCCTCACTGGGCTATTTTTAAGAGCACGCCTTGAAATTAAAAACAAAACAAACCTCTCTGGAATTTGGAATCTCCAAAGTATGCTTTTAGCTGCCTCTAGTTTCACAGCAGTTCTCTTTCGGCTCCTAGATTGGTGGAAGAAGAGGGATCTCCTGTGTTTATTCTGTGTCCATTGGAAAATGGTTTCATTCAGTTCTAGTTCAATATGCTTTTTAAAAACTTTTAAAGACTTATGCTTTGTAGAATCATGACACATTAAAAATCAAATGCAAATGTGGAAATTATTTTCCAGCGAACCCATCTCTTGATACATGAGGTCTGATGTTTTTAAAATTGATGTACCTGATAGGCTACCGGTGGTGGAGGGCGACTCACAAATATTAAAGTATTATTATTATTATTATTATTATTATTATCTGTTGATACATGAGGTGTGATGATTCCCTACCTGATAGGCTAGGTAAAGTCTGAAAAAGTAGGCCCAAAACATCGGCAGCCATTTTAGATAGGTGTCATGAGGGTATCCATCTTAGGAACTCATTTCCAAAAGGAGGCATGCCTAAGGAGCAGCCTGGAGGGAAATGAGGGGAGTTAGGATTGGCTGGTAGAGAAGGGGGTGGAGCCTAACTTAGAAAAAGAAAAAAATGCCCTGAAGAAGAGGCATTCTAAAATCTGACAGCAGTTGGTTTGGGGTGTCAGAGAAGAAGGAGGAGGAGTGTTAGAGAGCAGTTGGGGTTAGTTAGTGTCAGAGTCACAAAGCCTGAAAGTGGTCAGGTAGCTAGCAGAGTTAGCTGGCGAGTAGATTCTACAGCTATCAGGGATGGTGGTGTGTAGAGGTGTAGAGAGATAGATACAACTTCTAGCATTTTTAAATGGCTAATAACATTACTTTAAAAAACTGCACAGAGTTTAGAATAATTAGGACTGAAGAGAGAAAAATCTTGATGATATCAATAAACTTAACAGATGTGCATTATTTAGATTCAACCATGAAATCCACCTGGACATTGAATTGGCAATTAAATGTGAGAGTTATGAGCCCGATAGAACTAGTTTCTGAATCTTTAATGTTGAACAAAGAGTCAAAATAAATCATCTTATTGAAGAATGATTTCAAAATATGAGTACACAGATGTTATTGAACTACACCTCTCATCATCTCCCTGATCATTGCTAAAATATCTGAAGAAGACAGGAGTGATATTCAACTGTAGGAATAGAGCTTTAATTGGTAAATTGTGCATTCCTACAGAACCCCTTCCCTCTACTCCCAGAGCCTTGTTATGTTACACTGCTATAGCGTTATCTTTCATGGCAACATTTATGGGCTCCTTGGATTTGCAGTTTAGGGAGGGTTATTTAGAGTTATCAGCTATGTTCTTGAGACTCATTAAACTAGAAAACCCAGAATTCCACAGAATGTTGTCATGTCAGTTAAGGTGGAATATAGCAGCATAACAGTATAGTGTGAGGGGGAAAAAGGGCACAAGAAATTTAGCAAGGCAATCCTTTAACTAGAAAGTCCCTGAAGTTTGCCATGTTTGTGAATGGTGTTGTTGTCATCAAACAATATGAGTATCTAAGATTGAGAACCACTGCTAAATTTTCAGAAAGCGATCACATGATTTTTTTCAGATTGCTACAAGATGCTGTACAAAAGATATCACTTGTCTACAGGCTATCAGAAAAACCATATTCATATGCATGCCAACTTTGACCCTCCCTCCCAGCAATCTCCAAGACTTCAGATCACAAGAGAGGACCTTGTTGGTGGCATCTTCGGGCAGTTGAATTTCCTTCCAAGGGAAGCTAGGCTTGTCACTTCCTTTTCCTTCAATTGGTGCAAAAAGTTCATTTTATTCTTTCAGGCTTTTGATAATTTTCTGATGGAAACAGACAGAGGTTTTAAATGGATGAGCTGGATTCTAATTTTATTTTATTGAAACCATTTCGATATTATCCTTTGATATTGCACATCATATGTATAACATAGCCCAACACAAAATGTATTTTCTTGGTGTCTTGATTTTTAGGCCTGTTCTGCTTCAGAAAATTGCACTGGATAGACTGCATCAGCTCTAATTTCTTAGATAGGTTTATCATGATTTTCTGTAGGCAAGCGGATGAAAACCGCTCTATGGCATATGTTCTGTATTTCAAACGCTAGAGCTGATAGGGGAAAACTGGTTCCATTTTTGACATCATCTGGTCAAATATACCCAGAAACAAGTCTTAAATTTGAGGCACCAAAATGAGTGTCGGCTAGTGTTATTAATTGTTTTTTTTATAGGTGTTGGTTTAAAAATATATTGGAAGCTGCTTTCCATTCTAGCCATGGGAGAAATAAAAGAGATAAATCCAATAAACAAATAAATAACACATACAAGGATGCAATCTATTAGGCAGCACATCTGGTGGACATCTGTTGTTCCCCCGCATGGCCTGGCACCAGAATCCCACATAAGATCCAATGAAATAATAAGAACTGTCAAGCTAATCATCTACTCACATTGCATATAAAGTGCAGCACATACACCTCTGCCTTTTGGAATACTACTATACAAGAGCAGCTCTACTATTAGACAACCATCAAAAGTGTCAGATGCTGTGAGGCGACAGTGGCAGTTCTCTTATCCTGTGGCCCAACCTCTTAATCTTTTCCTACTACTGAAGGACTGTATGTGCCACTGATGTTGCATCTGCATTGCAGAATTGATGTACTTTGGCACAACATTAACTTTTATTTCTCAGTGCTATGGAATCAGTTTTACAAGGTCTTTACTTTTACAAGATTTTTAGTTTTCTCTGCCAGAGTGCTGGTGCCTCAATAAACTACTGCTCCCAGAATGCCATTGCATTGAACCTAACAATTCAAGTGGTGTCTAACTGCATACATTCTACAGTGCAGATGCAACACCAGTTGGCTGCCCTGAGCCCCGGGGTGTGTGTGTGAGAAGGGTGGAGTATAAATATAGTAAGTAAATAAAAAAATATCTGCATTCCATAAGCTAATTTGCCACCTTTGGGTCCAGTGGAAGATTGTGTTCCATTCCATTACTTAAATAAAATTCAACTATCAATCCCATTTGCTTCTGTATGTGTAATGGTAGGGGAATGTTGCTGTTTGTATCAGGAGGCAAAACCCCTTGGATGAGCCCACATATAATAGGTGTACAAGAGACAGGTGGACATGTACCAGTGAACTATGGATAATTATTTGACCCCCCCCAATAAAGGTATGACTTGATTATTAGGCACACGTGCAATGGGATACTGATTAAGACAACTTGGTATACTTGGTATAGCAGTTCTCCCCACTATATCACATGACTATCAAATGGCATAAGAAACCTTTTAGGTAACTCTTCTGATGCTGTTTCCGACCATGTAGTGGTTGAAACTCTGAATGCATGTGAACAAGCTGTGGGTCTGAGATTTGCCACAACTTTACTTTGTTTTTGAAATCTGAATTCAGTCAAGATGAAGTAATAGGAGCTGAAATCATTGCAGATTTTTGTCAGTTATCAGAACATTTACATAGCTGATTTATACTGTCAAACGTTATGTGTGGTTCTTGGACTGAATTTTCTCAAGAAGGTGGGAGACTATTTTGTCATTGTTGAGGACTAAATTCCTACAGGGTGATTTGTCCAGGGGATATATATCAGTGGTAGAAGACAAAAGAGTCAATGAAGTATCCTCTCTTTCTCCCCACCTTTCTCCCTTTCTGCTGCTTCCTTCGCTTTCTGTGCCTCTTCCCCTTTCAGTAGTCTATAAGGCAAATGCAAATCACTTTCCCATACATTATAGCTTACCCATTGTTGTACTTAGAGATATTGAGTTATTGTTATGGATTAGCTCAACAGTTAAGCCTCTCCATTGAGATGTTTTATGGTTTCCACCAAAGCTTCATCCCAACTCTGTTACCCAAGATCCTTCATATATCAAGTTTGGTTCGTTCTGGCACCCCATCAAATTCATAGTACTGCTGGTACCCAGTAGGTCCACCTACTACTGTCACTGTTGTATTCGTCCTAATGATACCAGTGAAGAGGTTAGAAAACAATTTAAAAGTGTCCAAAACCACTATGGAGGAGGAGAGACTCAGCAAAGGACCTTGAAGTCAAAACGGAAAGGATTGAACCTGGGACCTTGCAAAGTATTGAAAGGATAGAACCTCAGGCCTCACAAAGGATCCACCTATTTGTACCTACGTATAATATTTGCACCATAAAAGCCTAAATTGTAAGCATGTTCAACTACATACTTTCAGGTCTGTTAACTTCAGATTATGTGAATTATCTTTGAAATATGATTTAATTATTACTAGGAAATATTTAATTAGGCAATACAAATTATTATTACTAGATCAACATAATTGTGACACTTAGGCCCCTTCCACATAGCTGAATAAAATCCCACATTTTTTGCTTTAAACTGGAATATATGGCAGTGTGGACTCAGTTCTCAAATATTGTGGGATATTGCTAATTTAACTGATTACGAGGCCATAAAAATCTCCAGGAAGTATGCAAAGAATGAGGAAGCAATAGCTCCCCTGGTGGCCAGAAGTTGGAATGTTAAATAGCCTCTGAGTGTCTATGTATGTTGTGTGTCTATGGCATTGAATGTTTGCCATGTATATATACATTGTAATCCGGCATGAGTCCCCTGCGGGGTGAGAAGGGCGGAATATAAATACTGTAAAGAAAGAAAGAAAGAAAGAAAGAAAGAAAGAAAGAAAGAAAGAAGATTTTCTGCCTTGATATTCTGAGTTATATGGCTGTGTGGAAGGGCCCTTAGTGTTTCCCTTGGGATAAAGCATAAAAACAAAATGGTGTGTTTGTGTGTGTATATACTCATACAGGTACACACACATTTTAAATCTACATGTACACATAGAATAGGTGCATTTACTTAATCTTTGTGTTTAATTGGACATTGTTAGATTTGTATTCACAAATCTAAATGCACATGATGTTTTCTGTGTGCTCTTATTGTAATGCGTTGGTTCCCGGGTGGCAATGCCCTCCAATCCCCCTCGCCACCTGGGAATATAAAGATAACCCGCGTTAGTTCCCAGGTGGCGAGGGGGAGTGGAAGCGATGCCCTCCACTCTCCCTTGCCACCTGGGAACCAACGCGGGTTCAAGATAACCCGCGTTAATTCCCAGGTGGCAAGGAGGAGTGGAGGCCATCCCCTCCATTCCTCCTCACCAGCTGGGAACCAACATGCGTTAAAGGTAAAGCTGGGAACCAACGCATGTTAGCTTAAATGCTTGGAATCTCATGCCTTACCCTGGATCTGAACGGGGCCGTTCTCAGGCGACAGAAGTCAGGGAAGGGAAAACCCTTTCCGAAAATGGCGATTTCTTTATGAATAATGGTGGCGCTGGTTTCAAAATTGGTAATTCACTTCTGGGTTGCTTGCCACGTTTTGATAACGGTTCAATTTTAATTTTAAAATAAATTTCTAATGACTTTCAGAGGATAACGATGAACCTAACCAGGCCTACTATCTACACAAGGGAAGATATGGCATACCCTCTTGATTTGGCAGGGAGAATCCCAATTAATGCTTTAGTGCAGGGGTGCCCACACTTTTCAGCATGCGAGCTACTTTTAATACAACCAAGTCAAAAAGATCTACCTGCCGTGTGCCCTTGCTGCCGCGCGCACGCTCCTGCCGCTGCCTTCCGCCCGCGCGGCGCCTTTTCTGTCCGCGGGGCATTGCAGAAAGGAGGGAGTGCGAGGCGGGGCCTCCGGAGGCCTTGCCTCGCGCTCCACCCTGCCTCTCGTCCGGAAGCAGCCGTGCAGCCTCCGCTGCCAGCGAGAGAGAGGCAGGGCGGAGCGCAAGGCGGGGCACCGCGCGGGCGGAAAAAGTGCCGCGCGGGTGGAAGACTGTGGCAGGAGTGCACGCGCAGCAACAAGGGCAATGCCCGCAGGGCAGAAGCACCCCATCCAGCTGCAATTGACCTCATTTGGACTCGCGATCGACTCGTTGATCGCGATTGACTTACTGGGCAGCCCTCCTTTAGTAACTCAATTTTGGCTGCTTTTCAAAGAAGAGATTGTCTTTTTCTCCTTTGCCCCTGGCTTATTTCCATTGGTGCAAAACTGAGTTTAATGTGCAGAAGTTGTTGGTACTGAATTCGTTTGTAGGGAGAAAGGAGTTGAGGAGTGAAATCTCACCCTTCTCTGTAGACTCAGGCAAAAGTAAACTTCTCTAGCTTCTCTAGGTGATCTGTTTTTCCTGTATAATAACTTTTGCCATCTTGACTACACTTGGTTGCTGCTTAGCCACATGTGTTTCAGTTGTCATCTGTGAAATGTTGGAGTCTATGATATTATGTGTGTGGGTTTTTAAAATCAACAGATGTTAAATGTCTATTTCCTTTGTAAGGATAACTGAGTCCAAGTCACCTTCCTAAAAATTGGCAATGAAAGTCTCTTTGGCAAATGTTGATGCCTTGTTGGAGATGCAGAGATGTTCAACAGATCTGCTTCCAATCAGTTTGACTCTTACCATGATCACTGCATGGGAGTTGGCTGTGTTGGTTTCGTCTGCATGTACCTTCACAAATGTAGAATAAAGAGTCTAGGGGCTGGAATTTATTTACTTTCTAAGTTTGGATTTCAAAATGAAGAGAAGCAGAAACAGTGCCATTCTTGCTGTCTGCACGGCAAGGCTGTTTTCTTGGATGTAATTTCTACTGGCTGCACAGACCTAACATGTGTGGATGGGGCTTTGGCTCTGTCTTGCACCCCTCTTGTAGTTCTGTTCCTTTTGCTGTGGTCACGTTTTCTTGAATTGGTTAGCTGTTTAATGTGTCACTGTGAGCATTAACTTGACTGTTTTGACTTCTCTTCTACCACAATGCTGGAATCAATGTTTCATGTCATTAATTTGTAAACCTTCCACGAAGCTAAGTATCATTTGTAGACTTTTGAGTACCTCTTCCATCTTGAATTAACAGCTAGCCATATGGCAGAGCCTCAGGAATGTTAGTTATGCATTAAAATACTATATATTCTAGTCCATTGGTATTTCATTATAGCAGTTCAAGTTTACAGCAGGGTGGAAATCACACTAATGTTTCTCAACATTTACTACCAGGTGTTTTGGACTTCAACTCCCATAAGTCACAGTCAGGTCGGCTAATGGTCAAGGTCTCTGGGAGCTAAAGTCCAAAAATCAAGAGGAACAAATGTTGAGAACCATTTATGTAGATGTTATTGAACTTCAGCTCCCAGTAGTGTAAGCATAACTAGTAGAGGGGAATGATGGCAATGGTAGTTGAACAACAGCTGGAGGGCTACAGTCATTAGCTTGGGTCCTTCCACCAATTCCTTCTCCAGGTGGAAGGTTCTTATGATTATTCCAAGATACTCTCAGATTTCGGGTTTGTTGGATAGCTGGATAATGAATTCTGTAGCTGTGATCAAACTTCTCTGAAAACTCTTCTAGCTAGATGTTCTACTGTGATGCATTTCATAAAGGGATCCTTGGTCCATTTAGGAAAATGTGAAAGATCTGAGGGAGATAATTCATATGGATGTTTTCATTGTTTTCTTCTCTGATGTAGGTCTGGTTCCAAAACCGAAGAGCAAAGTGGAGAAAAAGAGAGCGATATGGACAAATCCAACAAGCAAAAAGTCACTTTGCTGCCACCTATGATATATCTGTTCTACCAAGGACTGATAACTATCCACAGGTATTTAATATATTAAAATGTTGGTTCTTTCCCTGTATTATTGTATACCAGTGGTTTCCAACCTTTTTTTTAAACCAGGGACCACTTTAACAGGGGCCAATTTGACCAGGGACCACTCTCTAATATTAGTACCAAAAGGATTACAAATCAGTTTTTGGTCAATTTTCAGTTTGGTTTTTTGGGGTGCTGATTCAGAAAATTGCATTGAATAGACCACATCAGCTTTAGTTTCGGATACAGAACATATGCCACCCATAAGTAGTATGAAAGGGCCCTTACTCAATTTTCTATGAACTGAAATACTGGAAAATTCACCCTCCAAATCACACAGAGAACCTCAATTGATGGAGGGAGGTGTCCTCTGTAATAAGCTGCTCTCTGTTTAGTGGAAGATGACAGAACCATTGCCACATCACGCAGAGCCAGTAAGCTTCACCCTCCCCATTTATCCCATATAGTTTCATAAAGCCTGAAGAGGCACAAAGTCTATAAACTCAGTTTAGTATGATTCCCATATCTGCAGGGGATACATTTTCAGACTTTGTGTGAATAAAACAACCCCACAGATATAAGTGAACCCTATTGTTTCCAGGGGGATAAATAACGAAGAAGATGGTGTAGTTTTTATAGTACTGAATAAGTGAAACCATGGCTCTGAAACAGACTTTGTATCAATGCCGGAAGATCTTTCATCCACATTCATCTGAGATAGCTAATCAGACCTGGATAAAAAAGGGAGTTTAGTAGTAAACCTCCATGTCTGTGTGGGATCTTTTAAGATTGGAATTACTACTTCTTAGTTTCTAAATATGATAATAATTACAATACATATAAGGCATTTTACATGCAATTTCTGGATGAACGAGCACCTTGAGAATTGCCAATAAGCTAGTAAATGTTTTCCCTTTTTTGGTTAAATCATCCTATAGTTTTTATCTTTGGGTTCAATACATTTGTTAATGATTAGAAGAAATCTAACCTTGTGTTGCATAATACGGCAGTATTTTGAAGGCTCTTTTATGGCAATCTGTCCCCTGCTTGAATAAGAATTCTATAAAAACAGTAATTATAGCCAACCATCTGTTTTCTTTTTATTCCATTCTGTGAGTAGCCGTTAATTGTATAATTTTTTTTGAAACACATTTTGGAGTTTTTCATTATTTTTTTTTTGCCATTCACAAATGTCAGAAAGCATTGTAATCAGAGCAGCTAAGTGTTTACACAGATAAATAATTAGCTGTTGGAATGTTCTGTGAAAACTGAAGAGAAAATTTGAAGAAAATTCTTTCAACTCCTTCCAGTTTCATAAAGTTGGCTTCCAAGTAAAATGGCAGGCATTAACTGTTTTCTGGCGGATTCACCATTTTCCTGTTTGGACAATTTGGCAGATATTTCTGGGAGAAGGTTCTTTTCACACATCATTAAATTAAGTGGAAGCTAGTTATCCTGATGCTGAAACAGAGTTTCAGTCTGCCATTGTTCTGCTGTTGTAAAACTAACATGTATTATCTAGGGTAGTCGCATTTCAGGAAAAAGGAGATAAATGAAATGTGCTTTCAAGCAAAACGTTTCAATCTCCATTTGAAAAAAAAGTGACACATATGCCTATCAATGATTAACTATGTGGGATAGATTACCTGCTCATGATTGATTGCCTGTGTTTGATTAACTGTATGATCAGAGGTACTGGTTTGATGATAATGGTAGATTATTTTTTGGTATCCGTCCAACCTGACCTCTACCAAATGTTTTAGAATTCGATGCCCATCAGCCACAGCCATTGACCATACTGATGTAAACTAATGATGAATGTAATCCAAAACATCTGGGGACCTTCAGCATGGGGAACGCTAGCATGCTGAGTGTGCATTAAGATATGACTCAACTCTTGTTGGTCCCACCTTCCTAACATCTTCCCATTGGATCTCTACATGAAAAGGACCTACACAATGCTACTTTCCATACCTAGGGTTTCCAAGTCTATCCATGTATGTATGTTATTGTTACAATAATGCTGCAAATGAGACAGGAGTGTGTCCCACTCCATGCATATAGGGAAGGAGAATGAATATGTCTGCATATCTCCTATGTGATGTCAATTACCATATATACTCTTTTATAATTCTAGAAATGTTAGTAAAAAAATCAATCTCCAAAAATCTGAACTGATTTCTCAATAGGTCCGTGTGAATACAGTATTTTAACTGTTTTCAAAAAAGGAACCACCCTGCTATTCTGAATAGAATAGCAAAAAACAAGAATTTAGTCCATCCAGGAGAACCTAAAAAGAAGCACCAGTCCCTTTACTGTCTCCACGGTTGTGCTGTTTCTGGCCTTTTTAAACGTCGGAGTGGGGAACTGTTGGCAGTGTCCAGAGGCAGCTGGCATTGCTACTTTAGTTATTTTATTTATTTGCAATGCTTCTACTCCGCCCTTCTCACCCCCCCCCCCCGGGGGGGGATGACGACTCAGGGTGGCCACAAGGCAGCAATTTGATGCCTAAACATACAATATAAATCCTAAAAACATATACCATTAAAATAACAGTTAAAACAAGCAAATATTCCACACTCAAGTAAATTAAAAACAGTGTTCCTCCATAAATCTATGTTATTAAACAGTTATCCATACTCTCGTCAATCATTTAGCCGTTCCTATTCCAGTCCACAGTGCTGCATTCTGCTATTGTGCAAAGGCCTGGTCCCATAGCCAAGATTTTACTTTTTTCCTAAATGCTAGGAGGGATGGGGTCAATCGTATTTTGCTAGGTAGCACATTCCACAGTCGAGGAGCCAGAGCCGAGAAGGCCCTGTCTCTCATCCCCACTAGCCGTATTTGAGATGCTGGCAGGAGCAAGAGCAGGGCCTCCCCAGATGATCTTAGATTACGATGTGGGACGTAAAGGCAGATGCGTTCGGACAAGTAAGCTGGGCCAGAACTTTCCATTCTCTATAACTTTTGACTTATGACACGGGTCATATCAAAATCCATGATTTTGACCCACAAACATGTCCTCAACTTATATATGAGATCGACCTATGACTGATTGGATGAATTAACTTCAGTCAATATAGTGGACTTTTTTTTTTACAATGAATCCTTCCAAATGTTTCAAAAGCTAGTTTCATGACACACTAGCTGTGCATGGAACCAATCGCTCTTTTCTTGGAATAGATTCACATACCCACCAAAGTTTCACAGATGAAAACCAGAACACATGAAGCCAAGCAAAATCAGAGTATTATCAAGTTGGCTTTTTAAAAGGAAGAACACAGAAACTAAAAGAGGTGGCAGCATTTTGCTTTTGCCTAAGCCTCCTGGGAACAAGAGGATTCCATCCCTTCCTTTCCTCTCACCTATACTTAGTTAATGGGGTGAAGGTATTTTGCACTTTGGACTCCATTTGCAGCAAGCTGAAAAGAATTAGGGAAAGTGGGAAGAATTGAAAGTAATGGGGATACTGTAAAATCAGCTGCAAAAGTGGGATAAATCAGGACTGGATGACTGAGTGACTCCTTTGAAGGAAGATAAAGAGGAAAATGTAATTGGTTTCTCCTCCCTTGGTGCTTTGGAAGGTCTTCCATTTCATTGGAGCAAAGTTTTGAAGGATGCAGGGGGTTGTGTATTCTCTGTCTTCACCTTTTTCTTTGTGTCCTGACCTCAACCTTTTTCTTCCAAGCTCAGTTGCTTGCCCTTCTTATCTTTTATGCTTCTGTTTCTTTTCATGCCTCTTCCCTTTCCCACTATAGCACCTCCAGAGGGAATAGTCTTTTCCAACAAAGCCAGCAAAGAGTTCTGAGGCACCTAATTTATTATGGCACAATAATATTATTAACTCTGTGCTGTAAATTTTAATTGTTTCCAATTCTTTTGATGTTAAAGAGCATTGTGTGGATGTCTGTATCTTCAAGTCATCTTATGGTGACCTCTGAAAAATAAACAGTATGGTCTTCATTGGTGGTCTTCCATACCAAGGGCTGACCCTTCTTAGCCTATGTTATAAGTCTATTTTTTAACTTTTAAAAGACATATAAGATAGTGTATTGTCTCTTAAAAGACTGTGCATATGAATGGACATGATTTCATTTCTCCCCCTCTACCTCCAATTTATGGTACATGGCTGAGGTGGCAAACCTTGAAGTGCAATGATCAATGTTGCAGTACAGTGCTTGTGCACCAACCCTATTTACAATCTTCTTCAGCATGATGCTCCAAAGGGCTACGGCAGACCTCGAAGAAGAAGACGGCATATATATATGCTATCGTACTGATGGTAGCTTGTTCAACTTAAGCCGTCTGAGGGCTCGCACTAAGACTCTAAACTATCTAGTCCATGAGCTGCTTTTTGCCGACGATGCTGCCCTTGTCGCCCATTCAGAAGCAGCCCTGCAGCACCTCACATCCTGCTTTGCAGCAGCTGCAGAGCTGTTTGGGCTGGAAGTCAGCCTGAAGAAAACGGAAGTCGTCTACCAGCCCACACCACAGGAAGAACACTATCATCCCCACGTCAGCAGGCACATCTGTGCTTAAGTCCGTTCAGCAGTTCACCTACCTGGGAAGCATCATCTCTTCAGATGCCAAAATTAACAAAGAGATAGATCACAGCTTATCAAAGGCATATAGTGCATTTGGAAGGCTTCACAAAAGAGTCTGGAGCAACAAGCACCTGAGGCAAAGCATAAAAATCAGTGTGTACAGAGCTATCGTACTGTCTATTCTCATTTATGGGTCTGAAACCTATCGCCAACACCTACGACTCCTCAAACGCTTTCATCAGCGCTGTCTTCACACAATCCTAAATATACACTGGACCGACTATGTGACTAATGTTGCTGTCCTTGAGCAAGCAGGGATCACCAGCATTGAGGCCATGCTCAGCTCTGCCCACCGGGTTATTCCGTACAGCACCAAGCGAGACCGGGAGGGCGGGGAGGGGGAGTCGCAGTGGTCTATAAGGATTCCATCCCCTTGACCAGGTGCCCCATCCCGCAATCAACCACATTCGAATGTGTCGGCCTAAGGGTTGGTGATCGGGACAGGATAGGGATTCTGCTAGTGTACCGACCACCCCTCTGCACTACAGTCTCCTTACCCGAGCTATCCGGAGTGGTCTCAGGCTTGGCCGTGGAGTCCCAACGGCTCATTGTGCTGGGAGACTTCAACGTCCATGCCGAGACCCCTCTATCAGGAGCGGCTCAGGACTTCATGGCCGCCATGGCAACCATGGGCCTGTCCCAGCTAATATCAGGTCCCACCCATAGTGCAGGACACACGTTAGATCTGGTTTTTTGCCAGGGATGGGATGAAGGTGGCGGAGTAGAGGAACTGACCATCATTCCTTTGCCATGGACCGACCACCACCTGATCAGGTTTAGACTTACTGTGCCTTTCCACCTCTGCAGGGGTGGTGGACCCATTAGAATGGTCCGCCCCAGGAGACTTATGGATCCGAATGGATTCCTGACGGCTCTTGGGGATTTCCCTGCCTCCTCAGTAAGTGACCCTGTTGAGGCTCTTGTTTCTCTCTGGGATAGGGAGATGACAAGGGCTATTGACACGATCGCTCCAGAACGCCCCTCTCGAGTAACCGAGCTAAACCAGCTCCTTGGTTTACTGAGGAGCTGGCAGCAATGAAGCGAAAAAGAGGAGGCTAGAGTGCATGTGGCGTCGGAAGCGGAGCAGATCAGCTCATGCGCGCCTGGTCCCCTTTTTGAGGACTTATGACGCAGCAACAAAAGCCGCACAAAAAACATCTATCGCGGCCAAGGTGGCCGCCGCGAAGAACCGTCCAGCGGAACTGTTCCGAGTCGTTAGGGGTCTTTTAAATCCGCCACAGTGCGAGATCCCTGATGGCTCGGTGGTACGCTGTGACGAATTTGCTAAGGCCTTCGTGGATAAAGTGGCGCTCATCCGTTCCGATTACGATACCACTTTAACGGCAGTCTCTGAGGATGTGACACGAGCATCTGCTTGTCCGGTTTTAATGGATGCGTTTCAATTGGTTCAGCTCGAGGATGTGGACAAGATCCTTGGAGAGGCGAGGCCCACTACATGCATCCTAGACCCCTGCCCATCCTGGCTGATAAAGGAAGCCAGAGGGGTTTGGCAGAGTGGGTGAAGGTGGTGGTTAATGCCTCCTTACAGGAGGGCATCATTCCAGCCAGCTTAAAGCAAGCTGTTATAAAACCGCTGTTGAAAAAACCATCACTGGACCCCACTCAATTAGTGAACTATCGGCCAGTTTCCAATCTCCCCTAGTTGGGCAAAGTCATGGAACGTGTGGTGGCTTCGCAACTCCAGGGGTTCTTGGTAGACACTGATTATCTTGATCCGGCACAGTCTGGCTTTAGGTACTGGTACTGAAACAGCCTTGGTCGCCTTGGTAGATGATCTACGCCGGGAACTCGACAGGGGAAGTGTGTCCTTGTTGGTTCTGCTGGACCTCTCAGCGGCTTTCGATACCGTTAACCACGGTATCCTTCTGGGTCACCTTGCAGACATGGGGCTTGGGGTACTGCTCTGCAGTGGCTCCAATCCTTCCTGGAAGGTCGTACCCAGAAGGTGTCATTGGGTGACACCTGTTCGGCTCCACAGCCGTTGTCCTGTGGAGTCCCTCAGGGTTCAGTTCTGTCCCCGATGTTATTCAACATCTACATGAAACCGCTGGGAGAGATCATTCGGAGTTTCGGAGTAAGGTGTTATCTGTACGCAGATGACGTCCAGATCTGTCACTCCTTCCCACCTGTCACCAAGGAGGCTGTCCAGACCTTGAACCGGTGCCTGGCCGCTGTGTCAGACTGGATGAGGGCTAGCAAGTTGAAACTAAATCCAGACAAGACAGAGGTCCTCCTAGTCAGTCGAAAGGCCGAACAGGGCATAGGGTTACAGCCTGTGTTGGATGGGGTTACACTCCCCCGAAGACGCAGGTTCGCAGCTTGGGAGTGATCCTGGATTCATCGCTGAGCCTGGAACCCCAGGTCTCAGCGGTGGCCGGGGAGCTTTTGCACAGTTAAGACTCGTGCGCCAGCTGCGCCGTACCTTGGGAAGTCTGATCTGGCTACGGTCGTCCACGCTCTGGTCACATCCCGAATAGATTACTGCAATGCACTCTACGTGGGGCTGCCTTTGAAGACAGTTCGGAAATTGCAATTAGTCCAGCGGGCGGCAGCCAGATTGCTAACGGGAGCTACATACAGGGAGCATACCACCCCCCTGTTGTGTCAGCTCCACTGGCTGCCGGTCCAATTCCGGGCTCAATTCAAAGTGCTGGTTTTGACCTTTAACGCTCTATATGGTTCTGGCCCAGCCTACTTGTCCGAACGCATCAGCCGCTATGTCCCACCTCGTAATCTAAGATCATCCGGAGAGGCCCTGCTCTCGCTCCCGCCTACGTCTCAGATGAGGCTGGTGGGGACGAGGGATAGGGCCTTCTCGGTGGTGGCTCCCCGCCTGTGGAATGCGCTTCCTATTGATGTACGATCCACCACATCCCTCCTGGCCTTCAGGAAAAAAGTAAAATCCTGGCTGTGGGACCAGGCATTTGTACACCAGCACAAGGCAGCATTTTAGATTGGTTTTTAATGGAAGTGGGTGATTATGGCCAATGTTTTTATGGACTGAACATTGTTTTAATCCAGAGTGAATGGTGCTAATGTAGTTGTATTTTAATGTATTTTTAATGTATTTTAATTGTTGAAGGGTTTATATTGTGATTATGTGAGCATCGAATTGTGCCGTACTGTAAGCCGCTCTGAGTCCCCCCTTGGGGGTTGAGAAGAGCGGGGTAAAATCCCGAAATAAATAAATAAATAAATGCTATTGAGAACACAGCTGCGCTGGGCAGGGCACATCTCTAGGATGGAGGACCACCGCCTCCCAAAGATACTACTCTATGGTGAACTCGGCACGGGTCAGCGCAAGAGAGGTGCCCCCAAAAAGAGATATAAGGACTCCCTGAAACAACATCTCAGGCTTGGCCAGATTGATCACTAACAATGGTCCACCCTGGCCCCACATTGGGAGGCATGGAGACGCACTATCCACAATGCTGCAGCCTCTTTCGAGAAGACACGCTGAATGGGTCTAGAAGAGAAACGACAACGCAGAAAGAACTGCAACTTGGAAACAACAGCACCCAAGGAGACTTTCTGCTGTGCTTTCTGCAACCGAACATGCCTTTCTCAGATTAGCCTTTTTAGTCATCAACGCGCTTATAAAAAGCGTGGGATGAGTCCTTCCTAAGAATCTTCATTCACGAAGTAATGCCGAGAGAGACCGTGCTTGTGGCAGCCTCAAAGAAAGCCCCAAATAGGCAGCTGTGTGGATCTATATCAACAAACTATTTCTAGCTGTCCTTGGCTCTACCAAAATCAAATCTATAGTAGAAAGAATTACTCTTACTTGCCTGGTCTTACTGCTCTAAAATATTTTAGATTACAGCAGTGGTAGGTCATAACAAGAAGATTCTTGCCCAGCTACTGTGAAGATTGTAGCTAAGGTCAGAGGGGATAGAAGGGACTGAAGAAGTAAGTTGCAAATTATCAGTAGATCCTACTGCTTTGTCTCTGTGAGATATTAAATGGATATCTCCTTGCTCCTTTGCTTCATAATGATCCTTGTGAGTCAAGTCAACCAAGTGTTCTCATTTCATACTATTCTTCCCCGCTTCTTTCTAACCTGAGAAATGACATTGCATGTGGAAACTTCAAACGAATGTCTGAGCTTACCATGGACGTATACTTTTGTGAAATGTATACCTTTGTGTAATTGACGTATTCTATTTTTTGCTTTCTAATTTTATATTGCCCATCATGATTGTAAAAGTTAAAAGTTGAACAATTTTTGATTTTTAATGAATTTTAGTGGTTTATAATTATAAATATGAACTATATTTTCCCTTCTGAAATGGATTTATATGGTTTAATCATTTCTCTTCTGCCCTGGTCCGGTATTCTAGATTGTGTTCTACCAAAATCACTATAGAAATGTAATTCAAAAATATAATAGAGCTGCAGGTATCGCAGACATAATTCATTCAGATGCTAGAAATCCATTACTACAACCTCTCTGATAAATGGTTGGGTAGCCAGCCTCTAAAAGAGTCTGACATCTTCTGAGGTGGTCCATTGCATCAGGACATTCTTCCTAGTATTTAGTGGGGTTCAGGTCAGACATAGAGGTCTAACAGAATATCAGTGTGATGTTCATGTCAGCAGATGCTGATGTGGGTCCATTTTGTGTTGGCCAAGAGCTGACAGTGCAATTGTGTTTCTGAAGGCATTGCCTTTGAATTTTTCAACTGTATCGGTATATAGCAGAATTTCTGGGTTGCAGTGTTAAATACATGGCTTACAAGTTACATGTAAACTTGGGTAGGCTTTGGAGTCGTCAACCTCTGCCAATTCCCCTATTTCTTTTAAACTGATAACTCTTTATACGTTTTTTTTAAAAAATCACACTATAGCATATGGTTTTATTTAAAAATATACTAACCCTACTCATTCTAAAAGAGCAGAAGTGCAAAAGATATATATTTGGGAATTATATTTATTTTTTGTTTGCATTTGGGAATGGGTATAAGATGTCTCATCACTTCATATATGAGAACAGAAACCATTTCCTCCTTCTCCCTTGCCCATATCCTGTCCAAGTTTCCGTTTTTTATTTCATCCCAAATCATTTGGTTTCAATAGTCCTTCCCGGTGAGACATTGAGAGTGGAGCGGAAACCTCTGAAAAATGTGATGTGGGACTTGCTAGGCTAGAGTCAGCAGGGTGTAGTGGTTTAAGTATTAACATTAGACTCTGGAAACTTTGTACTCTGTCATAGAAACCTACTTGGTGACCTCAGGTGAGTCACACACTCTCATCCTCAGAAAACCTCATAATAAGAAATAACTTAAAGGTAACAACAACAAGACTCTGGCCATCTATGTTTATTTCTCTGCTGCAGCTTTCCCACATCAGTAAGCAACTAATGTGGTTCACCAACTATCCAATAGTGGCAAACAGCAAGGTTGTGATCCTCCCAAGGTGGTGTGTGGGTTCATGATTTTCCCCTATACTCTGCCATCTTTAGAAAAGCTTCACTTTGCTTAGAAGGCACTATAACTTGATGAGTCGGTTCAGAGAGTGGGAAATTCAGTGGTTTCCATCTTATTCTTTTTCTAAATGGCTGAACAGAGGTGTGAAAACAAGTAAACATAGCAAGAATGTGGCATTCCATTAAATATTGAACAAGATAGAATAGCTAGTTTTGAATCACCAGGACTAGCAAATATGCTTCAGCTATCACATCCTTTCCAACAGTGGGAAACTTTTAGAGTGCTTGATTCTATTTCCGAAGCCAAAGATGCAATGAAATATATAAATATGCACATGATCTTTGTTAAACCTCTCATCTTAATTCCTCACTGAATTCCTTTATGACCATAGCACGTTGTGGGGGAACTTCCATTAGCAGTAATCAGAGTTAGATGTTCAAATTAAATACTCCATATGGTATGTATTATGCACCACATGGCATTTGACTAAAATATGTTTTTGTTCTGCATGCAGCTGACAAATAACCATGGAGGCTCCAAGTCCTTCTAAGAGCCATTAATTCTGATTCATACACCATGCCTGTGTAGCCTTTGTTTGGTTGTACAATTTATAATGTTGTCTTCTAGGAATACTGTATGTACCTAGCATAACTCTCGGTTGAAGAAGACACAGAAGCAATAGGGGTGATTTATCTGGCAGCTATAGTTTCGAATAAACTAGAACTGAATCTGTTGGTCAATAGTATAGCTGTCTTGATTGTTAATGTTATGCATATCTTGAATGAACCAGTTTGAGGAAAATCTGAACAAAAGTATAATTCAGATCTCTATCACACTGCACTGATATAATGCTATCATTTCACTTTCACTGGTATGGAAACATCATATGGGATCCTGGTATTTATTGTTTAGAAAGGGGGAATTATAATTCCTAGCCACAGAGCCTTACCTCCTTACCAACTACAAACCCTAGGATTCCATAGAATGGTGTCATGTCAGTTAGGACAGTTCCAGAAAGTGGCAAAGTCTGTGCTGACCCAGGGTTTTGGGCAGATTTTTGTCCACATACCAGCCCTGAAAGCCTGTGCTATCCATGGTGGATGTCTAGATGCCCTCCCGGAACACCCAAACCACCCCTCAAAAGTCTTTAAAAAATAAAATAACTTACCTGGCCACCATTACACTGCTGCCGGAGGTCTCCTGGCATGTAGAAATGACATGCCAGGAGAAGGGGGTGAGGAGCCAAATATCTCCTCTTCCCCCTTCTCCTGATGCATCATTTCTACATGCCAGGAGACCTCCGGCAGCAGTGTAATGGTGGCCTGGTAAGTTATTTTATTTTAAAATGTTTTTGAGGGGTTTCTGGAGAGGGGGTTGGCGTTCTTGGGATTTTCTGGGCTAATTCAGCCCTGGAAACCTGTGAGGGTTGTGCGGACTGCCCCCTCAGTAGTCCCAGGACAACCTGGGTCTAATCAAGTGCTTAATTAATTTGGGACAAAGAAGGGTTTTCCTGATTTGTCCTGAATTAATTCACTTTTACCTAAGGTGTTGTTTGGATGCTTCAGGTAAAAGTCTGAGAGGGCCCACATTTTGAGTCCTGTGTGGATGGGCCCTTAAAGAGAAATAATTGAATTATAATAATGTGGTATGATAGAACTCTGATACATAAGTCTGATATAGTTGTTGTTCTAGTTGTGTACTTTCCAGTAGTCTCTGAGTTATGGTGACTCTCATGGGTTTTTCTTGGCAAGAGGTGTTCAGAAGGTTTTTGCCATTGCCTTTTTCTGAGACTGAGATAATGTGAATTACCCAAGGTCACCCAAATCCCGAACCAGAATTTGAGTCCTGGTGTCCTAGAATCCTATGCCCACAATCAAATCACTGCACCATGATGGCTCCATACTGACATATATATTACTTATTATATACAGCAGTGGTTCCCAACCTTTGGTCTTCCAGTTGTTTTGGGCACCAACTCTTAGAAATACCAATCAACTTACCAGCTGTTAGAAATTGTGGAAGCTGAAGTCCAAAATACCTGGAGGACCAAAGGTTGGGAACCAATGATATACAGATAGAGCCCCCAGGTTTCCTGTATTGAGGAATTTGAATGTCTAAAGTATGTGAAGAATGCCAATTATCAAAGTTTAGTCTCTGAAATGAAATAATTATACAATTTAATTCACAGAGTAAAACAAGAGGCACATCTCAACATATTATGTTATGATTGTTTTTATTGGAATGGTGAATTCATATGTACATTTGTATCTCCCAAATTTCCAAACTCCAAAAGGGCTGTCCCTTTACTGGGGCAAACTGGCTCTTCTGGAAGCTTTCAGGAATGCTAAGTTATTTTTAAATAGGCCATCACCTCCACTTCCCCATCATACTCTTTAATATTTAAAAATCCTATTTTACAAAATTTGAAGTACATTTTTACATGGACTGATACTATTTCTTTTGCTGAGTAGGTATAAAATGCATTTAAACAAATGTACTTGTTACTAGAGTATTCATTCTCTTCTGTGATTTTAAAAAAAATAATGACGATGATAACATACTTAAGAAGAAAAGCAACCATATCAGAAACAGACAGTCTTTAATGTCTTCTGCTTTATTCCCTTTCATCCAGAATAACAGTATCCAATCTATGTATCTGGTCTTCATACTATGCCTCATGGATAAAAGTTTACCCTTATAGATTAGGTTTCTCAAACCTATCAGTCAGCTATAATTATATTTGATTAATGAACCGTTTCAGCCAGTTGCAACTTTTGCATACACACAAATACACCCTATATTGAGGGAATATATTGAAGGATTTTTTGGCGATTTTGTGGTAACCACAAGAGCAAAACTCAAGATGTCTGTGATGTTAACAGAAACCAGAGATGGGATCTATGTATAGGCTTATTCAGAATATCCCTGAATTGCCTTTTATACATTGCACAGATCACAGAAGATTTAAACAGGAAAAATTATTTTCTTTTCATTTGAATACTGTCTTCCTTTCTTCATATATTCCAGAAGTGGTAGGAATATTTTTCTACTTATTGTAAAACAGGGGCTACTTTTATTTCCAATTCCAAGATAGATATTACATTTGGTGTTTTTTGGGGGGGTTTGTTTGGATTTTTTTTGCTTTTTAAGACACTTATAGCATACATCCTGTTAAGAATCCATCCATCTGAAAAAGGTGGTTGTTATCTAAAATAAAATAAAAGATGGCTTTTAGGGAGAATTGTGAAACAGTACCATATTTTTTCAATTTAGTTCATGAGCCAAGCACTGCTTGATCTGCTGGATATTGTGACTCTTCATGATAAAATGTATGTCTTAGATTTTTCACACAATGAAACTTGCGTAAGTTTATGTTCAGTTTATTTGTATGACATTGACCTTCACTCTAGCTAAACCCTAGAGTAGGCCCATTGAACACATGAGATTTTCCTACATACAAACACACTTTTCTAGTTGACGCTAACCAAAGCAATTTAAACATTTTCATTTTGTGGTTAAATTCTAGAGTTTCAGGACAAATTAGGAGGAAACATTTGTCTGGCTGCACTTCAAGTATGGATTGTGACAGCAATTACATGCTCTTTAGAAATTTACACGCACCTCTTGTACTTTGCCATGTTCCACATTTCATCCAGTCTTACAAATCTACATTTTACCTATCCCTCATATGCTTTTAATATCTCTTGATTGTTGGACTATCTGACTTGACAAAATTTCGAGGCAGAATATCAGTTGGGATATCAAATGTTGTGATTTCCTATGTTACCATAGGGTCAAGCTTGGTAGAATAAGCACAAACTTAACATACCTTGGGTTATTATATATAATGCACTCTGTATAATATATAAAATTGCTTGTTTAGTAAAAGGATATTTATAATTGCTTAGATGAGTCACCCAGAACAACATGAAGCAAAACCAGATAATGGTAATAGAACCCCCCCCCCCCCCCGATTGTATACACTTTTTTGGGACATCTAATTTGTCATGACACAACCTCATTATGCAATTGATTGCCAACAAATGTTACAAATAACTCTGGATAAAACCTGATGCCCTATTTTGTTTTTCCTTCTTTGTTCATATACACATACAGTCCCAAGGCTACAAACAAGATTAGTTCTGTAGATCTCTTCTTAAGTTGAATTTGTATGCAATTTGGAACAGATACAACAAGTGCAAATCCAGTCCAAAAAAATGTTTTATTAGTTTAGAATAGTACAAGGAAGGGTTAAAACCCCTGTGGCCTTTGTTTTGCTGACTGTGCCCCTGTTCAGAAGATGTCACCTCACTTTCTGTTCCTGTGATAATTGGATTTTGAACATTTGGGGTGTCATGGAAACAAGGATTGGTCACATAGCTTCAGAGGAACACAAGGAAGTTCCCTTCTGAAACAGTACTTCCAATAAAACCCCATGGTTAAGTCATGTTAACAGCACCATATATTGGAAATGATTTAAGGACACATAAGGATAATAATCATGTCTTGCAGAAAAGCACCTGTGGTCATCCTTAAGACACATAGGCCAGCAGCTACACTGATGTAATTATGCATGTCTCCACAAACAGTGGAGCAGCAAGGTGTTTTCATGAATGCATTATAATTTCAGAGCAACCTTAAATATGCCCAATTTGGATATATCTGCCCTAGTTATCAAGAATACTAGCATAACTTTCTTGTCATTTCAGGAGGGCTCCACTGCAGTATTGGAGCATTTCAGGAAGGAAAAAGACGATGAAAGTATCACAAAGTGTTAACTGATTTAGATATGATTGCTGGTTGATTATTAAATAGTAGAGATTAAAATGATGCTGTGTTATTTTAGACATGAAGAACAAAGCACTTTTGAGTCAGGGCAAAGGTTCAGGCCATTTTTAGCATCCGGCTTGATCTGAGAGTTGGACTACCATTCTGGAGATTCGGGTTCAAATCCCTGCTCAGCCATGAAAACCCATTGAGTGACCTTGAAGAAGTCACACATCCTCCAAGGATGGCAGCAGCAATCCTCTCTAAACAAATCTTATTAAGAAAACCCCATGGTTAGTTCACTTTATGGTCAGAAGCAAAGTGAAGGCACACGTTAACAACAATTTCCCGTATAACAATTTCCTTTGATTTCCAAGGGTGTAAAATCATGTGGCCCTTCAGCATACATTGGGCTGGTGATCCTCACCATTGGCTGTCCTGACTGGGATTATTTATTATTTATGGCATTTCTAGCCTGTCTTTCTCAGCCCTAAGGCAACTCAAGGCAGGTTACAGATTGGCAACATTTCGATGCCACACATTAATAAAAGATGCAATTAAAAACATTCAACACAGCACTATAACACCCACACACACACACACACACACACACACACACACACATATAAAACAATTAGTCTGTGGGAAGTTGCAGTCCAACAGCATGGGGAGTGGAGACACATATTTGTAATCTAGACCTACTCATACAAGATCCACTGAAATGCATGAGATCTAAGTTCATCACAACTAACTTAAGTTGCATTGTTTTCAATGGATCAGCACTACATATGAATAAAATCTGAACCATAAATTTAGAACTATAGGCCAAGTTCCATGGAGCTTCTTGACTAAATCTAGATGTGGGGTGGCGATAAGATGTGGAATGTGTCAGAAATAACTATATGGATGAAGAGAGAAAAATGTAAGTAATGACTGTGAAACGAGTGAGGTTATTGTACTTGTGACTAAAGTAGATATAATCTCGGCAGATTTAATAATGAGAAAGATTTATGAATTTGTTTGTTTGCTTTTACTTTGCAACTTGGAGCGAGTAATGTGAACACAACAATAGCTTTCTTCACACTTCCTCCCATTTCCAAAATTGTATTAGCTCAACGGGGCAAAGAGGAATAGCTTCTATCACTCTTCCTTTTTTACTTTCCTTCCTTTCTACATGTATATTTCCCCAAAGATTGTGAAGTTTCTCATCAGTCTAGTATTGTTCTCACCAGTGCCTCTCAACACACACAAAAACACATTTTTGCCAATTTAATGAATGTTTTTATTATTATTTCCATCTTTTACTCTCCAGGCAAAGTTAGAAAGTTTGCCCATGCCTGCTATAGCTGGTCAGATAAATATCAGAATGGATTTTACATACACACAGCTGTATGGTAACATAAATTAATCCAGTTTTACCCCATGTTACAAGGTTTGGGAATGTTCTAGAGTTTCAGCAAAACTCCAGTGAAGCCTGGCATTTCAGCATTATGACATCCTATGACCTAATTTGCCTGTCCTATGCTGGTTCCTCTCCCCTTTTGCCACTGAGCCGATTACACAATGTACATCTACTTCGGGCAGAGTTCCATGGTAAAAGCGAAGAGGAAGTGACATATGATGCTGTGGCGGTAACACAGGAGGCTTCCCGTGTAGCAATTATAATAATGAAGGGAAGCCAGGTGGCAAATGCTATCCCCATGGGATTGTGCCAAAGGTAAGTCAGGCGATGCAGGATGTGGGGTGGCAGGTTCTCTAGCCCCCCCCCCAGACCCCACAGATTTGCCAGGATATGTGGTGAATCCTAATGTTAATGTGCTAAGATCTTGAGTACACAAAGGAACTGACTGTCAACCAAACTGGTCTGCCATATACATGGGCTGAGGCTAGCAACCACTTTTTCCTGTGCTCTGTGGTATAGGTAAAAGGGAATGAATCAGGCCTGTGTCATGCTTGTGTTAGACAGACACAGAACTCCTAATAAAGATCACATGTAGACTTGGTCATGCAGAGAGCACTCCTACATAGCTCTGTGGTTGTTCATCAGTTGTTCATGAGTACATACAGGATAAGGTGACAGTCCTGCGGGCCAAACCATTTTTTACCCTTCTGGATGGTCTGGACTTAGTTTCACTGCTGCAGGTGTAGACCCCTCCGGGGGGGTCTGGAGTACTGCTACTCAGGATTGGCCTTTAATTTAATCCTAGGATACCACCCGATGCAGCCATGATACTTAAAGTGAAATAATAGTACAATAAATGTATAAAAGGGCCTTGGGAGGATAGAAGTGGTTTTTCTTAGATTACCTTGGATTGGATTTTTATTTTCCCACAGAAAGGAAAGGCTACATAAACAAATGTTTCAGGCATAACACTGTTTATCTTGCAACAAGTGAAATTAATATCTGTTGTTTTGTTTTCAGATATCTTTAGTTATATTTGTTCACATTCTTTCTTTGGCCCAAAATCAAATCAAGAACATAAACTGTTCTTTCATGCTGGTTCTTGGATTTCTCTAAATGGCAACTCTATGCAGTGACATTCTTGTATTGGCCAACTTACTTGGAACTTAAGAAGGCTTGAGGCTCGGGTGCCAACATCATGCATAAATAGTTTGAAACAATGGAAAAAACCACTTTGAAACAACAATGAAAGACAAAAAGACAATAGTTTATCCCTTCTTCTCACTCCCTTGATCGTTCAAAGGAAACATTTTTAAAGCAAACATCAAACCTGGTAACATTGCTTTAGAAATTGAATTTACTATTTTTTACTCATAAAAACAAAATTGAAATGTCTATAAAATTGCCTTACTAAGAATATAAAAAACCAAATCAAACTGATTAAAACAAATGTTGTGGACCCTTGATCTCATGAAAATCCAGTTTATTATTTTCCCCACGCAATACAGAAAATATGGTGGAAAAAATGAATCACACTTATTGTCTCACAAAAATGCACCATATGGCATTGCCATTTTGGATGCACATTGACCCTGGGTAAATCCTACTCTTTCACTTTTAGAGGAGAAAACATCTTCTGAAAACTTCTTACCAAGAAAACACTTGTATAGGTTTTATTTTGGCTTGCCATAAGTTGAAAATGACTTTGACCCTATCTTCATGAAAATGCGGTGTTGGGGGCACATTATCATGAGGTGTTCAGTTTAACTTGGTTAAAAAAATACCTGGAAAGATGTGGACCTTCCAGGAAGGTCAGCATGTTCCCAGATTTGGGGTCTGTGTGCCCTGATCCTTGGGATTATCATGATCAATCCCAAGGCTCAGTCCCCAAAGCCATCCCATCTCCTCGGACTCTGACAGACCGGGGGATGGGGACAGGGATGGGATGGTAGTGCCTCTGCTTCCCGCCCATCCATTTCACCCTAAAATTTACCTGAAAGGTCTGCAAATGGAAGCATGAGGATTCTAAATAGCTCAGGGTGCATAAAAATGACACATCAGGAGCTTTGGAGAGGGATGGGGGGATTCTGACCATCCCGGAAAGGGGGGTATCTGGTGTGGTTTGGCTGGCCTCCATATGTGAACACTGATGTCATTCACACGTTGGCCTATGTGGAAGTGGCCTTAAGGGAACACAACAATACAGTTTCTGAAATAAGGAATTATTTACCTTTGAATATTATTTTATGGCTGATATTGATGTATATGGAGCATGTAGTTAAAGAGGATAGCATTTTGACTAGAATCAAATATTATTTTTCCTCAAAAAATAAGGAAAATACATATTTCTATCAGCCTTAGTATATTGTTCCTATAACTAACCCATAAAACAAGCTAGGGGACTCTCTCTCTCTCTCTCTCTCTCTCTCTCTCTCTCTCTCTCTCTCTCTCTCTCTCTGTGAGTGTGTGTGTGTGTGTGTGTGTGTGAGAGAGAGAGAGAGAGAGAGAGAGAGAGAGAGAGAGAGTCAAGGTCGCTAGTCAACCTTTCACAATTATAATACTCTTATTCTGCTTTAATGGCCAAGTTCAATCCTTTTAGAATGACATAAATAGTATTAGAATTCAGATAGGGAACTTAAGTGCTATCCTAAATTACAAATCCCAGAATTCCATAGGATGAAACCAGGATATCTAAATTGCAACCAAAGTGCTATAGTTGTGTAGTATGAAAGGGCATCCTGTGTGCTTAATAAAGGAGTGAGTTTTAAATAAATAAATAAATAAATAAATAAAGCTTCGGCAATAAGATTTTCAAGAATTTGGCAAAGTTTGTGTTTTGGCTGGATGATTCAGGACTTTTTTAAGCATAGATTAAGTCATGTACTGTAAATAGTGCTTGAAAATGGTACAATGTTCAATGACATTCTTACAGTTAGGGGGAAAATGGTTAAATTATTTGTTCTTGCATAAACAATGAAATTTACAAAGATTTTCATCACTATTAGCCATAATGTTGGCACATGGCCAGGTGTGAGACATGATGGATGTATGGAGCTGTCAGAGGGGGTTGGGTAGGGTGGAGATGATGAGCTGAGAATTCCCAGAAGCGGTGGCCATTAAAGTGACCAGTGTCCCATAAAGTGTGGCACTTAGGCTTGACAAACTGCAGAACTAGTTCATGTAGATGAGGAAGGCCAACTAACAAAGCAACTTCACAATCTTATGTGAAGTCAAGGGAACAGACAGGAATATTATATGTAAGGGTGACTTTGCATGCTAACAATAAGTAGCAGTCAAGTGCAGTGGTGCAGGCAAATCTGCAAGCACATTACTCGTTATGACTATCCTCAAAGAGGATTGGCAGCTGTGTCTGTCTGTTCGTCTTTAGCTGGCTACCATACCTACTTATATCTAAAACTAGGAGTTTTGATCATCACAAGAAACTAATGGGCCTGAATTCATCTCTAAAGAACAAACCATGTGTAAATACATTGGATTTCAATAGAGAGAGCTCATCAGAGTATATGAGAAAAATCTATTTCTCATCCAGCTACTCTGGGATTGCAGCTAAACTCAAAGGAAACAAGAACGTTGGGATGAGATGACAAACAGCATCATAGTCCTAAGGATTTCAGTCTGAGAGATCTACTAATTCACTGGAGTTGCATTCTTTTAGTCTAACAGGCAACTTGGTTTCAGTTGCTATAGCTGTATGGTGAAAGGTACAGAGCTGTCGACAGAAGTACTTTGTACCACAAGGCACCATTAACTTGATCAAGTGATATAGCTCTACAAAATGACAAATGGGGAGGAGAGTATAGACAGAACTTTTTTTCTTTCATAATTTTAGAACTTGGAGTCACCCAGAGAAGTTGACTGGCAGCAGGTTCAGGACAGACAGAAAGAGGTATTTCTTCACACCGTGCCTAAGTAACGAGACACACATTACCCCGAGATGTACTGCTGGCCCGTAGCTGAGATAATATTTTAAGAACACCAAGGACAAAAAAGTCAAACTAATAATGGATGTCTAGTAGATTTGATCACTCATAAACAGCATTTTCAGGAATGGATTCTCAGTTGGAGTTGGAGATACAGCAGAGCCTCGCTTATCTAACATAAATGGTCCAGTAGAATGTTGGATAAACGAAAATGTTGGATAATAAGGAGGGATTAAGGAAAAGCTTACTAAACGTCAAATTATGTTATGGTTTTACAAATTAAGCACCAAAAACATAATGTTTTACAACAAATCAACAGAGAAAGCAGTTCAATACACGGTAACGTCATGTAGTAATTACTGTATTTACAAATTTAGTGCCAAAACATTGCAATGTATTGAAACAGCTGTGAATTCGGGCAGGATAATAGATAATACAGAATGTTGGATGAGCGATGGTTGGATAAGCGAGACTCTACTGTACTACTTTATTATGTATTCTTTACTAGTTGATTTAACTAAGAAGTTGATCTAGAATCTCACTCCATATACAGTATTTCTGAGTATCAGTTGGTAAAACAAATGATAGTGACAGGGATTTACCTGCATGTGTGGGAATGTGTCTCTTCAACCACTACTGGAATCAAAGGGAAGTTCAAAAGTGGGACTCCTTTTTCCTTCATAATGAGAGATGATTGGACTCTTAACAAATCATACATTTTAAAATCAAGGTAAAATGAAAATACAGTCTGGGGCATTGGATCCAGGGAAGCAGTAAAGGAAATCCAGCTGCTTCCAGTGCAGCTTCTTTTTCAGAAAGAGTTCTGAAAAACAGGGCAATCCAACTGACGTGGATCTTCAGTGCATATAACCTTCTTAATATCCGACATTGAACAGCTGTGTTACTGCTGATCTGTTGAAAACTGTGCAGCCCTTTTTCTGGAAAATTGACCAGTTGGTGATAGGACAAGATGTTCGTAATAAGGGAGAAACTAGGATTTTATTTTACATCAAGTTCATCCTTATCACAGAAGTGATATTACCATATTATTAGCATAGTGGGCACATATATAAATGACAAACACCAATGTAAATGAAAGACTATGGTAGGATAATTTTAATACGTGTGTTTTTGACTTGCTTTCTTTCCTGTGTTCCAGATCCAGAATAACTTGTGGGCAGGAAATGCAGCCAGCAGTTCTGTGGTGACCTCCTGCATGCTTCCACGTGACACTTCCTCTTGTATGACCCCTTATTCCCATTCGCCTCGGACAGATTCTGGGTACTCGGGCTTTTCAAACCATCAGAGCCAATTCAGTCATGTTCCCCTTAATAATTTTTTCACTGACTCTTTACTTTCTGGATCAACCAATGGACATGCATTTGAAACCAAACCGGAATTTGAGCGGAGGTCTTCCAGTATTGCAGTTCTACGAATGAAAGCCAAAGAACATACTGCGAATATCTCCTGGGCCATGTAAAGGAAGCCATGTAAAGGAAGCATCTCTTCTTTTGCCAGTGTCAGGCAACTCAGCTGCCTCTGTTTCCCAATTTTTATTTCCCATATTTAAAGGTTCCAACAATAAGCTGCTGTGTGAAGACTTGTTAGTGATCAGATGTACAATGGAGCCTGCTTAAGCAAATACCTAATATGTTATTTAACAATAACTTTTAAGCATAAGCATGTATGCGGACTGAATACAGCCACCATGTGCCAGTTTCAAAAGCCCTCTTAAACAAATAGCCAAATTATGTTTAATTGTACTGGTTGATGAAATATGATTGTAAAACCTGCAAAAAAGAATAAATCTGTTAAAGTAGTACATCTGCTATATATTGCTTGGTGTCAGTGTGGGGAACAAGAAGAAAATCCTTATTAAACAGGAAGTCCGCTGAGAAAAACACATTTGTTATGTCAAAGCTGTAAGGGAAAACTTTGAACAAGCTCTACGCAGTGAATGAAATACAGCATTCCACCAGTTAACAAATGGGAGACCTGGCATAAAATGGGTGGGAAGGTTTTCCCTAAAGACTGCATGTATTGATTTGATAATGCTCTATTCTTAACATCGTGTCCCAACAGATATGCGAGGAGTTTCTGGAATGTTAACCTTTTCAGAACCTATCCCTTTAATGTTGTGTGGTGGGAAGCTTCCTGCATCTGAGAGAAAGACCGTTTGGTGTTTAACCTTGACCTACAGCACAGTCCTAAAGCATCTTTGGACCAATTCCTGGTTGCTGCTTTTGCTCTGAGTTTCAGACAGGCTAATAACACTCAGCTGGAAATTACTGTAGTTCAGAGTGCCAGCAATTCTTGTTTGCTTTAAGGAGGTCTGTTTCTGGTGTTTTCAGACTTTTAAAATGTTGCTTTTAAAATATAACTCCCAGGATTTCTCAGCCAACATGGTCAATGGACATGCTGCCTGGAAATGCTCTATAGAAAAATCCTTGTTGATGTATGTGTGTGTGTGTGTGTAAATATATTTGCACACAATTATGTTTCTATAGGAGTCTCCGGGGGCGCAGTGGGTTAAACTGCGGAGCTGCTGAACTTGCTGACCAAAAGGTCACTGGTTCATATCCGGGGAGTGGGGTGAGCTCCCTCTGTTAGCCCCGGCTTCTGCCAACCTAGAAGTTTGAAAACATGCAAATATGAGTAGATCAATAGGTATGGCTCTGGTGGGAAGGTAACAGTGCTCCATGCAGTCATGCTGCCCAAGAGACCTTGGAGGTGTCTATGGACAATGCTGGCTCTTCAGCTTAGAAATGGAGATGAGCACCAACCCCCAGAGTTGAACACGACTGGACTTAATGTCAGGGAAAAACCTTTACCTATGTTTCTATATATTTTTATTACAGAGGGAAATATTGCTCATAATGTTTATTCCCAGGATTCCAGAGTTGGAAAACTGTACAGAAAGAAAAAAAAGATTCATGAGAATTTTGCATAATTTTTGCATTTGAATTGTTCAAAATGTGCTGTCTTGATGGCAGAAGCTAAGATGGAATGGATTGTTAAAGAAATGCATTTATCAAATGATTAAGTGTTGTTACTGGAAAACTACTATTTAACTCAAGTCTAAAATCCAATAGAAGTAATGAAATCATGAGTTGGAACCTGACTTAATTTTACTAAGCAGGACACTTGAAAGTAATGGGACAGGTTCATGTGCCTAAATTAAATCCCGCTGGCTTGAACAGGTCTACTCTAAGAATGATCACAAATCTGGATCCAATTGAGAAATAAAATAAAAGATTTGTGGGGCTATGTAAAGAGTGAATAGAAAAGAAAAAAAATTCATTTCACATTGGCCACACTGGGTTGGGGCTGAGGAGATTTTTCATTTAAAATAAATAGAAATATACTATTTATTTATTGAACGAACAAACAACTGAGCATGATCTATTTGGATATTCTTGTGGGTTATCTGAATTAAAATGAATGGGAATAGAACAACAACATGGGGCTTACATAGCCTAATTGTACCCAGTCTATCACAGATTCACACACTATTTCTTTCTCTCCCTCACATATACAACCCACTTTAGTTTTGGGTTTGATTGTTTCTTGGTTGGTTTTAACACTGCTAATGTGTCAATGAACTGATTTTTTTTTTATTCACATGAGATCAGGGAAAAGATTAGGCTTTCCAGAGGGACACAGCCAGGGAAGACTTCTATTTATGGAAATAATTTTAGGAGATGAGGTGTCCCTTTCTCTTTTCTGTCTCTGAACCCATCTGTTTCTTGAAAGAAATCCTGGGGAGGTGCAAAGGTTAACACAGAGAGAAGAAATGGTGAAACACCTCTAACATGCCTGGGTCCAGAAACAGATAAAAGGTTCTCCATCTATCCAACTACCACTGCCCTGACCTCAGAGGGAACAAAGAAGAGACATGAATAGCCCAAACATGCCAAGCAGCAGATGAAAGGGTTTTTCTTCACACAACTGCCCTGACCACAGAGAGGGAGAAATCTAGGCAGTATCTACTGGACCCAATCCCCTCCATAGCTGCCATTTTCTTGTCCTGGGACCTCTTAACACTGCCCAACATTTGGTGGCAGGTGTTTCTCAGTTCTGCCATGGAGCCTGATGGCCCCCATCACACTCTGGAAAAATACTTCTGGGGTGGCTCAGTGGCAGAAATGTCACCAAAACCCCTGCTGGCACCAAAAAATTGCAGTGATCAACAGGAGTTTGAGCTGGCTGAAGGAGGCTTCCCTCTGTCTGATGAAGTAGGGGGGGGGAACCAGGACAGTGCGGGGCATGGGGCAACAGATTCCCATGCCCCCTGGGTGAGTGCCGCTGGAATTGCTGCAATTCGCGGTGATCCCCAGCAATTCTGGTGGCACGTCTCTTGTGTATCATATTTTCGAATCCATCCTCATGGGCCATCTATGACAGAGTTGATCAGGAGTGAGGTACTCCAGAAAAGCCTTTGTGGAGTCTGCCTAGCTTGCCACTGAGCCACCCTGGTAGGAAGGTATCCTCATAGCCTAGTGGCACTGAACCTGGTTTGGCACTGCAGAAATGTTATCCTTACTATGACTGTTGTATCCTGGGCATAGCGGTATCCACCAGGCACAAAATTACTGGTGGCCATTGCTGTTTATTGCATGTACTCATGCTGGCTGAAGTGCCAAGTGACTCAGCAGATGGAGGCCCAGGTCTCTGCGGTCAGCAAGATGGCCTTTTTCCATCTCTGACAGGCAAGGAGGCTGGCCCCCTATCTCTCCAGGAACGACCTCACCACGGTGATCCAAGCCACGGTCATCTCAAGGCTAGATTACTGCAACGCGCTCTACGTTGGCCTTCCTTTGTCAGTGACCCGGAAGCTCAAGCTGGTGCAGAACACTGCCGCCCGGCTCCTGTCTGGCTCCCCAGCAGGTTGCCATATAACACCTGTCTTGCAGGATCTGCACTGGCTGCCAATTGAGCACCGGATCGCCTTCAAAGTGTTGGTTCTTACCTTTAAGGCCTTACACGGTCTGGGGCCAGCGTATCTGAGGGACCGTCTCACTCCATATTGCCCTTTGAGATCACTACGGTCCGAGGATGCCAACTTCTTGGAGGTACCTTCAGCAAAGCTGGCACGATTGACATCCACCCGCCGGAGGGCGTTCTCGGTCATAGCTCCCACGCTGTGGAACGCCCTCCTGGCTGAAACCTGGGCAATGAAGGACCTGCTCCCGTTCAGACGGGCATGTAAACCTACTTGTTTAAGCAGGCCTTCGACGGGTAGGCCCACGCGTTCTTAATTGTGCCACTGCTTCAATTGTCTACTGTTTTATTGTGATGCTCTGCTTTTAACTGTTTTTATCGTTTTGTATTTTATTGTGCCTTCGGCTCTTGTAAGCCGCCGCGAGCCTCCGGGAGTCGGCGGCATAGAAACCCGAATAAATAAAATAAAATAAAAAAATAAATGAGTAGAGGGAAAGGAGTAATTGCTCCCTCCTTTCACTCATCACTTATCTGATTGCTTTAGTGCTCTAGCCAGCATCAGTACATGCAATGAGTGACAACCATCAGCATTTCATATCTGGTAGTTGTCATAAACCAAGGGCAGAACAATCATGATAAATGCTATCCCTTGTCATATAATCATAGAATCATAACTCTTATGATTTTGTGATTCTTAGTGGGATTGATGTGTAAACAGTGATGGTGGGTTGCAACCAACATAGGTAAAAATAGGGATTGTGTCACAAACGCCGACTTAGAACTGCCCCTTTAACACACACACGGAGACGTAGCAAAGGCTAACTACTTTATTGAGTATATAAAACAGTTCAAAAGGTAAATAGTCCAGTAATATGCAAGTGTTCAAAGTATAAAGCAAATAGTCCAAAGTATCGTAGCAAATAGCTTGAAGCGTGGCAAGGCTCCGCAAACCAATGCGGATCAGGAAACAGGACAAGGTTTCGCAATCCAATGCGAATCAAGGAACAGGGCGAGGTGCCGCAAACCACTGCGGCTCAGGAAACAAGGCAAAGGCAAGGCAAGGCTTGATGACCACTCTGGACTTGTGGTCTCACTCCGCTTCGCGCCTATTCAGTATAGACGTGGCCGGAGAACTGAGGATCAGTTCCCACGGGGCCGTACTTAATCCCTCGGCCGGACCCCCGACGATCTAGGGCCCGGCGCCTCCAGTCTCTACTTTCCGAACGGTGACGGTCTAGGGACAGATGCCAGCTCCTCCTGCCCTCCTCTATGTCCCTGCGCCTGTTATGAGAACGGCCCCGCTCTTCCAGCCTAGTATCGCTATCTTCCTGAGAAACAGCCTCCCCCCGAAGTTTCCCATCCGCTAGCCTCCATCTGCTGCTCGGTCAGCTCCTGGGAACCTCGGCCATTTGGGAATTCATAACTATCTCCGCTATCTGCTTCGCTGCCTCCCATCTCCACCTGGTCCGCTCCTTCCCCGGGAGAATGCTCCCACTCAAGATCCCAAGCTAAACTCTCTACAGGTGAGCTGGGCAAAGGTACGGCTGACCAATCTTGCTCTGGGCCTTCCAACTCATCCTCCGAGTCCCTTTCAGCCTGTGCGGGTCCCAATGCCAACGGGACCCCCGGTGCATCACCCCTCCCCCGTGGCCCGGGCGGACCCATGGGTGCTACAGATTGTAGGAATTATTGCCTAAAATATCTGAAGGCCCAAGATCCTCCAGGCCTGTCTTAAACACTCCATTCACTCCAACCATAACTTATTAATCAGGACCCATAGAATATATTTTTAGGGATGATTCTCTAGCGTCGGTGGTGTTTTATGAAGGGATGTTTACATATCGGGGAGATCTGGGGCAATTTATTTCTAGAAAGATGCACAAAAAATAAGCGCTGACATTTATGAATGTTTACTCCCAATAAAATGGCGGAAGATCACACCCTTTAATTTTGTCCTATGGCAAAGTGGAGGATGTAGACAATGCTATCAAATCCAGCCTACAAGTAAACTGGTAAACATTTTGCAAGTTTGAACAACATCTACTGAAGTTCATGCCGAGCTGAAATTTCAAACCATCTGTTGGCTGTGTGTGTGTGTGAAGTTCAAATGATCCCTGCAAGGATTCAAGGCAAAACTCCCACTGGTCTTTCAGCAGGAGCAAGAAAAGCCTTATGTGCTTGCGTGGTGTGTCAGTACCTTTGCTACATAAAGGAATTAAAATGTCAGCAAACATTCCAAAATTTCTGGTAGGAAAGAAAAGTATGTATGTGTTAGGGATGAGGGGAGTAGGGAAGGAGTGAAAGGAGGGGGATGAAGAAAAATACTTTACATCTGGTGAATTGCTATCTGCTTTGATTTATGTCTCCTCCCTTTCCCCTGTCACATTCCAGGCCCCTTCAGATGAGCGAAATGCTAGCCTCTTTGAAAGAGGCAGTCATGCTCTCAAGTTCAGAAAGGCAAACTCAGCTGCACTGACATAAAGGAAGACTTGAGACTGGGTCTGAGTAGGACCTTGCATTTTCTCACAACCTTTAAACAGGAAGAGGGAGTCATTCTCCTTTGAGAAAACCAATGTAGCAAAGCAGGAGTGGGGCATGAACAGAAATATAGTCAGTAAAATATAAACTATTATTCCAATCCCAATGCTGCTCTTACTACCAATTTACATTAATACAGTGACAGCAGAATGCTACATGCTATACAATATAGAGATATGGCACACTTCCTATTTGAAAAGTCAGCCATAGCATAATGGCATCAAGTTATATGTACTTTTCAATTTGAAGTGTTTGTCTGTTATGTAAATAAATCCACCTGGATGTTGACAGGCTTACCAAGTTTGCCAGTCTACCTAATGGAACCCAAAAAGACCATACCACCAACTGCTTCAGCTTCCCTTTTAATACTTGTATGCATATATAAGCGTGTTTTTTAAATTCTTTTTTTCCCAATATATTTTTATTAAACATTTCCATTTATCACACATTAATGGGGAAAAGAAGGGTGCATAGGGGAGGGGAAGAGTGGGGGTGGGAAAGGGTGAAGAGTTGTTGGGGGTAGCAGATTAGGGAAGAAATTGAAGAGGTATGACATGACAGTGAAGCTGACTTCCCAAGAGTGAGGTGAGATTGTTAATTATGCAAGATAAATTAGGGGTATTTCTGAAGATCCTCACGATGATTTCATTAAGTCCATTGTTACAGTTATAGATATATGCATTATATAGAATTACAATGCCAATTAAGACTATCTCAATGAGTAGATTTACTACTTATACAAGAGTTGGGCAGCTACCACGAGGACAAGCTCAGAATTACAGTACAAAAAAAATACAAATAGCAAATAATAACATCAAAATAAAATACAGAAAATTACAGAAAATAAATAACCAAAGACAGGCCAGGTTTTAAAGATGAATAAAGCTTAACTAAAAATCATCAAAACTCTGAAATCTTTCAGTGAAAACAATAGCACTAAGTGTTGCGGAATCTTTGGAAATCCTATTCCTAAGAACAGTTTTTATAAACTATTCAGTTAGTTACGTTATAAATCAAAACCTGGTTCCCAAAGAAGCAATTAACAATTAGAGTAAGTTTTAAAGATAGTTATATCTGGTTTCTTGGGAGTAATATAGTTACTTTTAGTAACTTGGTGCATTTTGAATGCACATATTAAGCTAATAATTTGTTCACTGGGCAAGTCCAGTCCCCTTTCTGTTCAGATTCTGTTGCTTTGGGTCGTATGTCATTTTTGTTAGCTGCCTACCTTCATACAATTAATCTGATGCAAGAAGCCCATTCCAAATGGACATTACTTTGATAGAGGAATTGCTATATCCATTGTTTACTTCTCACTGACTAGCAAAGGAGAGGACTGCCTCTGTTATTAGTTTAATGCTGGAGGCATGTGGAGTGACAGGAACCCTCTATCTATACCTGTATCTTGAAGAACAGAGCTTTTACCTGTCCTGCACCTAGCCTAGAAAAACGAAGCCAGCAAAATGTTATTGGCATTCCAACTTTTCTAAGAGGAAGTAGAGGTGAATTTCTAGGCCACTGCTTCTAACTATTGATCCCAACCCTAAATGGGTTCCCCCTTGGCTCAATATTGGGCTCATGAAAAATTTGGGAGCAGTAAAAGGTTTCTGAATGTTATCCATGTAGACAAATCTGTTAGCAATGATGTGCAGTGTTTACAGTTGACTCCACAGAAAATGCTTTAGCTATATTCCACAAAAAGGAAACTCTGCCTGTTTAGCAGGCCTTGCAAATGCTGACTTATTATCAGTAAATGTTTGAATTTTATACCTATCTTATGTATATATATACCTGAGGACACATAAACATTTCTCAGGCAAATGCACGCCAAAACTACATTTCCCACACAAACAACAAAACCCAGGGCCACTCATCCCCACCCCGAGGTACATCAACCACCCACCGAAACACCCCTACACACAACACAAAGCCCCCAAAACATCCCCCGAAAAACTACATTACTACGCATGCGCAAAACACCCCAGACACACAAAACGGCCGCCATAGAAACATCACAATACCAAGCATGCGCAACATCCCACGCCATGCCCCCCTCCTCCGCCGCTTACTAACCACTCCTGAGACCAACGAGGCGACATCCTCCACGCGGCTCCCGCGACCCAAAAGCACACATGCCGGGAGGACGCCGCTGCGGTCCCGCCCGCACGACCCTCCACCAGGAGAGACAACGAAATGGCGAGGGAGAACGGCGCAGCCACGGGACTACAACTCCCAGAAGGCTCCGCGCGGCACACTCGAAAGAAGGGCGGAGACAGCACCGGAAATAGCCCACAATGCCCGCGCAGAGCATTCTGGGAGCTGTAGTCCCCTGCCCGGACATGCCTTCTCCGCCATGCCCGCTTCCTCCGCCCCCTCCGCAGCCTCCTCCCGTTCTCCCCTGAGGACGGGGCCGGGAGGGAAGCCGCGCCGACTCTCTCCCTTCCGCCTCCTCTACGGCCAGCGGAATGGAGACGGCGGGTAGCGGCGCAGAGCCCTTTGCCGCCTCTCCTCCGGTGGCCGAAGAGCAGGCCGAAGGGAACCGGCCAACCCCTCTCCCTGCGGCCTCCGCTGCCCAAGGAGGAGGCCGCAGGGAGAGGGGTTGCCCAGTCCCTTTCGGCATCCTCTTCACCCACCGGAGGAGAGGCGGCAAAGGGCTCTCCGCCGCTACCCGCCGCCTCCATTCCGCTGCCCGGGGATGAGGCCGAGGGGGAGCCGCACTGTCTCTCTCCCTGCAGCCTCCTCTTCGGCCAGCGGAATGGAGACGGCGGCGGCCGGCGTAGGAGAGCCCTTAACCGCCTCTCCTCCGCTGCCCGAGGAGAGGGCCGCGGGGAAAGGAAATCGAGCGCTTCCCCATCGCCCTCCTCTTCGGCCTCCTCCTCTACACATACACACACACACATAAATACAAAACAACATATAAAAACCCACATAAAAACATATAAAAACACAACCACACACGAACACATTTATCTACACACCTACACATACACATCCACACTAATACAAACACAAATATACACACACATATCCCCACCTCTCCATATATACACATACATAAATATACATACACAAACACACACATATATATACACGTAATCAAACACGAAACACCCACAGATAACTACACACAAATACATACACACATACCAAGAACTATACACACACAAACACCCACATACACACACAAACACCCGCTTGAACTATTTTAATTTGGGTTTTAATGCTGTTTTACTGTGCATTTTTATCTCGTTTTATATTGCATTTTAGTGTGCTATCCTGATTGTATGTTGTTTTGCCCCTGGCTGTGAGCCGCCCCGAGCCTACTTGGGAGTGGCGGCATAAAAGCCGAATAAATAAAATAAATAAATAAAAATAAATATATATACACACACAAAAAAAACACACCAATACACACACATGCACCCAAACCCCCCCAAAAACAAACACACATACAACTATAAACACACACACACACACACATACATGTTGTCTGTAGACACCTCCAAAGTCATGTGGCTGGCATGACTGCATGGAGTGCTGTTACCTTCCAGCCGAAGCAGTATCTATTGGTCTATTCATATTTTCATGTTTTTGAACTGATAGGTTGGCAGAAGCTGGGGCTCACAGCGGGAGCTCAGCCTGCTCCTCGGATTTGAACCACCAACCTTTTGTTCAGCAAGTTCAGCAGCTCAGTGGTTTAACCCGCTGTGCCACCAGGCAGAAAGGGGTTGCAAATAGAAAAAGTTCAAGAAACCCTGCTCAAGGTCATACAATGTTTATGGGTTTGCTTTTAGCATGGGTTGAATCTCATGATTATAACATAAAAGAAGTAAATATCAGAAGCACTTCAAAAAACCTGGATCAGTTTGTTCTTTGGCGTGAGGTTTAAGTATTACATTGTCTTTAGAGAAGTTTGTGAAATCTTCCCAAGTCTGGTTTGGAAAATAAATGAGAAACACAAGACCAGCTATTAAAACCTCATTTTTAGAACTACTCTCCGATTTAAAAAAAGTCTCAGTAAATTGTGGAAAAGTTTTTGAACTACGCCTCTTCTAGGCTTGTGCTCACCTGAATGCTGGCTGGGGATACTTCATGAGCAGTAATAAAAAAAGTAACTTTCATAGACCCTGACACACAAAAACTCATGCTTCAGAGTGTAGGAATAGAAAATCCCTTTGATCTGCTAATATTCCACTGTTTGCATAGATCTGAGATAAGGGCATGGTGAGGAGGAGAATAGTGGAGAATGATGGCAGAAGTGTTCGAGTGAGAGAGGGTGGCAGAGTGAGAGTTGTTACAACAATTTGGAAAAGTTCTAATTCATTTTTATTCTAAGTAATTTCTTATATTGATCCAAGGCAAACTGAAGAGAGCTTGTAGTTCTCTAAATGCTATGTATTCTTAATGGCTATCTCTAGTCAACTGTACAAAAACTGAGCTAAAAATTATCAGTCTGTGTTTGAGAGCATGGCTTGATTTGGACTTCATTTGGTTATTTCAAATTTGCTCTCCATCCAAGGAGTTCCTATTCCATCAACTCTTCCCCAATGTTTGTAATTGATCTCTCTTAATTTATTACAAACTTAAGACTTCGGAAAATGAGAATCAGTTTCTTTTATTTATCTATACATTGAAAAGGGAGCCCCCGGTGGCACAGCAGGTTAAACCTCTGAGCTGCTGAACTTGCTGACCAAAAGGTCAGTGGTTCAAATACGGGGAGCAGGCCCTAGCCCCCACAGTCGCCAACATCTTCATGGGGGCACTAGAAGACACTTTTCTTTTCTCAGAGGAACATGCCCAATTTTCGGGTCATATTAAACATTTTTTTAGGTACATAGATGACATCCTATGTATCGTGGATGGACAGACTAATCTAAAGAATTTTCAAGACTGGATGAACAGTTGGCATCCTAACATGACTTTTACTTTTGATTGCAGTAATAAGGAGGTTAATTTTCTTGATTTGACTATTTTCACTCACAACAATCAGATTAAAGTAAGGAATTACTCTAAACCCACGAATACCAACTCCCTCCTTCATTACTCCTCCTTTCATCCTCACCACCTAAAGAACAACTTACCTTTTTCCTCTCTATTACGCCTTAAACGTAATTCATCCTTTCCCCACCACTTTGACCATGACGCCCATCGTTTCCTTAATAACTTAAAACATAGAGGTTACCCTGACAAGGTACTGAACACGGCCTGGAATCGAGTAAAGAACATTCCTAGAGATCAATTACTTACTCCAAAAGACAAGACATCACCCTCTAAAATTATTTGGCCTTTGACTCTATCACCTCATTCTCAAAATATCAAAAAAATCATCACCAATTTCTGGCCTTTGGTGAGTTCCATCCCAGGCCTCGAAAATCCACCCTTAATTGCATACAAGAGATCCCAGAATCTCAGAGACATATTAGTACACACCAAGGATAACCTATTTGACAACCGTCCCCCCTCCATCCCCTTACTTTATGGCGCCAAGAAATGCGGCAGATGTAGTATTTGCAGGCACATTTCTCCCCTGACTCAAATACAAAACCCAATCACCAACAGGATACATAAAATTAACACTTGGGCTACGTGCAACTCAAAAAACATAATATATTGTTTGATTTGTGGCTGTTGTGGGGGTCTTTATGTTGGTTTATCTACTAGAGAGCTGAAAACTAGGGTGTGCGAACACAGGTCACGCTTTCATACTGGATATGACAACTCAGTATTATACATGCATTTCAAAACATGTAACCCAAAATATGATAATTTCACAGTGACTGTTCTAGAAAACATTCACCCTCAACCCCACTCTGACATAAAAAGGACTTTACTTCGCCTTGAAAATAAATGGATAATTTCTTTAAATTCAGAGACCCCTAATGGGTTAAACGACAAACTATCTGTCAGTGAATTACTAGTTTAAACCACACACCTGTGTTTCACATTACTTAAGAGCCTTACACTGAAGCCTCTGTGCTTCCAGCCCAGTGTCTGCGGATACTGCTTCCATCTGCGGTGCTCCTGTTGTCCCATGCCTTGGTATGTTATTACCTACCTGCCTTTCTCTCATTATAGAATTTAATGGATAATATTAGTTCCATTACCCCTGCTGTTCCCTTTTTCAGATAGCTCATTGTTAATATTGGAATTTGATGACTGTATATGTAGTATTATCACTCTGTATTGCTGTAACTCTAGTGCCACGACACTGTGAAGACGCTCGCGAGATTACGCCATCCAGGCCCCGCCCCTGGCCCTGAGGAAGCCCCTACGGGGGAGAAACGAAGGCGCGCGAGACCCTTTCGTCGGCCCGTGGACGACCTTCTCCCACACCCCAATATTATTTTCGTGAGACTTTTCTACATATTGTGATATTATTTGGAAGATTCCCTGGGTTGGGAGAGGCGTCCGGGACCTGTGCCTGCATTATTTACCATTGACTCTCCTCGCTTGAGCCCGGGCGTCTTGGCTCGCCGCTTGTGCGAGCTTGCTCACCGCCATTATTTTCGTTCATTTATAATGTTGGTACTTACCTGAGATATACTATGTATTTGTGATATGTTGTACTTATGATGTTCTTTGTACCTATGAGGAATTAATACAATACCTATGAGGAATTAATACAATATATGTCGCATTTACTAGAGACTATTCTATTGTTTGTTTACCATACATAGACTGCCATTGCCTTGACTGGCTCCCTGCTATCTTTTCCACTGTACTCCCACTGCTAGCCCCAGCTTCTGCCAACCTAGCAGTTCGAAAACATGCAAATATGAGTAGATCAATAGGTACTGTGGCATCCCACCCAGGGCCTGGAAAGGGGCTTTGCGAAATGGAGAAGGTTCTATAGGCCCTGGGGGTCGCGTCCTAGCTTTCCCATTAAAAGAAAACCTGGAGAGTCTTTGAGAAATGAGTTCAGGACCCAGAAAAGGTGAACTCAAACAAGGTTTATTTGTTTGCAATCAGTGAAACTGATGGCTCAAAAAGCTTGAGGTTGGTTACTAGAAAAGTCCTTTAAGAAAAGGAGTTTCATCCACTTGCCTTTGCAGAGTGAAGGTTCCTTTCTTTGATTCCAAGGTTCCTAGATTGCTCCAAATGGTCCTCCGGCACACTAAGTCCTGGGGTCCCCAGAGATTACAGTCTTTGGGTGAAGGGCTGGCCTTCCTATCACTGCAATCCTGGCTTGAAAGCTTTGGAAGAAAGCTACTGTATATGTGGACAAAGATGCGTTGACTACATGAGAGCTTTAGATTTCCGCGTGCTTCGTCCATGTGCAATCCTTGGAATGGAGGCAGAAAGGAAGTCCAGCCTCCCAAGTAAACTCAGGAAGGGGAGGAGTTCAAGGTGGTGCTGCCAGGTTTGGGGCCAAGCACAACTCCTCCCATCACAGTCCACATGGCAGAACAAAAGGCCATGCAGGTAAAGGGCAAACAGGTACACAATACAAATGCAAGACAATACAAATGCAAAACAAGCCCAGTTGGGGGCACCATAGGTACCGCTCCAATGGGAAGGTAACAGTGCTCCTTGGAGGCATCTATGGACAACACTGGCTCTTCGGCTTAGAAATGGAAATGAGAACCACCCTCCAGAGTTGGACACAAATTGACTTCATGTGAGGAGAAACCCTTACCTTTATTTAATTCATTGAAAAAGAGTTTGAAACTAATTTTTATGAAATACTTTTGGCTCTATGTGTTACTTTAAAGCTAACGAAGTTATGTCTTTACAAATTATTTGCCAATTATCTCTTTTTGTGCCAAAAATATGTCCACCATGAGTTTGGAGAAAACAGAATGTAGGCGGAGGGAAAGAGCATAGCAAAAGGCCCTAAGGATTAGCAGCTTGTAAAAGACCTTGTTTCAAAAACTTGTAAAACCTGAAAGTTTAAGACCGCGTCACTTTGAAATCCTGATAAAAGGTTCATTTGTCAATTTTTAAAGTTATAGGGATTGTGTGAGTCATAACAATGAAAAATGCTTGTATCAGTATATATATAAAATTTAGTTCTTTAGGATCCTTGTGCCACATAGAGGAAAATAAGTGCAAGAAGAATGAAAAACTATTTTTTACTGTTAAAACAGTAAAACTGTTTCATATTACTAAATGTGCTTTTAATCTTTTAAATAGTTTCCATGTAATCATGTTCAAAGGTGCAGCATATGGAACATGCATAATCAATTTCCAAATAATTTTATTAGGATATCATTAGAATAACTCAGAAACTGAGCCTTTGGATTACATCACCTAGAATTCCCTGGCAATAAGGCCAGCTGACTTGTGGATTGTGAGTACTGTAGTTCCATAGGTAACTCCCTAGCTCTGATCATTTGTAGGTAATTAGTTCATGCTGTACTTGGCAGTCATGATGTCCTGTTCATTTACTTTAATTATTGTAATTCCAGAAATTCTTGTAGTCATCCCAGGAGATTTGTTATTCTAAAATATATATTTGAACTTCACAACCTTCACATTGGAAAGCAATAGTGGCGATTTTGTATCTACTTCACCACTGAATTTTAAAAGCACACTATAATGTTGGAAAAAAGGGTGTGAAAGCAACTTTCCAGCCATTTATAATGAATTAGAAGGACCAGGTTTCAAATTAATCTTTTCCCCTCTGGAAATTATACTGGAAATTCTTCTCATTACCTACCGCAGGAGGCTTGCAGCACACTTTAGACAAGCAGGTATTCATGTTGCAATAGAGGTGTGAGGAAGTGCAGACTCTGCATGAAACTTGTCATGGCTTTGTGCATGTTTTCCTCATTGCAATGAATGAGAGCCTATAGCCCCAGCAAGTCCCATGATGAATGAGGAATCAGATAACCTGAGTCAATTTAGAGCCATTAAACTGAAGGGTTAAGTCCCATTTGTTTCTATGGTCTAAAGAAAGCTGTGAGACAAGAACCATGCCTCATTTTTAGATAGGTTGACTGAGCCAATGTAGAGAAGCCCAATCATATTATATTAATGAACTAGACTCTTAGAAACTGGTGCTTATAAAACTTATATTGAATGATGCAAATTACACTTATAATTGTTGGGAATTTTTTTGAAGATGCAAGTCCTATTCCAGGCTATTCCCTATGAATCCTGTGATGTTTGGAACTAGAGATGGAATTTTCCTGCTCTCAGGACTTTCTGTGGATGTTGCAGTATGGGTGAGTTTAATGCTTACATTTGACCCAATTGTCTTGGTTCCTCCTGTAATCCTTGGTTGGACACACTGATAATGTGACTAGAGTTGTGACTAGCATGAAAGAGAGATTCTTTCTCTCATTATAGTGCTTGGAAAGGGGAAAACCCTGCACATTTCCAGCACAAAAGAGAGAAAAGAGCAAGCCCCCTTTTTGTCATTTTGCGAATGAATAAGCCTCGACTGGATGTGGGGACAAGAACGACCACTGTATTGTGTGAGAAAAAGAAATGGAAAAAGGTGGGAATTGTCAATGCTACTGAACTTTTGGAGATGTATTGGAACTCTGAGAGATCAATTTACACATGTAGATACTAGTTTCAAGGTGTGACATGGAGGATTGTCTTACACAGATAGCCATGGCCATGAAGACTCTGTTTGCAGTGGAATTGCGAACATACCTGGAATGGCATCACAAATGACACAATGTGAGGTAGAGAAGCCCAGCCCACATATTTGTTAACTGAATCCTTAGAATTTGCCTTGTTTACCAACCAAAGTCACCTTTTTGTGGTCCTGTTTCAAGTTGTTTTCCATACATGTTTATTGCAGATGTGAAAAGGATCATAGCTACAGCACATGTTAAAAGTGTAACAACACAGGTGTAAAAGAAATACCAGTAGTAGACTGCTAAACATAAGATAACATATATCATATATTTAGAGACAGAAACTGCTGAATATACATACGTGACTGAAGCTTAAAGGTTAGATTCAAAAAACCTTTAGTATAAGGATGGTAAAGTCCATATAGTCATCCTTAGAGTTCATGAGTCCAAGCGGTAAATGTAATAGTTCAAATAGTTTATAGTGAGCCTCACTATCGAAAACCAAACTGTAGAGCCAGCTTCATACCGTTGATAACGGGTCCTTGAGAATAAATCCCAAGAAGTACCACAAAGCCTTCATTCCATCTCCAGATGGCACTTGGGATATCTTCATTGACGGAGTGGTCGCTCGCAACAGAGCCCTGAATGGGGATATTGTGGTGGTGAAGCTACTTCCAAAAGAACAGGGGAAGACTTATTGGACGTCTACATGTAATTAATATTGTGCCTTGAAAAAGCTGTTGTGAAACGGTTTGGCCGCTATCGCAGCATTTGCATAACGTTGGCCATTTTAACATAATCTGCATTTGCAAGGGACGCCAATCCAATTGCCAACTTGCGATCCCAAAGTTTTGAGCATTTGCCAAAGAATCTACATGGACTACCATCCTTGAGACCTACTATATCTTTGATTTTGGTGGACTGTTACCTTTGGATTTATAATTACACTTCTTTGACTTTGGGGACGGACCCCTTTGAACGATTACATTTACCGCTTGGACTCATGAACTCTAAGGACTTCTATATGGACTTTACCATCCTTATACTAAAGGCTTTTTGAATCTAACCTTTGAGCTTCAGTCACGTATGTATATTCAGCGGTTTCTGTCTCTAAATATATGATATATGTTATCTTATGGTTAGCAGTCTACTACTGGTATTTCTTTTACACCTGTGTTGTTATACTGTTACTTTATCCTGCTCTGTGTTTCATACAGCACATGTTGTCATGTCTTCTTTTCTAGAAGACAGTGTACTAAACATTTGTCAGCCATATGGCAGAAGATGACTGTTAATAGAATGCAACCCACTTTATACAGCATACCAGGTACAAAAAGAATAAAACAAATCATTTCCCTTCTCAGTCCTTTGGAAATATTAAAGCTTGCAGTGCACCCATCAAGGAGAGTAGTGTGACTAAACACATCCATTGTGAGCCTTTCTCCCTGCATGCCTCTGTGTAAACATTACGTTCTTCTTTTTGTTTTAAAAAAATCTTCCATAGATTCAAAACAATACTGGCAATTTCCAAGGTCCAACTGATCATATAGATTTCCCTGTAATAGCTTGTTCTGAACCAGAGTTCAGACTGTATCTCTATTTGTATGGATTCAACCCATTGCTTCTAGGCCTATGTATGGTAAATAGAGAATATATGAATATCTGACTTCTTTTTAACCATACTTTTTCTTAAAAAGTGAAGGAAATTACCCCACTCTCCTATCCACTCATACAATCCTACATTTACTTTTGAGGAATCAAGCTTTTGCTTTATAACTGTAGGTTCTCACAAGAAAATCTTATGTAAGTTTACATGGAAGTAAGTCTAAGTCCCACTGGCTTCAATGGGATTTCCTCCAAGATAATTGGAGGTAAGAGTTGCAGAGTTGTAAAACAGCAGTTCTTATATACACTAACATTGGAATAAGACCCATCAACTCAATAGTAATGGCGGGAAAACACAGTTCTCAAAGCTATTTAGTGTTTCACCAGAACCACCAAATTCCTTACCAAAATTTGCTAAGGTATTCTGGGTGCTGAAATCTAGAACTCTGGCTTTGTCAGGATCTATCAATGAGACCCCAGCCATTATCTATACCAGAATGGAACACGGCAGTTCCCTCTTGATTTTCCTCTTTGTTTCTGCAACTTAATTTAGGTAAGAAATGTCATGTTGTTGTTGTTGTCACAACAATTAGAAATAAGGATGAAGAAACTTTCCACTGTCTCTTTTTTGAGTATTCAAGATTTTAAGAGCATAAATTATTTTCACCCTCTTTTTGAAGAAATTGTGATTTTTTTAAAATCCAAAAAAGGACAGAATAAAATCATCAGCTCTCTGCACTGGCCAAATTCAGTAGATCATTCTGTTCTCAGCATGCTAAATAAATGTCATACCTGCCTGCAATGTCTTCTACCTGTAAAAGTAAATGAGAAAAGAAAGAGTTGACTGGTTTAATTCATCCTGACAAATCAGGGACTCAGACTCAAAGTATTAAGAGATAGACACTCAAAGTCCCCATCTATTTTTTTTAAACTTGTGAATTGTTAAAAGTTTTGGGTGGCATCATCATCATCATTATCACCATTGTTCTTGCAAAATTTCTTTTCTATTATTGGTTATAGCATGTATATTACAAATATTTATTTATTTACCCTATTTATACCCCAACTTTTTCTACCCTGAAGGGGACTCAAGGCAGCTTATATATGGTAATTATTCAATGTCTTAAAAAACATACAAAACATTAAGCTTAAAAAAATAAATTCAATGGAAAATCAATACGTTAAACATTTAAACCATTACATTCAGTGTTAAATAAGCATATGAGTGAATATGCATTCTCTTCCTAACATTTTCACTAAATTTTGTGCTATATCAGATTACCCTGCAATAAAAGTAAATTTATGGGAATGGGTCAAATGTTTCTTTATCCTATTAAAAATGACATTGAAATATTACTGTAAAATATTGTCAAAAATTATTTTATAGTTATGCTGTCTTTTCTAAAATTAGATTGTGGAAAAACTTAAAGCCAACTATGAGATAAAATATTGCTTAAGGCATCACTGGGTAGGGAAACACTGATAATACTCTTGTCATCATGGTCCATAAATTAAAGATTTATGAGCACAGGTGATCAGCAAACATAAGGAAGAGACTAGATTCCATCCCCCCCTTGGCCGCCCAAGAAGATGGATAGGGTGGGAGCTGCATGAATAAAAGCTGTGATCCTGTTGCCACACCCACAGATTTCTTGCTTGGATCTCTGTCTTGGCACAAATCCTACTGTAGGACATCTGAAGATTTTGCCTATAAGACCTCACCCTCCTTTTCAATACTATAATATTTGTGATTGGATAGCCTCCTCTTTCCGTGGCTGAAATTCAGTGTTGGTGGACGAGACTGTGCACTTTTTCACAATACACCAATTTAGCACTTTATAACTGCCATAGATGCATATGGTTGTATCCAGGGTTTTATCTCAATATCTCTCCCTAAATTGCTAGGCCCTTGATTTCATGGAATATTTTCATGGCCTTTAAAGTCAGATCACAACACTATAACTGCAGTGTGAAAAGACCCTTAGTTTCCACTTTTGTAACCATGGAATCCACATTCAGAAGTTCACTCATCCATGCCCAGGAAAAAAATGATCTCTCTAGCATGTGCACCTCCATGTGCACTGCCCTGAGTCCCCTTTTGGGATTGAGAAGACCAGGACATAAATATAGCAATAAATAAATACATAAATGCAATTTGATAGGTTTCCCAAACAATTCTAAGGTATGCTTCCCCTGAAGTTGTATTGGAGGAAAAGGTTGCATTGGAGGACCTAGAAAACTCCTAGAGAGGGTACCGCTAAATTTTAAAAATCTAAAATGCATCCTGTTTTTAGTAATGTTTATATGTGGAAAAAAGTGAATCATTTTCTTTAAGACTTATTTCCCTTATGAGAGTGAAGAAACAAACACAATTTTCTGGTCACCTTTTCATGATTTGTACAAAACTAGTCATCTCTTCAGACAAGTATGGACTTCCATCCCAAGCACCAGGAAATATAGTAGGGTTATAAGGGCAAAAAAATCACTAGAGATATTATTTGATGTTTACTAGTATGCCAATTAAGTCCTTGACTGAAAAATACGCAGGTTTTTTAAAATTCAACTCATGCGTCCTCACTGTGTAACTGCTGCTATTGTGTTTAAAATTCACAGAAATACTTGTTCTGTAACCAATTAAGTGAATGTTTTCATATTTGTAAACTTAGAAACTTAACAGCTACAATTACTGCCCTTTAAATTATGGATGTAATGAGAAATGGCCCATATTATCTACCAAGACACTAGGATATTTTTTGATTATGTAGTATTTTCATGTATGTTCATAGCAATTTACAATCCAAACAGGATATCAGTAAATAAATAAGATATTTCCTCATTCGATGTAATCAGAATGTTAATATAGTAATGAAATGCATATGTTTGATGTGTATATTCGGTGAACTGAGTAAGTAATAAACTAGCAAGGAATCATTTCAGCCCTTTATTTATTTATTTATTTATTTATTTATTTATTTAATCATTTCAGCCCTTTATGAGGCATAAAATGTTATGGAATTGAGGTTTGCAATGAAAGTCTGTTGTAATAGATTTAATAATCAGATGAAATGGAAGAAATGTACAAAAACAGAAAAATAATTATGGGCATTTAAATTGTTGAGCATTCAGTTAAAACCATGCAGGGTTGACTCTCAGGAACAGATTTGTTCTTAAAGCTTGCTCATTCACTGAATGTAAACAATTGTGTTGCCTTCTTCGGAGCAAAACATGAAGTGTAAAGTCAACACAAGTATTAATATCATAAATATAATCTTATTACAAAGACATATGGATAAACACAGTATGAAAACACAACCAAAAGTCCTACCGCACTGAGCCCAGTCCAAATCGTGGACAAAAGAATAGATTGCAGTATCAGTGTTCCAAGGTGTATAAAGCCACAGAATAATTTGTACAGTTCCATGAAAAGCCAAATTGGCTAATGGTTTTTAATCCAATGATAGAGGTATCTAAGCATGGTAATTTCCATAGGTAGGTGTGTCTCGGAGTTACTCCGAGTAAGAACTGGTAAACGCGGAGGAAGGAGGTAAGTTCCTCCATGCTGATGCTGGTAGTAAGTCCACGCCGACGGAATACTGATGCTAGATATCCCAGGCCAGAAGGTCCGTTTCACCTATTGTAGGTTTTCTCAAGGCGTTAATGGCAATAGCGTGTTCCAGACTCTAAAGTGTAATACAGTATATATCATTACATAGAAATTATATCAATACATAGAAGTTACACAAAATAGCCCACATAATAATCATACAACCATATTGTGTCGAAACATGAGCATAACCCCTTCCTTCCATGATAGGGGTGACCAAAAGTTGATAAGCTCCAGGAGGTACAGGTTTTTATACTGATGGAACTAGATTAGCATCGCGTTGATGCCGATTGGATCATTTAACCCTCGAGGCCATTCAGAATCGAGTTTTAAGATCCATTTGCATTCGGCCCTTCTCAATTGAGTAGAATTGTCAAGATGTATGTTAGGTGTAGTTCGTTCCAAGACTCTAATCTTTAAAGAAGCAGCGCTGTGTTATTCCTTGAGACAATGCCTGTAAAAAGCCGTCTTCGGAGACATTGAGGCCATCTACAAAAGCTGATATATTCTGGAGGTGTAGCCTGTCACACAACACTAGGAGGGGGCTCCCTAAAGCCCAAGGTAGTTAGATACAGTATAGGAAGACCACATGAAAGTTCAAGGAATCCTAAAGTGCCCCTGTTTTAGCAGGCAGTCCAAACAGCTGGTCAGTCAATAGTGTCCAGAATCTCCATGGGCTGAATTCAGACATCACCAGTTCTTATGTTCTAATACTCTGCTGAGGAGCTGCTTTGAGCTTCTTCTGGCAGGCAAAACAGTGGCCTTTTTGAAGTATGAATGAATTACCCTGGATGTGGCATGATCCAGCAGTTCACACCTCAATAAACACCAAAGTCATACTGGAATTTCCTAGAAGATCCAGAGTAACGTGCAGTTCTCTTTGTGCTGGCTTAATAGCTGAAAGCTGTGGGTCTACTGCATAACCAGCCATGCATTGTGTGGCTCATTCACAACAGTTTTAAGATGAATTCATTTTATTTGGCCAATATAAACATGATCTGTATGACTTACACAGGGTCACCCTGTGGTCTCCATAGCCAAGCAGGGATCTGAACCATGGTTTCCAGAATCCTAATCTAACCTCAAACTAGCAGATGGTAATGGATACTAGCCCGCCTGGCCCTCCTACAAATGTAATGTGCACAGTGGGTGGATGCAATCTGACAAAATCTCTTAGTAGGGCACTGTAGCTTGCCACTAAAGGACTCTCCATTCATGTTGTACATCAATTGCTGTTGTGCGAAAGGAAGTCTGCCCATTTTACATGTGCCTAAATCAAATAGACTTGAAGACATATACACATATCAATCTGAATCCATTATTTATTGTATACATTTTTATTTAAAACACTCATACCACATTTTCTTAGACAGTTCAATAATGTAATTAAACATCTGACTGAAATCAAAACCTCATTATTTAAACCAATTTCCATCAATGGCAGCTATTGTCTCCAAAGTCATTGGGGTGGAGAATCTGCCCTAGGGTTCAGTCTGAACATTAAAGCTGCTATTCAAGATGGTGCTTTAAGGAAACTCATCACACTCAAGCATTTATCCACTTTAATCCACTTTAAATGCTGTGCCTGCCTCTTGCAGAATTCTGGGGTTTGTAGTTTAGGGAGGCCCAGGGCTTCTCCGGATGAGCAGTTTAAACCCCCCTCCCTAAACTACAAACTCCAGAGTTCTTCAGGAGGCAGTCACGGCATTTAAAGTGGATTAAAATGTATAAATGCTCAAGAGTGACTTCCAAACAGGATCAGCATTTGGGATAGCTACTTCACTGTTCAAAATAACTCCATAGGCACGCCGGTGTTTCCCAACACTAGTGTGCCATGAGCAATCATCAGATGTGCTGTGGGAAATTGGAACCTCTTGGGTCTTGAATAAGCCATGCCCCTTTATTCCCTGCGGGCCAATCCCGTTGCAGTGGCCTTGAACTCCCGCCTGGCACCAAGATGGCGGAGGGACCGGAAGCACCTTCCCTGAGGGGATGCCAGTGGAGCGGAAGTGCCTCATCTGAGGCGATGCAGCAGTGGGTGTGCCTGGCGGTACTGGCCTGGGCAGCGGGCCTGGCACTGGTCTGACTGGCCGGGGCAATGGAGCCCTTGAGCCTGAGCCTGGCCCTGGCCAGCACCACCGCCTCCACCTTCACGGGCTTTCTCTCCTACCCGCAGCTCTACTGCCTCTTTGGCCACTGCTGCCACAACGCGGGGAACAATGGGGCCCGCTTCCCAGCAGGTATGCAAGCGGCTCAGAGACTGTGACATGATGTGGAAGGAGCCACATGGGCTATATTATTATTATTATTATTATGAACTATGTATTAACATATTATTATTTTTCCTAAGTATATGCTATTATATTGTTATATTATCAGTATTTCTCATAGTGTACTTTGAGTAAGACTGCAAGATGGCTTTTTTTCACCTGGCTTTTCCAGTTGAGTAACTGCTATGCTTTCTATGTAGTTTAGCTTACTTTTAGAATTATTTTAGCGCTAGTAATGTTTTAGATCAAATCATTGCTTATCTGCTTTTACACCGTTGTTCGATAATGTCAGTTCTACGCCTGTTTTTTACCTGTTGTAAACCGCTCCGAGCTTCTAGAGGGAGCGGTCTAGAAGCCGAAAGAATAAATAAATAAATAGTCATGGTGTATATCGTTATTGACTATGAGAGTAATAATAACAGTCAGGATTAACTCCTGTGCTTTACTGATAATATATTGTATGTACCTGTAATATTTATATTATTATAATGTAATACAAGATAACACTTTAAAAATAATACAATATTGAAATTATATATTTTATATTACTTGTAATAATATTACAGTATAATGGTATAGTACAATATAGTAAGTTAGAGTGTCATTTTGTGTCATTTTGGTTGGTGGTGTGCCCCAGGATTTTGTAAATGTAAAAAATGTGCCGCGGCTCAAAAAAAGTTGAAAAACATAGGAGATTGACTTCAGAGCCACCAGCAGCCATGGTTTTCCATTCTACTTTGAAATACTAGTCCCTATTGTTTTTATCATATTTTGTTTTGACTATCTTAGCCCATTTTATATTTAATTATTGATTACCCATTCCTTTTAAAATTCAGTGCAAACTTCTTGTTTTACCATCAAAGCTCTTACACAATCTAATTCCCAACAATTGTTCAGCCCTTATTTCCTTTTACATTCTGCTTTAGCCTGTGCTCTAAGCATGCAAGGCCTGTGCACAGACTCAAGCAGAATGTAAAGGGTTTCTTACTCCTTGGCTTCAACCATTTTCACCTGATGATTCTGGAATTGCCTCCTTACAAAATTATGGATAGTTTCTTCTCATATTATTTTGAAATCTCAATTAAAAACTTTCTTGTTTTCCAAAAGCTTTGGAATTTTAGTTTGGATTTTTAAAAAGTTTTGGTTATGTGTATTGGTCAGTTTATTTTATATTATATTGTATTTTTAAAAGATCTTATTTGGATAATTTGTTTTACAATTCACTTGTATGGTTTTGAATTTTCTAAATGTTTGTGTTTGCACGTATATTTTAGATTTAACACCTTTGGTAGGATTCATTGTTTTTGGTTGTTTTAGTTGTAATACACTTCACCATCCAACTTGTTGGCTGGTGGAGCATTTTGTCTCCTCCCCTCGGAGAAGAGATTGGTTAATTTTGCAGAATCTGCTGGAAGGGAGGAGGGGCTGGCATGGTGGTGCCAGCCCCCTTTTTCCCTCAGTCTGCATCAAGACATCGCCCACCACTCCCGCCCATGGATAGTATAATAATGATCGCTCAAATGGTTTAACATTTGGGGGTAGGATAGAATTCGCCCACTGGGTTTTGCCTATCCTATACTGTCTATTAGGGGCTTAGATGGAATGGTCGGCTACTACACGAGCTAAGTGTAAAGAGTTGAGTTATTCCAAGGTTGTAGACACTTAAGGCACCCCTTAAGGGGTGTGGGGCATTATGCAAACACTCACCTAGACTGTTAATTTTAGGGGTGAGGTGATGAGGAATGTCCCAGGAACGGGGAGAGTCTAGTCTCAAAAGTTGAGAGAGATTTCTCCTGATGTTTCCCTTCCGGGTTGCCCGGGTTGAAATCTACAGGGGACCCAGGCAGTACGCCTGAAGAAGCTGAGGGGTAGACATTAAGAGACGCTACCTCAGCTTACGCACACCAAGTTGAACTGACACCAAAAAGCTAGTTGAGTTACAAGTTAAATAGGTAACTATTCAATAAAAGTTGCCCAAATTTGAAACCATATATATTTGTGTCTGTCTCGTTATTTCGAGGGGTTGGAAGACAAAGCACCATTCAAGTTGATGGCACAATAATAACAGCAGAAGCTACCACCGCCTCCATTCTCATTCTCTACCTATCATCACAATTTTATTTCTTACCTGTCTCTCCTTATGACTTGGAACGGGTTACAACATTGCTAAAACACATGATCATCTAATCTAAAACAGTGGTTCTCAACTTTCCTACTTTTGTCCTTCTCCTCTTAGGGCGCTTGTGCCCGCTTTGTGCTGGTCTGTGACCGTAATAAAGTTTTTGATTGAACTTTCCTTCTGGCATGACCCCCTTAATACAGTACCTCATGTTGTGGTGACCCCCAACCATAAAATCATTTTTGTTACTACTTCTTAACTGTAATCTTGCTACTCTTATGAATTGTAATGCAAATATCTGAAAATGCAGGATGCATTTTTATTCACTGGACCAAATTTGGCACAATTACCGAATACACCCAAATTTGAATACTGGTGGGGTTGGGGGAGGGTGGGATTGATTTTGTCACTTGGGAGTTGTAGTTGCTGTGTTTTATAGTTAACATGCAATCAAAGAGCATTCTGAATTCCACCAATGATGGAATTGAACCAAACTTGGCACACAGAACTCGAATGACCAACAGAAAATACTGGAAGGGTTTGGTGGGCATTGATCTTGAGTTCTGGAGTTGTAGTTTACCTATATCCAGAGAGCACTGTGGAATCAAACAATGATGGATGTGGAGCAAACTTGGCATGAATATTCAATACACCAAAATGTGAACACTGGTGAGGTTTTGGGGAAAATACACATTTACATTTGGGAGCTGTAGTTGCTGGGATTTATCATTCACCTACAATCAAAGGGCATTCTGAACCCCACTGATATAATTGGTCCAAACTTCCTACACAGAACTCCCATGACCAACAGAAAATACTGTGTTTTTGATGGTCTTTGGCAACCCCTCTGACACTGCCCTTGCAACACCCCCAGGAGTCCCGACCCCCAGGTTGAGAAATGAGCTGATCTAAAACTTTCTATAAAATACATATCTTAAGACATATTTCTACAAAATGCATATTAAAATATACAGAAAAAGATTAAACACAAGACACGAGTTTAAAATTTGTGATAAAGGTTGAGTAAGTTTTACAGTGAAAGTAAAGCATATTGATTTGATCTTTCCTACAACTGATTCTGTCTCAATTTTTCAAGCCAGCATAAACCATTACATACATTAATTTTGCTTGTTCTCCTCTGGACTTTAGGCAAATAATATCCCAGAGCAATGCAGAGAACCACTTAAATCTCCATAGTTATCTACTTCCTATTTATACTGCTAAATGTTTAAAACAACATTGACTTTTTCAACATTTGTTTTTTCTTTTTGATTCTTTTGGCAGTGATATCTACAGGCTGTACTCTTCAAGGGTGTTGCTGGGCCTCATTTCAAATAAATAGGGCTCCAGGAGGCAAAAGAACGAAAAAAGAAAGAAAGGGATCCCAAACCTGCAGCTACAAAGTAGTTTGGACCCATTAAATGCAGATGGCTCACAGGAGGCTTAATCATAAGGGAGAGAACACACATCATGCTGAAATATGGAGCTGTTTTCTATCACTTGTTACCACTTGAATGTCTGTCTCAGGGAAGTGAAGTCAATATATCTTCCTGGCCATCAGTTGCCCTTTTGGTTACTCCTCTTCTCTCTGATGTAGCCAGATTCTCTTATGGGCGGTACAGAGATGAATGAGCTCTTACAACACGTAGAAGTGAAAGAAAACATTTCTTTCTGCACCAGAACAGATGAGATTCATCATTAAGAGAATGGATTTGACCTTGTCAAGTGGACCAAAGCAATTTATAAACAAACTCTTTTGGGGGAGGTGATTTTCAACCATGCACATAAACATAGTCTTTTTTTGCTATGCTAGTGGCTACTTTATAATGGGCTGCATCTAAACTTTTGTTACATTGATTTACTGTAAGTCCCATTGATTTCAGTGGGTCTACTCCAATGAGATACAAGGTGTATCCCCTGGGTTGTTTCCATGGTCTTTGATTCCCCCCAAACTCCCAGTCTTCACCCCATCCATATAAGGGTGAATTTTCAGTTTTCAAAGCATTTTAACTAGTATGCACAGTTTAACGTGCATTCTAGTGAAAGCAATTTTCCTGCTTTTAATGCAATTTTCCTGTTTCTTGGCAGGGAGCTGGACTGGATGGCCCATGAGGTCTCTTCCAACTCTATGATTCTATGATTCTATGAATGTCATATTAAAAAAATCCTGAACTATCAGGTGTAGAGCTTTGGTCATTTCCATTTATAGTTAGCATTTCATACCCATTGATTCTGAGTCTCTTTGTAGAGAGAAAAAGCAGGATATAAAAACTGTAATAATAATAATAATAATTCTATATTCATGGATTCACTGATCCATGGCATGAAATATCTTTTAAAACTTTTTATTTTTTCCATTGTATATAAGGGGAACCATTTAAATACATCATTATATCTAATTTGGCTTTAGAAGCCATGCATTTTGGTATCCACGGAGGACAGGGCTATATTGGAATCAAATCCCAGAAGATACCAAGGACCAACTATATTCTTTTTTATTTATTTTAGTACTTTTTTGTCAATTGTTGTGACTTTTATGTATGACAGATTCTGAAACCAAGTCAGCAACACTAAAAGCAAGACAGCTGCCAGAAATGTATGCCTGATTAGTATCTTCCCTGCACCCACAAAGAGACCTTCAGAATAAAACACTAGAAGATATCTGATGTGGGATGTATCCCAATGTTAGTGACACAGCACAAGACATGTTTCCAGGTGATTCATGTTTAGAATAAGAGTTCTTTTTACAGTAGTACTCCTGTGCTCTTAACAGTTGGATGATGCATCCCCCAAAGATGAAACTTTTGCATCTCTATAAATACATCACAAACTGTAGTTTTGTCAGACAAAGGAGCTATATCAGATTATTCTTAAAAATTCTGATTCTCTATTTGGAAATTAATTTACATTTTAAATTAATGCTCAATATTTCCACTAGTCAGTTTCTACTACTGTTTATCTTTGATTCATAACCTCAGTTATCACTATGTTTTCATCCACATAACTTAACTGCATATATTTGTGAGGTAAGATAAAATGCAAAAGATCTACAGCAGAGTTTGTATTCTGAATTTTGTAAGCCAACTTTATCTAATGTGCCCCTGCTACATGTGTTGTATTGCACTCCCATTAGTCCCAACTATCACTCCCAATTCCTATTCTAGCTGAGGATGCTGAATGTTCTGAAATAATTAAACACCTGGTAAGATCCAGATCTTATGGTCCCCGCCCCAGGGGGCAGGGCCTGGGGAGGGGCGGGGCCTGGGGGGGCCTGGGGGAACAAAACCATCAGTGACTCCGGCCCAACCCGGTAGAAAAAATAACCCCAAAAGTAATGGTTCTCAACTGTGGATATCAACCTATGGGTCTCTAGATGTTTTGGCCTACAACTCCCAGAAATTTCAGCCAGTTTACTAGCTGTTAGAATTTCTGGGAGTTGAAGGCCAAAACATCTAGGGACCCATTGTTTGAGATCCTAAAAAGAAAGTTACCTATCTGGCTGCCATTATGTTCCTCATTGTGCCAGAAGGGCATGAGGAGGAACATAATGATGGCCAGGTAAGTTTCTGCATTTTCGGGGTTGTTTTGGGGGCTTTGGAGTAGCTGCATGACCTCCCGATTGTTATTGGGATGGCATGTAGACAATCCTAGTCCTGGCTGCTATGATCATCAGTACATGGACAATGAATATACTTTTCAGTCAATCCATGAAAATGTTGCATATGGGTTTCTTTTAATCTTAGAAAACCTCATTAAATAGGGTGAAACGGAGAAATGTGACCTCTATCTGTCACTATTATATTGTGCGTAAACAGGCTTGTCTAAACTTTTTTTTAAAAAAAATTGATTGCAGTAGACCATCTGTGAAGTTTGTAGGAAAGATAGAATCTATGTGACCACAAGATGAGACTACTGACTCCCATTATCAATTAGGATTGTAATATCAGAAGAAAAATTCCCAAGCATTTATTTGGTACCTCACTATAACTACTCATAGCTGGTTAGCAGATTTATGCTTTAATCCATTAATGGGTCAGATTGTTAAGCACTTTTATCCTAAGGGGAAAAGAATAGAAATATTTTAGTAGGTTGACTGGATAGTACTTGCATTGGGAGTCATCCATTTCCAAGTTTAACAGAATGACTAAAACAGACCTATAGTAGCTTGATTTTATTTGCAGTTTTAAATGGATTTTTTAGTTGGGTTGCCTTAAGTTTTTAAAGCACTTTTAAAGTTAATTTGATGAAGAAAAATAGCCAGACTGAAACAGCTATTTCCTAGTCAAGCACTGTGTTAATATGTTTTCCGTAGGATGTAACTAAATTTCATAAACAAGACAGATTGATCCTGGCCATCCCATGTGGTTATTTACTGCGATCGTGTACCATCTCCGTCTCATTGTTCGCTGTGAGTTACTGGCCAAGGCTCAATCAATGATTTAGAGTCTGTCTTGGAATCAGTGGCATATCATAGGATAAGGTGGTCTTTGTAAGTGTGCTAATGTGTTCCTATAAATGGGAAATCCATTCAGATGTTTTGTAAGTCTTTTTGAAACTACTCCTAGAAGACTTGTCATCACTGTAAACACAAATGTGGTTTTCTCGTCCCAGGAGTGCTGAATCTTAATGTATGGGTTTCAATACAAATCCAAATTTTCCTTCTAGCTTTACACAATCACCACTAGGATTGACATATTACATTCCTCTTTTTTGCTATCAATTTAATCTTAAAATGCCATATAAGTAAAGTGATTTTTTTACATAGAGCAATTTTAGATGCAAAAACTGGTATTAGATACCTCTTTGTGTGTTGTTATGTGCATTCATATCATTTCTGGCTTATGGTAACCCTAAGGGAAAACTATCATGGAGTTTTCTTGGAAAGATTTAGTTAAAGGGGGTTTGCCTTTGCCTTCCTCTCAGCTAGATAGAGTGTAACTTTTAGATGGCAATTCAGTGAGTTTCTCTGTCCTAACAGGGATTTGAACCCTGGTCTTCCAGTGTTGTTGTCCAACTACATCTTTAAAATATATTTATGCTGATGTAACCCCATGGCAGAAAGCATAAATTGCCAAGAGGATTTTAGTCAAAGTCTAATAATTGTGTACATAACGCGGGAGGAAAAAAGACATTATCTTGTTTAGTTTTCTGATAAGATCCTAAAGTCCAGCCAACAGCTTTTACTACCCTAAAAACTGAATGGGTTGTTTAAATAGGAGGGAGGAAATTTTGGTAAGATAAGCTCATTTATATTCAATGAACACCTTAAAAACGGATTTATAGAGAAGAGGATGGCATGATAATTATTTTGACATCTACTACCTTATAGGATTGTTATGAAGTTGGATAGAAAGATATGCATATGATGTATCAGCTTTGCACATATGGCAACCAGGAAGATGGATTAATATCCCATGTATGCAATTTAGTTTTGTGTACATTTAATCATAGGGATGCACATAGAATTGTAGCCTTATTTTTCTTTGTGTATGCTTTTCTTTGACACCTTCAAGTCATTTCTGATTTAAGGCAACACTAGGACAAACCTACCATGGAGTTTCCTTGGTAAGATTTGTTCAGTGGGGATTTACCTTTGCCTTTCTTCAAGACTGAAAGAGTATGATTTACCCAAGCTCACCCAATGGATGAGTTGGGATGTGAAGCCTATTCTCTTGAGTCATAGTTCAATGTTCAAACCACCACACCATGCTGGCACTTCGTTTTTGTATGTATAGACTCAAACATGAAATTTGCATCACAATATCATCCAAATAGCCCCTCTGTAGATTGAAAGTTTCAGAGTGGAATACATGTTATGCATGTAAAAATTCTCATCTTGGCATTTCCAAATATGTTTGTAAAATACTCCCAAGAATAAATGGTGATACATTGTCCATCAGTGTTCTCCAATATACTAAAAGCTCAATTTGTTTAATTGATAGATTATTAAATTTCATAGAATAATACAATAATAGAGTTGGAAGAGACTATATGGGCCATCTGGTCCAATACCTTCCATGCAGGAAAAGCACAATCAAAGTACCCTGGACAGATGGCCATCCAGGTTCAAATCCTCAAAAGAAGGAGCTTCTACCACATTCTGAGGCAGAGAGTTCCACTGTTGAACAGCTCTTGCTATCAGGAAGTTCTTCCTAATGTTCGTGATGGTGGAATCTCCTTTCCTGTAATTTGAACCCATTGCTCTGAGCTCTAGTCTCCAGAGCAGTGGAAAACAAGTCTGCTACCTCTTCCTTATGACATCCTTTCAAATATAACTATCATGTCTTCTCTGAGCATTCTCTTCTGCAGGCTAAATATATCCAGCCCTTTAAGCTGCTCCTCATAGGGCATGTTCTCCAAAATTTTTATCATTTTAGTTCCCTTCCTATGGATATGCTCTAGCTTGTCAATATCCCTCTTGAATTGTGGTGCTCAAAATTGTATTCCAGGTGTAGACCAAAGCAGAATAGAGGGGCACAATCACTTCCCTTGATGCAGCCCAAAATCCCTTTGTTTTTTTATAGATGCTACATCACATTGTTGGCTCATGTTCAACCTACTGTCCTCTAAGACTCCAAGATCTTTTTCACATGTGCTATTTCAAGCATTTCGTTATTAGCTTTCGACCTTCAGCCCTCCCAAGAATACAGATCTTATAACAAAGTATGAACCAGTGGAATAAAAGAGGTGACAATGTACAACCTTGTCTTGTTCCTTTTTATATTTCACATGATTTTATTAAATTATTATTAACCAACCAATATTTGCACTGTATACAATCTATTATATTATACATTATACTATTATATAGTATATATCGCTTTTAACAATGTAATTTTCACCAAACCTCATCTCTTCTGAAATTTTAAATAAACAAAAAAGCAATTATAAAACCCAGTTAAGATTATTAAAATGTTTTCAGCACTGAAAGAATTTGGATTAAAATATTAAAATAATTTGATAGCTGGCTGGATAAAACCTGATAATGCTGACAAAAAGTGTGAAACAGGTTAATATTGATTAAAAATAAATTGTTTTTATTGGAACTGATGAATGATCCATGGAAAAGGAAATATGGAAGACTATTATACTATGTAACCACTTTAGTGTAAATATTGTATGCACAACAATGGAAGAAAGCAACAATGCTAACCAAAGAGGGCTAGCAGTTAAAACTGAATAATTTAGCAGAAATGGACAAACTAAATGTCTTGATTAGAGAAAAATCATTGGTGATATTTTTGAAATTGAACATCTTCTGACAACCTTAGTTTTTGATTCGGTTTAACATAAGAAGTTCTGAATAATGTTTTCATTGGAGAAATTTTTATATATTACTAGCTTAGGTACCCAGCGATGCCCAAGTTAGGTCTTTTGCAATGCTATTTATAAGAAATAGCAATTGTTTCCTTTTTTAATGCATGGTCTGATTAGAAAATGCATAAGAATGCAGGTGAACTATAACTCCCAATATCTGAGCCAATTCCTCCCAAACTGTGCTAGCACTCAAAGTTGGTCATGTTAGATATGTGAGCCAAGCTTCATCCAAATCCATAATTGATGGATTAGTGAACTCTAAACATCCAAAGTCAATTCCCTCCAAATGCCACCAGCATTCACACTTGGTCATATTGAGTATATGTGCCAAGTGTGCCAAGTGTGCTGGAGATCCATTGTTGATTGGGTTCACAGTGCTCTTTGATATTAGGTGAGATATAATTGCTGACATTGGGGAGGGGGAGGGTCAATTCCCCCCAAACTCTGCCAGTATTCAATGCTGGTTATGATGGGTATGTGTGCCAGGTGTAGGATAGATGCACAATCAGTTGGGTATAGAGTGTTCTTTGTTTGTGAGTGAACCACATCCAACTTCAATTCCTTCCAAACTATGGCAGTACTTAAATTTGGTCATATTGGGTCTGTGTGCCAAGTTTGATCAAGATTAATTATTGATGGGAATGACAGGTCTCTGGATCCAGGGCGAACTATAACTCTCAAAATCTAGGGTTAATCCCCTCCAAACTCCTGTATTTTCTGTTGGTCAAGGGGGGAGGGGAGTGTGTCAAATGCGGTCCATATCCATGGTCACTAGGGTTCACAGTGCTCTCTGGATGTGGGTGAACTACAACTCCCAAAACTGTGTATCAATCTTTAAAATTGTCTCTGTTGGGTATGCATACTATTTGGTCCAGATCCATTGTCAGTTGGATTCATGATGCTCTTTAATTGTGGGAGGACTACAACTCCAAAATTCATAGGTTAATCACCCCCCCCACACACACACAACTGCACCAGTAATTTCTGAAGGTCATGAGGAGTCTGTGTGCTAAGTTTGGGTTCACAGTATTCTTTGATCTGGTGGACTACAATTCCCAAAATCATGTGTCAATCTCCGCGCAAAACCTACCAGTATTCGAAGTTGGTCATGTTGGGCTTGTGTGCCAAGTTTGATCCATATCTAAAACTGTGGAAATCACAGTGCTTTCTGGAAATGGGAGTCATCTCAGAAAATACATACAAACATAAATAGATAGATAGATACAAACATATTTTCAAATGTATAGATGCTATATAACCATTGGGAAAAGGAGGAAAACATTTTTTTTTATTTTATCATTTGCTGGTATTACCTTTAAGGCCTTGAATGGTCTGGGGCCAGTGTACCTAAGGGACCGCCTCATCCCATACTGTCCTACTAGACCCCTGCGCTCGGAGACAGAAACCTCCTGCTGGTCCCAAGTCATAAGAGTTACCATCTCACTACAACATGGAGGAGGGCTTTTTCTATCATATCTCCTACCCGTGGAACGCGTTGCCCTCTGAAATCGGTGCTCATTCAAGTTTGCTGGCTTTTCGGAAGGCATGCAAGACATTATTGTTCCAACAGGCGTTTGGCTCCTAAAATCTGTCAGTCTCTCTGACATTACATTGTCCTCTCTGATGCTATCTGTATTTTATGGTTGCTGTTTTAATCCTAATGGTTTTAATGTAGTTGTAAATGTTGTTGTTATTGTTGTTTTTATTGTTTGTGAGTCGCCCCGAGCTGAATGGGAGTGGCGACGGATAAATTTGAATAAAATAAATAAATTTTCTATTTTTCATTTTTAGAAAGGGATATCTACATCTATAGAGATATATATCCTTCCCTAATACAACTAACTAAGTTTACTCATCCTTGGAACTCAATGAGAGAACTTCCACCAATCTCTTTTTTTAATAATATGCTTTGTGTATGTTTGTGGACATGTTATCTGATCAGATGGCTTTATCAATTCAGGATAACTTTGAGCTATTTCATGAGACAATTAGCAAACGTTTGCCTAGCAAAAGATATGGCTAGGTCCATTTTCAGAGTACTAGTAACAGATTAATAAGCTAATGTGAAGTTGCATGTTTGTTTGTTTTCACCAATTGTGAGAAAAATGTTAAACTGGATTAAAATCAAGGCTTTGTTATGCCATTTCAGATACTGCAAGAACCACAGGTTTGGGGCCCAGCATGCCTAGCTCCAACGATTGAATGAAACACAGATGGGTTGAAGGCAATGATCAGAGGGTTTATTCATTTCAGCCAAAGTGGATGCCAGCAGAGTGCTCTCAACAGACCTGCTGCACTGAAAACATACAGAAACATTTGATAGGAATTTGACTTTTGCTTCTCCAAGCACTGATTGGCTCAGACTGAAGCAAGCTAGGATCTGCATCCTGGTTGGCAGATTCATGCCATATGCCTCTGTCACTGATTGGCGTCTGGGTTTGGCAGGGATTTTAATAAACGGTCATTACTCTGTTTGACATTTTGTGGCTGTTTCTTGGTCCACGTCTTGTGGCTGTGTTGGAAAAAGGATGTTGGGTAGTATTTGAACTAATGTGTACTAATGGCTTTCTTCCAGTCTGCTCTGAGTAGGACAATGGGTCTTAATTGGCTAAACAAAGGGTGGCAAAAGGTGTGCGCATGTTTAGAATGGGTTCCCAGAAAAGGGTCTGGTAGGACATTGAGTAACTTCTGCAACCTTTTGGTCTGCATTCATTGTTAGGTATATGGAGGTAATATGAAGTGATATGTCATCCACGCTCTGGTCACATCCCGAATAGATTACTACAACGCACTCTACGTGGGGCTGCCTTTGAAGACAGTTCGGAAATTGCAATTAGTCCAGCGAGCGGCAGCCAGATTACTAACAGGAGCTACATACAAGGAGCATACCACCCCCCTGTTGTGTCAGCTCCACTGGCTGCCTATCCAATTCCGAGCTCAATTCAAAGTGCTGGTTTTGACCTTTAAAGCTCTATATGATTATGGCCCAGCTTACTTGTCCGAATGCATCAGCCGCTACGTCACACCTTGTAATCTAAGATCATCTGGGGAGGCCCTGCTCTCGCTTCCGCCTACTTCTCAAATGCGGCTGGTGGGGGCGAGGGAGAGGGCCTTCTCGGTGGTGCGCTCCCTATCGATGTACGATCCACCTCATCCCTCCTGGCATTCAGGAAAAAAGTAAAATCCTGGCTGTGGGACCAGGCGTTTGCACACCAGCACAAGGCAGCATTTTAGATGGGATTTTAATGGAAAGTGGATTAATAGGGCCAATGCTTTTATGGACAGAACATTGTTTTAATCTGGAATGAATGCATATGATGCTAATGTAATTGTATTTTAATGTATTTTAATGTATTTTAATTGTTGAAGGGTTCTGGGGTTTTATATTGTCACTGTGTGGGCATCGAAGTGTGCCTTACTGTAAGCCGCTCTGAGTCCCCCCTCGGGGGTTGAGAAGAGCGGGGTAAAATCCTGAAATAAATAAATAAATATGTCTACTGCTTGGAGGGGTGAGGAGATTTGCCCTAATGTGTATGTACATGCTTATGCAACTTGGTAGATTCTGGCTGAAAGTTGCCTGCTGAGGCTAGCTGAACTGGGTTTCTAAGGGAAAGGTGACTTCATGTCTTGACACTTCTGGGATTGTGGGTGTTGGGTCTGCTTTTGGGGTCTCAGGGTTTTGCGAACAGCTTCATGGAAACATTGGTATGTTATGATACTTTGGGTTTCTGCAAGAGAAAATGCTTAAGTAAAGTTAGAAACAACAGGAAAAACAAAACCACAAAATACAATGCCTGAAGCAATTCCTCAGATTGAAAGATCATAGTTTTAAATGCATCATTTGAAAAAGTTGTGGGGGCAGGCTGCAATTTGGTTATCTCTCTTTTTTAGTGGACAAAAATCAAAGAGGGAACAGCACATATATAAATGTAACTTTCTGAGGACAAGTCATTTAGTATGTGGGGGAGGAGGCTTCCTTCCTTCCCCTCTCTTCTTCCCCACTCCCCAGAACAGTTTGCAGATGTTTTAATGGGTCCTTTACTTTTTGTTCATCCTTAGCTCTATGACCCTCACTCCCAATGGATTGGATTTTCCCCCCTCTCTCTCTCTCCTGGTCAAATTTTGCTTTCTTTTTAGCCTTTGATCCTGAGCTTTTACTCCTGTAACAACTAGCACCACATTGCTATTATCATTTCTAGAAATACTCTGTCTTTGTCCCTAAAAACCCACCCAATGATGATCAAGCATGTTGCCTTTCTAAGTCGGAAACTCTATCTTGCTGTTAATTACATAGAAAAAAGAGAAGAGAGGATTCTCACTTTATCAAATCTCTGACAAGTCATAGGATGGGGTGCAAAATAGCTAGTTTTATTTATTTTGTATCAAAAGCATTGCATATCTGTATACCTTAATAAAGCGGAATATTTGTATGTATGTATGTGTGCGGAGGGCGGAAGGGCGGATATGTGGCAGCTATTTGCATAAAGTCCTTTGATTGTCCAGCCTTGGCACTCCAAAATTCTAAGTGCCAGCTATTTGCATAAAGTCCTTTGATTGGCCAGCCTCACCACTCCAAAATTCTAAGTGCCAGCTATTTGCACAAAGTCCTTTGATTAGCCAGCCTTGGCACTCCAAAATTCTAAGGCACCAGACAGAGGGCATTGATTGCCACTGATTAGCCAGCATCCCAGAATCCAGGCCTCTACATTCAAACAACAGGATTTCTTCCCACTGAGGGGAAAAATGCACCATCAACATTCCCTCCCTACCTGGCTCTGTGAAAACAAAATTGAATCCTGTTTTCTCCTCCCCCTCAGCTTTTAGAAAACGGCTGCCTGCCATTCGGCCTTTTAAAGTTACCAATTACCAGCAGAGCAGGCCAGAACATTACAGCCCCCAAAAGAGAGTTTAGGGCAGGATGGGCCACGAATGATGGGATTTGCATCCCAATTCACTTCCCAGAAAACACTGTAGCCCCTACAAATCACAAACCAGGCCCAAAATTTACAGTACGGCTTCATTAACTTGATTTCCCTGACTAGGCCTCAGTTAATGGGACATTGTGTATGGCCTGAATTAACAGTAACCAACCTTGGCACACTGAGCCCCTATGACCCATGATTCATTCTACTGCAGTTTGGATTAGGGAGGACCTTGGATGATGGGACTTGAAGTACCATCACAGGTTATGAGATTTGTAGTACTTTCAAACTCTTCATTCCCCACAGACCGAGGCGGCCCTGAACCACAAGACCAAACTTGGCACACAGTACCCCCATGACCCACACTCCATCCTACTGCAGTTTAGAGGAGGATGGACCATGAAGGATGGGATTTCAAGTACCTCCATTCACTTCCCAAGCCCGCTGCGACCTTCATCCAGTGCATAATCATGACCACACTTGGCACAAAAAGCCCCCATGATCCAATGGACGTCCTGATGCAGTTTGGAGGGCGGACCATGGATGATGGGACTTGAAGTACCTCCACTCACTTCCCAAGACTGCTGCGACCCTAATTCAATGACTGATCAAGACCAAACTTGGCACACAAAGCCCTCATGACCCACTCTACATCCTGGCGCGGTTTGCAGGAGGATGGACAACGGATGATGGTTCTTGGAGTACCTTCACTCGCTTCCTGAGACCATTGCGACCCTCATCCAATGAATGATCAACACCAAACGTGGCACTAAGAGCCCCCATGACCCACTCTACATCCTGGTGCTGTTGGGAGGGGGATGGACCATGGCCAATGGGACTTGCAGTGCCTTCACTAACTTCCTGAGACCACTGCAAGCCACATACACATCTAATAGGAACCAACCTTGGCACACAATGCCTTCCTCAAATAACCCGGGCACCGCTGGGTCCTCAGCTAGTGTTAGTGTAAAACTGATAAAAACAGAAGGAATACAAGAGGCTAAATATCTTTTGACTGAAACCGGGCAACAAGCCACTTCATTGTCTGTAGCCTCAAACAATTCTTCCTCTGTACATGAGGCAGGACGTTGCAGACAAGCACACAGATTTGGAATTGTCTGTTCTGCTCCACAGTTGCACAAGGTGGGGGATTCTTTTAGGTAGTGCCGTTTTGCCAGGTTGTCTTTTGATCTGCCTACTCTACTTGGGGTACATGGGAAAAGGTATTTGTTTATCTTTCTGAGAGCACCATATCTGGTTCCTTTATTCCAATTTTCAGAGGTGGCACTGTTTACATGGGTGCTCCATATGTTCTTTCTGCATTTCTGCTCTGCATTTCTGATTAGCTGCAGTACATTTTATGTCTGATTTTGGGCTTTCTCCTGACTTTTTAATCATGTGTTTTTCATGTGCATTACAGTGTGCAGTAAAGGCACAGTTTTTCCAGACGCCCCTGTCCACATCATTCTGAATTTTACAGTATCTGTAGAAGGGACCGAAGATACAATATATATCTCAAAATACTCCCTATTGTCCCAAAGATATAGGGATTCCTATTATGAAAGCATCTTAAAATCTCAGCGATTGTGATGGGACAAAAAGGAAGGAGGAGAGTTTCTGATATGGGTGTTAGGAACCATCAAGTCCATTTCTTTACAAATTATAATTTGCTTTGGAATTTGGGGGGAGGGGCATAGTGGTATGAGTTTGGACTAGTATCTTGGAGTCCAAAATTTGAATTCTCATTCAACCATATTTGGTGATACTGGATAAAATACATTCTTTCAGCCTTAGAGGAAAGTAATAACTATGCCCTCTTCGAGCAAATGTTCCCAAGAAACCCCCATGATGTCTTTGCCTAACACAAATCAGTACACAATAATTTGGGATTCTTAGAGAGCTTTAATGCCTTATCAAAATACAAATGTCAGGATTCCATAGTCTGGATTCATGACAGTTTAAACTGAACAACAGAACTATAATTCTGTGGTATGTATGGCCCCTATATTGCATATACAGCTATTGCTTTTGGAACTGGTAATACAGGTCGAATAATGTTCATTTTTCAAGATTAAAGCCAAATTTCATCAGGCAAAAAAATCCTCTTCCCAGATGTCTTAAGAATTTCTCCTTAGAATACATTTTAAGGGAAATCTTCAGTTTGCAATAAATAGAATAATTGCACTATATTTAGGTTTTATTTTATTGCAAGCCATCAGATTGTTGTGTTTGTAAATAAAATATGGTTTTGGATAAAGTTTTATGTTTTATTCTTTCTGAAAGGAAGGCAAGATCTGCTTCACTGCAACCATTATAAATGAGGGGGAGGTAGTCAATGTTTGCATTTTGGTTTCTTCAGCCAATGTAAGCTAGACAACAAGGCAGCCGTTGATCTCTAAGGATTATCACAAAACAAGTTTGCTTTGCTTTGGATTGCCATTTATCATTCTAGACTAAAACTCAACTGTGTTTTTAAATAAAAAATACTTAAAATTTGAGGAGGGGAAAAGAAAATTGGAATGAGCTAAAATCCTGTGCTTAAGTAAGGGATTTTTCCTGAGAGTTTACAGAGATCTCTCTGAATGTAAAGATGCAGATCACTTCAGAAGTATTGGTTCTGTATTCTTAGAAGTGATTATTTCCATCTCTCCTTTCCTGGGGATAACTTTTTCCACTTGGATGTTTTAATGTCTTCTTCCTGTCTTCCTACCTTTCATGACCCACCTCATTATATAATTATACCTCATTATCTGACCTCTGAATTTCTGTTTCTAATTTATCCTTTTTCTCAGATCTGACTGTTGATGTTGGTTGTCCATTCACTTCAATGGATGGAAGAATGTCCTAACCACTGTGTGGATGTCTGGTTGATGGTCACTGCATTTTACAGTTCTCAGATGAGACTAAGGCTATATCCAGTAGACCTGGCACAAACTTCTGCTGCAGTACTTGACAAAAGGCTTAGCCTAACATTTTTAGTTAGTTTACATTGTTGAGAGAAGGTTTAGCATTCATCCATGTGTACTATTATTCAGATATGAATTTCAGTTATACTACAAGTCTGAATATTAGTACAGTGGGCCTTCAGTATCTGCTGGAGTTTGTTAGAGGTGCATATGGCGTTCAGACCTCTGTAATCCACACATAGTCTCAAAGAACCATCTGCCTTAGATCTGAATAACACTGGGGCTGCCATAGGGCGCTTCTATGAATCCCCTCTGTAGGTTCTTGGTAGACACTTGATCTAGGATTGCTTGGGCTACTCAGGTTTCATTACGTACAATGACATACTACAATAACATAACATCCTTTATATAAAATGGTAAACAACTCAAGTGTGAGATAGTCTGAGGATCTGTGAAATTATGGGAGCTACAGCAGGATATTCTTACATAGCAGCACAGTACTTGGCATGTGACGATATCAAGGTTGGCTTTTTGGAAGGTACCCTCTGAGTATTTTCAAGATGTGATTAGTTGAATCTATGGATGCAGAACCCATATATATGGAGGACCAACTATATATTCAGGTGCTTCACAATTATGGTTGCCAATTTAAATAATGGAAAGAGCACTTGCCACTTAAATTTTGTACAGAAGCAGAAATGTCTGCAGGTGCTGTTTACATAACACCGGTTAAAATTATCTCCGTCCACATAACTCTTAAAGGATCAGGAGCCAAGTCTACTTATGCACAAGACACATCTTCCCTTACTGTAGCATTTTTTAATTAGACTCTTCATATTCTACATACACCACATTCATGTATCCATTTGTATACAATTATATTTTTCTGATTCCCAATCCATTATGGCACATATGCGGCGATTTTCAGTATGATTCTACTGATTTCAATAATGTAGATCACAAATTATTGGGATTGTTTTGCACATCTCCATTTATTATAAGAACTTGAATTTGCAGAATAACTCCCTGCAGAACACGTGCATTTTTGGCTGTAGATTGAGCCTTTACACTTCCAATGGACTGCAGTACTGTTGAATTGATGTAAGTAGATTGCTTAATGAAACCAGAGCCCACTCTCCCCAAATGCTACATAATGAAGAATTTTCATTACAAGACCATAGAGCTGTTATTTCTATATATCCCAAGTCAATTAGGAAGGAGTACTCTATGTGAATTCTCAGCAATGTCTTCCAGCTGTCTCCTGTCAAATTGTACTCTCAACTACTAAATGTTCTCCCTCTGGAGTAGACACTTGATCTTTGGGTCAGAGGTCCTATGGCTCTTGACTAATTCATCTCATTAGATGTGGAAAATAAACTCTCTCCTGCAATACAATTGCTATGAGATACACTGAAGACATGCATTAATGTTTAACTTTAGGAAAATTAGGCATAATCATTGATTATTAATCTGACATGAAAATGGGTGGGCAAAGTATTCCAATGGATCTTGCACTGACTCTGTGCCCTACTACACAGGCACATAATATGGCTCAGAACCAGCATGAAAAATACTGTTTCAGAGCCCCATTCAGGTCACACAAGGATGTCCTGAGTTGCCTTGAGAGTGGGACATCAGGCCAACAGTGCAGCTGTGCCAAAACCAGTTTTGGCACAGCTGGGAATGGAGTAGGATTCTCTTCACCAAACATCTCAAACAAGAAAGAAAACAGCAATTACCTTGAGCTCTGTGCTCCCCCCCCCCTTTAAAAAAATTCCTGTCTTATCATCATTGAATGAGCAAAACAGTTTGGGAGGAGGTGTCTTATTTGTTATTTGCTGTTTTTATAGCATACACATTAAAATATGATATTTTTTTAAAAAAATCAAAATGGATGAGAATATTTTGTCTTTTAGTCTTAACTCTAATAACTGAAAGTAAGTCCCACTGAACACAGCAAAACATCATTCTGAATATGTATTTATTTTACATTTCTCCTCAGTATATTGTCTGACTCTCTCCACAGTATCTATCATCAGTTGTCTGAGATGACTGTCTCATTATATTGGAGCTTCCAAATCCCAGAATTCCGTTAAAAGTCTCTAGAAATCATATTTTGAGGAGAACTTCAAGAAAGCTTGGTAAGATTGGGCCTTTGCAGGCTATAATTGGCCAATTAAGAACAATATTATGAAGGCAGTCTTTGGCTACTGTCTCCCCTCTCATCTTTTCCCTCTTGCTTCCTTTTCTAATGCACTGGCCATGTTTTTAATTTAAAAAGAGAGGTTGGGGAATGATTGAATTACAGAGAACATATCTCCCTCCCCTGTTTCTAAAATGTGGTAAACTAGGTTGAATGGTTCAACACACTTGATAGTGAGCATATTTCTTTCTCCAAGTGTGCTGCTGTTGAAGATGAAGCCTGAATCACATGCAGCTGATAGACCAACAGATGCTGTTTTTATTGAAGGCAGCAAAGAAGAGTTGCAATAAAATCCACGTTAATGTCTAGAGCCCATATTGGGAGGACTCACTGATTTATGAACTGTCTCTTGGTCTTGATTTTTTTTAATGCATGTGACTTGTGGAACTTGATAGTCTGTTAGCTACTTTGTTCTTACCTCTTTCTTCACCAACTATCCACTTTCTAGTCTGCTTAAACTTATTCAGTCAGGAGTACACGGAGCCAAATTTGTCAAGGTTAATAATGTTCATTGTGTTAGTGTATTTTTGTTTTTATTGTATGTGCCTTTGCAAGCCTGTAAAATGCAAGCGTGTTATTGTTATTATTATTTCATTTATATTCCCTTTCCCCAAAATTGAAATTTAAGGTGATTTACACTTACAAAGTCATAAAATAAAAACATACAAAAAGTTATTCAAATGTAGTTAAAATGCATGATAAACATATATTTAAAATGACAGTAAACTATCTGATCAATAATCAGAGCTATATATTTAATAATTGGAATGCATTGTTGACAAGCTTAAAGTTTTGCCTTGAAGCAATGGTGTGGAGAAAGATACTAATCGAATAACCATGAGTTTTAAACAATGTTTTTGTACCGCAACTCCCATCAACCCAGTACAATAAAGAGAATAGTAAGAGATTACATGAGTCACAATCCAGAAACACTTGGAGGTCTACAAATTGCTCAACACAAGCACCCCCATTTATTTGAATGTATCAGATTCCCTTCTTAAAACGAGTTCAGAGGAAATGCCCTTCCAAGCCCATAATTCCCAGCCAACAAGGAAAGATCGTTGGGAGGGTATTATATCTACGCATTTTCAGATTATGAGGATTAAAATAAATCAATGGTTTTCCATCTATAGTAGAATTTCCATCTGTAGTGCAGCACTGCAATAACTTCTATTTTTGGCTGCCACATAAGAATCAGGTATAAGTCTGTAGAACAGTGGCTTGTAAATTAAGTAGGGCTGATGGTTTCAAAACCAGATTAAACCAATCACTTGATGATCTTCCTTAATGAACTATGACCTGCATTCTATTGGTTGATCCAAAATCAAATTGATTGGCATCAATTGGTAAATGAGAGTCTCACTAATTAAATGTGCTTATTCTAGTAGGAATTAAAAATAGGACCAATGACAAAGAATTAATCATCACCAAGTTCCCAGAGCCTTGTTGGATGGCACATGACCAGTTCACATATGGTAATCATGGACCCAAATTTAAGGAACACAGTCTTCTGTTGAAGGACAGTCAGAGGACAGTCCTTTGTTCATGTCATATATTTGCAAAGTTGTCCAAGCAGCACACTATATTTATTTATTTATTTTGGGATTTATTAATCGCCCATCCCAGATGGCTCTGGACGATTTACAGTGAAAATACACAGCTAAATACCTGAAACATCTAAAAACATCTAAAGTATCTAACATCTAAAAACATCTAAAAACAATTAATATCTAAAAACATCTAAAAACAATTAACAATCTAACCAGTTTCTCAGCCAAATGCCCTCTCAAACAGTCACGTTTTGCAAGCCATGCGAAAGTCTTTTAGATCACGGGTGGCTCTGATGTAAGGAGGGAGGGCATTCCAAAGTGATGGGGCAATCACTGAAAAAGCTTTACACCAGGTTGATGTCAAATGGGCATCCTTAGGACCTGGGACCTGTAATAGATTCTGATGGTCTGATCGAGGCGATCTCAAGGGTCGACATGGAGAGAGGCATTCCTGTAGGTATGCCGGCTCTTGACCATGCAAGGCCTTAAAGGTTAGAACCAGCACCTTGTTTGTAATATGGAACTTGACCAGAAGCCAGTGCAGTCGGTATAGAACAGGTGTTATATCATTCCTCACGGGGATTCCTGTGAGGAGTCTGGCTGCCAAATTCTGTACTAGTCGAATTCTCCGAGTCACCGACAAGGGAAGGCCAACATAAAGTGCATTACAATAGTCAAGTCTTGAGGTTACTGTGGCATGAACCACTGTGGCCAGGTCATCCCCAGATAGGTAGGGCGCCAGCTGCCTAGCCTGCCGAAGATGGAAAAAGGCCAACTTACTGACAGCGGAGACCTGGGCTTCCATTGCCAATAACAAGTCAAAAATGACACCAAGGCTTTTGACGGTGAAAGCTGGAGAGAGAGGTTTGCCGTCTAAGGTGAGCAACCAAATCTCATATAGTCCAGGACAACCAAGCCACAGGATCTCTGTCTTTGCTGGATTCACCCTCACTCTACTGGAATGCAGCCAACCTGTTACAGCCTCAAGGCAAGATGTGAAATTATCCGGAACCGAGTCCAGTCGGCCGTCCATCCATAGAAGGAGCTGGGTGTCATCAGCATACTGATAACACTCCAGCCCATTACTCCAAACTAGTTGAGCGAGTGGTCACATATAGATGTTAAATAACAGTGGAGATAGAATGGCCCCCTGAGGAACTCCATACATAAGTGGTGATTTTTCAGAGGATGTTCCATTCCATTCCACTCGTTGCCAGCGGTTTCGGAGGATGCAATCCACCCAATTAAGGTATAAAATAGAAAAGGAATCATGATATTGCCCATCAGCACTGAACATCTGGACAGCAGTTTCTGCATTTTGACCCACCATAACCTTGCAATGCAATAGAGTGAGATATATTGCATTTCAGTTTACAATATTCTGTTTATTCATTTCAGTACAAGTCTTTGGAGGTTTTCTTTTAAAAAAAATACTTTTTATTAAATTTTCAAATAAAAAGAAAAATAACAAGCAAGTTACAAGGATAAAACCGTAGTACATACAGATTTGGGGGGGAATAAGATTACCCTCCGTCGGAAAGGAATATAGATAAAGAAAAGAAAAGATTATAGACAAAGTAGGAAACAACTATTTAGAAGTAAGAGGAGGAGAAAAGGAAAAGAGAAATAGAGTATCAGCAAAGTGTGCGTAGTTTTAAGAATCGACACAACAATTCTATGATGCGGTATGCATCTTTCTTTGTAGTTTTTTTCTTCTTGCAAGGTGCCTGGGCTATGAAAGGAAAAAGAGGAAAAGCACAGAAAAATAATCAATCTAGTAGTCTACTAATAATTACTTAGTATGCCACTTATATATCTTTCAGATCTAAATCAAAGTCACATTCTTTTTTACAATATTTTCTAATTAAATCAAAGTCATTTGTGTGGTTTACCCTTAAACCATCTTTGTCTCTTAATTTTTTAGTAAGGCTCTCCATTTGGATTGTATCGATTATTTTTAAGATCTATTCTTGTTTAGTTGGCTTTTGAGTTGACTTCCAATATCTTGCAAAAATCAATTTTGCAGCTGTTGTTAATAATATAAATATTTTTGCTTCAATTTTGTTTAGAGTAGATTCGGCTATTCCCAGCAAGAATGAGTCTGGTTTCCTTATAATATTTTTCCCTAATACTTTTTCTATTTCAGTATGTATCATACTCCAGTATTGTTTTGCCTTCTTACATAGCCACCAGAGGTGGAAGAACGTCCCATTCTTTTCATTAAAGATCCAGCAGTTTGGTTTGCGTTTTTATATATTTTGGCTAATTTGATCGGTGACATATGCCATCTGTAAATTATTTTTATCCAACTCTCTCTGTAATTGTGGCTATATGAGATATTTACATTATTCTTCCATATCTTTTTCCAAGTTTTGGCATTTATTTTGAAGCCTAAATTTCTTGACCATTTGGTCATATGATCTTCTATATGTCTATTTGCATTTTCCCAATTCTGGAGTACCCTATAGATCTTACTTACTAATTTCTGTTTTTTCTCTAATAATAAATCTCCTAATTCATTATGTTGTTGTTCAAAACCTGTTCTTTTATCTTCTTTAAATATATTTCCTACTTGGATATAAGGAAACCAGTTCATGCTGTTGTTTTCATTCTCCAGTTGTTGTTTAGATTTCAATATGTAGTCTGTGCCGTCCCAACAAAGTAAATCTTTATATGTAATCCATTTTACATCATCCAGCTGCCTGATTCTATATGCCTCTATAGATGAAAGCCAGAATGGAAATTTTTGATATATTTTCTTTTTATACTTTATCCAAATTCTTAGGAGAGAACTTCTAATAGCATGATTTTTAAAATTGGCATCTATTTTTACTTTTCCATAACAAAGATATGCATAAAAGCCAAATTTAATATCGAAGCCTTCCAAATTAAGTAGTCAAGTCTTTGGAGGTTTTATGGACTGCACAGGAAGGTGCCTCTAGAGAAAAAAAGAGAAAGCCAAAGGTCTCATGAGTGCATTCCATTGTCTATGGGAATATATTTTAGTTTTGATTTTCACCCCATTTAATTCTTTTTAAAAGCCAAAGGTTCATTCAATCATATAAATGTAGAAATTTGTGAATTTCATGATTTATTTTTAAAAAATAAAAATGTGCAAAATAGTTAAACATTTGAACTGAATTCAATAGATAGAAAAGGGTTTGAGGCTCATATTTAGTTCCTATGCCTTACCTTTGTCCACCTTGGAATACGTTTTGGTATGGTGTGTGTGAAGGGTCTCCTCTTCATCCTGAAATTCACCCTACCAAACAGAATGGAATCCTTTGATTCTTGGTATAGCAGGTTAAATTGGGGTGAAATGGAGAGGAGGGGGAAAAAGAGGACATACCCTTATGCCCTCATCTTTCACACTTGTTATCAATTCATGATGGCTATCATTTTCTGCTATATGAGCATGTGAAGGAATTCTCTGGTCAATCTGGCACTGGGATGCATATCTCAGAGCACAGGGAGTTATCACAAAACTTTTTTTTTTAAAAAGTTGCATTTTATATTATTCTTTAAACTTGATGAGGGTGTGCAAAACTGCTCCAGAGTCCATTGAAACAGAAAGGCTTAGGGAAGCTTTAAAGGAACAGGATCATTGGAAGGCTATTAAGAATAATCAAGATTGCATTCTGGATTGTACATTATACTTGTCTCATGAAACAGGACTTAAGGCAGCTAATCATTTTTCAAATGTTATTAATAGATAAAAAGTAATCCACAAGTAAATGATTCCAGACTGTAGCTACTGTTTGTATCTAGGCTAGACATGTATATCTCTGCATATTGTTTTTCTAGTCTGACTAATTGTCTTTGCTTTTAATGACTCTCCTTGATACGTCTGCTTTATGTTTCACAAATACTTAATCATGGCATTCTTTGTCACCGAGTTCCATTCATTCATTTGAAGGGTTGAATCAAGCATCTTCTATGAAGCAGACTTTGCAAAGACATTCTGTAGAAAATACTAAAACCTTGTATATCTCAAAATTAGGGTTATGATTTCATCAGTTGCTAAGTCAATGACATCCCTAGAATATTACTAACTCCTGCTGTGGAAGAAAATATGTGCAAGCATTGATATATAATGTTTATATTTGTCTTCTGTTATGTAACTTAATAAAGAATACATGTCTGAGAGCCAGCATGGTATAGTGATTTGAGTGTTGGATGAGGACTTTGAGAAGTTAAGGTTCAAATTCTTGACCATGAAAACCCATGAGATAATCTTGGACAACTCACGTTCAGCCTCAGAAGAAGGCATAGGCACTAAATAACTGTTGCCAAGAAGATCCCTTGCTATGTTTATTTGCATTAGGGTCATCATAAGTTAGAAATTATTTGAAAGGCACACAACAACAGCAACAACAAATACATGATCACAATAATGTCTATCTTTTGTAGATGCATCAATTGTAGTACAAAGAGTAGATAGTTTCATATTGTTTTATGTGGTGATAGTATTCTTTATCATTTTTGTGTGGTTTTTAAATTAACTTTCTCGGGGGGGGGGGCCTACCTTAGGTCCTTTTTGGAAGAATATATACAAATGAAATTAAAAGATAATAATGGAAAGGACCAGGAACAAGATGGAACTGCAATCACAATACCTTACACAAGTAATCCATGAATTAGGAATGGGCAAAAGGTAGTTTCCTGGGTAGTTTGCAGAAAACTGGAAAGGTTTTCTGAGTGTAAAATTTCTGAGTATAACCTCCCTGAGCTATACTATAAATAGGGAAAAATCCCACAAATGAAACTGAAAGGTTTTTTTGCATGTGGTAGAGATTTTGAGCTGAGTTCAGGTATTACAGCAAATTCCTGCACTGTGCTTGTTAATATAATAATTTTATTTTTGTACCCTGTCTCCATCTTCCCAAGGAGACTTGGGGCGGCTTACATGGGGCGAGCCTGATCAACATCGTTAAAATAAAACACATTAAAATACATAAACAACAACATGAACAAAATAAAACAGCATTATAACAAATATAGAAGCAAATATCAACCAATAACCAATAAACCTGTAATAGTGTCATTGTCTAAGGAAACCAAATTATTAATTTTAACTTATATGTATGCTCTTCATTGCCTCTTTCTCTTAGTCCAATTTATTATTTTGCTCTTGGTGGGCCTCTGAAATATATTAAAAATAACAAAAGTCTCAAGTTCATTTCTGGAATAAGATAAAACAGTTTGCAAGCATTAAAAGCAAATATTTATAGATGATAATCCAAAGGGCAACAATGTTTCATTGATTTGCATATGTTTTATTCTTTCTTTCGTAATACCATTTATTTGCCATCTCACTTCCAGTGAGCGTTAAGCTCCTATTTAATAATGAAGAGGCAATTACAAAAAAAGAATGTATGATCCTTTGCATGTGCTGCTTTAAATACAATCACTTATCCCAACTAAAGCAGGGCATTGAACCTATGGGAACATGGCAAATCAATACTTATGTAATTCAGTTGATACAATAAACCTACTTTAGATTGGATTAACAAATAGATTTAAACTACTTCTTCTAGAGCAGGGGTGCTCACACTTTTTCAGCATGGGAGCTACTGATTAAAAAACCAAGTCCCAAAGATCACCCACCCAGAAATGTAAAACGTATAACTATTTTCTTATTTATTAATTTATATTTATTATTCATTTTTATGTATCGCTCCTTCCAGCAGGCTCGGGGCAGTTTACATAAAATGAAGTTATAAAACATCAACATTTCAATTTAATAACAACAATATAAAACAGAGCATAAAAATACATCCAACCACCCCATTTCTCCCACACTGCCATATTACCACACATATTATCAGCCAGAAAGTAAGAAGAGAGGCTTTTGAACTGCAAGGCCATTTAATAGTCAGCAAGGTAAACAAAGGGGCATGGGAAATACATCCAACCACCCCATTTCTCCCACATTTCCATATTCCCCAACATATATTTCTCAAGGAACAAAGCAAGCAGAGAGGCTTTGGAGCTAAAAGGCAATTTTTAAACATCAAAAATAAACAAAGAGACATGCCACAGAACAATCAAGCACCCACCCCAAAGTAAAAAGACCGACCTTTGAGATGTGGTAAGGAAATGACCCGAAAGTGTCCTCCTTCTCCTCCTCCGTCGTTGCTCCTATTTCCACACCGCCAGCATGCGTGCCGCCTCCAAGAGCTCATGAGAAGTCCGAGAGGCAGAATGCGCATGCTTGTGAGGCCAGCCATGCATCGCGTCATCCAGGCCCGCCCCTTTGGTCTCCTAGAATCTGAGTGGCTGGAGAAGGACGGAGAATCCAAAAGAGGGGGCCCATTCTGCCTCTTGGGTTCTGGAGCTTTTGGAGGCGGCGTGCGAGCAGGGAGCGGGGAGGAGCAACGACGGAGGACTTCTTTGCAGCGTGCAGGGGCGCGTGAAGAGGACCAACAGCAAAAAACCTGGTCAGGGGCCTGAAGATCACCAGGATGAGGCCCGAAGATCACCCTGGTGATCAAGATCACCATTCTGAGCACCCCTGTTCTAGAGAGTATCAGATATGCAAACAGCTCAGTTGCTGACTTGTGGGAGTGTGATTTCACACTATATAGTTATAGCAATATGATTCCAGGTTGATAACCATTGCAAACTTCTATACACTCCTGGGATTGTCAGTTTGTTAATGTATTAGAGGTCGGAGAAGGCTAGATAGTACCATAAACCACAAATCACAGGATTCTGTAGAATGTTATCCTGATTAAAAGAAAGTAAAGGTAAAGGTTTCCCCTGACATTAAGTCTAGTTGTGTCTGACTCTAGGGTGGTGGTGCTGATCTCCATTTCTAAATGGAAGAGCCAGCGTTGTACATAGACACCTCCAAGGTTATGTGGATAGCATGACTGTACAGAGTGCTGTTACCTTCCCGCAGAAACATTTGCATGTTTTTGAACTACTAGGTTAGCAGAAGCTGTGCCTAACAGTGGAAGCTCACCCTGCTCCCCGGATTCGAACTGCCAACCGGGAATGTGGTGCAGCTGGCTAAGTGTCAGCTGTATAAGATCTCTCTGACCAGTAGGTCATGAGTTCGAGGCCTGCCCAGGTTGAGGTGGGTTCTCGACCTTAAGTGTAGCCTGCTGTCGACCTTTGCAACCCGTAAGACAGTTACATTTGTCAAGTAGGAGATAAGGGTTCCACATTAAAGTGGGGAGGCAAATTTTGACTGATTTATGAGGCCATTAAAAAGAACCCAGGAATTGCTGAGGAATGCAGAAGAACAAGGGACGCTGGAAAACGCTGAGAGATGAGGAGTGCATCATCTTCCCCTGGTGGCCAGAAAGTTTGCCTCCGTTCGTGTAATATGTGTGTAATATGTCAAAATGTATGTACTGTACTGTGATAAACGTCACATGTTTACATGTCATATGTTGAACTGCAGGGATTGTCTGCAAGTATGCGTACTGTAATCCGCATACTTATTTATTTATTTTACATTCTGCTCTTCTCACCTTGAAGGGGACTCATTCAGGGTGAGAAGAGCAGAATATAAAATAAATGTAATGGATCCAGAATATTTGTACTTTTGTCCTTGCCCCATCTTGATATATGATTGCTGATATTCAAATGAGAGTCTCTTCCTTCTGCTAAAGTATTATCTTTAAATGGCCGATATCTTTGAATGTTCTACATTGGTTCAGAGAACAGAAGTGTCAGGTTATGATTGGTGTATTTTCTGTTCCTTTTTCTGTGGAATTCTGTATTCAAAGACAGGCCCACGTTTGGAAGAATTTTGAAAATGCTCCACTGCATATGGCTAGAAAAGATATATGATAAAAGCATGAACCTCCTTCATAAATTGTATGTGGGCTCACTTTATCAGCCTTGTATTTGACATCTTTACTCAGAAGTGGAGCAAAGTTACAGTGCTGTGAGTTGGGGTGGGAAGCACATCTGTAAGGTTACTAATTTGAAAGCTCAAGAGTCAGGGAAAGCCAACATCTCCCTCTTTTTTGATTTGGGAAATATTCTTTTCAGGGCTTTTTGTAAAAAAATAATCTGGGGGGAGAAAATCAGAGTTAAGTTTAAAAAGTAATTTAGTACCAATACTACTACAAAACCACAATGCAATTGGGATCTCTCATGCTTTTCATTTTTAGATCAATCCAGTAATCTTTTTCCTGAGTGTAAGCTGTACAGCATACTACATTTCTGTATTCAGGTTCTAAGGTTGGGAATGGGGAACATTAAATTTCTGCAAGAGAAACTTTCTTCCTGAATGTCATCTTGCAAGAAAAGGATTTTTTGTAATAAAATCCATATATGATGTTGTTAAAAATATATTTGCCCCTTCCTAGAAAGTCTAAACTTCACCATCTTCCAGAGCAGCTATATTGCCATCTGCTGGAACCCATTGCAAGTGACCATTTGGGTAAGCTGGCTAAGTATCATTAGAAGTTAATATGAATACCATACTTCCTTTTCAGTGTAATTCAAGCATAGTTCCTGTGATGCTGAATAGATTTACAGAAGATAATTTTCCCAATACAAACAGTTATGCTATATTTGAGAAAATATTGCATGGAAATAATTTGCATGTAAATATTATCTGGCATCCAGTGCAAGCCTTTCCAATAAACTCCACTGATTTTAGAAAATTTCTTACATGTAAGTGGACATGACATGCCTGTCATGCAACAATCTATACCTTCTGTATAACCATTAAAGGTTTTACTTTCGCAATCCTAAACTTCCACACTGTCGGAATTTGGTTGCAAACTGAGTTCTGGAGAGGTGGATGTAGTCTTCGTAAGGTCAGGTTAGAGCAATTTGACATTTCCAGTTCTAGACCACACTTAATTTTTTAAATGATAATTTAATTCATAGTCACATTTAATATATTTGAAGAATATTCAATTGAAGAGGCAAAGAGACAAATTAATAGACCAGGTACATTGAGTCTGGAGTTATGAATGGAGGCCCATGGCAACTACAAGCAACATTGCTGCATGCAGTTCCATGCCAATCAGATGGAAAACACACCCTGGGATTAAGTATGAACTTTAAATCTGCTGTCCAAGAAACTGAACCCTATGCTACAAACTTTAGCATCTTGATTAGTTTTTAAAAAATAAAAAGTCAGATTACAATCCTAAGAAGACTCACTACTTCACTGGCATGGGAGCCACCGACAGCCATGTTGTGTATGTACATTGTTTGCTTCTTGGATTGTGAAAGGTGCTAGTTCAGTGGTTCTCAACGTTCCTAATGCAGCAACCCCTTAATACATTTCCTCATGTTGTGGTGAGCCCCAACCATAAAGTTATTTTAGTTGCTACTTCATAACTGTAATTTTGCTACTGTTATGAATCGTCATGTAAATATCTGATGTGCAGGATATATTTTCATTCACTAGACCAAATTTGGCACAAACACCAGATACACCCACATTTGAATACTCGTGCTGTTGGGGGGTGGGTGGGTTGATTTTGTCATTTGGGAGTTGTAGTTGCTGGGATTTATAGTTCACCTACAATAAAAGAGCATTCTGAACTCCACCAAAATGGAATTGAACCAAACTTGGCACACAGAACTTCCATGAACAACAGTAAATACTGGAAGGGTTTGGTGGGCATTGAACTTCAGTTTTGGAATTGTAGTTCAGCTACTGTACATCCAGAGAGCACTGTGGGCTCAAACAATGGTGGATCTGGACCAAACTGGGCATAAATACTCAATATGAACAAATGTGAACACTGGTGGAGTTTAGGGGAAATAGACCTTGACATTTGGGAGTTGTAGTTGCTGGGATTTACAGCTCACCTACAATCAAATAGCATTCTGAAGCCCATCAACAATAGAATTGGGCTAAACTTTCCACACAGCACCCTCATGCCTTATAGTTCACCTACAATCAGAGAGCTCCTTGAACTCCACCAATGATAGAATTGGACCAAACTTCCACACAGAACCCCCATGACGAACAGAAAACACTGGAGGGATTTGGGAGGAATTGACAGTGATTTAGGGGAGAGCATGCCTGCTCTCTTCTCCCCACTTAGGGTCCCAGAAACAGCCCTCTCCTTGTTTGAGAGGTCAGCTGAGAGGTCAGCCAATCACAGCAGGAGGGGAGCTTTTGGTGGGAGGATTTGCCATCTGTTTCTAAAAAGGAAGAGAAGGTCAGGTGGAGAGATCTTCAACCTTCTCTGCCAAAGAGGATCCCAAGACCATCAGAAATATATGTTTTCTGATGGTCTTTGGCGACCCCACTGAAACCCCCCCTAGTGATCTCCCCAGGGGCCCTGACCCCCATATTGAGAAACACAGTGCTAGTTGCTGCCACATTAATCTATGATTGAGCTTTCAATAGCAACTGAAGAGAAAAAATGTCTTTCTAGCCAATCGTTCGCATGCAGGAGGTTTAGAGTAGCTGTGAAAATTGCTGCTGCCAACACTTTGTAAATGCATGGTTCTGCTGGCATCATTGTAGTGACTATCATTGTCAACAGACCCCTCATTTCCACAGTCCTGAGTGTGGCATCTCTGCTAATGCCACCACAGTATCCAGGCACCAAAAGGAAGGTTAGCTGTTCCTAATCTCTCTTCTTTTGGAATTATTATTTCAACTCACAGACCACACCACTTATTGCTTTACTTGACCAAAAAAAGACCTTGCAGTGAATTTTACAAAGTTTAGCTGTTGGAAAAAGATATCGATATCAATCAACATTTTTTAATAGCTGAGAACTATAGTTACTTTTCCTCACCATAATTATGGGAGCATTCTTTTCTACTTTACTTTTCAGCTTCTTGTAGGATATTTTGCGTTTTCTATGTAAGTGATAATGGGTAAAATATGCCTTGTTGCCTAAATTGCCTGGAAAGCAGGCTAGAAGAATTGCATCTTGTTCTATTTAAATGTAGACCTGGCTTCTTTGGCCTGATTACTTCTCCCTTCTGGTTTTTCCGTGGCTTCAGTTGGATCATGTTACATAAACCACATCATGGACAAGATTGGATGTTCCCAGAAAATAATAATCTGAGCTGCTGGCATTCAACAAAACCTCCAACAAATACAACTGCATCTCCTGCCATTTGCTGACTGTTGCAACAGAATTATAAACCATTGACAATAACAAATAGACTGGAAACTGGTTGGAAACACATAATTGTCAAATCTTGTGGTCGGTTTATTATATCTCCACCTAATTGGCTATCCAGCTCATGCCAAATTTCTTCTTTGGATCCGTTACAGTTGTTAATGATTCATTTGATTCTAATTACCCTGGTTATATAAAAAACAGGCTGTGAATTATGAAAAGAGTGTGATCTCTTGGTTAGGCACCATCCTGCCTTTCCTGCCACCAAAAACATTTCAGCTGTGCAGTGATTTAATGCTTCTTCCACTGAAAAATCTTCCTTAGAATTGAGCCAGAACCACAACATGTGAGTTACTCAGTGAAGCAGACATTTTTCAATTGCAGGATTTGAAAAAAGACAAAACAAATAATGGAGAATGACTTAAAATGTACACTGAAAAGATGTTGTGGTGAGATTCTTGGGGAGTGGGAAAGACAGAGACTTATAGCCCATGGCACCATCCTGTGGAACCCTGGGCTTTGAGTTTGGGGGATGTACTTAGAATATTCTGTCAATAAGCTTTAGTGCTAGGATTCCTATCCTCTGTTCATGGTTGATTATGTAATGCTACAAAGAAACAAATTCAATTGTAGAATTGCTCCCTAGCAGTGGATTTTTACGTGCGAGTACTTAATAAACTACAAATGTCAGAAGTCACAGTGAAAGAGATGGTATAACTTCTATAATTCTGTGGTGCGCAATAAACTCAGTATTGATTTTTATGCTATGCACCAATTGTTTTTCTGTAGCAATTGTCATGCACCAGAACTGGGATGCACACCTTTGAACCCACAAACACTCCAAAGTACTTTAATAAGCAAGTGGTTTATTGATAATTTCAAAAGCAGTTATCAAAAGGTAAAAAGCAGTCAATAGAATATAAAAGAAGTTCATACAGCAATCCAAATGCAGGTAGATTTAACCCACCAAAATCCAGAAAGGAGAACCAAATTGATTCTTAAGTCCCAAGTAGAGTCCACAGGAAAATAGTACTTAAACCCAAGGAAGAAAGCATCCAGAGTCATTTGAAAAGGCAAAAGCAAGCTTGAACAAATCTCAAATCTATTGACAGTAAAACAGGAGTAATAATCACAATAATCAACTTGAACAGGAGTCTTGAGCATGGAATTAGCATGAAATACATCCAAGATCAGGCCTGAAGCTAAAAGTTGCACACACTAAAGAACAGAGCTGCAGAGACCCTATATTTATTCAGAAAACCCTACACAAAATGCATTCCGATTCCCATGAGGACTATCTTTCAAATTTCTTTTCTCTCTTATCCTAGCAGACCTGGTGACTCCCCTAACCAGGTGGTGATCTTGACAGATTTGCCCTCTCCTATCAAAGGTTGCCTCCTCCGATTTGCTCGTTAGCACATTCCTTTAGTTTTCCCTATCTGCAGACTCATGATGGTTTACATCATTCTGTCTCAAAATAATTCTGTCTTGGGAACTAACAATCCCAGAGTCCTCCAATTCATTTTGGCCTGTTGTCTTTTCTGTGCCATATTCTTCATTCACAAAACCCCGAGAATCTACATTAAAATCCAACATGGAAATATCTAAAGGGTCTTTTTCTGAAGGGAACTGAACATAACCATAATTATCTTCTTGAGGCACCAAAACAACCTCAATCGGCTGGGCTCCTACAGCAATACTAAATCATCCACAACTGTGCACAACTTTGGATTAATTGCCATTTCCCTTTAATGTGAACATTAGGGGTGGTTGATCCATGAAAAATTTGATTCTAAACTTTTTGGGGGGGGATTTCCGTTGATGGTTCGTTATAGAAATTAACCCAGAATTTAAAAAAATAATTTTTGTAATTGAAACATAATTAATAACGAATTTTGTTATTTTTACGTTATTTGTTCCATGCCAGGCTGCACCTTCCACCCTCCTCTTGCCATTGTCCCAGTTTATTTCCCAGGAGAGGAGGAGGTGGGGGACTTGCGTCACCCTCCTCCTCCTCTCCTTGCGAGTAAACCGGGACCCTTGCCTATTACGAACTATTACGTGCCCAATACAAAAATGGCCATCCCGGGGTCGATATAGAAATTCCGCTTCAGGGTTAGGCCCCAAGGGTCAATATACTTTGAAATTAATTTCAAATATGAAAAATAATGGATTTCAAAGTATTTTAAACCGGAGATATCCACCCCTAGTGAACATACATGCCGTATTTTATAGCTTTACATTCTTGTTTACTGGTAGCCACTTGCAGCATTTATGCTTGGATCACGATAATTGTATGGACACAGTGTGAGAGATTTGGAACTTTGGAATTGTGGACAGTATTCTCTCACTTTAATCTAGAACCTTTATGTGACTTGTGACTGTGAGTAATACGAACCGCGGCTTTGGGAATGCTTATTGTTAATGTAACATTATAAGTACATTGCGTATACCCAGAGTGTCAACTCCTACACCTCTTGATATTGGTTTTCAGAAAGAGCTGCATTTATTGTGATATTTTGGAATTTATGATGCTCATTTGAGAGTTCCAATATATAGACTTTTGTACTTGAGACTTGGTGCATTGTTCCTAGTTCTCTTCTCCTACAGCAATAGCCAGGAGATCTCACAGAGCTCTGTGGCTGACTAGGAGTGGTGACTGCATGATCCAACCTGATTTCCCTATGCTGATCAGTGCAGGGAAAATGGCATGGTGACATTGCCCAATGTGGACAGAGGTTATAGAGTTTTAAGCAGACACTGGAGCATTCTCCAACTTTTACTAATGTGGGACTAGGCTGTATTAACCTAGGTTAACTCACAATACCAGAAATGGAGAAACAGTCAAAAGCCAGCTTAGGATAAGTCTGGGTTTTAAAACGGATATAGATAATAGGATTGGATAGATTTGCTCGGAAATGATTGAAATTCGGAAGGAAAACATACACATTTGGGCATCCAAAGTGGGGTTTGAACCATGCAGGAAAGGAGGGGGGAGGGGGGAATGCCAAATTTGAACCACTTACCATTTTTTTTGGAATTATTCTGTAAAGTTTGGATATCTCCCAAGGTTATTTTAATTTTCACAACTATTAAGCAACCTTGGTAAAGCAAAAAAAAAAGCATAAAGTAAAGCAAGCGAACTTTCAAAATCTCATTCTTTCAGCTGGCACTGCCAGAAGGGATGTCGTGGGCACAGCTAGTCACAGCCATCTTAACTGTAGTTTGGGAAGGCTAGGCCCCCAATGGTAGAGATTGCTTATACTTGGGTGAGGGACCTGGCGGGAAGGCATGGAGCTGAAAGAAGGACTTATTTCAGTCCCATGCCTTCCTGCCAGGGTCCACACTTCTCCTCTCTACTTCCTGTCCTCCTCCCTTACACAGCATGCACCTTCCTCTCCCAGTGCAGGGCATGCCTTCCTCTCCTCCTTTCTCGATGCCAGTCTTTCCCACTTTTTCTTATTCATATACACACAGCATTTCCCCCAAAATGTATAGTTAAAATAAACTATGGTGATTATTGGTTAGATACGTAAGCACATTTACATTGAAGAAGTTTAGAATAATGATTTAATCAGAGTTGGACAGTCTTATCTTATTACAGTTTTATGTAAATATTCAAAAACATTTAACCTGCTGATTTGCTATAAGTTTGTCCATGTCCCAGAAGCATTCTTTCCTGACGTTTCGCCTGCATCTGTGGCAGGCATCCTCAGAGGTTGTGAGGTGTGTTAGAAACTGGGAAAATTGGGTTTATATATTAACCCCATGTATATATAAACCCAATTTTCCTAGTTTCCAGCAGATCTCACAACTTCTAAGGATGCCTGCCACAGATGCAAATCAGGAGAGAATGTTTCTGGAACATGGCCGTGCAGCCTGAAAAACCTACAGTCAACCAGTGATTCTGGCCATGAAAGTCTTCGACAACACATTTAACCTACTGATGCCTCAATTGATGTAATTTTATTGGTATCTATTTTTATTTTGAAATTTACCAGTAATTGCTGCATTTCCCACCTTGAGTTATACTCGAGCTAATACGTTTTCCCAGTTTTTTGAGGTAAAATTAGGTTCCTTGACTTATATTCGGGTCAGTTTATACTTAAGCATATACAGTATTTTGGTGAGGTGTAATAATTAAGTTTAGTTGGAATTTGTTGAATCAGTTTCTGAACAGACCAACATGTTATTCACATTTATTCAATGGATCTACTGCACTGTTTGATTTTGACAATGAATATTTGAATATTTTGCAATAAGTCAACAGTCAAACTTGTAGTTAGTGTTCAGTATTTTTTTTAAAGGAAAGCCAGATCTGGCAGTAGAATGATGAACAGGGAAACACACAAATAGGAACACAAGCCAGTGGAGATCATGTTCTCATTTGCCACTATCATGAGACTTTATCACACGAGGCAGGCAAACCTGCATTTCAGCTATACCATTGCCTATCATATGAAACTGTGTGCATACCAATAACAGTTTGCCTCTTCCTGTGATTTTGCCATCCCTAGCTATTGATGGGTAAAATATACTACTCAGTGTGATGGGTCCCTCCTGCTTCTGTACCATCATGCATGCAGAAATGTGATGTCAGGGCATTGGATTTTCCTTCTCTACCACTCCCTCTCTCCCCATCTCCTTGCTATTTCTAAGTTATTCGCTTCGAATTTATTTAATATATCTTCATTTTAATGCTAGAATTGTGCAATTCTGCAAACAACAAGGATAACAACAAATTAACCACAAGGTACTCTGAGTACTGAGTAGTGAAGCAATGTGCAGAAGACTGATAGAAGGATCATTAATTGGCAAACCAACATAATTCTGCTACTGAAAAGAGGTGCAGTATCAAATGTTCTCATTTCAGTATCTATCCATTCACTAACACAATTGTTGTGGATTAGCAGGTTGATGTGATAAGGTCCCTGGTTACTTTTCTTCACACAATTATCTCCATCTGCAAGAGAGAAATGCATGGAGAATGTATGACTGAGAATCTTGGCTGTTATTTACCTATTGATAAAATCAACTTAATTTTGTCACATTTTGATCAGCAGAAAGCAGTCACGGTGACTAGAAACATGTTGGATTTCTATACACTGCCGTTGATATTATTTAGAGAAAGTACTCAACCCAAATAGTCGTATCTGTGCTTCATCAGGCAAAGAGTACTGGATCTTTTCCAGAGAAGTTCAGCACACTCATACATCTTGTCTTAAAATCAGTTGAATTTATGCACTTGAAGGCACATTTAAATCCTGTTGATTTCATAGAACTTCCTTGACATTTTCTGAATTTCAAAGTGATTGAAGAGATTGGTGTTCTCTCTTGAATTACATTCAGATCAGAAGATATTTGTAAATGTAATGTGAGACGTATACTTGTAATAAATGTCTTTTGTTTTGCAACAATAGAGCTTTGCTACAGCTCTGGAGTTTAAAGTTCTGTTTTGGAAGACAGATTTATGCTGCAGTTGTAGCACTGCATGAGTAATGTTTGGAGTTGGCACTAGGATCTGGTGTGGAGAGAACAATACACAGTGAACTAAAAAGAAAGTCAAAGAAAACCAGAGTTTTCCATCAACTTACAAAGCCTAACAAATGTATTATAGCATACACTTTAAAGGACTCAGATGAATGAAGTGCTATTTTCATCACTTCACATTACATGATATGATGAATTGGACTCTGGCCACAAAAGTTTATTCTATGATAAATTTCTTAACTTTTAAAGTGTCAGGGACTGCTTTTATTTGATTTAGAGGCATCTGCACTATATAGTTTGATGCATCTTTACTTGCCATGGCTCCATTGAATGGAATCCTGGGAATTGTGGTTTGCCTAAAGAGCTCTAGGATACTTCCTTAGCTAAAGATCTCACTAGGATCTGAATAGGATGAAGTCAAGGAAGTTACAGTGTTATCAAACTGCTATAACTATGTGCTGTAGATATAATCTTAGGTCTCAATTCTCTTGGTAAGTTCCAACAGAATAGACTCTTTGAATCAATCATTGGCTCAGTTTCACAGTTGGTTTGGTGGGTCTACTTTATGAAGACTACAAATAAGATTCAAGTCCTAGCTATACTTATTGTTTTCACTGAAACCAATATGTTCCTAATTATGACTATTTATTTCAGTGGGTCTTCTCCATGTCTAATTGAATCTGAATCTAAATGTTTGCAAGTTTTCCTCCAATCCAACTACCCTTCTGGAACTTTTTAATACAATAGCTACCAAACATTGCAGAACCAGTGTATTAAAAGAATGATGATATTGGAGCCAAACATATGTTAGTGTCCTTCTCAGTTTCCAGTGACCCAGTTTTACCACATAGTGATGGCAGGAAGCAAGAAAGCAAATTAATTATTTGCAGTAGGATGGTTGCAATCTGAATTCATGATGAGAAAGGGATTTTTGCTTATGTTGTGAAATTACTCCGTCTAGTTTAGGATTTATACTCTGCTGTTTTTAATGTTCTATAGTTAACACTATTTTTGGCACTGGCTAATATTTGCAATGATAGATCTCACATTAGTTGCTCCCAATGAAGGTTTTAACTGTACACTACAGCACACATAAATGTGCAACAAGATCTACCGCCAATGTTTCACCTTTCCTAAAGTTAATTAGAAGTCACTTACTTGTGTTTTCTTTGTGAATTAAGAGCAATGATAGTTCCTCCCTCCAAGTGCAACTAATCCTAATGGGAATCCAAGGAAGAATATTAAAGCCTGCTGAGCCCAGGTAGTGACCTAACAAATATTTTGACACCTCCTTCTATTCCAGGGTTTCCACTGAGCACTCAGCATGGCTTCCCTCAGGAGAAGGAATTGTGCTAATGCCTTTAATCCAGCTTTTAATTCTCATTAGCAGGTATCTAATTGGCTGTTGATCTCTTGGAAAAATAGACACCAGGAGTAAAAACCAATTTAATTCTGCCCAGAGAAGATAGGCATTAATTTTGTTTTTATATAGGAAAGGTCTATCTGAAAAATGCAAATGGCTATTGACATGAAGCTATCTCTCTGTTAAAAAAATAAAGATTGGATCTGGAATTAGGCATACTTAGAAGAATAGACTATCTTAAGTCCTACTGATTTTGAGTAACAGGCTTGTTGCGCTATCTATGGTGAAATCTGGATTAAAATACATAGGGCCTATATCGCAACACCCAACTCAGGTGCTATGTAAACCTATTTGTGTAATGGTTGACATTCACAATCCTTACAAATAGGCCCTTAGCAAATAGTGTCCAAGTCTTCTTATTTCCCTTTTACCTCTACAACAAACAGCATTTTAGGAATGGGATTTTCTATTATTATTATTATTTATTTTAGGAATGGGATTTTTTTTCAAGACCACACAGTGAGGAAAAGGTTAAATAAAAAAATTGTAACTTCTTTCATGTTGTACTGCAATTTAATGTTTTAAAAAGCAATGTGAAAAGTGGTACATTTATAGCTTTACAAGGTCTTTAGGCTGATCTCCAAAAGTGTTCTGGTGCCTCATCAAACTACAACTCCCATGATTCCATAGCATTGAGCCATAGCATTGAGCCATGGCAGTTAAAGGGGTTTAAAACTGCATTAGGTCTACATGTAGGTGTAGACTATGGTCTAGATCTAAAAATGTTGGTCTAATTAGAGTAAAACCATTGAAGTGAATGGGACTATCATCACAACTGACATAAGTATCTTTGATTTCTCTGTGCCTGAAGGACCAGCATTAGATAGCTCACAAATATTAATATAATAATAACTTTATTTATACCCTGCCACCATCTCCCCAAGGGGACTCGGGGCAGCTTACATGAGGCCACACCCATCAATACAGTAAACACAATATAACACAAGAACACAACAGAAAATCAGAAAATAAAATAACCTAAAATCCAAAACCAATATAAATAAACAACACAACAATATGAAATCAAAACATTTAAACACTAAAGATGATCACCTTGGGCAGGGCCAATTTCAAAGATTTTTTAAATAAAAAAACACTGGGAGATAGGGCAATGTAAAGTATCAGGGAGGGGATCTGGGGAATGAGGTAGGATTTAATTGCACAGCCATAAAATAAAGTGCTTCTGGGGGCATTTTATGCAGAGTTTGGTCAAGGATTATCATACATTCAATAATTGAAGGCACATTGGAACAGCCTGAAGATTGCCAGGGTGGGGGCTTGCCTAATATCTCTGGGGAGTGAATTCCAGAATCGAGTGGCCACCACAGAGAAGGCTCTCTCTCATCCCCACAAGTCGCGCTTGCGATAAAGGCGGGAGCGAGAGAAGGGTCTCTCCGGAAGGTCAAAGAGGTTGCGTGGGTTCGTAGACGGAAATGCGGTCGCGCAGGTAGGTAGGTCCCAAACCGTTCAGGGCTTTGTAGGTCAAAACCTGCACCTTGAATTGGGACCGGAAAATAAATGGCAGCCAGTGGAGCTCCTTAAATAGGAGCTCCCTATTATTATTATTTTTGCAGAGAGATAGCTTCATGTCAAATGTTAGTTTCAGTTACTCCTCTGACTTCAGGGGTATCAAACATCTATCAAACATCTCCACACTCACACTTTTATTTTCTGAAGCTGTAATAGGAAGTTAAATAAATGGCTTATGTTGTATTCTGAGCCGTTTTGTAGAAGTGTGCAAGAAGCTATAGCTATGGTGGTAGGGACATTTTGAAAAGCAACTTCATTTCCATAATCTAAGCTTTCAATTTGGGAGAGTGAGGAACCTGCAGATGGAACATGTACCCATCCAGAGGACTCTGGAACTCTCATTCATAGACTTCTCATGGGTCATTTGCTCTGAAGAGTTTTTTCTGTATTGGGTCGGCAATACATGGCTCTAAGGAAGGACTGTCTCACTTTTTGCAATGCCAAAAATTTGGAAGGAAAATTTCAGTGGGGGAACAAAATTCTTATTTGCAGGGGTAAGGTTCATTTTGACTCCCTTGTAGCTGCTACCTAACTTCTGTCTTCGGGGCAGAGCAAGACTGGAGGTTGGCAGCCGTAGTTGTGCCAATTGGAAGGTACTAAGGGTCAAGTTCTCCTGCTACTTCTGCAGTAGAACTTGATCCATAGTTAGATGGAGATAGTATATTTGTGTAATCTTCTTATGGCTTCACACACTTCAGCAGAATTATCAAAATATATCTCTTTGCTGGTGCAACATACATTTCTATCTACCAGATACCTTTGTATTCAATTCAGTTGCCATCTCCTTTCGATTTGCAGAATTATTCCCATGAAACAGATTCCAGAGGCTGCTAATTCATTGTGCTCACTGCTCACAGGAAAAGCATGAAATCATTTGTATTAGTTCTGCTGAATTGCCTCTTTATAAAGCTAATTTACAGTTTTTCGAGAGACAGATGTTTCACTCTGCCTTGCTAAGTGGTTCAGCTCTCTGAATAGATTTGCCAATTTATATGCTACAGGTACAGAGAAATCAGTAACTGGTGCTAAAACGTTTGTAGTGAAAACAGTGATGGAAAGGCAAGGAAAATTAACCAAACCATATTTCGAATCTGATAAACAAAGCTGCAGGTTGTTTAAAAATCCTGGTTTTCTTTATCTGTGAAAATGGGGGGAAGCAACTAACCTCAGAAAGGCAGCAAACACCACTGAAACATTGGAAACATACACTTCTGTCGTCTGCTACAAATGAAGTAAAACTGCGGCTTTAAAAAAGAATTTTGATTCCTAGTTCTACTGTTGGGTCCAAGACTTTTTTATTTCATTTTTGGCTTGGAGTGCCGTTGTAATTGGCAAATAAATCTAATCTTGATTCGGTCCTGTCTTCAGAGAAGTGGGGTGTACTCTTGCCAATTTTCTACAGAATTTAAAGGACCCACATGTTTAAAAGAAAGAATGAGGACAGATCTTCAGTGACTTATTCATTACATATGTAGAAAGATGACTGCTACTTCTGTTTTAAAGTGCTGCACAGCCATATTTAAATCAGTTCATAATCTGGTTGGTATCTTAACAGTTTATCAAATGAGCCCATGCTCTCTTCAATAGTTTTTGTTGTTTATTTGTTTAGTCATTTCTGACTCTTTGTGACCAGCCCATGCCAGAGCTTCCTATTGGCCGTCACCACCCCTAGCTCCTTCAGAGTCAAGCCGATCACTTCAAGGATACCATCCATTCATCTTGCCCTTGGTGGCCCCTCTTTCTTTTTCCTTCCATTTTCCACAGCATCATTGTCTTCTCTAAGCTTTCCAGTCTTCTCGTTATGTGGCCAAAGTACTTCATCTTTATCTCTAATATCCTTCCCTCCTATGAGCAGTCGGGCTTTATTTCCTGAAGTATGGACTGGTTGGATCTTCTCGCAGTCCAAGGCACTCTCAGAATTTTCCTCCAGTACCAAAGTTCAAAATCATATATCTTCCTTTGCTCAGCCTTCCTTATGGTCCAGCTCTCACATCCATAGGTGACTATGGGGAATACAATTGCTTTGACTTTGTGGATCTTCGTTGCCAGTGTGATATCTCTACTCTTCACTATTTTATCGAGATTGGTCATTGCTCTACTCCCAAGAAGATGCACTCTTCAATAGTGCACATTGGCTTGTTTACTTTGTGCAATAAAATACTTATGCATGGGAAATGACCCAGAACATCCAAATTCAGCTCACATTGTATAGTTCATTGAGTTGCACATTTGGTTATATATTCAGTTGGTCATTCAATAGAACAGTTTTGACTTTCAACATAGAGGTTGAATGGCACAATCCATACTTAACTTCCCATGCAGAGGATGATTCTACATAATCCAGATGTAGGATGTCAGACATTAAAATCTCAATGATAGAGCACACATCAACCATTAGTCTGTTACTGAGCACTATGGCGTAATCAATGGTATATTATAATCTAAACAAAAATAGGTAAATTCCAAGGTTGGGAAGTGAACGCAATATCTTCCACTGAGCACCCTTGGCCAGGGTAATCTTAACATCATTATACACCCCCCCTCCAACAAACAGTGCATTGAGCCCTGCCTATGCAACCATTCATAGGAATAAAAATGTTAATAAAATAAACTTATATTTATTGATATCATTAACAAAAACAGTGTTTTGACATTACAAAATGTGATGCAGGAAAAATTAATCAATGCAAACATTTGGATAATATAAAGTTAGCAGTGAACTTGAAAAACAAAAGATTCAACAAAATGGTTCTTAGCTGGTACATAATACTGACATATGATGTACAAGTCATATTTTTTCTCATAATAATAATAATAATAATAATAACGACAACAACAACTTTATTTGTATTTTGCCCTATCTCCCTGAGGGGACTCAGGGCAGATTCCAACATATCAACGGCAAACATTCTCCTTTTACCAAGCTAGTGAGAGATTTGAAAATGGAGGTGGGTGACCAGAAAATTGGTGTTATATTCTGGTCTGTGCATAGATTAGCATCGGGGCTTTATGCTCGGATGGCCCCTGGCATTAAGGTGCTGCTGCTGTGGGATCTAAGCACTACTGCTGTTATGGGAAATCAGCTGCTGTTATGTTGCCAAATTTTGTAGTGTTGTGGAAATTGCAGCAAAAGAAAGAAGGAAAGAAAGAGGAGACATTTAGGCTAGATTCTTGGCTATCTTTACATGAAGATTTCTTGTTCCACAGGGTATTGCTACAACAATTCAAGGGGAATCATAGTGCCATAACTTTGTATGAAAGGGTCCTAGGTGGGTTCAGGGTAGTACAATGTTGTCATGTTTCAAGTTTTATACATAGAAAAATCTATACAATGTCAGACAATCTGTACATTCCAACCTGGTGTTGTCGACAGTGACTGGCAGTTGTTTGTGTGCAAAGGTCTTTTCCATCACTAGATTCCTTTCAATGCAAATACCACATAGTGTATATGCTAAGCATATTCATTGCCACTAAGCTTTGGTTCTTACTTGTATGCCTTCTAAAGTACTTTTGGAGATGACAGAAGATGGCAATGTTAATTATTTGTATTACTTTGCATTCTTTTCTAGGATTAAAAATGATGTGATCTTTTAAAATTAAGATGTCTAAAGCATTCTTGTTGGAGTTTTGCCCTGGAAATGAACAACATGTACTCTATTCCAGATGTGATTACCAGTCACAATGAAATTTCCACCAGGGATCAAACTAAAAGTGCAGAATTTGTGAAATGTTTCTTTTTTTGTCAATCTTAAAAATCCCCCGTAGCATAAGCAGTGGCCAGGGGATTCTAGAAGTTGAAGTACAAAAAAGTAAATTATTGAGGTATTATAAAAATGCATGACAATTTTTTTCTTCCAAAAAATGGCTATTAAGAGTATGTAAGCTTCAACATTAAAAAATCTTCAGAATTCAAATAAGAAATAGCCACATAATTATAAACTTGTCAGCAAAATGTTGAAACTAATAGATCAGAAAAAATAGTAATGCTGGAATTTAAAAAACCCTAAAAATTGTATGTCTGGTCTACTAAACTTGTGGTGTGGTGGAGTTAGGGTTCATAGGGCTAGAATACTAGGAATTTCTGATTAACAGGGATAATGGGTCAATCTATTGTCCCATTTAGGACTTTTTACACTCTCTGAAGTTAGTTGCAGCCTTCATTGCACACAAAAGTGGGGAAGTAATAGATTGATTATAGGAAGTTACTGCTGTTCTCTTGAATCAGAAATTACCAGTAAGTTACATCATTTTACACAAAATCTCTCATGATAAAATGTAAATCAATTCTAATCAATCAATAAATTCACTGGATTCATTGATGTGAATTGAATTAACTGACTTTATTCAATTAACTGACTTCTACTTGGGAAGAGACCTGTTTCACCAATTTTAATGAACAGCTTCACTGCCACATTCAGCAGAATATTACCAAATTAAAAACATGATTTGCATCAAGCAAGTCAATAGGTGATGATAAGCTTGGTAAACGATGTTCTGATTTAGGGTTCTATTGTAATGTGCATAAGGAACTCCAAGCTTTGAGACTGCTTTAATAATTTACATATTAGACATACATTCCATGCAAAGAATGAATGGAAAAACATTTCCAAGGTCAGCTACAGTTGTTATGAATTGATTCCTTCTGTCCATCATAAACCACTGGAATGAAAGAAGATGAAAGAGGATGTCCATATATAAGAATTTAGATAATTTGCTTTTTAAAATTGTAGCTTCCAGAATCTTGCAGCCAGTACGGCAAGGGACCATGTTGGTTGGGGGATTCTGAGATTCCAAAATAGCACAGTAATTGTCTCAAGTTGTGACACATATGTGAACATGTACTTACATTGGCTAGAATCCTCTTAAGGTGCATCTAGACAGCACTTTTAAAGCAGGATCTCCCACATTTGAAAGTGGGGCATCCGAATGATGTCTCACAGAAAAATGAATTCATTTGCCACAAAGCAGAAAAACCCTGTTTTGTCACAAATTAATTTGTTAGTGGGTTTATTCCATGCCTTCTTGGAAGGCACAGTGTAAACTCATTATTTCTGCTGTCTGGACTGCTCCCTCAAAAGTTCTGGACTTTTGAGGGTGTAGTCCAGACAGTAGTCCCACATTTTTCTGGGCTAAATTAGCCTAGAAAATGGTGAGGACACAAACCCCCTCCCCAACCCCCTTTTAAAAATAAAAAAACTTTTTCAGTCTCCATTAGCATGGTTCCAGAGCTCTCCTGGTGTGTAGTAATGATGTGCCAGGAGAAAAGGAGGAAGGAATAAAATTGCTTCTGCTCCCGCTTATCCTGACACATAATTCCTATGCACCAGGGGAGCTCTGTCACCACGCTAATGGAGGCCGGGTAAGTTCTTTTATTTTTAAAAGGGGTTTTGGAGGGTTTTGGGGAGGGGGTTAGGCTACCTGGGGGTTCTCCTGGATAGTTCTGGGAATCCATCTGGACACCCAGCCACAAAAGCATGGGCTTTTGCAGCCGGTGTGCAGAGTACAGTCTGCTCTGCCCCGAGTTTTTAAAACCCAGGTCAAAATGGACTTTACCACTGTGTGGAACCACCCAATGTCAATATAAGCCTACCTTGCACACACACACACACACACACACACATTTGCTTGCATGCTTTTTTGTTGTTGTTGTTGTTTTTGTTGATATTGGTAATTCCTTCCACTCTCTGCACAGCCCTCAGTCAACCAGACTCACAGTTTATTTACTATAGTCTCCCCGAGTGTCCGTTTTATGATTGATGGATAGCATATTCAACAGGAAAAGCATCTGACTATCCTCCAAAATTAGATGCAGACTGACGACGTCAGCTGCTGAGAATATGGCAGATCTCAGTGGATGATGCCATTGGCTTGTGCCTGGCCATGGGGCACAATAGATGCCTTTCTCATTTTCTTCCCTTCATCTATACTCTTCCACTAGACTTATAAATGTAGGATCTCAATCAATATATCCTCCCATGATCATAACTGCCTGCATTCTTTTGTCTTACCTGATTATTTATTTGTTGGCTTATCTTTTGATGCAGTGAAGTATTTCTTACATTGCATGAAACTATTGCAGCACTTTACAATCCACATAATTCTTTCTCTGGGTTGTTCTTTGATAAAACTGTTGTGTACTATACACTCAAGGTTTACAGTGTGGAAAATATTTTCCTGATCTTGGATTGAAATTTCATCAAAACATCCACTCTTCCACCTCCTCATATGGCTAGACTTTGAATCAAAATGAATTGGTTTTTAGTTTGGCTTTTCATCACAGGTTCTGTTTCTAAGCATCAGACGAAAGGTGTTTCCATGAATGTACAAGACTCCAAACTGCTCTTCACAAAGAATTGAAGCTAGGAAATCTGTGTGTCATTTATTCTAAGAATATGATTAATGGCACAGAGTGTTTTGTAAGACGTTATTAAAACCAGAAGCCTATGACTTCATTGTCTCTCTCAATGACTTTGAACATGGGGTCAGTTCTTCTACTTTTGAATTTTGTAGCAAGATTAAAAGAAAAGTAAAAACAATTGCGTTTTGGGGGGCTTTACACAGATGTGACAAAATGGGGCACACACGTTTTCAATATGTTCCTTCCAAGGGAACTTCACCTCATTATACCAGTATTAATGGTAAGAAAAGATACAGGCGCCACTCAGAAAGTATGCCTGGGTTGAGAATATATGAGAGCGCACACATATACCATTAGTAAATGGTTAATTATGAAACATCCATCCTATGGCAATAAACATGTGAATTTTCTTTTGCTGCCACTCTTAAAAGAGGAATAATTATGAGCTATTATAAAAGTCATAAGTGAAATCTGAATATTCCTTTCAAAATATAAGTGAATTCTCTGAGCTGCCAGAAATATTCTGAAGAAGAGCCAGTCCTCACTCTATATTTAATGGATTAAGCAAGTAAAGAAGTGCTCTGGACAAATCATCGAGATTTTAATGCAGCAATGTTACTGAACAGAAAGACACACTCAGTTCTCCCTTGGCCCCTCACCCTTATTTCTCTTCACAGTCCCTTTCATAGACCTGCTGCAGCCCTTCTAATGTTACACACACCTCATGGGTTTCTGGCCATAACCTGACCTTAAATTTGTATGAAAAATTAAGTGGAAGGCAGACGACTGAGTTGTGGTTTCTTTCAGTTTCATATCATTGCCGTTTGCATCTGGCTGAAAGAAGAAGGGGGGAAAGTGCAGCTGCCTGATACTATAATGTCACTTTCAAGTTCTGCACTGAAATAACGTAAGCTCGGCTCAGAGCCATTTTTCAGCCAATCCTTCTTGCAGGAAATGTGATGATGTGAAGACAGACAGGACTGAAGAAAGAACCAATCCAGAAAGCATCTCACTCACTCTATTACTACGAATCACTCTGTTACGGAAGGAAAACTACATTGCTTCAAAAGTACTTCAAAAGAAGTAAAATGATGTGACAAAGCCAGGAAGTTAAATTAAACAGATCCTAACTACAAAAATCAATTACACATCTGCATATATGTTCCAAAAAACATTTAATTAGAACAGGATATATATATATATCTCCTGTTCTAATTAAATGTTTTTTGGAAATCCATACTTTTGAGTAGTATAATAAGCAGCATTGAGCTGAGACAAAAGTAAATCAGGTCATTGAACAGCAACATTTAAATGAAACATTATCACACTTTAAAAACATGAAAATGACATGGATCTTAACAGAGGACAACGACAACAACTGTGGAAAAGAAATGTTAGCATCCAGAAAGGTAAATAAGAATAAGACAGAGGCTCTGTAGATATGGGGGAAATTGTTCTTATATACGTTGAAAGATGATTACAAAAGTCATATGCAGATTACAAAAAGGGAAAGAAAAAAGAATGTTAACTAAGACAAAGGGGAAACAATTGTACAATTATTTAGTAATAGAAAACACAAGGTGTTGTCGAAGGCTTTCATGGCCTCAATCATTGGGTTGCTGTGAGTTTTCCAGGCTGTATGGCCATGTTCCAGAAGCATTCTCTCCCAACGTTTCACCCACACCTATAGCAGGCATCCTCAGAGGTTGTGAGGTATATTGGAAACTAGACAAGGGGGTTTATATACACAAAGTAAGTCTGATTCGATCCACATATGCAAACACAGAACAAGAGAAAGCTGTATGCAAATCTAGAATATATTTGCAGTCTAATTTTGGGTTGGATTGAGATTTAACCATACCTAACTTTACCTGTGGAAATAGATAAGGTAATAATGTATTGATTTCCAATGGGTTGCTTTCACTGAATCAATTGTAAGTACGTATGTATCCACTCTAAGAATCTTTAAAAATGATGCTACAGGAATTTATTCTGAAATTACACATATTATGCTGCAGCCTGAATCTATTTGGGACAGAACAATGAAATCTCACTTGTGAGCTGATTTAGTTTGATTTACATGTGATCACCACATTTAATAGGAGCCCCCAGTGGTGCAATGGGTTAAACCCTTGTGAAAACAGATAGGTCAGAGGTTCAAATCCAGGGAGAACTCCCTCTGTCAGCTCAAGCTCCCCATGTGGGGACATGAGATAAGCCTCCCACAAGGATGGTAAAACATCAAAACATCCGGGCATCCCTTGGGTAACGTCCTTGCAGATGGCCAATTCTCTCACACCAGAAGTGACTTGCAGTTTCTCAAGTTACCCCCCCCCCTCACTCTCTCACACACACACACAAAACACACACATAATTTTACTTGTAGTTTGTTGTAGCTATATGATGGCTTGTATGAAAAGACATCATTTGCTCTGCATTTTCTCTTATTAATATTTTTGCTTAGTCATGTGATCCTTTTAACATGTTTTTATTATTTTTTAAAAGAAATTATAATGTTTATTTCCCACTCCATAATCTGAATCATGCAATCATGACATTTTTATTATTTAAATGAGTGTCAGCATATCAGCTGTAGCTCTGAATAATGTTTTTATTATGATCCCAAAAGCTTAGGATGTAAAAGTATTTAACATTGCCTGCCTCCCTAAGCTGGATTCAAGACACAACTAGAACATAAAGTAGATGAAGACCAGTGAATTATCCTGAGTGATATGTATTGCACTTCAGCATTACAGCTATGAGAGAACTCTAGGTCCAGCAGTTCACCATGCTGATCGATTCCTGTATGTTAGACTGCTAAACTGATTTCATCTTATTTAACCCTTCTTAAAGCACAAATCTTATTTATTCAAATCATATGGCTTTTATTTCATCTCCCGGCACCCCTTTATGATGCACTTTTTCTTTTCTGTGTGTGTTCTATTGATGTTTTTCCAACATATGTCTATATTACTGAGCTTCTGGCACATCCCCGTAGAATTTCATACAATCATAGAATTGCAAACTTTGAAAATACACAGAGGAGCATCTTATTCAATCTCTGTAGCAGTGCAAGAATCCATTGCTCTAAGCATTTTAAGAGGGAGCCATCTAAGCTGTATTTAAAAACTTCCAACAAAGAAGGGCCCACCATCTTCAGAGCTACTTAACATCATTGTCAATTCGAACAGTACTTACACCATCAGAGAGTTCATCTTAGAATTAAGTCAGAATCTTTCTTTATGCAAAGCGAATCCATTCATTCATGCCTTACCTTCTGGACTATGGCTTGCTCTATTGTTCACATTACAGCTCTTTAAATGCTTGAAGAAGGCTACCATATTACTTCTCCCCATGATGACACGGAATCACTGAAGAGGGCTCTTCGGTTTCATTTGCCAACCAGGTACAGATTCAATTAAAACCAACAGTATCTCACTCATCTTTTAGCAGTATGTCTTGCTGAAAGCTTTACTCAGATACATCTTGTCAAAAGCTTTTCGCAGATACTTAAATGCCCATCAAAACACAAAAAGAGGAAATAACATCACCACAAAGGAGAACAAAAGATATCTGCACAAATTGTGAAAATGCTATTTTGCATATATAAATACAAGTTAATTGAAATTTCTAGAATTAAAATGGAAATAGAACATATTTTACCAAAGTGGAAAAGATTATAACCATGAGATTTTTCTCCATACTATCATTTTTTTTGAAATAGTTTTATTCAAACATACATCAGTACATCAGTGTACCTGAGGGAGCGGATTACCCCTTATGTGCCCAGGAGATCACTGCGCTCAGAGGGGCTCAACTTATTGGAGGTGCCTGGCATTAAGGTCTACAGGCTCTCTAGTACGCGGCAGAGGGCATTTGCTGTGGCCGCCCCAACCCTCTGGAACACCCTCGCTGAGGAGATACGAGTCATCCGTGATTTGCTGCCATTCTGCAGAGCCGTCAAGACCTGGCTATTCAGACAGGCCTTTGGCCCATAACCAATGACGTCCACTAGTGCTGCCACCTGCCGCCATCGCATTTCTGCTGCTTTGTTGCAGTATTGTGGGGAATGGGATTTTAACTGGGCTCCAGAGAGAGTGGTATATTAAGTGGAACTAATAAATAAATAATAAATAACAAGTAAAGGCAAAAAACAAAATTAAGAATGCAAAGAAAAACAAAACCCACTATCATAAAAAAACAGAGACAAGAGCAATTTTCATTATAGGATTGTTGAGTGTTTTCAGGGCTGTATGGACATGTTCTAGCAGCATTTTCCCCTGATGTTTCACCTGCATCTATGGCTGGCATTTTCAGAGGATCTGATGATGATAAAAAGAATGGGGCATATATACACCTGTGGAATAATGTCCAGGGTGCGGGGAAAAAACTAATGTCTATTAACCAAGAATTCCCAGAATTCAAAGATGCCAATCTAGAGCCCAACCCTTCATTCAAATGGTGCCAAGATGTACATTGATTTTTGGTTTTCTCCCTCAAAACCCACCAGTGAAACCTGTTTACAGACCCTGCTCTGGGGGTAGATGGAAATCCACCACGAAGCGGGGGAAAATTCCTACCTGACTCCAAAAGACAACCAGATGAAAATCATACTGCACCAAGGTTGGGAGGCCAATCAGGACTGTTAAACATTTGACCTCACCCTCCCAATATGATCTGCTTTGACACACACAAACACATGCTAGGAAATTTAACTTTTCTTTTTATCCAGGGAGGCTTCTTCACCCACAGCACCCACAGGTGTGCAGTCTTGTGTGCTAACTATTAATTGTCAACTTTGACACCCAAGCCATCTCTCCCTTTGAGTCATTCTCAATGTTTAAATTGGATGCGGATTGGAAAGATTTTCAAAAGAAGGTACCTTTAAACAGGAGCTCTACTCTGGCAGCCCTTCAAACAGTGGTTGTTCTCCCCAGAGCAGGATTACAGATATGGAAAAAAATCCTGTCATTGTCAAGATTTAAGAGAGGCTTTCTTGGCAAAGGAAAACGCCCCATCTTGATGCCACAACCCCTTTGCAAAAGCATGCCTGCAGTGAGAAAGTAAAACATCAAAATACTTTTCGATATACAGTATTTCTTCCAGTTAGGTACCCAGTCAGGTAACTACTACTCATGGACCAAGATCCAATAATGTACTACAGTATCCAACAGCACCGGAATCAGACCTTTCCTTCTGCTCCCTTCTTGCTCCAGCCCCCATGATACCCAGCACCTGCTTCACAAGATTTCCCATCACCTCCAGGAAAGGTTTTTGGGTTAACGGGGGAGAAAGAAGTACCAGATTCTGATGGAAACAGCAAACTTAGTGGAGCTGTACCCCTGGATTCTGGCCAGTGTCATCATAGTGCCCAATGTTCAAAGTCATCCAGTTTTCACTAGATTTCACCCATCCTAGTCTTTCCCCCCAAAAACCCACTATTGACAGGGTTTTTTGAATTGCCAGCCTCCACTTTGGCTAGTAAGTAAGTACCCAACAGTGGATAGCAGAACTGCAGAAATTCATACCCAGGAACAAAACTGGGTGCCAGTCATGCTCTTTTAACATAATCATAAATTGAATGTTGTTTGGCTGGCAGTGCATACTCAAGCAATTTTTGAACATACTCTTCCTTAGAAATGCTATATTTTACAATGTGCATGAAAATACATCCTTACTTAAACCACCCATCTCATCCATCTATTGTCACAGCTAGTAAAATATTGACAATTAAGGAAGAACAGAATATAAAACCACAACTCGACTTCACATTTTAATAAAACGTGGAACATATGGATATTATGAAATTCTGGAGAACAGAAGAGTAGATAAAATATGGATTGGATTAAAACCAAATATTCAACTGTGAGTTGGTTTCCGATTTAAAAATAAAATGAAATATTGGTGTGAAAAGTCATATGGAAGCTACATTTTTTTGCAGGGGAGGCATGCTAATAACTGAAAGAATATCTGTCACCATTGGGAAATTAGGGCGAAGAAAACGATTTTTTAAAATATATTTTTTTGATCTTTGCTGCTGTGCCTGTTAATGAGAAACATAAATCAGTTTCAGGTGATGCAGACATAAAAGTATGTTCCAAATGTTGAAATGTGTGTGCATGCGTGCACATGCGGAATACAGTTGTTGCTTTTTTAGACATAAAATAACTGCTTATACTAATAACATAATAAAAAATGCAAGAATTGCATGGAAAATCTTTTTTATTATTTCTAGACATGTTGTGCGTGTTTTTAAAATACTTCCATCCATCAGCAATATTACTTATAAATGTGTACCCTACACAATTTCAGTTAAATGGAAAGAGAGATGCTGGCAGGCCAATCAGAATACCATATGGCTTGTGAGATTTGCAAATGCACTTTTTGAATAAATATTTTTTCTTGGTAGAAGGAGATGATGGAAGCCAATGTTCTCTGTAGCATCGAGCCCAATATCAACACTCTGGAAGGCTCCTCCATAGACTCCTTTCTATTTTTATCACTGCATATCAGGACAGAAACTATTCATACAGTGCAAACTCCTGGCTTGCCTCATCAGTAATAATTTCTTTTTTAAATGTTTCTGTAAACAGTCAAGCATCTCCCTCACACGCAACCAATATGAATGCATTTATGTGTCAAGGAACAACCCAAGAAAACTACTTCTTTGTGTATAAAGATCCATTGATGCTTTGGAATGTCTTCAGGTAGCTTAGTTTGTTTAATCAAGATTTTCAGGATAAGTGGAGAGATTGTTTGCAGTAACGGAATAAGTAAGTCTATATCTGCAAAGACATGACTCTGCTGATAAAAAAATGTTATATACACCATTGATGTGGTTAAAGGTACTTTTGGATAAGCTTTTCGCATATATATCTGGATAGGCAAACTGGATGTTTTACTGAATGATGACTATATACACTATGTGTACCCTCCAAAAATTGCTATATCCTATTCCAGTATGGCAGAATAATAACTTGATTCATTTTCCGATTCATCTTCACAGGACACAGTCTAGTTCATCCTCACAACAAATACAGAAATCTGAATATGATGATCAGTTGGAATCTTGATAACTACTTTTGTCTTTCGATCACTAGGTGGTACAATGCAAACACCTCTTCATACATACACATCTTAAACAGCTAAAATTATTTTGGAAAGCTGGCAGATTATAGATAGACAGACAGACAGACAGACAGACTTCCATCCTCAATCTCTTCAATCCTGGGACTATGACAAGCACTCAAAATATGCAGAAACGTTTAACTTGTAGCGATGCACAAAGCAGAAGTTCTAACCCTCACAATGCAACCAAGACCATGTTTCTTGTAGGTTTGTATCCTTAATGGTTAAAGACATAGGCAACATTGGAATTTGAGAGAGGGAGGAAGAACTAACTGAAAGAACACAGCGCAGTGGGAGAGGCACAGACAGTAAACTTGCTTTTCAGTGTATATGTGATTTTTCTTCTACCTCATTTTAATTTTTAATTTGTCCCTTCTTGATGAGAAGTAGTTCCTGCTTCTAATTAACATGTTTAGGGAAAACGTCTAGTTCTGTCCTCTTTCTCTCCAAGAGAGAAAGGGAGACGAAGTGGGTTCTCCAAATAATGGAAATGAGTAAGGCTGCATTGTTACACATTCTTTTCTGGTTGTAAGTCCTATTTGTGGCAATGGGACTTTCCTCTAAGTGGTGCTCATCATGTTCTAAGGAAAGTTTGGAATCCTGTTGGTATAGCTTTGTGTATGAGAACTTCCACATGTGTATGAACACACATAGAAATTCTCTTACACACACACACACACACACACACACACAGAGCTATACAATTTTGGCCATGTGCCATGGCTGTATAAGTACTACAAATGAAACATTCTACATGAGCCTTAATCACTACAGTAGGGCCATTTAATCAAGTGGAGTTATTTATGTATTGATTCACCATTTAACAATGGAATTAATGGGCCGATTTAATTGTGTCTAACCAACAGTATTCCATAATGTTGGAGCCACTATGTTTTAAATGTGCTTTTAACTAATATGTTACTGTTTGTTGTTTAATTTGTTTTGTTTCCCTTTATTAACTTGCCATTTATTTTGTATATATTACTTATTGAGTTTTATTATGTTGTGATCTGCCCCGAGTCCTTTTGGGGAGATGGGGTGGGATAGAAATAAATATGATGTTGCTGATGATGGTGATGATGGTTGTTGTCATTACATAATCTGTACAGTGATAGCACAGGGATCACCTCTATGTATATGTCAGTGTACTTTGGTGCCACTGAACATATTCAGCCCATTTTTAATTCTTTCCACACTGTAAATCTTCAATGGGGATCACCTGACTCTTCAATACAGAGGGTTTTTTTTCTTGATACTTCATTGTCTTTTTATACCCCAAACACAAAAGGTATCAGCAATAACACACATAACATAGGGCCTTATGTGGATGTTTATAGAAAATATTTTGCTTACATTTCATAGACAATGTGTGTCATATATATATATATATATATATATATATATATATATATATATCTATCTATATCTGTGTGTGTGTGTGTGTGTGTGTGTGTGTGTCCAAATAATGGCTTGTTGGTGTTTCTGCTAATTATTTTCTAAAGAGAGGAACTATTCAATAAGCTATCTTACATATGGAATGTATTAACTAGAAGACAGACCTGTAATATAGACTGGTAACAATAACTTTGTCATTAGCAATTTGTATCATCGAAACTAACTGTGGGAGAATGAGTTTATGAAAATCCTGCCTGGCTTCCTTTCTGGAATAATGAATGATTTATACATTTCCCAGGTATGGGATCCACTTTGTGTGGGGGAGAGATAGGATTATACATTCCTTCATGCAAATCACGCAATGGAAAGGCTCCACACATAGCTCAGACTATAGAAAATCTAGATTTGCATGATCTCCTCACTGTTAGCACTACTTCCTTTTCTGGATGAATAGTAGTCCAGATGTGGCTTTGAAAATTATAGCTATACTGATGATGTATTCACTAGGCATGGTTTAGAACCCAAAAATAGGAAATCGAAAATCTAATGGGGGGGGGGGATTTTTTTATTAGTAATAGAAAGACTTACAAAAAAATTTCCAAAAATTTCTAAAATGTAACGTAATTACTAACGAAATTTGTTAGTAGTTCGTATGCCAGCGCATGCGCATTCCAGATGGTTTTGGCCTACAACTCCCAGAAATCCTAACAGCTGGTAAATTGGCTGGGATTTCTGGGAGTTGTAGGCCAAAACTTGAATAAATCACACTGAATTCTAGATGGGACTCTCCAAATAGGAAGGAGGGAGGGAAGGAGGGAGGGGGTATTCTATTCTTGGAAGCAGCAAAAAAAGGAGGAGGAGCCCCCCCTCGCTCCTCGCTGCCTCTCTCTCACCCCGATCCTGAGGGAGCAAGGGCCCAAGTTTGCCCAGGCTGAGAGGAAAAGGAAGAGGCCTGAGGCTGTGAGGAATGGTGGGAGTTGAAGTCCAAAACACCTGGAGGGCTGAAGTTGGCCCGTCATGAAGCCTCTTCAAGGCTTTAGATCCTGGCAGGCAGAAGGGGCAGGGAGGTCCACTCCTCCTGCCCTGCCAGGATCTAAAGCGCATCAAGGCTTGGCACGCTTTAGATCCTGTGAGAAACCAACCTAATGTATAATAGAATGAATGCTAACTTATAGAGTAAGTGCCTAAATATTATAAGTAATCCAACTGGTCATATACCTACATTCCATGCACATGCAATATTACAGCAGTAATAACAATGGGTATAAGAAGAGGTAAAATTCAAACCGAAGTATTCTGACTGGTCCCTCCTCAAGTGGTGCAAACGGGCTCTTCTCTATGAGCCCGGGATTCTGCAGCAAGCAAACGCTGTGCCCGGGCTTTTGGCTTTACCAGGGAGAGGCTGCCTCCTGTTTACAGTTTGCACCGCTTGAAGAGGGACCACAGTCAGAATACTTTGGTTTGAATTTTACCTCTTCTTATACCCATTGTTATTACTGCTGTATTATTGCATGTGCATGGAATGTAGGTATACTACCCCAATACTCTTTGATGCTTTAGATCCTGGCAGGCAGGAGGGGCAGGGAAGCCTGGAAAAATGTAAACAGAGGTTTACTCAGAAGTAAATCCACAAAGGAGGGCACTCCCCCGAAGTTCTATAAAGAAAGTCCACTTCCTGGTTGGCATTCCAGATGTGGAAATATTCAAAAGTAGCATTTCTTACGAATTTCTTACGAATCTTTTAATTTTCATAACTTTTTTCTCATGCCTAGTATTCACAACATGTTTTACTATTAATGCATTGTACAAAGTAGGAATGGGGGACCATATTCCATGGGCCAAATCCCACTCTTCCAGGTGTCCAAAGGTTTCCCCACAAGCTCCTCAGATGACCACATCTTCTTTTCCATGATTACCTCATTATTTCATGGTTTCTCATATTTTGTATGGGGTATTTCATCATGCCAAAGGCTGAAATCCCTCTCCTAAGACTTGGTTGCAAACAATGGAAGCTTGGGGATAAAGTAATTGTGGTGTATTTGGTCTTATCTTTTATTTGTGACCCTCCTCACTAGAGTAATAAAACTCCCACAGGGCACTCCTCAAGTTACATTTGACCAAAAATAAAGTTGCTGTTGCTGTTGTTGCTAGTATTATTGTTATAATTATTACTAGCTTGAGGACCCGGCGTTGCCCGGGTAATTTGAGAAAGGTATCGTGGGCCAAGATTGGTCTTTATCCGTTATTTATGTGGCTCGCCGTGCTCTCAGGAAGTTAGTGAAGGTACTGCAAATCCCATTGTACATGGTCCATCCTTCTCCAGACACCACCAGGATGTAGAGTGGGTCATGGAGGGTCTGTCTACCAAGTTTGGCCGTGATCTATCATTATTGGGAGAAGCAGTGGTATCATGAACTTACTGAAGGTATTGCAAGTCCCATCATATGTGGTTTGTCCTCCTCTCAACTGGATGTAGAGTGGGTCGTGGGAGCTCTTTGTGCCAAGTTTGGTTTTTATTTGTCATTGGAGGAGGGTCGAGTTGTTTTCAGGAAGTGAGTGAAGGTACTGGAAGTCCCATTGTCCATGGTCCACCCTCCTCCAAACTGCAGCAGGATGTAGAGTGGGTCATGGGGGCTCTTTGTGCCAAGTGTGGTCTTGATCAGTCATTGGATGAGGGTTGCAGTAGTCTCAGAAAGTGAGTAAAGGTACTTCAAGTCCCATCACCCATGGTCCGTTCTACTCCAAACAGGACCAGGATGTAGAGTGGGTCATGGGGGCTCTGTGTGGCAAGTTTGGTCTTGATCAGTCATTGAATGAGGGTTGCAGCAGTCTCAGGAAGTGTGTAGAGGTACTTCAAGTCCCATCATACGTGGTTCGCTGTACTCCAAACAGCACCAGGATACAGAGTGGGTCATGGGGGGGGTGTCTGTGTGCCAAGTTTGGTCTGTATTGGTCATTGTATGAGGGTCGCATTGTTTTCAGGAAGTGAGTGAAGGTACTGCAAGTCCCATCATCCATGGTACGCCCTTCTCCAAACTGCAGTAGGATGCAGTGAGTTATGGGGACTCTGTGTGCCAAGTTTGTAGAGGTCAATCCGAAACCACAGTGGGAGCCATTCCTGACAGCCTGAGGGCCTTTCCTTTTCCCTCTTTGCCTCCTCAGAGTGTTGGAATGTTGGTGGTGGCTGGCCAATCATAAGTCCATATGCAAAATCTCCCTCAGTGGCAACCAATCCCTTCTCTGCCTCCTTGGAGTGGTGGAATGTTGGCCAATCAGAGGCGTTATGCAAATAACCCCACAGTGGCAGCCAATCGGAACGCTGGCACACATTCCTACGCATACACCTCCACACGCAAACACTGACTTTTATTATATACATAGAAGATTATTATTATTATTAGAGTGAATTTGTATTCATTACTATTATGGATTTGATGTTTGGAAAAATGAAGTCTGTAAGGCACAGGTTGAGTATCTCTTACCTGAAGTGATTGGTACCAGAAGTGTTTGGAGTTCAGATTTTTAAATAACTGCATTTGCATATATACACAAATAATGAAATATCTTGGAGATGGAAGCTAAGTCTATGTACAGGTTATACACACAATATTTTAAACAAGTTTGTGTATGAAACAAAATTTATATGCATTGAGCCTTCAGAAAACAAAGATGTCACTATCCAGGCATGTAGCCGGGGGGGGCTAAGGGGGCTTCAGTCCCTCCCGAAATTCTCAGGGTGGTCCACGAAAAGGCCTTACTGGTACATTATTTAAACTGTTATGTTTATTCATATCATGATCTGATCACCATGCTCATTATATCCCACGTTAATGGGGTTATTGGGATAACAATACAAAATGTTTGCTAGGGTAGACCCTCTTCCACCCAGTCTCAGCCCCCCGAACCAAACTCAGCCCCGAATCAAAATCCTGGCTACAGCCCTGTCACTATCTTAGCAACTGATGTGGACAGTTTTGGATTTTGGAGCATTTCATATTATGGAATTATGAATAAGGAGTGATCAGCCTGTGTTAACAAAAGGCAACAGATTTCTAGTAACACAATAGTGATTTTTTCAGATAGAATCAGGAGAATCTAATAATAATAATTTATTTTTGTACCCCACCTCCATTTCCCCAGAGGGACCCAGGGCGGCTTATATGGGGACAAGCCCAATTAACAATTTAAAATATAAAACATTAAAATAGAAGGATAGCTAATAGATGGAGATGAGTTTTCTCTCTTTCTTTTGGCAGACAAGGGAAAGGCCAAGATATTTGTTTTCTCAATATTTCTTTCTATGGTACTGTGGGTTCCCCAAGAAGCCTACTTTAAATCAGAAATCTGTTGATGCTGTCAACAATCATCCCATGTTCAGCCTCAAATACTTATAAATTAAATTCATGCTGGAGAAATGTCCTAAGTTTCTAGTGACTGATTTTAAGAAAATTGAAGCTTAGCTAAGTTCTAGAAGTTCTAAAAAGAAATGAGGGTATATCTACACAACAGTATTTTGGTTTCATATTAATTGCAGCAAGAAACGGTGCTATTTCATCTGCATTTAGTCTCTTACCTTGGTAGGTATTTAAGCCACATATTTTAGCATTTTTCAGTCTGGGAAAATGAGGATTGTTTTGCCCTACATTTCTAAACATTGTGATTGTTGTCTGCTTTCAAGTGGTTTCCAACCTATGGTGGAAACATTGCAAAAATTGTTCTGTTGGGTTTTGTTTTGCCTTTCCTCTATGGCTTAGTAAATGTAACTAGTCTGACAGGAATTTGAATCATGGTCTCCAGAGTTGGTCCAATAATGAAACACTACACCATGCTGTATCATTGTGTTTGTTTAGTTGAAATGTAATGCTTCCTTAAAGTACTGTAGAAAATCCATACTTATCTGAATTGCTTAGGACAGGCTGATCATTAATTCAGTTTCTAGCCACAAAACAGGGCATTGTCCTTTGCTTGGTCTGGTAAAATTACATCATACATCTTTTGTGCAAACACGTAGTTAGGTTTTGTCTTAAAACTATCCTTGGCTGTTCCCTTGGTCACCAGTCTGCAAGCCCTGAACAGGGTTGTTGATGACAGGGTGACTTGAAGGTCTCTCATTCAGGGGATTGCCATAAGTTGAAATTGACCTGGTGGCAGTTAACAACAACAAAAAACTCACAACATCCTCGTGCACCATGTTGTCTTTGCCTGTTCTATACAGTCTGTAAGGGAAAATAAAATCTGATCCAATTTTGTCCTGTACTAACAGAAACAAAACTTTTCCTTTGTACTTTACTAATTAGCAAAGTAAGAATACTGGGTTTCATAATTGGACATGTGATTTAAAGTGGAGTTAACTGATAATTTAATCTTCCTCTCTCACACAACCACAGAAACCAATAGTTCTAATGGAAACCCTGTTTTCTGAAAAGGCATACTGCTCTAAATTTGCTTGGCAGACAAGATGGCACTGCGCAACGTTACATGTGGTTAAAGTTAGTCACATCCTTGATGTAACATAACACAAAGTCACAAAGGTAATGGAATTTGACATATGACAGCATGGCAAATCAGTCTGGGAAGTTTCTCCTGGAATGTATATGAAATGTAGGCTTATTTCTATGGTGTTTACTATAGTAACCATTCTCTGCTACAACTATTAGCTGTTAACTGCGGCACTGATTTAGAAATGGGACCAAAGAAGACAGCTTCCATGCCCATTTGTAATATTTATTTTGATTCCAGATGGCAAGATCAGACACAGCAATCTATTGACAGGAAAGACAGACTGAACTAAGATATAGCCTGTACTTTTACACTGGCTTTCAGTGGATAGATGGGATGCATGACAAAAAAAATCTGGATTAAAATTTGACAGGCAGTCATGGAAAGCCAATTCAAAATTATATGCAGATGTTTAGTGTTATCCTGATGACAGCAAGCACATAAACATAGCATGGAGACTGATTATTCCCAAACAATTGCGTTCATGTTTATATGTAGATGCCATTAGCAAATGCAGGTATTATCAATGATTATATTCATTAAATTCCTAGACAATGTCATTGTCTTTTGATGGTTGCTGTAGACCAGGATAGATTAATAAGCATCAGTGTGGAAGAAGAATGATTATTCAACTTTTCCCTTCCTTGTGCATTTTGTTTTTATCTAATTTGTCCAGGCAAGGACTTGCAGTATTTTATCCAGTTCTTTGTGCAGTGTTCAATTTATTTTAAATATAAATGAATCAGAGCCAAGGAACTTGTGGCCCTCCAGATGTTCTTAAACAACTGTCTCCATCAGCTTTGCCAAGCAAACTCATTGGTGATGCATAGTGTCATTTGCCATTTAATAACATCTGGAAGATCATATATTCCCAATCACTGCTTTCTTTGCATCTTTAGTTCACCATATTATAAAGATATGTTATAAAGCTACAATGAGACAAAGGCATGAGTATACTTATCCCGAACTTCTCCACTTCTGATTTCATCAATCTTATCTGGAAAGACCTAGAAAGAGACCATCTGGGACTGAGCATATTGATGATCTTTCCCATGATCAGGAACGCTTTGGAATTGGATTTTCCAACAGTGCTTATCTGAGCTGAGAAAAGTTATTTCTTTTAGATGAAAACTCCCACAATCCCCTATTTAGTATAGAGAATTTTGGAGCTTTGGTTCAAAAATATAATCTTTGAAAGCCCCAGTGCAATAGACTGTAACTGGATTCAGGTAAACACAATTGCCTCCCCCCCCCTCCCCGAAATAAAGAGACCAAACACATTTTCTTTGAGTTCAAATTGGGCAACTTTTATTTAATTGTTACCTATTTAACCTTCCTTAACTTAACTCAAGGGGTGTCAGGAATTTGGTATGTCCAAATATAAGTAATTTACGGGTGAAACACCCGGAATGTCTGATTATCTTTTTTAAAAAATATATTTTTATTATTTTCCAATATAAGCATTGACAAGTGTACAGCAACAATACGGAGTGGGGTTAGGTAAGGGTAGAGGGCGTTGGGTGGGGTGGGGTAGGGAAAACACCGGGTGGGGGTACAAAGATATAAAATGACTTCCCAAAGAGTGTCCTTATGCGTCTATATTTTCATATTTACAGCTCTATACATTGTATCCCTTTCACAGTGGATATATTTTCAGTTGATCAGTATTATAGTTCATTTATCTCTACTGTGAATTTGTGGCCTTTGTTCTGCATATATTTCTTCAGGCTGGTCCAGTCAGTTTTGTTTCTGTGATTGTTCATGTTTTGGGCTAGGGCATCCATTTGGATCACGTCTAAGATTTTCAGTGTCCATTCCTCTATGCTGGGGATTGTATCTTGTTTCCACCATCTTGCCAGTGTTATACGTGCGCAGGTGCTTAATAGGAACAGCATCCTTTCTTGATTCTCGGAGAGGTGACTATTTGACATTCCCAGGAGGTAGGTTTGAGGGTCCAGCACCAGCTTTTTCTCAAGTATTTCTTGTGTTGCTTTGTGTATTTCTCTCCAGTACTTCTTGACTTTTTTGCAATCCCACCATTGGTGAATGTAGGTTCCAATATTGTGGTCGCACTTCCAGCATTTCCCGGACACTCTCTTATCAAATTTAGCTATTTTGGCTGGATATAGGTGCCACCTGTACTGCATTTTGAACCAATTTTCTTCAATTTCGGTTGATCTGTAATATTTTAGTTTCCCCCCCATGTTTCCTCCCATTGATGTAGGGAGATTGTGTGGCCTAGGTCTCTTGCCCATTTGACGTGGCAGTCTTTGATTAGCTCTTCTTCCATCGCCCAGCTCAAATGTAGTTTATAGATGGTGCTGATGTTTTTTTTCTTTTTCCTTACGGCTGGTTCCCAGATTGTGTTTTCCATAAACCCGACCTTCTTATCTGTATTGTAGCACTTATGCATCTGGAAATACTGATACCATGTTAGGTTTGGGTGGTTTTGCCGGAGTTCTTCCATTGTTTTTATTTCCCAGGTGTTTTGTGGTGTCTTCTTCAGGATCTGCTTGTAGGTTAGCCAGGTTTTTTCTGCTAACTCTTTCTTATGGAAAGCCTCCATGGGGGAGACCCAGAGAGGCGTTTGTCTGTAGAGTCTTATTTTGTATTTTTCCCAGGTCCGGATTAGGGCCGCTCTTATATAATGGTGTTCGAAGTTTTTTTCCACTCTTTTTCTATTGTACCATATATATGCGTGCCATCCGGCACGCAGATCATGGCCTTCTAGTGTTATCATTCTTATATTTTGTAATAATGCCCACTCCTTAATTGCCACTAAGTTGCAGGCCTCGTAATACAACTTAACATCGGGTAGCCCCATCCCCCCCCCGTTCTTTTTCATCCGTTAGGCATTTCAGATTTATCCTTGCCTTTTTGTTTTTCCAAATAAATTTTCTTAGGACTGTATTCCATTTTTTAAATAGTGTATCATTTCTGATCACGGGTATCGTTTGGTACAGGAACAGCAGCATTGCCAATACCGTCATTTTAATCGTAGCAATTCTACCTAGTAGGGAGATGTTTTGTTTGTTCCATTTGTTTAGATCCATTTGTATTTGTTTCCATAGTTGCTCATAATTGTTTTTGACCAATTCTATATTTTTAGCTGTCAGTGTTATTCCTAAGTATCTGACTTTCTTTTCTATCTTCAATCCTGTTTTGATTTGGAGAGTGTCTTTTTCCTTTTCGTCCAGGTGTTTTGTTAGGAGTTTAGTTTTCTGTTTGTTTAGATTGAAGCCGGCAAGGCGGCCAAATTTCTCAAATTTGTTGAGCCATTTATCTATATTGGATATGGGGTTTTCTATGCTGCAAACGATGTCGTCCGCGTAAACTCTGAGCTTGTATTCCTGTGTCCCTACTCGGGTCCCCTTTAATTCTTTATCTTGATTTATCTCTCTTACTATGGTCTCCGTTGCTAGGATGAAAAGCAGTGGGGATAAAGGACATCCCTGCCTTACTCCCCTGTTTATTTGGATTTTCTTTCTCCTTTCTTGGCCATTAATTATTATGATGATTGTATAATGCCTCTATGATGTTTTGGAAGTGAAACCCCATATCCATTTCCCTCATCAGTGACTTCATAAAGCCCCAATTAATTTTATCGAACGCTTTCTCAGCGTCAATGAAGAGCAATGCCAGTTTTTTTTCATTGTGCCTTTCATAATATTCTAAGATGTTTATGATGGTTCTTGTGTTTTCTTTTAGTTGGCGTTCTGGCAAGAAGCCCGTTTGGTCACAAGAGGCCCAATCTTTCAAAAATAGTTTTAGTCTGTCCGCTATTATGGAAGTAAAGACTTTGTAGTCTGTGTTTAGAAGGGATATCGGTCTGTAATTTTTCATGCTTGTTTTTTCGGAGTTTTCTTTATGGATGAGCGTGATGTTGGCCGACTCCCATGTCTTGGGGATTTCCTTGTTTGTTCTAATGCTGTTAAATATTTCTAAGAGGATGCCTGAGAGTTCATTTTTGTAAGTTTTATAATATATGGCTGTTAGACCGTCCGGTCCGGGTGCCTTGTTGTTTTTAAGGTTTTCTATACCTTTAACTACTTCCGCCATAGTTATTGGATCGTTTAGAATTGTTCTTTGCTTTTCGGAGATTTTAGGTATTCCCAGGTTGCAAAGATATTCTGTTATTTCGTCCTCGGGTGGTTTTTCCTTCTTGTATAGATTTTGGTAAAATTTTGCAAAGGCTGTCGTTATTTCATCCTCTCTGGTATAATATTTACCCTCATGTTCTATTTTGGTGATATATGTTTTGTTCTTATTGTCTTTCAATTTCTTGGATAGCCATTTGCCAATTTTGTTAGCATTTTGGAAATGGTTAGCTCTTGTGTATTTCAATTGCCTTCCTAATCTCTCATTCTGTAACATCTGTTGTTGCTTTTTTAGTACATTTATGTCTTTAAGTAACCTTTGTTTGCCCGGTTGTTTTTTTTAGCATTTCCTCCTTTTTCCTTATCTCCTCTACAATCTCCGTCTCCTTCTTGTTGAATTGCTTATTCTTCCTGTTATTCAACTGTATAAAATTCCCACGCATAACGGCCTTCATTGCCTCCCATTGGATGATCCTACTTGTCTCCTCCCCTTTATTGATGTCAAAATATTCTACTAGCTGTTTCCTTGCCCATTCTATGTCTCTGGGGCTTTTGAGTAAACTATCTTTAAGCTTCCACCTAAAATTGGGTTTGTTTCCCTTGAGCTGAAGTACCAGTGAGTTGTTGTCTGAGAAGGTGTTCGTCTTGATTTCTATCTTGTGTATTCTTGTTGACATAGTCTTGGTGGTCCATGCCATGTCTATCCGGCTCCAGACTTTATGTCTTCCGGAGTAGAAAGAGTAGTCCCTCATAGAGCCATTATGGAGCCTCCATGCGTCAACCAGATTCAAGTCTTCTAGTGTTTTCAGGAATTGGTTGGGGAGTTGACTACTCTTATTTTTGGTCTTTTGGTTTCCCGTGATTTTATATGTTTTATCTATTTCTGCGTTGGTTACCCCATTGAAATCTCCCAGCACCATTAATTCATCAAACTCTTGCCTATCTATCTGTTTTTTAAGGTCTTTGATGAACTTTATCTTAGGCCCATTTGGACAATAAACATTACACAAGAGTATTCTTTGACTATTTATTTCAATACATATTCCTAGGTATCTCCCTTCCATATCTTTAAAAGCCAAGCTTGCAGTGAGTTTGGGGTTTACGTAAATGGCAACCCCACATTTTTTCTTTTCTCCCACGGAGTAGAAGTGTTTTCCTAATTTAGGTTGTTCTAGATATCTGGTGTGTCGGCTAGACACGTGGGTCTCTTGGAATGCTACTATTTCATAATTCTTATTTTTAATACTATCCACAATTCTCTTCCGTTTGCTTGGTGAGTTTAGAATGTCTGATTATCTAACCAGGACAATCCTTTTATGGAAATGAGCAAGAGGTCTATTCTCAAGATATTGAGATCAGCCTCTTCCCATTCCAGGGCCATTTAACTTTACCTCACTCATCAACTGGACCTTTAAGGTGAGTGTTTAACTTAATGGCCTTCACCCCTGAAGGGGATGCCTGAGGTGCACACCGACTATGGGATTTCCCTATCTATTTTCCATTAAGCCTATTTATGTAATACCACCACCCCATTTAGCCCCTAAACAGTAAAGGGATAGGCAAAAAAAGCAACAACCCCGCACCCAAACGTAGGGTGAAATGGAAAACATTTCCAACCCAGTTCCAATGGGCAACCAAAGTCAATACTGTTAATGGGCGGGAGTATTGACTAGACTGAGCCTGGTGGGGGCTGGCCTTCCACTAGGAAGGCCACACCCCCTGCCTCCAGAAGGTTCTAAACAGAACCCTCCTCTTTAACCAAGGTGGGGGGGAGGCGAATTCCTCTCCTCCCAGCTTGCACTGGGAGGAAAGGGTGTTATAGCTTCTTCTGCACTTCCATATTAACCACCAGAAATTTGTTGCATCATTATCCCTGAATAAAAACAATAAGTAACCAATGCAACAACCTAAAACTAACTCCTACTTTGGAGAACGCTGAATCATTTGCTGGAGGGAAAGTCAAGACTTACACAATTTCTATAGATTCAATGAATGCTCTCTTCCTCAGACAATTCTATTAAGGTCGAAGTGGTCTGGCACAGAGACAACTATTATTTTATGGTTATAACAGTTTTATCCAACATGCACTAAACATAATGGATGCTTCTTTGAAATGTTGTCTACATTATTTCCATATCAAATTTCTACTCTGATAAATTGGCAAAATAGCTTTGGTAGTTTTAGAGTCATGATCCCCTAAGTCAATAAAATAGAAAAATCCCCATAAAAATGAGGTATGATAGTTCTTTGTATCTCCAACCCTATGAAGATTTAGCAGAAGTTAACAACGGAGTGGGGTTAAAAAAATGTTATCAGAATGTTTCAGTCAATACCTGAGGGACCGCCTCACCCCATATGTTCCCCGAGATCACTACGCTAGGAAGAGCAAAACCTTCTAACTGTGCCATCAATTCACTCCTGTCATCTCTCCACAACAAGGCAACGCGCCTTCTCAGTTGCGGCCCTGGCACTATGGAACACACTGCCAGATGATGTCCGGGCCATCATAGAGCTCATTCCATTTCGGAGGGCATGCAAAAGCACCTTATTCAGGCTTGCCTTCAATTGAAGCCCTCGGATGTTGTAATCCGCCTACCGTCCTCCGTTTCTATTGCATTTTATGTACTACTTGCATTTTATCGCATTTTATGTAACTGTATTGCATTTTTATGCAATTTTATGTCTATTGCTGTATGATTCGTTTTAATTTGGTTGAACTGCCCCGAGCCTGCAGGAAGGAGCGGTATATAAAATCGAAGAAATAAAAATAATTTTTAAAAAATAACACGGTTACTGCCCATACTGTCTGGAAGTGTCTGGGAAATGTAGTCTAAAAAAGGGCACTTTCCCCAAGGTGACAATGATAACAACTCTCCTACAGCTTTCTTAACCACTAGCTACTAACATTTATAACACCATGTAACACAATTTTTGTTCCTGGGTTATAAATGTCATATCCTAATTTCTTCTACCATAAAAACATGGAAAATGTTTATTAAACTGCAAAAACTGTTTTGCGGGACACCCTGCAATACATTTTGCTATAGTTTTTCAATGAATATCTCATAGAATCTCATCACCTGAGGTCTGGACTCTGTCCTAGGATGCTCCTGGATGGAGCCAGGAGGGAGTCTGCTGGAACCCATCACATGACACTAGGATACTTCAAGTGGTGCTCTGTCTTGCAAATTTCTTAGGATGGAGCCCTGAGAATATAGGAGGCTTCCTGTGTTTTCATAAGGTAAGCTAAAGGAAGCACAAGGGGAAGCTGAGCAGTAACAATTTCCCCCATGGAGTGTGGAAGGGAGCGATATGGGCAATGTAGGGCACGGGGAGAAGGTTTTCTCTGCTGCCTGTCGGATTTGCCCCACTGCCCCACAGATGCCCCTGTTTCCCCCAGTAATGTGATTAGGTCCATAAAGTCTCATTCAATCCAACTTAGTTTGTGAAGCCACGAAATACAGTTTCTGGATTATAACAGTTACTTTCAAAGTAAGCACCACACACTTAAACAGGAAACAACACTTTCAAACCAGGAACAAACTTTCCCCCCCAAATTTTATTACATAGTGTAATTTATATTTTATAGTTTCAAGGGAAAAACGTTTTGCATTGCTACATTGATCCACAGGATTTGAATAATCTAAAATCCTAACCATTAAAGCCAACCTTGTTGTTATGCAGTATAGGACAGCCTGCTTTCAATTGCAAATAATGGGGCATCATTAAGGGCTATCAAACTATCCATTATCTCGTATTCTTATTATATTGCTAACAGCGGGGTCCAATTTCAATTTCCTATTCTAGGCAGCCAAACATCTTTGTCTCTTTGGATTGTCATTTAGGAGGAAAAAAATCACATGTTGATCTTTATGAAAAATGTACATTTGGATCATTCTTAAGCACATCATCAGTTTAGGAGAGCAATTGCACCCACAAAAAACATTTCCTAAAATGTAGGCATTTGTTACCCCACCTTCTGTTTGTGCATTGGTCAACAATACAAAGGGACCCTGTGCAAGTATAGCTCTTACACCCAGACAGAAACCAAAGGCAATAAGGATTCCTTATTGGATAGAGGAGCTCTATGATATTATAGTTGGATTTTACTAGGAATGCTTTATCACTAAGTTCATGTTAGTTCTAGGGAAGCCTAGAAATGGAGAAGCTACCATCTTTGGTAGATTCTCAGTCTTTGAGGCAGTCAACTCCACTGTTAAACAGCTCTTACAGTATACAGGTCCTTCATAATATAATTGTAATTTGAATCCATTGAGATGTGTTCTAACCTCTGGATCAGTAGAAGACAAACTTGCATCATCTATTATATAATTTTTTCAGGAATTTAAAGATAGCTATCATGTCATCTTTCAGTTTTCTTTTCTCCATCCTAAACCTAACCAGCTTCTCCATCCTAAACATAATCATTCTTTAGAACTAGATTTTCCCGACTTTTGATCATCATGTACAGCCTTCTTGATATTCCTCATGAATTGTAGTACCCTAAAACTTCATATTTATTGTTATGAAAATCTTTAACTTGTAATTCTACTGATTCTGAATTTTTCACTAGGCTACACGGGAGCTTCTGATGGGTTTCTACATAGCCACCTCCAAACTGGAGAAGAACTGAGAACTACAATCTACAAAAGTAAGCAAATAGGGAACATCTGGCTCCCTAATCCTACCTCATAAAATGTTTTATAAATATACCTTAGTTCTTTATCCCTTAAATTTCCACTAGTGCCATAAAATTTCCAATAAAGTCTTATTCTTTTAGCACACCATCAATCTAACATAGCATGCAGTATAGGGTATGGATATAGGATATGAAGAAACTGTGGTATATTTAAAAGTTATATATATATATATATATATATATATATATATGCATCTAATGAAGTATAATAGTATATATTATTGTATTTGCTTATGACTTACAGAAAGTGGTAAAATTGTAATTTTCTAATAAAATCTTGTTTGGGTTGCTGTAAGTTTTTCGGGCTGTATGGCCATGTTCCAGAAGCATTCTCTCCTGATCTTTCACCTGCCTCTATGGCAGGCCTGTGGTGAAATCATGTTTCTAATTAGCTTTTTATAACTTTCCTCTCACCTAGCTTTCCTAAGTTGTCTCAGAAGAAAATATTTGACTTTTTCATTTGATCTAGAACATACTAGAAGCATATATGGCTAAACATAATATTTCAGTTATGGGCCAATATACATAGCAATTTTCTGGGCTTGGATGTCAAGAAAGTCACCTCAGAGTACAATCCATATTAATATTGATGACGGGGATAAGGATAAATGTATGTCAACCATACATGAAGCTATTTATCAAACTTCATTTCTTCTGTCTCTGTAGTCCAGAGGTGTGCACCTATGGAAGGCTAGAGGGGCACATTAAATCCCCATGATGCCTTTGAAGCTGGACCACCCACACTCATATCTGCAAACAAACAAAAATAACAGGATTTTTTTGTTCCAAAAACATCCTCTAGGAAACATTTTGCTTCATATTTTGGGGTATTCCTACCTTCAAGAGGACATTTTCAATCACTTAAAAATTGCTTTGACCCCTGTAAAGTTTCAAACAAAGGTAATTGGGGGGCATTTTGGAGCAAGTTATGACCTCTGGGTATGTCGGAATACACTATGTCCCTTAGGTTCACATGTAGCCCATGGGCTGGAATTTTCCCACCCAAGGATGTTTATATGAGGATATGGTTTTATTGATAATTAAGATTTTATACTGTTTTAACTAATGTTTTGTACTATGTATGTTATGTATTTTAATGTTTAATGATTATGTTTATGATTGTTTTAACTTTTATGTAACGACATCGAATTACTGCCTATGTAAGCCGTCCTGAGTCTCCCTTTTGGGGTAGAGAACAGACGGGGTATAAATGCCAAAAATAAAATAATAATAATAATACATTGATCAGATCATGTGAGAATTGCTGGAACCAGCATTAGACAACTCTCAAACAATGTTCCAAAAGTTCTGGGCCAGTGCTATACTGAGGTCCTTTCCTAGCAAAGAAAATTGTGCTTGCCCTTATAGTAAGGCTGTATGACACTGAATAATAATAATAAATTTGAAACACAACAAGATTAGTACACTGCAAACAAGATCACTATGCTGGCTGATGTATTGGGACACATGTCGGACACTTCCCAAGTGTCTAGGACTATGTGATGTATTGGCAAATAATGCGCGCAGATCTGAGTAGGGTGGCCTTTTGCAGCTGGCAGATGGTAGTTTTGTCAGCGCCGATTGTGTTTAAGAGCAGGCCAAGGTCTTTAGGCACTGCACCCAGTGGGTCGATCACCACTGGGACAATCTTTACTGGCTTGTGTCAGAGTCTTTGCAGTTCGATCTTTAAATCCTCATATCATGTCAGCTTTTCCAGTTGTTTCTCTTAAATCCTGCTGTCACATGGGATTACAACATCGATGATCCATATTTTGTTTTTTAACACGAACATGAGGTCAGGAGTATTGTGCTCCAAAACTCTGTCAGTCTGAATTCGGAAGTCCCAGAGGAGTTTGACGTGTTCATTTTCTGTAACTTTTTCAGGCTTGTGATCCCACCAGGTCTTTGTCGCAGGCAGATGGTGTTATGCCTCTGCTTGTAGTCTGTCTGCACAATCTTCTTGCAGGAGCTGATAATGTGATCTATTGTTTCATCTGCTTCCTTGCAGAGCCTACACTTGGGATCTGTCATTGACTTTTCAATTCTGTCTTTGATGGCATTTGTTCTAATGGCTTCTTCTTGCGCTGCTAGAATCAGGTCCTTGACTTCATTTTTCAAAGTTCTATTTGTGAGCCATATTCATGTTTATTATTATTATTATTATCATACCCAGCTTTATCTTTATCAAGTAGAGCATAAATGCCATAAAGACACCAGATCCTGTCTGATCTTAGAAGCTAAAAAGCGGCAACCAGGTGCTGTAGGCTATAATTTCAGATGAAGGAACTAGCATATCCACCTCTTGAGTATTTCTTGCCTAAGAAAACCCCATGGAATCCATTGAATTGTCATAAGTCGATAGGCCACTTGAAAACACATAACATGAACAACAAATCCAAGAATTCGTTATGCATTAGCAAGAGGAAGGGACACTTGGAGTGGGGCAAAGGACAAAACAAAACACTGTTAAGATAATAAGAGAAAGTGCTGCTTGCTGCATTTTCTTCCAAGATTTGTAGTATACTAGGCAAATGTCAAATTCTTCCATAACCACAGATGTGATACAGCTTGGACAATATCTGCCAAATGACTGCGCTAGTCAAAGTACTTTCTTTGAGTCTGCCAGTTTTGATATTGTCTTCTTCATATGTTTCTCAGTCAGAACCCTTTCTTCACTGTCATTGCATCTGGCACCTCAGTGGCATATATTTACAAAGCAATCACTGGCAATGGAATGCTCCTTAACTGTAAGTTCGATATGAGACCTTTTTATCTTCTGACTGATGGGATCAACTACATACCAAAAATGCTTTTTCAATTTTCTTGGTAACTGTAGTGACAGTTCATTTTGTGTACAATTCAGAGCTGGCTATGATATATCAATTCTTATACAGTTCATGTCCTGACTACCTGAAACCTTCTATCTCCCTTTTATAAGCCTACCTCAGTTTTATGGCTTTCTTTTCACCCCACCACCCTCCTAAGCTTGTCTGGTGAGGACATTAAGGAAAGCCTTCTTAGTGATTGCTCCTTAGAACTCCACCCTAAGAACTCCACCCTAAGAAAAATCCACTTGACCGCCTTTCTACTGTAATTTTGCTGGCAGGCAAAGACTGTAAATAGTCTTTAAGGACCTTATCAGACAGGCATGGGTAAATCAGAGGACAGTGAGGCAGCAGACTTTGTTTCCTCCCATTGGAATCCATCCTTTGCCTTCCCATGTTGTTTTCCTGTCTGTCCCCGCTTCATCTTCGGTTCCTCTTCTGATTTTCAGTGAGAAGTCAGGTGTACATCCAACTCATCTTGGCTCCACTGCTGCAATGATGTTGGCATGGAGCCCCACAGAGACCCGCCAGAAGTAGCCCTGCGTCATGTGATTAGACTCCATGCCGGCAGTGGAGAGAAGCAGTAAGAAGACGCTCCTCTTGCTGCATCTGATGAGGTCCTAAGAGTTCAACTGCTTGGGGCAGAATAATGTTTGAGGAGTTTGCTGAATATTTTATTATGTTTTAAATATGCTTTTACTAGTTTTTAAAAAATACTAAAACAGTTTGAGCAATGTAAGAACATATTTATATATATTTAAATAACGTAAGTGCTATGTATATGATTGGATTACTGTTATCTTGAATACTTGGTGTAATATAAACTATTACAACAAAAATTACTTTCAGGGTCTCAGACTAAAAATAGCTATTCTCTAATCAATTAACTTGATTGTTTGTTGATATATTGTGCCTTAAAAATCACAAATATTTTGTATCAGCAATGAAAACATTTCCTATACTGATTTATAAAATTAAATTCTGATGGTACCAAAAGAACTGGGTAGACTTTTAGCAGCTGTAAAATAAAGGTATAATGTTAAACAAAATCAGTCTTTTCTCAAGTTCTCCACCTTAATGCTATGTAAACTCAGCTTCTCCTGAAAAGAATAAAGGCTGTAAAATTGGATTTGAAAATGCAACATTAAATCCTTAAAATCAGATCCTTCTGTCAAGACCTGGAATAAATTAAAGTGATGTACGTTATTCTTAAAGCAAGGGAAAAAATGTGGCAAGCGGTTTTTAAAGCCTGAAGGCAAAGGACAAAACAAGTTAAGCAGGTGATACAAACCATCTTATTTTCATTCTTCTAATGATTTTTCTGCTTCCATATGGGGGATTGGACTGGAAATAATTCGTAGAAATGCAAACTGGATGAGACGAAATGAAACAGCCAAAGCCATTTTCTTCTTATAATATTTTAGCCAAGAAGATATTCACAAGAATTTACTATAATTTATCTTTGCTTCAGAGCAAAGATTGAAATGTAATGACCCTCATGTGGAAATCACCCAAGAGCATTTAGTGCTTCAGAGAAAAGGAAAAGCACTTAGTGTCTTGTTTGCAAGAGGCATTTCATATGTATTAATAAATCACTGACTTGACTGCTTGAATACACAAATGTTGCATGTTCCTTTTCACATGTAGGAGCTGATCCATGTGGGGGGAAAACATTAATAGTAAAATTACAGATATGTCTATTCAGAATTTTGTCCTACTGAGTTCAGTACAATTTACTTCCAATGGAAGTACGTTCAATAGAATTTACTCCCAGGCAAGTTTGCACTGAATGTTACATACACCACATGGAACTGTAACAAACTGACTAGTTTTTGATGGGTGATGTTGTGTTTAAATGGACCAAATGGGGCTCCTTATTCAAAATTTCCAATATTTATACAGGCATTGTTACCTGTAATCCGCAATATCTTGCTATCTCATACTGTAACTATACATTTTTGGTAGAGGTAAAGTCAAGATGGTACACTAACTTTTTTCTATATATCTGAGGCCACTGAAAGTGAAAATTACAGCTTCCTTCAACAATGGCAATGGGGCAGTCTTTTCTATTATCTCTGATTAGACTATCATAAGGAAGATACAACATTTAGCTCTGTCATGTTAAGCCATACTTTGCCATTGTTGCCTGTCATTCTGCCAAACATTTATGAAAAAAGTTAGTCATTAATTTTAATAGTAATAATAATAAACTTTATTTATACCCTGCCACCATCTCCCCCAACAAGAACTCAGGGTGGCTTACATGAGGCCAAACCCAAATAACAAATAACAATACAGTAAAATACCTTAAAATAAAAACTGAAGCACAAACAACAGCATAAAATACAAAAACATAATAAATACAATAAACAATGGACACAAAGCATAAGAGTGCAATGAACAATCACAATAACAGTGAGCGGGCCACATGTATGATAAAATGATTTAAAAACTCAGGGTGAGATAAAAGAAGCAGATTATTTGCAGGGGCGATCTCATAGGGTAATGGGGTAGTACAGGCCTTCGTACAAGGAGGAAGGTGTATTCCAAGGACAAAAAGCATTGAGGGGAGCAATAGCATAAGGTTGTGAGGCTACTCTCTACTAGAATACTCTCTAGTATTCTTTCAGTGTCACATAGAGTAGATTATAAATTGTGACCAAGTAAGAAACCTAATTAAAATGACATATACTGTTGAAAAATCCCTTTGGTTATTGTGGTTGGAATTATATTTTGCCATGCAATGACCAAAAATCCTCCTCTAACTTACCGTAAGCAACACCGCCCTTTTGTCAACATAGTCATATCCATTTTGTTATGGGGGATCAGTGGAGTGCACTCAGCTATTTTCTTGTAGCTGGATGTTCCACAAGGATGTCATCTGCACAAAACTTGCAATGACTCCCAGAGGTTTCTGCAGATTCATGTCACAGTGTGTCCACCTACAGAAAAATGACTGGAAACATCTCCCCGCATCCCTCCACTATTTGAAATAATAGAAATTACTGTGTTGAGGCAGAAATATTATTACTTAGGAGGTGAGCTTTTGTGGGCTTCAAGCGATAGTTATGAATATGCAGACATGTGATAAACAAATGTATGCCAGTGCAATATCTGGGTCTATGTGTTTACATATGTAAATTCAGATATAAGTTAGGCATAAGAACATAAGAACATAAGAACATAAGAAGAGCCATGCTGAATCGGGCCTCAGCCCATCTAGTCCAGCATTCTGTGTCACACAGTGGCCCACTAGTTGTACACAGGGATCTCTAGCAGAAAGGAGGGCAAAACCCTCACCTGCTCCCGACCCCCCACAACCAGTACCCGGGGAAATCCTGCCTGCCTCCATCAACACAGAGGTGGCACTTGGATGTCCATTTCAGTAGCTACTGATTCCCTTGGTAATCTGTCTAATCCTGCCTTGAAGCTGTCCAGGCTGACCGCTGTCACAACCTCCTCTGGAAGTGAGTTCCATAACCCAATGACCCTCTGGGTGAAGAAATATTTCCCTTTATTAGTCCTAACTTTTTTACCTTGGAGCTTTAGGGAGTGCCCCTAGTCCTAGTGTTGTGTGACAGAGAAAATATTTTTTCTCTATTCACCTTTTCTATCCCATGCATGATTTTATACACTTCGATCAAGTCACCTCTTAAACGCCGTCTTTCAAGGCTGAAAAGACCAAGGCGTTGCAACCTGATTTCGTAAGGGAGCTGCTCCATCCCTTGGATCATTCTTGTTGCCCTTTTCTGTACCTTTTCCAGTTCCGTTATATCCTTCTTAAGGTGCGGTGACCAGAATTGTACACAGTACTCCAGATGTGGCCTCACCATAGATTTGTAGAGAGGCAATACAACATTTGACGACCTATTTTCGATTCCCTTCCTGATCATGCCAAGCATAGAATTTGCTTTTTTTTTACTGCTGCAGCGCACTGGGTTGACATCTTCATTGAGCTGTCCACCAAAACCCCAAGATCCCTTTCCTGGTTTGTCTCGGAAAGCTTTGACCCCATCAATTGGTAGGTGTAGTTGGGGTTCTTTGCCCCGATGTGCATGACTTAACACTTGTTTAGGTTAAAATGCATTTGCCACTTTGTTGCCCATTCACTCAATTTCGAGAGATCTTTCTGGAGCTCTTTACAATCAGTTTCATTTTTAACTACCCTGAACAGTTTAGTGTCATCTGCAAACTTTGCTACCTCAGAATTTACTCCTACATCCAGGTCATTAATGAATAAATTAAAAAGTAACGGACCCAAAACGGAACCTTGGGGTACGCCACTTCTCACCTCTTTCCACCCAGAGAAATGTCCGTTTATTACCGTTTATAAGCAAAATGCAAAGAAGAATGTTAAATTACACTTCACTAGAAGGATTTGTATTTGCTTGTGCCGTATACATTTCCCCATAGTCACTATGAATTCCCAATTAGCACTAGGAAAAAGTGCCCGAGATCCTGATCACTGGTTAGAAAATATAATGGTGTAATGATGTTGATTATTTGTGTGTAAATGTTGTGTGACATGTGTTAAAATGTATGTTGTTTTGAATGTTCTATGGTTTGTTTCTGTGGGTGAAACAGAAGGGAGGCATGGCAGAAGCTTAGAAGAGCTGTCGCCATGGCAACCAGGGCTAGAGGCTAGTAGAATGTTCAGGTTTGAATTCTACAGTTGGAAGAGAGCAGGAAGCCAACTGCCAAATGAGAGGGGGAGGAGTTATGTTCTAGTTGAGAGTGTCCTAAGGACTGAAAGAGAACGGTCCAGTGTTAGTGTGTGTCTTAAGGTCTGCTAGTGAGCAGTCCAGTTAAAGGGTATAGAGACCCTAGTTAAAGTTGCAGGGGTTTATAGAGGTTTAGTGGAAACCCTATAATAGGTCCCCATTGTGTTATGTAACAGAAAAGTTGTGCCTCTAAGGAAGTTTGAAACCAACCAAGATTGTACCCATTTGTGTCAAAATAAATTGTTTGCATCTTAAAAGGAAAACACCTCTCCTGATTCTTTTATTGGTGGTGGCCCTCAAAGTCAGTGGTCAGCCGGATAAATGGTGGCAGCGTGGTCAAGTGGTCACTGAGAAGTTTTAAAACTCCAGTCAGTTAAATGGTGAAGGGGTGAGACAGTACCCTGCCAATAAACGTGAAGTTGCTGAGGTAACTTCGAGGTTTCCTTGGATTGGAGGTCAGCAGTGTGGACATAGAAAGATTGTCCAGTCTGAGGCCGGTCAAGAAGTGGAGTGGTCACATATTGGCGGCAGCGGTGGGATCTTTAAGAGAGGGTCCACCCTGTCCAGCCGGTTGATTTGAACGTAGCTTCACCGCATATTGGCGGCAGAGTGGTGGGATCGTGTAAGAAAACTGATCCAGTGCGAAAGCAAGGCTACCAGAGGAATTTGTTTAATTTCTCAGTTTACTGACCAAAGTCGTGTGGTAGTAGGAACTTTAATAGTTTAGTTTAAAGTTCTGAGGTAAAAGTTCGGCAAAATGACCACCAGGAGACAAACGAGGGCTTTGGAGGAAGCAGGGCAGCCTGAGGTTCTGCAGGAAGGAGAAGACTCTGAAATTTCAGAATCAGAGTCAAGTAAAATGTCTGGAGAATATCGGTTTAGGCTTGAGGTGATGAAACTTGAGATGCAAAGAGAAGAGAAAGAAAAGGAGAGAAGAGAAGAGAGAAGAAAAGGAGAGAGAGATGCAAAGAGAAAGAGAAGAGAAGGAAAGAGAAGAGAGAGAAAAGGAGAGAGAGTTGCAAGAGAAATAGCCAGGTTGGAGTCTGAGAGAGGGAATGCCTCTCAGCGTGCCAGGCCAGTTCAAGAGGTGCAGGCAGAAGGTTCTATAGACCAACTCCTGAGGAGATTCCCGAAGTATGTAAAAGGGGATAGTGTGGAGAAATTTTTGGTTTCTTTTGAAAGATGTTGCTATGATTTTGAAATTGAAGAGGAGAGATGGATGACATATTTACGACCACAGATCTGCGGACAGTTGCTGGAGATTTATAGCGATATGGCAGAACAGGACCACAAGGTTTACCAGAAGTTTAAACAACAGGTCCAACAGAAGCTTCAGTTGACGCCAGAACATTACAGAGTTAAGTTCAGGTCCTTGAAAAGGAGAAAACCGAAAGTTTCTGTCAGCTAGCATCAAAGCAAAGCCAGTATTTCGATAGTTGGTTAAAAGGTGCTCAAATTACCAGTTTTCAGCAACTTAAGGATCTGATGATCCTGGAACAGTTTTATCAAAATGTTCCCTCAGAGTATAAATGGTTAGTTCAAGAAAGGAATCCTGAAACACCCAGTCAAGCAGCTCTTATGGTGGATAAGATGGTGACATTGAGAGAAGGAGTTTGTAAGGCTGAAGGCTACAAACCAGTGGAGAAACATTGTTTCAAGAAACCATACAAAGTGTTGCCACAGTATCAAGAGGCTAAAAATGCTGCAGGAGAGTACGCTCGTTACAGAAGGCCTGAGGAGAAAAATTACCTCAGAGATGGCTCCCTCAGTAGTGGAAATCGTCCAAGCTTTGATATGGCTAATGGTTAGTTCAAGAAAGGAATCCTATCGAGTCACAGGGAAACTCGTGGGGTGTGTTGATAGAGAAGTTCAGGAAATGCTGGATATGGGGATTATAGAACCATCCAGTAGTCCTTGGGCATCACCCGTCGTGTTAGTTCAAAAACCAGACAACACAATAAGGTTTTGTGTTGATTATAGACGGTTAAACGAGGTGACGCAAACCGATACATACCCTATGCCAAGGTTAGACAACCTGTTAGAAAAAATGGGGAGAGCCAATTACATCAGTAGCCTAGATCTCACCAAGGGTTTTTGGCAGATACCAATGGATCCCAGAGACCGGGAGAAAACGGCCTTTAGAACCCATAAAGGGTTACATCAGTTCAATGTCTTACCATTTGGACTTAAAAACAGCCCAGCCACTTTCCAACGATTAGTAGATAAGATACTCGGGGGTATGAGTAACTTCTGTGTGGCATACATGGACGACATAGGTGTATTTAGCAATACCTGGGAAGAACACCTACAACATCTAGACCAGGTGCTGTTTCGACTGAAAGAAGCAGGGTTAACAGTAAAAGCACCCAAGTGTCGTTTAGGGAATCGAATGTCCAAGTACCTAGGACACATGGTGGGAAGTGGTATGATTGGTCCAGAACCTACTAAGGTGGAGGCGATACACAAGTGGCCGATACCCAAAACCAAAAACAGGTTCGGTCCTTTTTGGGATTAGCCAGTTATTATCGAAGGTTTATCCCAAATTTTAGCGAATTGGCGACTCCATTGACAGGCTTAACCAAGAAGGCATGTCCAAATGTTGTAGTGTGGACACCACAATGTCAGGAGTCAATGGACAAGTTAAAACAGACCATAACATCACAGTCAGTGTTGAAAGCTCCAGATTTTGATCGTCCATTTATATTAACGTGCGACGCATCAGAAACAGGTTTGGGAGCGGTTTTAAGTCAAGCTGACGAGGATGGGGAAAAGCATCCTGTAATGTTTTTAAGTAAAAAGCTATTGCCGAGAGAAAGTAGTCTTTCTACCATCGAGAAAGAATGTCTCGTCATAGTGTGGTCGATTCAAAAACTGAGACCATATCTGTGGGGCAGGAAGTTTGTTTTGCAGACGGATCATGCGCCATTAAAATGGCTGAGTAATGTTAAGGGTACTAACAACAAACTCTTAAGATGGAGTTTACTCTTGCAAGACTACGATTTTAAGGTAGTGCATGTGAAAGGCAAATCGAATGTAGTAGCTGACTCTTTATCGAGAGTTACTTAAATTCAGATTACAGAATGGATATGGTTTGTATATAGTTGTGTAAGTATAAATGTATATGTGAAATGTATAAGATTATATAATGTCTTGCTAACGGCATTATTTTTAATTCACTCTGGACAGAGAGAATTAAAAATAATTTCGAGGAAGGAAGGAAGGTAATGTAATGATGTTGATTATTTGTGTGTAAATGTTGTGTGACATGTGTTAAAATGTATGTTGTTTTGAATGTTCTATGGTTTGTTTCTGTGGGTGAAACAGAAGGGAGGCATGGCAGAAGCTTAGAAGAGCTGTCGCCATGGCAACCAGGGCTAGAGGCTAGTAGAATGTTCAGGTTTGAATTCTACAGTTGGAAAGAGCGGGAAGCCAACTGCCAAAATGAGAGGGGGAGGAGTTATGTTCTAGTTGAGAGTGTCCTAAGGACTGAAAGAGAACGGTCCAGTGTTAGTGTGTGTCTTAAGGTCTGCTAGTGAGCAGTCCAGTTAAAGGGTATAGAGACCCTAGTTAAAGTTGCAGGGGTTTATAGAGGTTTAGTGGAAACCCTATAATAGGTCCCCATTGTGTTATGTAACAGAAAAAGTTGTGCCTCTAAGGAAGTTTGAAACCAACCAAGATTGTACCCATTTGTGTCAAAATAAATTGTTTGCATCTTAAAAGGAAAACACCTCTCCTGATTCTTTTATTGGTGGTGGCCCTCAAAGTCAGTGGTCAGCCGGATAAATGGTGGCAGCGTGGTCAAGTGGTCACTGAGAAGTTTTAAAACTCCAGTCAGTTAAATGGTGAAGGGGTGAGACAGTACCCTGCCAATAAACGTGAAGTTGCTGAGGTAACTTCGAGGTTTCCTTGGATTGGAGGTCAGCAGTGTGGACATAGAAAGATTGTCCAGTCTGAGGCCGGTCAAGAAGTGGAGTGGTCACATATTGGCGGCAGCGGTGGGATCTTTAAGAGAGGGTCCACCCTGTCCAGCCGGTTGATTTGAACGTAGCTTCACCGCAAATGGGGGGGGGGGGGTTGATTAGTAATAGAAAGACTTACAAAAATATTCCCAAAATTTCTAAAATGTAACGCACTTACTTACGAAATTCGTTAGTAGTTCTAAAGTAGGCAAAGCAGGGTAACAGGACTGACACTGTTTTAAGCACAGGCAAATCAAGGGGCAGCATTTCCCTTGGTTTCATTGCAGGGAGATATAATGCATTAATATATTATTATTAATATTATTAAATACCTCTGGTGCAGGCCTTGCTAATCTCTCTTTAGAGTTCTCCTCACTCCATTCAGTTTTACCATAGCAGTCTAGGACCCCGTTTGAACTCTATGGCTTTTCTTGATTCTGAACTCTTCCTTCTCCTCTCCGTGCTCTTTTCACTCCTGCTGCCCTTCTCTCAACAGTTCTAATGTCCTTCTGCTCTGTCCTTCTATCTAAACCCCCTTCCTGGGTGTTTAAAATCACTTTTTTCATCAGTCCTCCAGCCCTTCTAGGAGTGCCGATCTGGATCTCTCTATGGTTTCCGGCTCCTTTTTCACTTCCTGGAAGAGGCCTTTCACTCTAATTAGGCTTCAAGCATGGAAAGGCCCCGATTTGACTGTGAGTTATGTCTGCAAAGCTATTTTGGAGGGGGAAATTTTCCTGTTGGATGGCCATCCGAAATATTTAATAATCTAACGAAATTTTGGGCCCAGAGAGTGTGGAAATGAAAGTCCACTTCCGGGATTGGCCTTGCGATCCGTAAAAACTAGAAAGTCCCATTACATACGAATCCCTTCCGATTTCTTTTCATTTTCATAACTTTTTTTCCCATGCCTAGAAAATACCATGTTTATTGTGCCCGCACGGGGCTCGTGTTATATCTGTATTGTGCACCTAGCTTGGCCTTTACCTGCATGGCCTTTGTTCCATTGTTCTGCCATGTGGACATTGATGGGAAGAGCTGTGTCTTGGCTCCCTACCTGACGTCACTGCCCTTAACTCCTCCTCTTCCGGAGTTTACTTGAGAGGCGGAACTTCCTCTCTGGCTTCATTCCAGAAGAGCACATGGACATAGTAAGGTGAAATCTAAGCCATTGCTTTCAGCCAAAGTTTACAGGGACAAAGGAAGATCAGCCTTCGCACAAAGCCTGTAGATTTTGGGGATCCAGAGGACTTCACAAGCCAAGGAACCATTTGAAGGCAACAGGAAACCTGGGATCAAAGAAAGTACCATCACTCTGCAAACAAAGAAGCAAGTGATAGCCCCCCTTTGCAAGGACTTTTCAACCAACGACAAGCATTTTGGGCCACCAGCATTTTTACTGGTTGTTATTCAATCAGTCTTGGTTTGGTTCACTATTTTGGAGTCTAGCACTCATTCTTACAGATATTCCAGGTCTCCCTGTAAATGGGATGGCTTTTCTCTACCTTCAGGGCCCATAGCTTGCATGTCCATCCTTTTAAAGCCAATTTTACAGGCTCTGAAGGCAGAAGAATGCTACTGATTGCAAATAATGTCATCATGCACCCTCCTGTTACACCGCATCTAATGTAAGGACTTCATCAGATGAGTTTTCAGCAGCATCGTAGGATACTTTTGCCCCAGTTGAGACATGGAGCCTAACGTGATTACACAATGCCACCTGATTTCTGACAGAGCTCTGTGGCTCAACTGGGATGCAATCGTCCTGATACTGCTCCCAGAACAGAAGAGGCTTCCTCTGTTCTGTTGAAAACAATGGCAAAAAGCCATGTGGCAATGCTTCCCCATGTGTGATGAGGAAGCATTGTTGTGGGCAAGATGAGGTGCAGGGCACTGGGATTGCTCCGCTGCCCCACTGATTTGCCAGGAATGCTGGCAAATCTCCCCACAGGACCTTATCAATGTGATGAGGTCCTAAATCTCCACTCAAGACCCAGGAACACTTGTGGGACCTTTTTGCAAATACAACTATAGTCTTCGGCAGCATTTCACACTTGTACAACTTCCAATAAAGTTGTGCAGCCATCTACAAGAAGTTAAAGCCACAAGAAGTTTCCAGTCAATTGCAATGACTTGTTTCATCATTCAGATAGATACATCAATGAAAGATTTTTTTTGGTGCACACAAATATCTCTATCCCAATGGCTATATTTAGAATACAGTCAAAACAAAAGGGGAAAACATGAAGGCTAAATCTCACCCGATGTCAGATATGTCAGCTAAATATGGTGTATGATAAATAGTAAAATTATAAATTATAAATGTTAATTATATAATGGTTATCTTGGATTGATCTATTAAATAAATAAATAAATATTATGTCATGCAGGAATTGCACGGTTAGTTTGGCTTGAAGATCTAATAGTGTCAAGTAATATACACCCAGAGCCTAAGAATATCAATGAGTCAGATTGGTTTTCTAACAAAGATGAAACTACAGCAATCAAATACACATGTTATAATATTGTTACACCTCACAGTATTGATAAACACTTCATTGGTGAATAATCTGAATTATAAGCGATGATAAATAATAAGATATGAGATAAACATCAAATATACATCTCTTAGAATTCAAGCAAGCAACTATATGTGTATTTACTATTGATCATACACCATATTTAGCTGACATATCTGACATATTACAATCGGGCAAGATTTAGCCTTCGTGTTTTCCCTTTTGTTTTGACTTCAGGAGTGTTGAAGCAACCGTTCCACTGTCTCTTTGTTATATTTAGAATAAAGCCAAGAATTTAATGAACATGGGAAGTAAACTGCCTTTAGTCCTAGATCTTTCTCTAGGTCAGGCTTTGATACATTAGTGAGATAATACAGGGAAAGCTGCAATGCAGTGACACAAACTCTTGTAATATCCAAACTTGTCTAACTGTTTCTAGAAGTATCTAAATAATAACAGCCCTGAGATCCAGATCTCAGATATCTCGAATTAGTTATTTTCTTTTAAAAATAATGTTTGATATATATGTTTAGAATCAGATATTCTTTTCCTAAGTATGATGAAATAACTGAGCGCATCTACCTGACTGTGACCAGAGTGATAGCACATTGTGTTGGAAGGAAACTTCCTCATTATATTGTCTTCCTGTGGGAAGGTATGTGGAATGTAAAAAAACCTCAAGCTCCTTTTAACAGAGCATGGTCAAAAATAAGCTGGATACATGATACTGAAGCTGCTCTTGTGCTCCCCATTTAAGTTACGTATCAAGTCTAAATTTAATCAAGGCCACATTTTATTTATACATCTCATGCATTAAACTCATTTAAACTTCTAGTCAGATTTCATTAGGGGAAATACTACCGTGCACATCATGCAGTAGTAAAGCTAATGTGCTTCAGGAATTTGAAAGGATTTAGAGATCGGAGGGTCTGATTTCAAAAAAAAAAGTGGGAGGGGGAACCCTTTTTCTTCTTTAACTTTGTGTTTGTAGCCTGTATGTGTGCTGTGGCCCGTTTGTTTCCTAGGACACTAATACAGTCAGCATGCGCTCTACAAATGTGTAAACACAGACATTCCCTCTAATCAGTGAGTTTGGTGTCTTAAGGCAAGATTATGTTTTTTTAAGGAAATGCAATTTATGTCCAGGATTAGATTTCTCCTGCTGACTGATAATGTCTGAGGTTGAGTGAGATGATAAGTATTGTGTCCCGGTTCCTTGTCATAATCATGAAACGTTCAACCAGCCATCCTTTATTTTATGCGGGTTTATTTTGGTGATGTAAGTGACGATTAGCCAGTAGTCCTTAAAACATAGAACTTTCTGTTTTGTGAGGAAAAAAATGCAAAATCAGTAACAAAAAAGCAGCAAAGAATACTGCCAAGATAAATACAAAATGTTAATACTTATGAATAACATTCTGGAAACAAAAAGCTACATTCTAGTCTTTAGATATGCCTGCTATTAAAAAGCTGAAAGGGACTTTTACAACAGGCTTGTGTGCCAGCTGCGCCTGTATCTTGGGAAGTCTGACTTGGCCACGGTGGTCCACGCTCTGGTTACATCCCGTATAGACTACTGCAACACTCTCTACATGGGGTTGCCTATGAAGACTGCCCGGAAGCTGCAATTAGTCCAGCGCGCAGCAACCAGACTACTAACAGGAGCAAGGTACAGGGAGCGCACAACTCCCTTGTTGCGCCAGCTCCACTAGCTGCCATTTAGCTTCCGAGCACAATTCAAAGTGCTTGTGTTGACCTACAAAACCCTATATGGTTCCGGCCCAGTTTACCTGTCCGAACGTATTCACCCCTATTAACCATCAAGAGTGCTAAGATCATCTGGAGAGGCCCTGCTCTCAGTCCCACCATCTTCGCAGGCGCGTCTGGTGGGGACGAGGGACAGGGCCTTTTCTGTAGTGGCCCCCTGGTTGTGGAATTCCCACCCAAATGAAATTAGATCCTCCCCCTCCCTCCTGACTTTTAGGAAGCAGTTGAAAACGTGGCTGTGCTATGAGGCCTTCGCAGAATGAAGGAGGAGATTGCAAAGCGACTAAAGTCGCCAACCCCTTAATACGGACCTAATAGATGGATTAAGTTGGTCTTGATTTTACTTTGGTGAAAGGCTTTTAAAATGTATTTATTGTATTGTATTTTATTGTAAATGTTATTGTAAATTTATGATGTTTTTAGATTTTAAATGTTAGCATTGAGTACTTGCTGTTTGCCGGTCTGAGTCCCTGTTCGGAGGTGAGAAGGCCAAGGTATAAAAGTTTTAAATAAATAAATAATCAATAAATTCATGAAAATTGAAGTAAATATGTGAAAAGCAATTTTATGCGTTCTAGGTACAGTATGGACACCCCCCCCCCCTTTATCCGATATGCGAGGGATAGATTCCTGGACTTCGCATGGATAAGTGAAACCACGGATAATAGTGCACCTATTGAAATGAAGGACTTATGGTCCAAGTTGTCCTAGAGGACCTATAAAGCGTACCTAGAATAATATCATTTGTTGAATGTGAATACCGGTCATATGAATGAAGAGGTAATACCACAATCCGTTCTGCTTTTTAAAAAGCAATAACAATGACAATCATGGAATTTATTCTAATCAAAAGAGGAAAACAACAGAAGCACAAAAGGCTTTCCATGAAATTCCCTCATGAGTTCATCTGTCATGGTTGTATGTCTTTACACAGTTGGAATCCTTGCCTCTTTACCCATTGTCCCTGGTCATGAGGACGGAGGGTTCTGGAACTTGTACTCTAAAAAAAAACCCTTTCCGAGCTCTGGTCCAGGCATATTTCAGTTATTACTGACTGGCCATTCTTGGAAGCCACAAATACTGCTGAGTGAATAATTCAGCACCAGTCGTTGCTAATTTCTTTGGCTTCCCCTTCCATCCAGTGTGATTTAAACATAGTGCCCCTCTGCGTCCTTTTCTTGGCAGTGATGCAAAATAAGAACATACTTGGGGTGGATTAGTGGATGAGGTTGCCAACCCCTTCCACGAATAAAAGAGGCAGCAACAAGTTATTACAATAGGGGTCCTGCTTCTGATTATCTCAGCTTTTGCTCACTGTTGGAAAATGACTAGAAATGTCATCTTCTGTACCGTGATTAGCAGCTGAGACCTTTTTCATGCAATATGGCTGCTGGATATTAAGCTGGGTTTGGAGGCATTTCAAAGTGTAGTAATAATTTAAAGCAATTATAGATCTGTAACTCTAGTTAAGGGGCCTTATCACAGTAAAGAAAAAAATCCTGTTTCTGCCTCCTACAGAACTCTGGGATTTGTAGTTTAGGGAGGAGCTTTTAACAGCCTCACTAAACTACAAACTCCAGAATTCTGCAGGAGGCAGAAACTAGATTTTAAGTAGATTTTTTCGCTAGTGTAATGAATCAATAACTGCAATACATAATGCCAGCCTAGTTCTTTATTTTATCATATTTCAAAAGTAAATTAAATACTTGTGGTAAGTAACATGTTTACCAAAAAGCTCTTCCTGAAAGATTTTATTCAGTAGCAGGAGGCACAGTAACAGCCAAAGGTTTCCTTCTACCAAAACTCAGTGTAATTACATCCCTTTGCCCGCCCATCCCCCGAATTAAGGAGACTCACACAATAATCACACGACAACAATTCTTTTTGGGTCAAATTGGGCAAAATTTTATTTGCCTATTTCAAACAACCTCAACTAATCTCAAAGGGTGTCAGGAATAATAACCAATCAGTTGTAATCAATCTCATTAATTTCCGGGTGAAACACCAAGATTGCCTGATTAATCAACCAGGACAACCTAATAAGGGAAATGAGTAAGAGGTCCATTCTCCCAAACTAGAGAAGAGCCTCTTCCCATTCCAGGGCCATAAACTCAACTTCACCCAACAACAATAACTTTAGGGTGCATACATAACTAACTGGCCCTCACCCCTGACGGGGGTGCCTCGGTGTACACCGAATATGGCATTTCCCTCTCTAATCACCGCTAAGCTACTGTATTTAACAAACCATCACCCCCAGTAGCCCCTAAACAGCAGAAGAGGGTCAGCAAAAACCCACAGCATGGGAAGTAAAATTCCGTACCCCGCTCCTAAGGCAGCAACAACTACTACTAATGGGTGGGAGTGGTGGGCAGGCAACCAGGCGCAGAATGGCCTGATGGGGGCTGGCCTTCCTAAAGGCCACGCCCCCAGCCTAGAAGGTTCAGCCGAACCTTCTTACTCCAATCGGAGTCGGGGGGGGGGAATGCCTCTCTCCCCAGCTAGCTGGGGAGAAAGGGTATTAACTACATAAGTAGCTTTAAAATACAATTACATTACAAAAAGAATGAATTCCTAATTAAGTTACAATTATCGAGGAGGCTGTTATCCCTTAGTTATTGAAAGAAATAATGAATGAACAAAGTACTGTAAGTTAAGAAGGATTCAGTCTTCTGACCTTGATGAATCTTCTAAGAAACAGAGGCAAAGCCACCAGCTTTTTCTTTGTTTTAGGTCAAAGCTATGCCAACACAGTTTCAAACTTGACCTCAGTTTCCAAATGCGGTGGGGCAGGATGTAGCTTATTTGAAGTATAACCCCAATTTATTAGGAAGATTAGTGAACCTTTTCAAGCCATCCTGACAGTCTCAGATTTGGAAGTTTTAAAGAAGTCTGAACCTAGGAAAAATTAAGGGTTGTGTTCTGCTTTTAAAAAACCAAAACAAATCAACGCTTCAAATACTTTAGTGTATTTGAGATGATTTAAAACAGTTGATTTTAATGTGTCGATAATTGATTTTCGTGTTTATGTATGTTTATAGTTTATTTTATTATTTATGTATTTATTGATATTTATTTATTGATATTAATAATATTTATGTATTAATATTAATAATATTTTATGTTCCGGCATTTAATGTTTGCTGTATATATGTTGTACTCCCCCATGAGTCCTCTTTGGGGTGAGAAGGGTAGAATATAAATATTTTAAATAAATAAATAAATAAATAATATTTCAGATTTTTAAAAACCTCTTTTCCCACTAGATGTCAGCATAAGGCAATGCCATGGATTTTGGAAGTTGTTTAAAAGGGAAACTAATGTTAATATCGATATGTTGTAATTTTCATGCTGTATGGCACCATTGTGTGCTATTTGTAAGTCTCCCTATGGGAGATGGTAGTGGGGTATAAATAATGTTTTATTATTTATTATTATAAAATGTATTAATTTGACTCAGAACAGTGACATAAGATAATTGCTAAATCATAACCCGGACTCCATTTACTTTGGAATCATTATTAAAATTATTTCTGAAATCTACTGGAATAATTTAGTGTTCTCAAAACTACTTCCTCCATTGGTATTCTTAACATTTTTTTAGCCTGCAAATGGGATCTTCTAGTATGTTAGAGACTAACTGAGAGAAAGACTTTAGTAGCATAAGCTTTTGCCTGCTAATTCTACTACATCTTTTAGCCTGTATTGTGTATTCTGAATTATGTCACTAAAAATAGATAGTAGAAGAAAAGCCATTTTAAATACATCGTCCTCGTCCTTTACATCTAATGTGTCTTTTTCATATGAAAGATTGATTGGAAATGGATTAAACCATTTGGGATTTCCCCCCCCCCACTTCCTGACACATCATTTTCTCACACCAAGAGGACTGTAGGGAGACGCCTGTGCTGCTGGCAGGCCTCTCCGGTAAGTTTAGGGACCCAAATGGAGGGCTTTAGTGTGGCTTTGTGCCATCCTAATTTGTCTCGGGATGGCATGTAGACACCCCCCCCCCAAAGGAAAGTCCAGGTTTGAGTTCAGGGTAGGGGCTAGAAACCATGAGTTATGTCTGGGAGTGCTCTCAGTTGGAAAAGTGTATTAACTTAGCTATTTCAGCCATATGGACATTCTGTCTGGTATTCTGATTGTGAGTTATGATGGTGAAAGTTCAACTTATGATAACTCCCCCTCCCCCTTTTTTAGTTGCTGCAGAGGTTAGAATTCTGTACTGACCTTGAAAAAACCTAGAAAACTATTTCTCTAGGAATCTCAAATTCATTCAACACAATTTGATGGCATACTGGGATTGGAAATCATATTATTTAATGGCATTTGGCCATGATTTTAGGTGACCATAGTCTGGGCTGAACCTATCCCCCATAGGCATAGGTGTCTTACTGTAGTATGATGCATCAAAGAATAAGCACAGGGAAGAATTGAATATTGATTCAAACAAATGGCATAGTTTCTTACTTGGAAATACTTCAGCAACTTTTGTGTAGTGAGATGAGGAAAGCAGGAGGGAGTTACTTAGTTTCACGTTAAATGACTTCTCATAAAAATTCTACTTCCTGGCATCTAGTTCCCATGTTCTGTGACTAGGCTATGGTGGTGGTGGTGGTGGTGGTGGTGGGGGTGCTTTGGGAGGCAGGGCAGCCTGGTGGGAGGACAGTAGTGGCCTTCTCACTAGTGAACTGGGAGGAAAATGGAGAGAAGATTTATGCAATATGATCCAGTATATGCCTACTTTGAACTAAGCTTTGACTTCAGATGAACTTATTCACTCTGGCAGTCACAGAGGTATAGAAATTTGGGAGGCACTGTATGAATCAGAAAGAGAGAGTGTTTTAGTGCTTCCCTAGTTTACCAGAGAGAGGCTCTGGTGAAGTGATCCCCTTTTTGGGGATCATGGGAGGTCATGGGAGAAGAAGAATAAACATTGCTACTTTTCTGTAACTTCTGGCATTTTGAACTGACTTTCTTTAGCTCTGACTATTGTACTTTATTTTCATTGTAATTGGAATTTTCTATCCAAAATACATTTATCTTGGAAACAAACAACTATCTTAGATGTAGACACAGGCTTTGGCACACAAGCAGCAGTTGAAGTTTATCTGAATGGCAGAACCTCATGCTATATGGAAAATTGCTTCTCAGAGAGTCTCAGTTTCAAAATTAGTTTGCCCTGGAGAACTGAAGGAATTGTCCAAAGCCCCATTGGATTCAGGGAATGAAACATGTTGTTCTTTGGATACTTTGTGTGTATGTATTTTAAAATAATCTCTAGCCAACGAAGATGAAAGTATTTATGGGTGCTTTCTACAGAATGCTATGCATGCATTTCAATCTCATCAATAGTAAATCAAAGCAATAACTATGGAAAAATATAAGGATTATTCTTCATGTGTGATGTCCCCTATCAGTGCAATGAGGTATTCTGAACTCAAGAAAAAGAAAAGTACTACCGTATATTGTGTTTTTCTTCCCAAATGGAAGAGGAGGAGGAAATAAATTGGTATGTTTTATTTAGTTTCAAATTAGACACTTCAAGCTGTACTCTTCTCACTAAATCTATTGATCTCCCTCAATTTGTTCATTGTCCTTGCCAAAGAAATGTCTAACATAACAGTCCTGGGTAATGTACGTAGCTTAAGAAATATAGCCTTTTTTCAAAAGAACTGCAATGAAATATATCTGTGAAGAAATATATTTACAGCATGGGATTATAGGAATGGCAAGGAAATAAAGGGGTGCACTGCAACCTGAAATATAAAACATAGGTAGAAAATGGGTAGTGTCAAATACAGATACATTATTTCACAAGGAAAGACATGCTTGCTTCTTAATATATATTATTAGGAGATAGTTTCTCAGTTCTTTCTGGGAGGAAGATGGTTTAAAGCCCTATCTCCCTGATTCTTACAGCAGACTAGAAATGTCTTATTTTTTAGACTAAAAGATGTGACTAAAATAGACTTATTCTAAGCACTTATGATGTGCCATTGCTTTTCCCATCAAATTCTGGCCTCCCTGGTAAAAGAATAAACCACTAGATCAAGCTTATTTTCAAAACTACTCAAAGCTCTGACAAATGGCTGAGAACATAAAATTACCAGGATATTTTATCCTAATTCAAGTAGTCAACTATTTTTTTAAAGGAAAACACACACATTATATGTATTGGGGCTCCGTGCAGCTCCATTTAGTCCCATATTCAAAATCACATGTTCACTTACATATTTTATACATCATTTCAACCAGTTCATCCAAGGCTAATTCCAAATCCCCTCTGCAGTAATTATAATACTATAATTGGCTGCCATTTGTATTTGAGGTGAATGAACTTTGTAAGGTTCACATTATGGAGGTAACATAATCTTATCCCCCAAGGTCCATTCATGAGCACTGACAGAGGTTTGGCCTCAGCTGCTTTCCTTTAACATCTGCATAACTGCAGAGACAAAATGTAATGGGAAATCTAATACTTGTGCCAAAGGTCTTCAACTTGACCCTGGCCTCCAGGCTCTTAAATCTTCATATTCCTCCATAGATGTGGGATGCTGAATATCTTTTTAAGGAAAGCAGCTCCAGTCTAGAAGAAGGTTAGGCATTCTCACCTCTGATGTTTGCAGCCAAATAGAGATGCTTGTCTTGAGCTGTGCCAACACTTCAGATGATTCTCAACATTTACACATTTCATCCCAGAGATTAATGGTGGTACTACCTCTGTTAACATTATTATTTCTGTAAGACTGAAAAGGCTGGTCCTTAAGTTTCAGAAGGCATCAGTGGTGGTAAATGCCTTCCAGCCATTCAATGTCCATTGACTTTATAACTGGGGCACTGCTTAAAATTAACCCCATAGCCTTGCTAATATAAAAACAATCATGTGGCTCTTCCTGTTCTCTACCTCACAGACATTCATGTCTTTCAGCCAGAAGTCAGGTGTGACTACGAAGTTTTTTAAAAATTAGTAAGAATAACATTGGCCAACACACATTTTGGTGCTTCAAATATAAGACATGTTCCTGGGCATTCCCAGACTAATGGCTGAGACTGGTTATAGACCAAAGTGAGTGACCACATATGCAGGTTGAGTTTTTACTTGGCGATTTGGCTTTTATGTATTTTATCTATATGTATTTTACTCTTGTATTGTTGTAGGATGTTTTTAATTTTTGTATTAGTAGCATTGGATTTTTGCTGTTAGCCAGTCTGAGTCCCTCTACGGAGGTGAAAAGATTGGGATATAAAAGTTTTAAATAAATAATAAATAAAATATTTGGTAAAAAATGATACCATTTCCCTCTATCAGTTCTAGGTTTTTAGATACAGGACATATTTCATTTACCAGTTTTCATCTGCTCTCAAATAAAAAAAATCATGATAACCATATCTAAGAAGCTAGAGCGTATGTGGTCTATTTTCTGAATTAGTGCCCCAAATAACAGGCCTAAAAACCAAGACACCAAGAAAATATTTTAGCTGGACTGTGCAATCTATAGATGTGTATCAATGGGGGGAGGGTTGCCTCCCAATAATTTGGTCCCTTAAGTGAAGTTTTCTTTCATTATATAGATTTTTTAAATAGTATTACAGTAACTTTAAAGTTCAGCTGAGCATTAAATACACTTTAGGCATTCAAGGGACCTTTTCACACAGGGCTTTCTCACCCTCATTTTTGCAGTTTTGGCCAGGTCTGGCTGGAGCCATCCCCACCATATGGTGAGGGAAAGGAGGGAGGGTGTGCGGGGTACCACAGCCCCAGGAGCCGTGAGAAGAGATCCAAAGAATAGGAGAAGACCAAATTACCAATGGAATGTCAACACAGCAAATGTAAAAGTTCAAATGTGTTCCAACATGAATGGTTTTCAGTGTCTCACTCTCTACAATGCTAGAAATGCTTGAAGGAAAAATTCATATGGCAATGCATTAGGCAGTGAATTCTTATTGATGGGAGGGACAATGTCCTTATATTGCCTCCCACCCTTAACAATCTCCCCTGGGAGAATATATTGTGAAATGGATTTTGTACATAATAACAAAAAAACAAATCATGACTCGAAGTGGGTTACAACATAGCTAAAACACATAATCATCATATAAACTGCACATATTAAAATGTATTTCTCATATATATATATATATATATATATATATATATATATATATATGGCTTGTTTTAGAATCCTAAAATCGCAATTCTAAAATCAAATGGGGGATTCTTTTTGATTAGTATATTAAAGACTTACAAAAAATTTTGCAAAAAGTGCTAAAATGTAACTTAAGTACGAATGAAATTCTAAATTGGTTCTAAAGTCTGGAAAGCAGGGAAACAGGACTGACACTGTTTTAAGCACAGGCAAATCAAGGGGCAACATTTCCCTTGGTTTCCTTGCAGGGAGATATAAAGCATTAATATATTATTATTATTATTAAATAAAATAGTCAAGGCTTGCTTCTCCAGAGCATTTATTAGAATTAAATAATAAATTCTAATAGTAAGAATGTAGTAAGGGTGATAGTGACCTGGAGGGTATGAGGAACGTGCTCTTGGTAAACTAGAACAGGGCTGTCCAACTGGCCTGGGTCGGCTTATATCTTAGCGGGAAAGGGCTGCCGTGCGGGCTGCCCCTTCCCCGCTAAGAAATAACCCGACCCAGGCCTGAAACAGTAGGAAACTCGGCCCGGGCTGCTTCCAAAGCGCTTTGGAAGCAGCTCGGCTGTTTGATTAATTTCCTCCTGTTTCCCAGGCTGTCCCCTCAGAAGCGGAGGAGAGCCTGGAGAACAGGAGGAAATTCCTCCGTTTGGAACTCACAGGGGTTAAGGGAGGCATCGATGCCACCCTTAACCCCTGCGGTTCCCAATCGGAGTAATTTCCTCCTGTTTCCCAGGCTGTCCCTCAGAAGCGGAGGGAGAGCCTGGAGAACAGGAGGAAATTCCTCCGATTGGGAGAGCCTGGAGAACAGGAGGAAATTCCTCTGCACGGCAGCCCTTTCCCCGCTAAGATATAAGCCGACCCAGGCTTCGGTCGGCTTATATCTTAGCGGGAAAAAGAGCTGCCGTGTGGGAGGCCCCTTCCCCGCTAAGATATAAGCCGACCCAGGCTTGGGTCGGCTTATATCTAGCGGGGAAAGGGCTGCCATGCGGGCGACCCGTTCCCGCTAAGATATAAGCCGACCCAGGCTTGGGTCGGTTTATATCTTAGCGGGAAAGGGCTGCCGTGTGGGAGGCCCCTTCCCCGCTAAGAAATAAGCCGACCCAGGCTTGGGTCGGCTTATATCTTAGCGGGGAAAGGGCTGCCGTGCGGGAGGCCCCTTTCCCGCTAAGAAATAAGCCGACCCAGGCCTGGGAAACAGTAGGAAACTCGGCCCCGGGCTGCTTCCAAAGCACGCTTTGGAAGCAGCTCGGGCCTTGATTCGAGTAATTTCCTCCTGTTTCCCAGGCTGTCCCTCAAGCGGAGGGAGAGCCTGGAGAACAGGAGGAAATTCCTCTGATTAGGAACTCGCAGGGGTTAAGGGAGGCATTGATGCCTCCCTTAACCCCTGCGAGTTCCCAATCGGAGGAATTTCCTCCTGTTCTCAGGCTCTCCCTCGCTTCTGAGGGACAGCCTGGGAAACAGGAGGAAGTACTCCGATTGGGAAACTCGCAGGGGGTTAAGGGAGGCATCGATGCCTCCCTTAACACCTGCGAATTCCCAATCGGAGGAATTTCCTCCTGTTCTCCAGGCTCTCCCTCCGCTTGAGGGACAGCCTGGGAAACAGGAGGAAATTACTCGATAAGGCCCCGTGCTGCTTCCAAAGCGCGCGTTGGAAGCAGCCCGGGGCCGAGTTTCCTACTGTTTCCCAGGCCTGGGTCGGGTTATTTCTTAGCGGGAAAGGGGCCCCCGCGCGCCTCTCTGCCTCTCTCTAGCCCCGATGCATGGATCGAGGCTAGAGAGAGGCAGAGAGGGGCGCGGGGGCCTTTCTCCTCCTCTCTCGCAGGCCTGTCATTGGCGAGAGAGGAGGAGGCCCTCGCTCACCCCATCCATGTTTCTTTGCCTCTGATTGGCTAAACGAAAGGTGGAGTGAAGGGGAGTGTATGTCCACCTGGTATCCATCAGCCAATGACAAAACACGCTTACTAAGGGCAAAGAAACCATACGAATGCTTTACGACCCAGATACAAAAATGGCGCCCCGAAGTGCCGTAAAAGAAAGTCTACTTCCTGGTTCGCGACAGCGATACGTAAAACATCAAAAGTCCCATTACATACGAATCTCTAACGAATCCATTTAATTTCCGTTTCATTTTTACCATGCCTAATATATATATATATATATGAGAAAATGAGTAATACATTTTAATATGTGCACATACATACATAGTACACATACATACATAGAACAATGATAATGATTAAAATATAGTGAACACAAGATGCGAGTATATAATTCATAATTTAAACTGGCTGGATAAGCCTGCAGGAAGAGATAGGTCTTCAGTTGTGTTTTAAATTATGACAGCTCATTTAGCTGTCAGAGCTCTTCCGGCAGTTCATCACACAGTCTTGGTCAATGAAGAGGTGTCCTTTGGGTGACAGTCTCCAGTCAGCTTTTGTCTGATTGAAATAAGTATCCCCCAGAGAATCTAAGTGTTTGGGGCAAATTGTACAGGACAAGGTGATCCTGCAGGTAACCTGAACCCAAACTTTGAACCACAAGGAGAAGCAGGTAACAAATAAAATTGTTGTTGTTGTTATGTAAGGGTTTAAAGGTCAAAATAAACACTTTGTACTTTGTCCAGAGATTAATTGGCAGCCAGCAGAGTGACTTTAGAATAGGTGTAATATGCTCATTCCTGGATTTTACTGTAACTAATCTGGCTGCCATACTTGGAACCAACTGGAGTTTCCGAACTCCAATGTAAAGCATATTGCAGAAGTCCAATCTTGAGGTTACCAGCTTGGGCACTACCATCTTTAGGTCCTCCTTATCTAGGAATGAGTGCAGCTGGTGTATCAGCCAAAGTTGGTGGCAAACACTTCTGATTGTCACATCTACCAGCATTGACATTTGGAGACATGGACTTCCAAGCTGCCAACACAGTCTTTCAGGGGAATGTAACCCCACCCAGGACTGGTTGACACACCTCCACCCCTAGGTTAGGATTCTTAATGGCAAGCACCTCTGTTTTGTCTGGATTTAGTTTTAATTTGGTTTTCCCCATCCAGCCATTCATTCAGAGGAGACACACTATTCTTAGCTGAGGCTGTTTTTGAAAGCATTAAGAAACATATTTGGTTGTCATCAGCATACTGATAACACCCTGCTCCATGCCTCCAGATGATATCTCCCAGTGGTTTATTATAAATATTAAACAGCATTTGGGATAGATTGGCACCTTATGGGATGCCGTATAACTCCTTTTTTTGTTGTTGAGAAGCATCTATCTCCATGCACCACCATCTGGAACTTGCCTGAGATACAAATGGAACCATTGCAACACAGTGCCTCCGATTCCCAGTCCTTCCAGGCATTCCAGAAGGATACTATGGTTGATGGTATCGAAAGTTGCTGGGAGGTCTAGAAGCACCAACAGGGACACACAACCCTTGTCAGTGTTAAGATGTAGATCATCCACTAAGGTTAGCAATCTCAACTCCATATCCTGCTCTGAAGCCAGTTTGAAATTGGTAAAGGAAGGGTGTGTCATCCAAGACTGTTGGGACATAATGTAACAAATCCCATTACTCCTTGCATAATTCCTCCTGCAAGACTTCAGTTGCAGTATGTGTACACATACAAACAATTCACATATGTACCTGATGTGCTCAGTCTACAAGGATCTTTGGCAGAGATGTGGAGCGCATATGGCTGATATTACTCTGTGCTTTGAGAGAAATGGGGAAATCACTGGCAAAGTTCAGGAGTAAACAATAGCTTTTTATTATACCCTAGCATTCCAAAAAATTACAGAAGAGAAGAGTTATTGATTAGTGTACCAACCAAGTTGGACTTCTATCCAAAGGAGTTTGTGCTGGCTCTCTCTTAGTTGCCTTCTGCCAGCAGGGAAAGATCTTTTTATTCAAGTAGGCTTTTTGGCAATTCACTGTTTACTGAGGAAGACAGTTTTCATGGATGGATGCTTTCTTTCCTCACATATTTCTAAATGGCTTTTAATTCAATTGTGTTTGATGTAATAATTTTTCAGTTGTGTATTTTTATTTAATTTCCTCATATTTATGTGTATAATAAAATGAAAGATGACTCATGGCAAGCTTAACTAGAATGGTGCAGATAAATAAAGAGGGGGGAAAGGGTGCACCTACACTGTAGAATTAATACAGTTTTTGACCTTGGATGCATCAACATTGTAGCATTAATGCAGTTAGACGCCACTTTAACTGTCATGACTCAGTGCTATGAAATCATGAGATTTATAGTTTTATAAGGTCTTTAGCCTTCTCTATCAAAGAGTGCTGCACTAATTAAACTGCAAATTCCATATGTACATAGAATTGAGCCGTGGCAGCTAAAGTGGTGTCAAACTGCACTAAGTCTATAGTGTAAATGCAAATCAAATGCAGACAGAATAGTGCTCTACTCTGTATCTATAAAAAAGGAGAGAGAAAGAGAGATGGGGGGTTCACGAATCAATACTATTGATATAATAGAGGATCAATAAAAGGTCATGATGTTTGCACACATTATATTTATTTATGTTTGGCTTTAGGATCTATTAAAATATTTTTCCAGAATTTTAAATGATGTTTTGGAGGATGAGCTAAAGGATGTCCTTTATTTATAAAAATATGTTTGTTTGTTTATATTTATTTAACCGTGAAATAAGAGGTGAAATCTCTTTTAATTTGTCCAGCTGTTTCTCTCCTTCACATGTTTTAATTTACCTGCCATCTTTTCTAAAAGGACCCATTTTCCAAATCATGTGTAGACAATTCACTAAGTTCATTTTGACTTTTTGTCTGCTGAGCAATTTCAGCACTTGTTTGAAAACAATGTTGAGTATGGCACTAGATAGATTATGACAGAGAAACCAACTCAACAGGTTGAAGACAAGCCACAGAGGTTTATTACGATTCGGCCAAAAAAGATACAAGTACAGCAATTTGCTTCAAAATGTACAAACATAAAGATACAGAAAAATGTAAGACATTTAATACAATTCTGACAGCCATTCAAACCTCTCACTACCTCCCCTGGTTGACTGGAAAGGAGGCTAGTCAAGTTCTGCACCGGGACTGGTTGAGAGCTCCATTGACACCACCAGTGATTTCCTCAGCAAAGAGAATGGCAGCCAAGGATTGGTAAAAGTGGAGAACCAATCAACTGTAGAGACACCCCCCCCCCCCCCAGGGTGCACTCTTGGGGAAACTATGGCATAGATATTGTGATGGGTTTTGATTAGCTTAAATGTTTAGTTCCATGCCAAACAAAGATATGTAATTCCAAAGACAAAGGTGCGCCACTCAAGGGTAATCAAGGGTTGACTTTTAATAAAAGAATTAACGACTGCACATATTGTAAGTATTATCTGAGGGGCAGCACACTCTTACCTTCATGTAAATTGTACAAACATTTTGGGCTTATCTGGCCGAGAAAGGGAATCACCTATCTTTGCATACACACAATGAATCTGAAGATTACCTGGCTTGGGAAATGGCCAGAGCAATTAGTCCAACCTTTTTCATTCCCAGGATATTATTTCAACATAGCCACAGAAGGGTGGCTGTATCTAGTTCATGGGGGTACAGCTGCTGTTGGGTTTATTGCCTTGAACTTGCTTAACTCTGGACTCTTGAGAAAGGTCTTTTTTTTAAAAGGAAAAATATTTGTTGTCTCCTAGACACAAAAAAATTACATCTTTTGGGGAGAGGTTACTGTAGCTCAACAACACTATGGCAGTTAAAGTGGAATAATAGTGGTATAATTGTATAGTGTGATAAGTATCCCCAGAGAACTGAAAAGGTAGCTTGGGCCGGAGAGATAGCACAGCGGCAATCTGAAGGTTGCATGTTCGAATCCCCGGGCTGACACCCAGCTGTGAGCCCTGTCCACTGTTCACCCAATAGTTCGAAAACAACTCAGCTGTGATTAGATAAAACTGGGAACCGCCAAGCGGGGAAGGATTTTTTCAAAGAAGGACGTACAATGTCTAAATAAAAAACTAAGATCAGCTGTCGGAAGGTGGAATACAGAAAACAGAGGCTCTCCATCATGAGGATGAAGCAACAGCACCCCTTTGTGATGCAATGATGCAATCACATCCTGTGACACACCCTGTGATGCAGACTGAAGCCTGAAGTAATTGTATTTGGAACCCGCAGGGACTGTCTGCCATATGTATGATGTAATCCGCTCTGAGTCCCCTTCGGGGTGAGAAGAGCGGAATATAAATAAAGTGTATTGTTATTATTATAACGCTGTGGCATAAAGATATTACTTTATTCTGATATCCCCCAGGGAATTCAAAAATTAAAAAAACCAAGAGGGAGTATATCACAGCTTTGGAAAAGCCTCTTTTACTCATGGAAGCATAGGAGGTGATATTGATTATCTATTCCAAGCAGTTAGCAATCTGCTTATATGCAACAGATAATATCAAATAAATTATAGAATGTTCTTGTTGCAATATGAAACACACCATACATGTGCTTTGTTATTTGGGCACCATCATTTTAAAAATTCAAAAAGTGTTATGTAGCTGTGGTTGTCCTGTTGTTGTTGTTGTTGTTTATTGTATATACTTTATTTATACCCTTCCTTCCTCCCCGAGGGAACCCAAGGTGGCTAACAGTCACACACTTTGATCAATTTAAAACAAAGCAAATACATTTTTTAAAAACTATTATACAATACAATTAAAGTGCATTTTATAACACCCAATCCCTTCAAAAATCTCACCTATAACCCAGCAACGTGCTCCTTCTCCTTCTCCAAATGCTTGTCTTCCTCCTAGAAAAGGACTGTGAAGAATACAGGAATTCTGCAAGTCTGTACTTTAATAGCTTATTATTGATATGAAGCACAAAGACTAGCAGAATGCAGGGTAACCAAAAATGCTAAAACATCTATGTTTCGAATACTGACAGAGCCCTTATCTGAAAAGTAGAGAACATATCAATAAACATTTTGTTTCTCTCTCATTATAGAAATAAGTGAGAAAGAATGCATTATGACTGTGTCCATTGGGGGGCAGCAGAAGACTTTATAGGTTGCTTGATGGAAATGTCTTCATAAAGGAGAGCATTACCTGCAATTTCAGTGACTGAGCTGTAAGGAGCCCAGATTCATAACTTTATATAACTCATTACTGTTGTAGGAAGTTGGTTTTGACAATAGTTTGTAATTGGTACTCTTTGAATCTACAACTGCTGGATCCCCAAAGACAATGACGATAAACGAGGGGTCTGGAAGTTATAGTCAAAATTTGGAACTTTTTGAATTCTGCATTTCCCAATATTGCTAGCAGCATTTCTGGTTTATAGATTCTTCCAAAACTAAGATCCTCTTTTTTTTAAAGGACTCCATTACAGAAGACCACTATTGTAGAGTTATCATACATGTTTAAAAAGCACTGAAGAATGGGGTATAATTCAATAGAGTTAACTTTAAAACAACAGTTGACGTTAATACAAACTGCCCCCCCCCCGAGAAATAATGAATGTATATGTTAGCCCAACCATGTCTTCAGAATACATAAGTTCGCTTAATGTGCATTTTGTGCCTGTGTTGCAGTTTAATTCTTTACATGCCTTCCATTTGTCTCTATTGCTATGTAACTCCAGGTCATTTCCAATTGTTTTTGTTTGTTTGTTTGTTTTTATTTTTAAAATAGACTTTATTTACACAATAAACTCACATAACAACATACATACAGACAATGGGGGGGATGTGACTATGGGGAACATTAAAAACAGCGTACAAGGGGTGTACATGTTGGACATTGATGTTAACTTCACATCTCGGGTTGCTAAACAATAAGTCTTAGTCTATTTTGCTTCAGTTTTTCCCCTAGGGGTGAGGTTTTACAGTTTCAATCCTTTCAGATCTAGGTTCTTTCTCTTCTTTAAATAATCGATGAGGGGTTGCCACACTTGAAGGAATCTTTTTGTAGAACTATCTCGGAGAAGCTGGGTGAGTTTATCCATTTCCATAACTTCATACACCTTATTGAGCCATTCCCCCTCGTCCGGGACTTTAGGTGTTCTCCAGTGTCTAGCCAGAGTAATTCGCGCCGCCGCTGTCAAATATGTCAGTAGTTTTTCGGCATCTTTTTTCACATCTTGACCTGCAATGTTTAATAGGTATAATTCTGGTTTCTTTCCCCCCTTCAGATTCAATATTTCAGATACCATTTTGTGAATCATATTCCAATAATTTCCTACCACTTTACATGTCCACAATTGGTGGTAGTATGTCCCCTTTTCGTTGTTACATTTCCAGCAACGGTTGTTGCCGCTCTTATTTATTTTTTCCAATTGGCTGGGAGTCAGGTACCATCTATATATTGTTTTGTATGTATTTTCCTTAATGCTGTACGCATAGGTATAATTTTGTTTGACTTTCCAAATTTTGTCCCAGTCCTCCTGAGAGATTTTATAACCGAAATTAGTTTCCCATTTTGTCTTATATTCTTGTTCCGGTTTGCTTTCTCTCTCCCCCTCCAACAGGAGGTTATATAAAGCCCTCACCGTTTTCTTTTCCGATTGAAGCCAGAGTTTTTCCCCTCTAGATGGTACCCAGTCCCACCCTATCTTTCCATCTTTTTTAAACCTTTGTTCCAGTTGGTTGTATTGGAACCAGTTTAAATTGAGGGAGTGTAATTCTTCTTGATTTTTTAGAACTATATTTCCTCCGGTTTTTTTTAACAAGTCCTTATAATTGGGCCAATTACCATTCTCTAGACTTTTCACCTGGAGAGCCTCCATGGGGGATATCCAGAGCGGAATTTTAATACAGAGATACTTTCTTGTTTTATTCCAAATTCTAAGTAGCGCTGATCTTATGACATGGTTATTAAAGCCACTATCTTGCTTGATCTTATTATACATTAGATAACTGTGCCAGCCAAATTTTTTCCCGGCACCTTCCAAGTTTAGTAGCTCTTTATTATCCAGTTTGATCCATTCTTTTAAGCTTTCCAGGCAGTTAGCTTCATAGTATCTGATTATATGAATTAAGGTCTATATGCAAGAGAGACCTTGCCTTGGCGGCCTAGGAGTCCCTAATATACCCTAAGACAAATTGTTGTTGTTATTACTATTTTGATAAATTTTTCAAAGCCACTTTGCTTTGGCCTTTTTGGCCTTTTTCTTCTGAGGCTGAATGAGTTTAACTGGGCCAAGGTGACTTACTCTAGATAACCCAGTGGGTTTTCATAGCTGAACAGAGATTTGTACCCTAGTCTCCAGTGTCACAATTCAAAACTCAAACCACTACACTACACTGGTCTGTGTTTATACAAAATGAGAATGTGTTGCAGTCAACTGGAATTTTCGAACTATTTGTCCTCATAATGCCTTTTGCAAAAACTCCTCTGTTAAATGTTACTTTCCTTCAATGTTGGTTTATGTCTGGGCTGAAGGTAATCTTTAAACTCTTGTAGCCGACAACTTCTCAGTCAAACAGTATGTGGTCTGCATTGTAATTTGGTCTCCTTTTCACAGAGAATTGACATTGGTTGAAATCCAAAAGTGCTGTTTTATGCGGGCTGGAAGAAACTCTCTATTTTACTTGGTCTTACTTCGCAGATTTCCATAGCATCACCAGTACGTCAGAAAAGGTGATTTCTTTTTTGTGAGCCTATGCACAGTTTGGGGTTGCCATGCTAAAAGATGAAGTTTTATAGACAAGTGTTCTATATGTTGGCAATTAATTTCACACTTTTTCTAGCTTTCTTTAATTTTGGTCTGATATTTAGGAGCATGCACATATTCACACCCAGTCAATATACCTATATCAGTGCAAGCCAACTTCCTTCACTCTGTGTTCATATTCAACCTTTCTAGAAACAAGTGAGTGTGATTTTTTTTACCTTGCCTGTCAACTTATAGGGACCCAATATATATTTTATAAGGTCTTCTCAGATGCAGTTTGCCATTCTTTTCCTCTTAAATAAAGTCTATGGCACCTGGGTTTTTTAGTGATCCCTCATTCATGTCCTAACCATGCCTGACCTTTCGTAACTTCCACAATCAGACAGGATCTGGTACATTCAGCTCTATTAAGGCTAGGTAGAAAACTTGTTCTGATTTAGAAGTGTTTCTAGTATAGTATGAGTAGCTAGTATGCCATGTGAAAGTCCAACTGGATCCAAGATGCCCTATGTTCATTTGTCTCACAATGTGATAGCATAAACACATGGCAAATTATTCTCTTTTTTACATTGACAGAACACATGTGGAATAAAATCATCTTCTGCTAAACTGTCCCCCCCCCCCCAATAGCATTGAATCTCAAACCAGATCAAGATAATATAAAATCCAGTCTGACTTTTCCTATCATTCACCTGGGGCTTTTGGTAATGGGAGCAATGTCCTGACTTCAGCAAACAGGAAACACGAGTATTTGTTCTATGCACTAACCAAAGGCAATTATCACAATGAAAAAGTAACCTATGAGTGCTCAAAAAGCAATTATGTTTGGAAGATGCCTTGGAAAATTGAGGTGATACTATAAGAAAATGTAGGTTATAGTTTAAATCGTGAACAATGGTTGATGAAAGTATTGTGTGCCCAAGCTATCATTCTGTTTGAAAATAGTTATCAAACAGAACTTAATTCGTACAGGTTTCCGTGCTGGAACATGGGGTGGATAATACATAGTAAATTTAAGCTGTACAGCAAAAAAGTTGTTTGGTCAATCCATCATGTAGTGTTCAGTTGAATTTCCAGAGCAAATATGAAACACAATAAGAGTTATGTTGGTCATTTAACAAAATCTAAAGTTCCAATTTGTCACAATCACCGACTTAGTACTGCCCCTTTAACACACACACGGAGACGTAGCAAAGGCTAACTAATTTTATTGAATATAAAAAAGGTCCAAAAGACAATTCTCTTGAAGAGATCAAAGAATCAAACAAACAGCAAAGCTGTAGTCCAATTACGAAAGCAAAGTTCCAAAAGATAGATCCAAAAGCAAACGTGGCAAAAGCTAGGCAAATTCCCGGATTGCCTCCGGAACAAAGCAGGGTATCCGCAGCAATGCGAATCAATATCAAGGCAAGGTCTTGGTCCAAGGCGAGCCAAACCAGGCTCCGTGGTTCACTCCGCTTTCACGCCCTTCAGATCAGACGTGGCCGGAGAACTGAGGATCAGTTCCCACGGGCCGTTCTTAATCCTTCGGCCGGGCCCTCGACGATCTAGGGCCCGGCGTCTCCAGTCTCTACTTTCCGAACGGTGACGGTCTAGGGACAGATGCCAGCTCCTCCTGCCCTGCTCTATGTCCCTGCGTCTGTTATGGGAACGGCCCCGCTCTTCCAGTTCAGTATCGCTATCTCCTTGAGAAGCAGCCTCCCCCGAACTTTCCCAGCCGCTGGCCTCCATCTGCTGCTCGGCCAGGTCCTGGGAACCTCGGCCGTTTGGGAATTCATAACTATCTCCGCTATCTGCTTCGCTGCCTTCGATCTCCTCCTGGTCCGCTCCTTCCCGGGAGAATGCTCCCACTCGAAATCCCAGGCTAAGCTCTTTGCAGGTGAACTGGGCAAAGGCACTGCTGACCAATCTTGCTCTGGGCCTTCCAACTCGTCCTCCGAGTCCCCTTCAGCCTGTGCGGGTCCCAGTGGCATCGGGACCCCCGGCGCCTCACCCCCTCCCATTGGCACGAACGGACCCATGGGTGCTACACAATTACACACCAGTGATACCTTTATTAGGCCAACCTGAAAGTCTACCCACCCCTGATATGTTTGTTTACTGATATTTAATTTCTACCCCACTTTTCTCCTCAAACAGGACTCAAATTGGTTGGCTTTCGAAACTCACCTGCTTTTTTTATAAGGCAACAATAATAGAGTGGTCAAGCAGAGGGGAAAATGACATCACAGTCTGCATGGTTTTTTTTAGTTTTGTTTCAAGGTTACAAAAGATGTGAAGGAGATTTTTTTAAAAAATCAGATTCCCATCTCTCTTCCCCCTAAATTTGGAAGGTGACAAGACAAGGATGGAAAAGAAGGCCTTAAAGTGTTAGTTATGACACTGAGGGATGAGAAGGGTGGTATACAAATACAATAAATAAATAAATAAATATGTATAAAGTCTTGCTTTCTAAGACCAGACATGTCCTTATTTGTAAGAAGCCTAAATCTCTTAGCTTGGAAATATTCAGCAAACTTTTCAAGGAGACCTAGTCTTGCCAGGTCTGGAGAAATATCTAGTTGGTGTGGCAGGTAAGTAAGCCAATAAAGCCATGAAAGATTATGTTACCTTGTTCTTGAGAATCAATTCCCTATACAAGTTCACAAACAGTCCATGCACCCATTCCTTGAAAGGTCTAACTGATAACATGATTAACAATCACAACTTTAGATGGGCAGGTGCCACGTACAGGGGAAAATGTCAAGTGGTCCCACTGGATGTAGGGGGAAGGTTCCAATGTTGTGATCTTGGTAATAATGACCCCTCCAATGCCAACTGATGAACAGACAGGACCAAAGTGACTTTTGATAAGTTCATGCCTGGGCAGGGAAGATGAAACCACCATTTCTCATGTGCTGTGATGCTATTAATAATTACTATCAATTACATAGATTCATAGAATCATACAGTTGGGCACTGGCCATCCATTCCAACCCTTTACAATGCATTTTAAATGCACACACTAAAAAGTGAGTAATAATTAATGTGTTCTTAACATGTTTTGTTAGGCATCAAAATCTGATCTGGAACCATATCAAATCCAGTCACAAAACCACAACCAAATTCCATTTGGAGCTAAATTTAACCATATTCCTACTGTTTAACTCTGTTTAAGACAAGACAACTGTTCAAAGGTGGAGTAACTACAAAAAGGTATGTAGGCCTTAAAATAAAGTGGCGCATCATGGAGTGATTCTGCTAATGGTTCCACCCATTCTCACTCACACCAGTCTTCCATATTCTTAGTGACATCATTGACCATACTGAGCACTCATCGGGTTGGTTTGGGTCCCCTCATTTTTTTACTACAGTTTTTGCTGTTGTAGGGAGGGGTTTATTTTCAAGTCTTGGCACCTGCCTGCCCCCAATGTTGAGATACCATCCGTAAAGGTAGATAAGACATGTTTTCATTACGTTAGGCTTTAGGTTTGCTCTCTCACACACAACTCTTTTTTTGTTAGTCATCTTTTAAAAACCTGCAGTGCCATTCTTGTTTTTAATCTGGACAGCAATACTTATGTTGAACCTGGATTGACTTAACAGCTGGGATTTTCAACACTTGGCTTAAAAAAATGAAATGTAACATTTTAAAAGCTCTGTGGAATCCCTTTTGATGCCCAGAAACAGCAGTTCCCACTTGTCTTCTCAAATGTTCTGGGATTGTATAGATTGTGCCACATCTGGGATGCCACAAGCACAATCCACTTCACACAAAGTCACAGCTGTCTAGGAAAGGAGTCTTTCTTCTGGCTGCATTGACTTGGGTACACAAAGGAAGTCGAGTTGTTTTTGGCTCATGTTGTGCAGATCTTTATCTTTCTTCAGCTAATGGGAAAATGACAGATTTATATACTCAAGAGTGGAAAAGTCAGTTTAAAGAGTGCAAGGAATGGATTCTGGACTAAACACAACAAGGTCTGCCACTCCCTAGCAATTAAGACAGCCTGCAAGTGCTGAGGGGGGAGAAATGGTCTCTTTGGTTCCAGCCTTAATACAGAAGCTTGTGAACATTATGTTATCCAGCTGGCCGTAGCACCACCGTATGAATATAGGCCATTATCTGCAGCAATAATGTATACACTAGACCTCCTAACAGTAAATCCTGATCTATGATTAAAATTAAATGTTGGAAGCTAAGCAGCTACTAACAGTTTAATATTTCCTGTTTCTTGGTAAACCCCAATGTGCAAGAGTTACATTAGGATCTGGTGATTGCACCCCCATCTAATCGCTAGTCACCATTTACTGATTTGCTTGTGTGAGAAGAGCACCACCGAGTGGATGGAAGGAGCAAGTAGACTTCAGTAACAATTACAACAACTGTAGGTCCATTGAATAATACACTAGTACTGCTCTTTCTCCATTTTTACAGTTATTAGCCAGGATATCCTTTACTATTATGAGTGCCATGTCCTTTCCCCTCTAATTTTCATATACATCATTTCCACCAGGAGTGGGGAGCCTGTGTAACTTAAATGTTGTACTATAACTACATCTCTCATCATCTTTGACCTCAGGCCATGATGAATGAAGTTGATGAGAATTGGAAGACACAAGCATCTGGAGATCTATACATTCTCCACCCTCTATTTTAAAAAAGAGAGGCTTTTTAAAATTTTGATGCTATTACCTTCAGAAATAATCCCTTTGATTTGTTTCATTTTTATCCTATTCTCTTTCCACCCCCACTAAATTTGCATAATTTTTCCCATCTTATCTTCTGAGTAATCTTGTATGGAGCCAGACTTGGTGGGTTTTCCACATCTAAATCCAACATTGTAGCCACTAGCTCTCTTTGAGACTCAAATATATTAACTGACCACAAATATTTCAATTATGTTTCTTCAAAAGCTCCTGGATTACCATGTATTTTTCCTGCATCTTTCTTTATCATACCACAAATACACAACAAAATGTATGTGGTCTAGAAATGCAAAAAAATAGTTGTATTATTTTAAGGGATGGCAGGCACACATTAGGCTTCAAACCAGGATGCTGAGATGTACCAGAAACCTCTACACCAAGACAAAAATGAACAAAAAAATTTGAAATGTAGAAGAGGAGCAACAATAGACTTATAGAGACAGTATGTTGCTCAAATCATAAGGAAAAATGTATGTCTGTGGGGGGGGGCATGGGGGAATGCTTATTGTAATGCAATTCACAAACCTACTCTTTCATGTTACCAGTTTTAACCAAATTGTACTAAACATAATAGCTAAAAGGTGTGTCACAAGAAGTAAGCTGTGTTATTGCTTCAACAGATTGTGCAAGCCTAAAATGAATAGCAGAATACAGGGTGACTTCAACGTCAGTGGAGTGGTGGATCCTTGCTTGGTTTTAACCTGAATTTTAAAGGAACTATCCAAAGTGCTGAACTCTTGTCCATGTAGCTTCAGTTCCTTCAATAGCATATTTAAAGCAATATGGATACATCATACTGGACACATCAGAGCTACTAGCCTCCACTAGGAAATGTATATATCAGACCTTTTCAAACATTCCATGTTGGTGACACACTTTTTAGACACACATCATTTCACAATACAGTAAGTCAGTTTTACTAGCAAACTAGAGGTTAAATCAACCCCTTATAAAAGATATGAACACACATGCATTGTAATAATGGAATGTATGGGGACACAACATATCTTCATTGTGGTTTATATTTTTAAGACTATACATGGGATTGCTTCTTTTACATAGACTCAAAGATTTCTCATTACATTCATATGACACACCTACACATTGCAGCCAACACATCCATTTATTTATTTATTATTCGGGCTTCTATGCCGCCGACTCCCTAAGGCTCGCGGCGGCTCACAGGAGCCGAAGGCACAATAAAATACAAGGCAATAAAAACAATTAAAAACAGCAGTACACAGTAAAATAATAGCACAATTCAAGAGTGAGCGGGACCTACTCGCCGAAGGCCTGCTTAAACAGGTGAGTTTTGCAGGCCTGTCTAAATGGGAGCAAGTCCTTCATGGCCCGGGTTCCGGCCATGAGGGCGTTCCACAGCGTAGGAGCTATGACAGAGAACGCCCTCCGGCGGGTAGATGTCAATCTTGCCAGCTTTGCCGAAGGTATCTCCAGAAGGTTGGCATCCTCGGACCGTAGTGATCTCGAAGGGCAATATGGGGTGAGACGGTCCCTCAGATAAGCTGGCCCCAGACCGTGTAAGGCCTTGAAGGTAAGAACCAACACTTTGAAGGTGATCCGGTGCTCGATTGGCAGCCAGTGCAGATCCTGCAAAACAGGTGTTATGCGGCAGCCTGCTGGAGTGCCAGACAGGAGCCGGGCGGCAGTGTTCTGCACCAGCTTGAGCTTCCGGGTCGCCGACAGAGGAAGGCCAACATAGAGCGCGTTGCAGTAGTCTAGCCTTGAGATGACCGTGGCTTGGATCACCGTGGCCAGGTCGTTCTGGGAGAGATAGGGGGCCAGCCTCCTTGCCTGACGCAGATGAAAAAAGGCAATCTTGCTGACCGCAGAGACCTGGGCCTCCATGGTCAGCTGGGAGTCCAAATGGACCCCCAGGCTCTTAACGGAAGACGATGGGCATAACGCCACACCGTCCAGGGTCAGAAGCTGGACACCTACATCGCCCGGGCAGCCCAACCACAAGATCTCCGTCTTCGCCGGATTCACCCTCAACCAACTGGCTCGCAGCCATCCAGTAACGGCTTCGAGGCAAAGCTAGAAATTATCGGGGACGGATCCCGGCCTCCTCTCCATCCTCAGGATGAGCTGGGTGTCATCAGCATACTCCGCACCAGCTGTGCAAGCGGCTGCATGTAGATGTTAAATAACAGAGGGGAGAGAATGGCCCTTGCGGGACTCCACAAACTAATGGGGAGCCCTCGGAGACCACCTCGCCCCTCCTCACACGCTGAGACCGCTGGTGGAGGAAGGAGGTCAGCCATTTAAGAGCTGTCCCCCTCACTCCAGCCATGGCCAGGCGGTGGATCAATAGATTGTGGTCGACCATGTCAAACGCTGCCATGAGGTCCAATAACACGAGCAGCGCAGACCCGCCTTGGTCGAGCTGGCAGCGGAGTTGGTCTGTGATGGAGACCAGGACCATCTCCGTCCCATGCCCTGAACGGAAGCCGGACTGGAAGGGGTCAAGCCATGTTGCATCATCTAAGAAGGACTGCAACTGCTCCATTACTGCCCTCTCAACTACCTTCCCCAGGTACGAAAGGTTCGACACTGGTCGGTAGTTGGAGGGAACCGCAGTGTCTAATGATGGTTTCTTCAGTAATGGAGCTACCACCGCCTCTTTTAAGCACTCTGGAAAGACTCCTTGCTCAAGGGAGCTGTTTACGATATTCAACAGAGGCCCACGTAACCCCTCCAAGCAAGATCTAACAAGCCAGGAGGGGCACGGGTCGAGGGAGCAGGTGGTAGGCCTAGTTGCAGCCACTATCTTATCAACAGCATCTGCATCCAGTGGCCGAAACCGGTCGAGGGTGGGCCCGGCGGAGGGCCATGGGGTCTCAAGCTCTCTCACTGTGTCAACCGTGGCTGGAAGGTCCCGGCGGAGGCTCAGTATCTTGTCACAACACACAGTTTGGAAAGCTCTGATTTTATGATTTTTTAGCTTCTAGTATCAGCTGCTAGAAGGTAGTTTTTAGCAGTAGCTAAAAGAGGTTCTTTTTTGCCATCCAAATTGCCTTAAGCACATTCCTTGAAAGGGCGGGGCCTGCTACAGCAGCCCTCCTGCCAGGTGGGAGCAATTAGCCTACTTCCTGTTTTTAAGCAGAGAGCCTAGCTCCTGTTTTTTAAATCAGTCAGCCACTGTCTCTGTGAGGAGCAGTTTAAAGCAGACTACTTGCTAATAAGGAGCACTGGTAAGTTCCTGGGTAAATTTGTTGTTTTAGCTTCTAGTATCAGCTGCTAGAAGGTAGTTTTTAGCAGTAGCTAAAAGAGGTTCTTTTTCCCATCCAAATTGCCTTAAGCACATTCCTTGAAAGGGCGGGGCCTGCTACAGCAGCCCTCCTGCCAGGTGGGAGCAATTAGCCTACTTCCTGTTTTTAAGCAGAGAGCCTAGCTCCTGTTTTTTAAATCAGTCAGCCACTGTCTCTGTGAGGAGCAGTTTAAAGCAGACTACTTGCTAATAAGGAGCACTGGTAAGTTCCTGGGTAAATTTGTTGTTTTAGCTTCTAGTATCAGCTGCTAGAAGGTAGTTTTTAGCAGCCCGCGCGCCTATCGGCGCGCGATACAACATAAACCTGTAACAAGTAAAAAAAAAAAAAAGGAAATATCCAAAGACTTGTAAAAAAGTTAATCAAGACCAAAACAAACAGTGAAACTACAAAAAGGAAAAAAAGTCTAATTATCTAAAAAAAGGGAGTCAAATTATAAAAACGTATAAACAAGAAATGGAGGTAGTCAGCCAGCAGTGGGAGGGGGCTTTCCAGTGTTTTGCATTGAGTGTCACATGTATGACTATCTGCCTGCTGGGCAGAAGTCTTGGTGTGCATTCGCTGCAGTGAGCTCCTGGCTCTCAGGGAACGTGTTCTTTCCCTTGAAGCCAAGGTAGCAGACCTGGAGAAGCACAGAGAGGAAGTGAGGCAGGAGGAAGAGATCTCCAGGGATGAAATAGGAGCATCCCACTCCGTTCTGAGCAGCCCTCCAGCTGCTTTGGAAAATGGGGGTCTTGGGCAGGAGGACATCAGTCTGAGGAAGAGGGACCGGCTCCCTTAGTTGGGACCCCTTCCTCGGAGGATGTGCCCATATCCTCTTGCACCGAGGATACTTCTCAACGGGTGGTAGGAGGGGGCTTCTTGTAGTGGGCGATTCGATTGTCAGGAACATAGAAAGCTGGGTTTGTGATGGATGTGATGACCGCATGGTAAATTGCCTGCCAGGTGCAAAGGTTGCGGACATCACGAGGCATCTAGATAGGCTGGTAGATAGTGCGGGGTGGAGCCAGCAGTCGTGGTACACGTCGGTACCAATGACATTGGGAAGGCCAAACGGATGGTCCTGGAAGCCAAATTTAGGTTGCTAGGTAGAAGATTAAGGTCCAGGACCTCAAAGGTAGCATTCTCAGAAATTCTACCGGTTCCACGCGCAGGGACAGCCAGACAAGCAGAGCTCAGGAGCTTCAATGCGTGGATGAGGCAGTGGTGTCGAGAGGAAGGGTTTAGATTTGTTAGGAACTGGGGAACATTTTCGGGAAAGCCAAACCTTTACAAAGGGACGGGTTACACCTGAACGAAAATGGAACCAGACTGCTGGCAATTAATATTAAAAGGTTTCAGAGCAGCTTTTAAACTGATTCCTAGGGGAAAGTCGACAGGAGCTGGGCAGCTTCCGGTTCGAGAGGGTGAAACGGCAAGTATGGAGGATGAAATTTACGCACAAATGGCCAAGTCAACAGAAAAGATAGAAAGTAAAGAGGTAGGACATGGTAGGCCTTCTACAAATTCTCATAAACAGCCAAAGTTGAAAGGGCATCAGAGCAATAAATATAAATGTCTGTACGCAAACGCTAGAAGCCTTCGAACAAAAATAGGAGAGTTGGAATGTTTGGCAAAAGAAAAAAATATTGATATTATTGGCATAACAGAAACCTGGTGGACAGAGGAAAACAATTGGGACACAAAAATTCCAGGTTATAAACTGTACAGGAAAGACAGGAGAGGGAAAAACGGTGGCGGTGTGGCCTTGTACATAAATGAAGAGCTAGAATCTCATGAATTAGAACTTCAAGAAAATTCAAACTCACCTACAGAAACATTGTGGGTAAAAATCCCAGGACAAAAAACTAATCTAGCATTAGGGATCTGCTATCGCCCTCCCAACCAAACTCCAGAGGCAGACTGCTATCTGGAAAATGAAATTAAACAGGCCTCAAAAAGCAATAAATTAGTCATAATGGGGGACTTCAACTATCCCCGAATAGATTGGCTAAATTCTTGTTCTACGCATGAAAGAGAGATAAGGTTCCTCGACATGCTAGCTGATTATTCCCTTGAGCAGATGGTCATGGAACCAACCAGGGGAAAGGGGATCCTGGACTTGGTGCTAACTAATGAACAAGATTTCATTCAAGATGTCCTTGTAACTGAGCCCATAGGTACCAGTGACCACAACACAATAACCTTCAACTTAAGTTTGGATAGCAAACTGTCAGTGAAAACTAACACAGAGACCTTAAATTTTCACAAAGGGAATTTCACCAAAATGAGAAAAATAGTAAAGAACAAACTAAAAGGAACAGTAAAAAAAAATCAAATCCCTCCAAAATGCTTGGAAACTGTTTAAAAATACTTTAAAACAAGCCGAACTAAAATGCATTCCTAAAATAAGAAAGAGGCCGGGAAAGTCCAAGAGGACATCGGTATGGCTTACAAATGAAGTAAAAGATGTGATTGGAAAGAAGAAAAACTCATTTAAGAAATGGAAGGCTCTTCCTACTGAGGAGAACAGAAAGGAACACAAGCTCTGGCAAACTAAATGCAAAGCAACCGTCAGGAAAGCCAAGAGAGATTTTGAGGCACATATAGCTAAGAACATTAAAAAAATAACAAAAACTTCTTTAAGTACATCAGAAGCAGAAACCCAACTAGAAAAGCAGTTGGGCCACTTGACGAAAAATGGTAAGAAAGGGACAATAAGTGAAGACAAGGAGATTGCCGAGCGGCTAAACGACTTCTTTGCCTCCGTTTTTCACACAGGAGGACAGACAACATATGCCTGCAGCTGAGTCAGTTTTTTCAGGGAGGGAATTAAATGAATTAAACCAGATAGAGATAAACAAGGAAGATGTTCTCACATGCCTTACTAAACTAAATGTCAACAAATCACCAGGGCCAGATGGCATCCACCCCAGAGTTCTTAAGGAACTCAAGTGTGAAATTGCTGAAATTCTAGCCAAAATATATAACCTTTCTCTAAGATCAGGCACTGTACCCGAGGACTGGAGGGAGGCAAATGTAACTCCGATCTTCAAGAAAGGATCCAGGGGTGATCCAGGAAATTATAGGCCAGTTAGTCTAACCTCAGTTCCAGGCAAAGTGATGGAAACCATTATTAAAGAAAAATTACTAAGCACATAGAAGAACAGGCATTGCTGAAGGAAAATCAACATGGTTTCTGCAAAGGCAAATCATGTCTTACTAACTTGTTAGAATTCTTTGAGGGTGTAAATAAACACATAGATAAAGGGGACCCAGTCGATATTGTTTACCTTGACTTTCAAAAGGCTTTTGACAAAGTCCCTCACCAAAGGCTCCTAAATAAGCTCTTCAGCCATGGAATCAGAGGACAGGTCTTGTCCTGGATTGGAACCTGGCTAAACTGTAGGAAACAAAGGGTGGTAATAAACGGACACTTCTCTGGGTGGAAAGAGGTGAGAAGTGGCGTACCCCAAGGTTCAGTTTTGGGTCCGTTACTTTTTAATTTATTCATTAATGACCTGGATGTAGGAGTAAATTGTGAGGTAGCAAAGTTTGCAGACGACACTAAATTGTTCAGGGTAGTTAAAAATGAAACTGATTGTAAAGAGCTCCAGAAAGACCTCTCGAAATTGAGTGAATGGGCAACAAAGTGGCAAATGCATTTTAACCTAAACAAGTGTAAAGTCATGCACATCGGGGCAAAGAACCCCAACTACACCTACAAATTGATGGGGTCAAAGCTTTCGAGACAAACCAGGAAAGGGATCTTGGGGTTTTGGTGGACAGCTCAATGAAGATGTCAACCCAGTGCGCAGCAGCAGTGAAAAAGCAAATTCTATGCTTGGCATGATCAGGAAGGGAATCGAAAATAGGTCGTCAAATGTTGTATTGCCTCTCTACAAATCTATGGTGAGGCCACATCTGGAGTACTGTGTACAATTCTGGTCACCGCACCTCAAGAAGGATATAACGGAACTGGAAAAGGTACAGAAAAGGGCAACAAGAATGATCCAAGGGATGGAGCAGCTCCCTTACGAAATCAGGTTGCAACGCCTTGGTCTTTTCAGCCTTGAAAGACGGCGTTTAAGAGGTGACTTGATCGAAGTGTATAAAATCATGCATGGGATAGAAAAGGTGAATAGAGAAAAATATTTTCTCTGTCACACAACACTAGGACTAGGGGGCACTCCCTAAAGCTCCAAGGTAGGAAAGTTAGGACTAATAAAGGGAAATATTTCTTCACCCAGAGGGTCATTGGGTTATGGAACTCACTTCCAGAGGAGGTTGTGACAGCGGTCAGCCTGGACAGCTTCAAGGCAGGATTAGACAGATTCATGGATACCAAGGGAATCAGTAGCTACTGAAATGGACATCCAAGTGCCACCTCTGTGTTGACGGAGGCAGGCAGGATTTCCCGGGTACTGGTTGTGGGGGTCGGGAGCAGGTGAGGGTTTTGCCCTCCTTTCTGCTAGAGATCCCTGTGTACAACTAGTGGGCCACTGTGTGACACAGAATGCTGGACTAGATGGGCTGAGGCCCGATTCAGCATGGCTCTTCTTATGTTCTTATGTTCTTATGTTCTCCAATAATAATAATAATAATAATAACTTGAACTTGAGATGGTTTTCTATAAAACATTGTAGGAGAAACCAAAATCAACAGATTTCTTCACATAGCACTGCCTGATTCTGAAAAGTCAGACATTGACTTCTGCTGCATTCAATAGGGTTACATTGATTTAAGGTTGCCATGTCATTCTTTGTTTGATGCTTTTTCATCTTTAACACCCATATGGCAGGTAGAACATACCTACACATTCTGGGAATATAGTCAGCCCTCCATAATTGTGAGTTACACTTCTGTGGATTTATTTGTTGATTTGATTACTTGCACACATTTAATTTTAATGTGCTGAAGTTTGCAGTAAAGATGGAGAATCTGCTATAATATGCTTATTCCTTGTAGGAAAATGATGATCGTAAAATTAGATACAGCTTTGGCAGCTCTGTGCTGTTCCTTTCTGACTAGAAGTTTTCAGTAAGTGAGCCTCAAGACATATTGAAAAGTAGCTTCTGAGCTGTTAATGGGGATAATGGTTAGGCAAATCAGTGAACAAAGTTCAGAAGGGTTTTCTTCTTTTTCTTTAAGTGGTTACCACGTTTGAGTTGCCAAGGAAACCACTTCCTTGCCACCAGAATATCCCCCAGGTCTGTCTGAGTTTTTTTAAACTAAAGTATAACAGAGCTTGCATTGTGGAGCAGTATTGTGAAAATAGCAGAAATAAACAAGAGGGAAAAGATCAACAAAAGTCACTGGAAGTTAATACAAGGCTATCTGCTTGTTAAAATGAATTTCACTCTTGTTTTTCTTCTTTTGAACAGCCCAGTGAGTCACATATATGGTTGAAGCTTTATGGCTCCAGCGTGGGTATGGCTAAGAGCCAGGGCAAGACTGAAGCCTCCACATCAGAAAGGCTTGCCCACAAAATAATAAATAAAGATGCCAGAAAAGAAGGTGATCAGTATGCAAGATCCGGAGATAGAAATGTGGGCTTTCCACTCACTTTAAAGCACAGACTTTGCTTTAAATGTAGCTCTTTCTTCCATAGGCCCATTCCAAAATATCCACCATGTCATATCTGATGGAGTGTTTCATGAGACTTCAGTAATAATGTGTGCTGTAGAGAAATTCCTGTTTGGGATTTCACTATAGTTACTCAGTTCTCAGTGCAGTTCCTTCTTTGTCCATCAAGATGATAAACATGAAGTATGAATAGGTAAGCAAGGAGCCAATGTCTATTGTTGGCTGCTTGTGATTTCCTTTGCCAAAGTCACTCCTCTCAATGACTTAATAATCTCTAAAAGCAGAGTGAGCAACAGACAGGATAAACCAATGACCACACTTGGCAGGAGGCTGAGTGATACATGAAAAGTTGTCCAAGGCATTAAATTAAATTGAAAAATGAAACTGTTAACAGTAGACAGAACAAGAAGTATCTAAATACTATGGGGATTTGATGAACTGACAAATTGATCCTTCCAGTACACAAATGCCACAGACTTCAGCTGCAAATGATTATTTCAGTTCCTATGTGCCCGTGTTTCTTCCTGTTGGATAGTTATTAATATCATCAGAATTGTAACATTGTGAAATTATAAGAATACACAATAACTATAATATAATAACTACAATAATATAATAATTGCCCTGAAGAAGAGAATAGCAGAAAAAGGGAGACCACAGCAGCCTACAACAGCCTGCTTTGCTTGGCTGCAGAAACAATCCAGAAGGTTAGAGCTTTTACACCCAGAGTTCTTGCTTTGACTACCTTCTGGGACAAAGCATAAGAGAACGTCTGAGACATGGCTCCTCACAATCTATGTCAGGACACTCCATCTCCCAACTGATCACAGGGCCCTTCTACACATGCTATAAAACCCAGAAGTAACCAAGCTAAAAGGATCTCTGTATTTGTCTAAATGACATTTAACCAAAGTACGGGAGGTTTCAGATTAAGAGTTAAAAAAACACATGTTAAAAAGATGTGCTTAGAACCCAATTCTGCTTTTAAAATGTGTACCTTTCTATGACTGCATATTCCTGTAGTCATGCAAAACACGTGCTTTCTTTCCTTATCCCTATGTGGACTGTTTCAGTGCACATGCATTTTTTAAACCGCAAAATAGTTGATCAGCTAATCGGGCTGACAAATGGACACACAGATGGAAATTAGTTTGAAATCTCTGAAACTCTTTTTTAAACCTTTATAATCTTAAAAAGAGATTGAATTAACAATTGGGGTAGGAGAGAGATCTGGCTGAAGTATTTTTAAAAACAAAATTACCTCTGTTTTGCACTGGACCTCATATGCGAACCTGCGAATTCGCTTGTATTTATATTAAGATATTCTCATGTATATATACAGATACTAGCTGTACCCGGCACGCGTTGCTGTGCCCTATTTAGGAGATGCGAGATGTAAGGGTTGGAAAGGATGTTACTTACGGTCTTGGTGGGGTCATGTAGGCATGAATTGCGCACTTTCTATGTGTGCTCCAAATGATGTCATCTGGAAGCATGAGTTGTATTGTCTTATATAGCGGAGGAAGTGTTTTGATTCTGGAGTGTGTCCACTCAGCAAAGTCTGTAGTGGTTGTGGAGGAGTGGCAAGTGGTGGTAGAGAGACTTTACCGGCTAGGCAGCACATTCCTGTTGTTTCTGCTGGGTATTTCAGGGCTTTGCAGTGTGTGCAGATGTGCGTTAGGGTGCCAATGTCGGCCTCTGGCACCATGCTGTAGTCTTCTGCAGCGTTGTATCTGAAGGCTAGGTGGTGGAATTGGTTGTGGTGTTTTTGAAGTTTGTTTTCTGTGTTGCGACGTCGTGTTTCTGCGCTCCTTGCGAGCTGCTGTTGTGTTGCATTTCTGCGTCTTTGTTGTTCCTGGCTGCGCTTCTTCTTGTCGTGCAGTTCTTTGCATTTGGTTCTCAGCTGTGCATCGTGCAGTGACCTGTTGTCTGTGTCTCTGCTGCGCAGTGTGTTTCTGTTCTGGCGTTTGTTCTGCCCTTTTTTGTTTGATGTATGTAGCGTTGTGAGTGTGTCGTCCGATGCTGTTATTTTTATAAGGCATGGCTTGTCTTTTGGGTCAGTTTATGTCTATGTGGAAGGAAGGAATGGTTTTAGTTTGTGGTGTTTGTAGGTGTTGTGTGTACGGGATCCCGTAAGGTTGGTGGGATGGGTTGTGATTGGAAGTTGTGTTGTGTTGTGTGGGTAGGAATTTGCTGGAGAATTGCTCCCTCAGAGTTTGGTTTTGGCAGTTTAACCCTCAAACACCAACTGAAATCTCTCAGCATTCTATCCTAGTCTTGGATGGCTCTTGCTAGCATTGCTATGGTTACAGCAGTTATGCAAATCCACCCTTATTGGCAGCCAATCATGTTGTTCAGAATGTGGAGGCTGGGTGAGTCGTTGGCTGCCCCGGAGGATACTGGGAAATGTAGTTTTATTTTTACTCGTTGTTTTGGGGGCCTTTTAGGTTTTGGGGGGGAAAGTTTCTTTGCTACAAACGTACCTTGCTTGAGGCCTATTTCTGTTGGCAAGTATTGTTTTTCTGCGTTGTATGGTTTCTTTGTTTGAGGTATACATCACATGACGTGAACCCATTTATATAATAGATACACAGTCCAGGGCATAACAGAGGATTTTTTTAATTTTTTTAAAAACAACCTTTTGCTAGATGTCCCTTCTATTTCCTCTATCTTGATCTGCTTCAAAAGAAAACCGAGGACAGTGGGGAACCTTATCCCAGGACTGAGAGGTCTGTGTCAGGTCCCAGGATTTTTTGACTCAGTTATAAAATAAAGATTTTGGCTGTCAATCTCTCTCAGGTCTGCCCACCAGGATTCTGTGTGCAGCAGCAGGTGAGGCCTGGAGAGGTAGAGTTGCAGTGGTCGATCAGGAAACTATCCCCCTGACCAGGTGCCCTATCTATAGCAAACACTTGGGACTGCTGATCTGAATCTTTTCCGCTGCAGCGGAAGTAGTGAATTTATGCCACGGTTGACTATATCTCTTTGGCAATAAGCTTAATAGACCTCTGTTGTGCCTGAGTCATTTTTCACCAGAGGAGTTTCATCGTGATGGACTATATTCATTGACTGTAGTAAACTGTATCCTTATACTCTGCTTCCATAAGTCCATTTGGGTAATGCATGAATCAATACTGTACATGTAAAACTGTATGCTTGCACATTATGAGATGTTTTGCATTATTCTGTGTAAATAGATATGACACCAACTGGATAAATTTGATATTTTATTGCATCTGGTCTTATGGCGATGTAATTTGAGTCCTTTATATAATTAGACAGTACATCCCACTAGTGTTGTGTTTGGTCAGAGGGCCTATCTCTCAGTCTATGGGGTTTGAGTGCATTACCTAAAAGTGGGGAGCCGGGACAGAATAGAGAATCTGTTGGTGTACTGCCTGGCGCCTGCACCACTGATGAGCAGTCTACCTTCCTGAGTTAGACTATTTCAAGTGTATTATATTTTGATATGTTTTTACCACACTGTACTATTTAATTGTTTTTTTAACTTTTGTATTGCAATTTTTAAACTTGACCAAAGTGTGGGATTGTTAGCCATCTTTAGTCCGCATGGGGAAAAACATATGGTATAAATAAAATTAATAATAACAATATGCTTTGCTTGAATTATTGTATAACACTGTCTATGAAAAGATGTATTTCAAATCTAAACAGAGTGTGCTGTGTACAGATGTGGGAAATTAGTTTGTAAACTACAAGTCTTAGAAATTCGCAAAAATTATGGGGAAGCTGTAGTAATCTCTCTCTCTCTCTCCTCTCTCTCTCTCTCGATGTAGTTTTGCCACCAATTTAACTATCATGCACCCCAAACTTGGATATATTGCCAGATTTGAAGAAAAGCCAAGTTTTGGTAAAACAACAAATCATACCCTATGGGTATCGTACTGAGCATGCTCAATGGCCACAGGCAGTGGAATGTTTGTGGGTGAGGAGAGGGAGATTGGCGTGTTTAGCACAGATAAGTGTAGACTGCAGTATTTTGTAGTTGCTCTAATTCATTATGGTTGTCATTTAGCCTCTCAGTGCTAATTTGCGGGCATTGACCTTCCTCAAACTAATTTAAGTAGCCTCTACTACAGTATGATCTACTGGTATAAGAAATATTTGTCATATTTTCTGTTCTTATGGAATCCTAAGGCATAGTACAGTGATGATGACAGCTCAGTCCAGACACATTCACATTCACACAACACTCATCTCTTACACATGTATACAACAGTATTGTGTTTGTTTCAAAGAGGGGACAGCATTCACATGAATTCAAATTGAACTACTCTAATTGTGGGATGACATTGTTGAAGATTTTCTAGCTCTAGCGCAGTGGAATGCCAAGTCAGAGAGTACAGTATATAAAAGAAGCTTTATTTGCAAATAGAAAGAATAACAATGACCAAACAAATAAGTTACCATAATGCAAACTAGTAAATATTGAATATAGACATGCAAAGATTGGACTAAAATTAAACATTTTAAAAGTCAACAAAAGCAGTCAACAAGCGATAGACATGCATGTTTGAAGTAGTAGTATGATAATTAATATTTCATTTTTTTCTTTTTATATATAAACTAGCTTGGGGACCCAGCAGTGCCCGCGTCATTTGAGAAGTGCAGCAGGATGTAGAGTGGGTCATGGGGGCTCTGTGTGGCAAGTTTGGTCTTGATCCATCATTATTAGGAGTTGCAGTGGTATCATGAAATTACTGAAGGTAGTGGAAGTCCCATCATCTCTGGTCCACCCTTCCTCAAAGTGTAGTAGGATGTAGATTGGGTCATGGGGGCTCTGTGTGCTAAGTTTGGTCTGTATTGGTGAATGGATGAGGGTTGCATTGTTTTTAGGAAGTGAGTGAAGGTACTTCAAGTCCCATCATCCGTCGTCCTTCTCACACAAAACAGCACCAGGATTTAGAGTGGGTCATGAGGGCTCTGTGTGCCAGGTTTGGTGTTGATCAGTCATTGGATTAGGTTTGTAGCAGGCTTGGAAAGTGAGGGAAGGTACTGCAAGTCCCATCATCCATGTTCTGGCCCCCTCCAAACTTCAGTAGGATGTAGAGTGGGTCACTGGGGCTCTGTGTGCCAAGTGTGGTCTTTCTCGGTGTTTGTTGGGGGCCACAGTTGTCTGTGGGAACAGAGGGGTGTGAAAGTATTACAAATCCCATCATCCATTGTCAGTCCTCCCCCGAACCTCACCAGGACATGAAGGCAGTCATGGGGGTTATGTGTGCCAAGTGTGGTCTCGATCAGTAATTGGATGAGGGTCGCAGCGGACTTGAGAAGTGAGTAGAGGTACTTCACGTCCCATCATCCATGGTTCAACCTCCTCCAATCTGCACCAGGATGTAGAGTGGGTCATGGGGTCTGTGTGTGCCAAGTGTGATCTGTAGTGGTCCTTTTTGGTGGCCTCAGTGGTCTGTGGGAACCAAAGTGTTTGAAAGTACTACAAATCTCATAATCCGTGGGTCATGGACGTAAAGGGGGTTAGGGGGGGTATGTGTACCAAGTTTGGTGCAGGTCCATCACCCACGCTGGTCGCTGTGGCCTGTGAAAGTGGCTGCCACATATCCGCCCTCCCGCCCTTCCGCCCTCCGCACACATACATACAAACATTCCGCTTTATAAAGGTATACAGATAAGGATTTAAACCGATGCCATTGCAACCAAGATTCTACCTTACTAGCATTTTACACTCTGATACATTTGTCAACAACAATGATAATGAATTTGATCCAGACTTTTGAATGTTTACATTGTTTTAGTTGAACTGGAAAAAGTTACACAACCAACATAGTTGTTATTAATTTCAATGAATCTAACTCTTAACATGATAACGTCTGGTTTTAAGCCATTACTTCCACATGTTTTGGATTGCATTTCCCATAAACCAAAGCAAACTTGACCAATAGTCAAGGATCCTGGAACTTGCAAAGAAAAGTTACAAACCATAGAGGGGGGGGGGGAGTAGAAAAACTAGGTTTGAGAGGCCAATAAATCATTTAAATATAAAAATACTTGTACTTTTTTTCTCAAATTGCAGAGAAAGATTAATTAAAAAGGAAATACTGGTGACACATTTCTTGAAAGATGCCTCAAAGCAGTATCTTCATTCCTTGCAGACAATCAACATTTCATAAAACAAAGAGTCTAGCAGAGTTACAAACCCATACATACAAGACTTTGTTCTTGTCTTTTAAGTTAGGAGAAACTGAGTAATACACACAAATAATGATTTGGAAAGAAATTTTGTCTCCAAAGTAATCTCTAGCCACTGTATATGCTTAGGATTCAAACATACCTCCTCAAGCAGTGCCAGAACTAAATTACTGGGCACAGACTTAATAATACCCAGATGTGCTTTGGTTGGGAACCAGGAGGTGGCCTTAAATCTTGCCAGAATCAAAGGAGATGTTTGTTCCTTTATGTTGTAGAGCTGAACAAAGTAATGAAATGATAAAGGTGTTCCAAGCTTTCAGTTAAGCCAAATTCCCTTTTGCTCATTCTAATCATTATTGATTCCTTATAGCCTGGTCCAAAAATGAACCAAGGCCAGTCCTTTTGATCTGAGCCAATGAAACAAATACCTCTACATAATCTTGAACCCAACTACTTATGTCTCGGTATTCTGTAAACAGACTATCATCTTTTTTCAGCCCATCCTAGGATATTTCCACCACTAAAATATAGGCAAAGAAAGGATAAAAAAATTGCAATATTCATATAACTTTGAACCCTTACACACCAGGATAAATAAATCTTGTATCATATGAATTCTGCAATATTTTCTGATTTCAATAAGAATTGAAATAAGAATAAGGCTATATGGCCTGAGCCACTGCTGACATAACAGTGGATCTTCAAATGGATGTCAAAGATGACCAGTCAGAAAGACAACACAACTCCATAGACCACTCTGGCTACTCCAGTAGGGGAGATTATTTATTAGTACAATAGACAGAATACCATGATAAACTTTATTCTGTCGTATGCCTACCTTCAAATAGACGCAATCATATTTACTTATATCCCACCTTACCCCTGGCTTGTGACCCAGGTCAGAAGGAACGATAATAGATTAATGCAGTTCTGCATTTACCGTATTAGGACTCTGTCTTTCCATCTCACAGATTTTTCCTATTCTTCACAGTGAATCTCAATGGGTTAACCTGAAAGAAACAATCCACATAGCCATCTATCTAGGTATCTTGGATAGGAGTATATTTTTTCACATTGTTTTTGTAGTACATACAGTGTTCCCTCGCTACTTCACTGTTCACATTTAATGGACTTGCTGTTTTGCGGATTTAAAAAGAATATTAATTTAAAATAAATATCATGGTTTTTTCACTGTTTTGGGGGGTTTTGCCATCACCACTCTCTGAGGCGCTTTCCCTCCTTAGTCCTCCCTCCCTTTCTCCAGCCTTTAAAGGCCTTTCCTTCCTTCCTGTCCTTCACTTTATTTTAAGTGTTTAAAGACTTAAAATAGTGTATACCTGCTAAAATAATGTATAAATATTGAAATAAATAGAGTGTCCCTACTTCATGGTTTTTTGCATATCGTGGGAGGTCCTGGAATGTAACCCCCACGATAAGTGAGGGAACACTGTATAGTTGTACATTCAATTTTAAACACTGTTCAGTACTTCTGCACAGTGTTTTTGAATGCCGAAAACAGCATTTTCCACACTGGAAAGATATTCTCTGCACTTAAAATAATATTTATGAACAAATTATAATTGTGCACAGAGTGCCATAGCTGGTAATTTATTATATTCACTCATCAATTTGCAACAAGCATTTTCTATGCATAAATAAAAATGGCAGAAATTAATGTACAGAAATTAATATTTTCTTCCTAAGAAATGTTTTTCCATGTACACAGAAATCCACATCTTGCACAGAAGTCCCAAACTACAAATAGTCTCTGAGAACTGTGCAATTTCCTATGCAAGAAGAGTACAAATTTTCCAAGAACAGGTGACATGCTGTTAAGATTCTCATTAGCCCAGGATTCTCCTTGTCAATGTTTCCAGACAGTCATGAAACTTTGTTACTATTTTTTTTTACTCTTTTAATATATTCTTTCCTTCTCTGCTTGGTAATGACATCCTCATTACATAATATTCATGAGTTTCCATTTACTCAGAACATGCCTTCAAATAAAAGACAAACTGGGTTACATAAAGAAAAATCAATTTATTCCATTTCCCTCTGACAATTAAAGTGGATAGTACTCATCACCTGCCATTTCTCAGCTGTCCTCATCTGTGGCAAAGTTATCGGTAATGGCTCATTATGTACCACTCACACCATAGGTAACGTAGCAATTATATTTGTAAATGCAGATTTTTCCCTTGCATGAATATAGCATCTGGTTTTTCATCTTTACCTGACACATTGAAATCGAATATTTTTCCCTTAGCAGCAAGAGATGAAGAAGTTATTTCTCATCTGTTTGACAATGCACACATATGAGCATGCATACATACATACATACTAGGCATGAGAAAAAAGTTATGAAAATCAAAAGAATTCGTAAGTCATTCATATGTAATGGGACTTTCAAGTTTTTACGGATCGCAAGGCCAATCCCGGAAGTGGACTTTCTTTTTCGAACCCCTGGGCCCAAAATTTCGTTAAATTCTAAATATTTTGGAAGGCTCCCTATTACCCCCTCCAAAATCCAAAATCCAAAATCCCAGACATTACTCACAGTCAGATGGGGCCTTTCCATGCTCGAGGCCTACTTTAACTGAAAGGCCTTGCCTCCAGGAAGAGAAAAACCAGCCAGAACCATAGAGAGATCGAAACCGGAAGTCCTACAGCGGCTGGAGGACTCAGGAAAAAATCGCTTTAAACTGCAGGGAAAGGAGCCTGGAAAGGGCTGCCATGCGGGTGGCCCCTTCCCTGCTAAGAAATAACCCGACCCAGGCTTGGGTCGGCTTATATCTTAGCAGGGAAAGGGCTGCCGTGCGGGCGGCCCCTTCCCTGCTAAGAAATAACCCGACCCAGGCTTGGGTCGGCTTATACATTAGCAGGGAAAGGGCTGCCGTGCGGGCGGCCCCTTCCCGCTAAGAAATAACCCGACCCAGGCTTGGGTCGGCATATCTTAGCGGGGAAAGGGCTGCCGTGCGGGCGGCCCCTTCCCTGCTAAGAAATAACCCGACCCAAGCCTGGGTCGAAGCATATCTCAGCCATGAAGACGCTGGCGCGGCCAGCCTCTTCGTGGCTCAGATATCCGCCGACTGAAGCCCACTCCAACCTGTGTTCCCCTTAACACGGGTTGGATTGTGAGCTCGCAGGGGGGAAGGGTGGCATCGATGTCTCCCTTCCCCCCTGCCAGGTCAGAATCCAACTCGTATTAAGGGGAACACGGGTTGGATTGGGACCTCTCAGGAGCAAAGGGTGGCATCGATGCCTCCCTTAACCCCCTGCGAGTTCCCAATCGGAGGAATTTCCTCCTGTTCTCCAGGCTCTCCCTCCGCTTCTGAGAGACAGCCTGGGAAACAGGAGGAAATTCCTCCGAATCAGCCCCTGTTTCCCAGGCCTGGGTCGGGTTATTTCTTCGCGGGGAAGGGGCCGCCTGCACGGCAGCCCTTTCCCCGCTAAGATATAAGCCGACCCAAGCCTGGGTCGGGTTATATCTTAGCAGGAAAGGGGCCGCCCGCACGGCAGCCCTTTCCCGCTAAGATATGTCGCCAGCAAGCCTGACGGGTTATATCTTAGCCAAGCCTTTCCTAGGGTTATATCTTAGCAGGAAAGGGGCCGCCCCACGGCAGCCCTTTCCCCCGCTAAGATATAAGCCGGCCTGTCGGGTTATATCTTAGCCTGGGATATAAGCGGGTTATATCTTAGCAGGAAAGGGGCCGCCCGCACGGCAGCCCTTTCCCCGCTAAGATATAAGCCGACCCAAGCCTGGGTCGGGTTATATCTTAGCAGGAAAGGGGCCGCCCGCACGGCAGCCCTTTCCCCACTAAGATATAAGCCGACCCAAGCCTGGGTCGGGTTATATCTTAGCAGGAAAGGGGCTGCCCGCACGGCAGCCCTTTCCCCGCTAAGATATAAGCCGACCCAAGCCTGGATCGGGTTATATCTTAGCAGGAAAGGGGACGCCCGCACGGCAGCCCTTTCCCCGCTAAGATATAAGCTGACCCAAGCCTGGGTCGGGTTATATCTTAGCAGGAAAGAAACGCTGCCCGCACAGCAGCCCTTTCCCCGCTAAGATATAAGCTGACCCAAGCCTGGGTCGGGTTATATCTTAGCAGGAAAGGAGCCGCCCGCACAGCAGCCCTTTCCTTGCTAAGATATAAGCCGACCCAAGCCTGGGTCGGGTTATATCTTAGCAGGAAAAAGGGCTTGCCGCCTGGGGTCGGGTTATATCGGCAGGGCAGCCCTTTCCCGCTAAGATATAAGCCGACCCAAGCCTGGGTCGGGTTATATCTTAGCAGGAAAGGGCCCGCCCGCACGGCAGCCCTTTCCCCGCTAAGATATAAGCCGACCCAAGCCTGGGTTGGGTTATATCTTGAAGTAAATGTTCATCCAAAAGTCAACTGAGAAGTGGAATGCAAATAGTTGTTGGTCACTATGTGTGCACTCTCTGACCATGAAAAGTCCCAAAGGAAATCATAGATAAATGTCACATCAATAATACATTCTTCATGGGACGGTCAGAGAGGAAATGGGTCAACGGTCTGAGAAAGGCCTCGCCGTTTCGCTTATAATTAGGCTTCTTCAGAACCCAGGTGTGTGAAAACAAATAATGTGACCATTCCACTGATCCGGGTATCCAATATTATAAGTGCATGGTCATCATCCTGGTATGGGTGGACGCAGCCACCGGTGTAACCAGACGCCCAGTCTCTTTTCTTGGGTTATATCTTTTTTGCAGCCCTTTCCCCGCTAAGATATAAGCCCGACCAAGCCTGGTTCGGGTTATATCTTAGCAGGAAAGGGGCCGCCCACACGGCAGCCCTTTCCCCACTAAGATATAAGCCAACAACCACCTAAGGTTGGGTTATATCTTAGCAGGAAAGGGGCCGTGCGGGCGGCCTTTCCTACTAAGATATAACCCGACCCAGGCCAGTTGGATAGCCCTGTTCTAGTTTACCAAGAGCACGTTCCTCATACCCTCCAGGTCACTATCACCCTTACTACATTCTTACTATTAGAATTTATTATTTAATTCTAATAAATGCTCTGGAGAAGCAAGTCTTGACTATTTCATTTAATAATAATAATAATACTAATAATAATAATATATTAATGCTTTATATCTCCTGCAAGGAAACCAAGGGAAATGTTGCCCCTTGATTTGTCTGTGCTTAAAACAGTGTCAGTCGTGTTTCCCTGCTTTTCAGACTTTAGAACCAATTTAGAATTTCGTTAGTAATTACGTTACATTTTAGAACTTTTTGGATTTTTTTTGTAAGTCTTTCTCTTACTAATAAAAAAATCCCCCCGTTTGATTTTAGAATCGCGATTTTTGGGTTCTAAACCATGCCTAATACATACATACACATAGAGAGTAGTGCTCAGCAAGGAATAAGAAATGTAAGAAAAAAAATTAAAACTATACTTCCCTACATCATTGGTGGAGTTCAGAATGCTGATTGATGTGAACTATAAATCACAGCAACTACAACTCCCAAATGACAAAATCAATCCCCCTCCAACCCCAGTATTCAGATTTGGGCATATTGGGTATTTGTGCCAAATTTGGTCCACTGAATGAAAATACATTTTGCATATTAGATATTTACATTACGATTCTTAACAGTAGCAAAATTACAGTCATGAAGTAACAATGAAAATAATGTTATGGTGTGGGGGGGGGGTCACCATAACATGAGGAGCTGTATTAAGGGGTCATGGCATTAGGGAGGTTGAGAAACACTGAATTAGCGAGGTAATTCACAAGATTTTTTAAAATGGATACAACATGAGAATATACCTTCAACTGGGAGAAAGAAACATAGCAAGTGGGCTGAGGGAAGGGGCAACTGTTGTAACAATATAAAGTATTACATAGAAATGTACAGGAACAACACAACTAAATACTGTAACGATGACCCCAAGGAGGAACAGGCCTGGAGGAAGCGAAACCAGGCAGGGTTTTGGTCTTTCATGAACAGGGTGGTCCCTTTCAAAATGCCAAAGTAAAACTTACTATTAAAGCAATTCCTGTGTAAAGTAAGTTGTTGTCTCAGCCATTAATTAAAGCAGAAGCCTACAAGATAACTGACTTTTAGTGTGTGGTTTAAAAATTGGAGTTCATTATGAACCTTTCATCTTGGCAATTGCCACTTGAAAAGAAACTTGAAACTGTAACTAGGAGCATTCCATTCTATAAAACATAGCATTTCCATTTCCATTTATTAATATCACTTCCTTTACTTAAGGGTGATCCTTTTCTTAAGGTGCTTGTTCATTTGAATCATGAAGCATTCTGCATATATTTAGGGCAAATTTGTATACCCTTGTGTTCTTCTTTTAGTTACTGTATGACTTTTCTCATGAGCTGCAAATAGATTGCATCTCTATCCAGCAGACCCATAAAGACTGCCAGAAAATGATGTGTTGTATGTTATTTCCATTTACTGAGAGTACCTTGCAAGATCTTTTCACCTATTCCACTCTTTCTCGTGATCTTTTACCACTCCCTGTCCATTTGTGGAAGCAAGATATGAAGAGGAGGCAAATCTTTTCATAATTCATTACAACTATATAACAAATACCTCTTTTAGCATTATCAGTAACCAAGTGGTTGATTGTCAATGACATTTAAATTGTTTATCATTCTACGATAATAAAACAAGGGAGTGGGGAAGGAAGTACGTAGAAAGACATTTAGAGTAAAATAATTTAAGTGTGGTTTTTCATTATCAACAAGCTGAAAAATAAAACAGCAGTAACAAAAAAAAGATAAACTCTTGAAACTGTGAAGGACAAAAATACTCCAAACCCAGTCCTGTGCCTTTGTTGGAAATGAAAAATGGGCATGTGGGATTTAAATTATTTATGTTAAGTTTTTTTCTTGCATACTTTTAAAGATGTTCTTGTTTTGTCCTTGACATTTGCTTACCTTGACATTTATTGCTTATCTGAACATGTATGCTTGGAAAATAAAGCAGTTTGGGAAAATGCTAAATGCTTTGTGTGATTGTGAGCTTCAGGAAATATTATTTGCATGCACTGATACATATTAACATCTCACAGTAAGCCCTTTATTTCTGAAAAGAACATTAAAATCAGTATCCTTCCTATACTTGCATTACAATGTATTTCAGACATTCTGAAACATAAAAGTATATAATACACAGATATCTTGAAGCTTGCAAGTCAAGACCAACTAATAGTACAAGTTACCTTATCGGTAATGTGGATTAAAGGATCCTGATGACATTGGTCCTCCATGGTTCTTGTTTCCAACTCAAGAACTATCTATGACAATGACAAACTGTTAAATGTTAGGAAATCTAAGTAATCAAAACAATAAACTAACTATAACCTTAATGAAATTGTGTCTGGTGGTGTCCCAGTTACAGTGTTTTGTGGACTTCCACAATGGATCAAAGTGCCTACAAAGGTTACCTTCTGACATGAGATTCTGAATATACCATGGGATTTTGCTGTCGAAATGGACTTGCACATACAGCCATATATTATTTTCCTTTTAAACACAGGGATTGTGATCCATCTCATCAGATTTTTCACAACTGCTTCTCAGTATGGTGATGGCATTTTTTCTGCTTAATTTCAGCAGGATTTTAGAAGACATATATTTTTCAACTTGTTCCACTTTTCACTGCTGTTAGCAAGTGTTTTTGAATGATGTCACTCTAAGCTAGAAGTCTTGGCAGAGCTGAATTTTATGTATTTATGGAGACGCACAGTGACACATGGCTACATTGCACTTAGTTGAATACAGCTCTTATGCAGTTTACAATTAACTTTGTAGGCCCCACTTAGTTGCTAAGTGACATCATTCTTTGTTTGTCCTATGCCTGTTGACTAACTCTCTGCCCTACATGAACTCTGCTAGCTTAGCTTTGTTGTTAACTGCCATCAAACTGATATCAATTTATTGCAAATCTATGAATGCAAGACCTTCAAGTCACCTTATCATAAACAGTTCTGCTCAGATCATGGCCTAATTGCTGCACATCTCCATAAAAATCTAGTTGTCCCCCTTTAGGTGTGATTTCGTTGGTATTACCATTTCAGTACCCCATACTCCATTTTACCACCCTTTGCCATGCATTTCTTCTTTCCAATCTCATCTTCCTAATGTGATGCTCCAAATATGTCAACATTATTCTTCCCCAAATGTGTTTTCTGTTTCATCTAAGACTGAGCTGATTTAATAGTTCATGCCAACTTTGTCTCTTTCTGTTTTCTGTTTTATTCTCATAGTACTTTTCTCTCTTAGAAACGGGTGTTTCTAAGTTATCTATTTACAAATCGTATTGGTATCCTGCTTCCCTATGAGATAATTAATAGAGATGATAAATAAAAGTAGGTTTTATATCGCTTTTTCAGTACCTTGTTATATATCCTTTACTAGTCTATCATATTTGTATTTTATGACTTTCCGAGTACACTCAACTAACTAATGTTTGCTCCACCTTAGAATGTTTACATTCCAGAATGTGTGAAGCAATCATTTTGGTGGGGAATACTTCAAGGAAATAATAACACAGCATGCCTGAATTTCAAAAAGAGGACAGGAGAAACTCATTTAGTTATTTTAATTAATTTAGAGCAAAGGCAATTTAAAAGAGTAAAGCAGCAATTGACTTGAAAAGAGACATTGTTTAATTGCGGAAGAAAGCAAAATCAAAGTTTTATTAATGCTATTAATGTCTCCAGTAATAGCTATTTCATCAAGGTTATTTGTCTGGTACAAGTTAATGAGGGTCTAAATCATACGTGCATAATTTGATAATTAAGACCTGAATGCAGAAATTGCCTCTTTCAAAAAAAAGCAGATAAATTATTGTTTTTATTATTATATTTATTTATATGCCGCTTTTCACTGTCTTAACAAAGACATAAAGCAGTGAACAATGCTAAAAATAATACAATATAAAACTTAAAAACTATAAACACTATAATAGAATTAAACTAAGCAGTATTTAAAATAAATGGATAAAACCATTAAACCTGTTACAAATTTATTTTAAACACATAAAGGTACCTTAAGCCTTAAAACCTTTTTTTGTTTAAAAGCTTGCCTGAATAAAAAGTTTTCAGCCTGCTGCCAAAAGACAAAAAGAGAGGGGGCATTCCCACCAACTGAGTTTGGGGGCATTCCCACCAACTGAGTTTGAGATGGTGGTGAAACTAAAAGAAGGGTCTCTCCTGAGGATCTCAGGGCCCAGGCAGGAGATACAATCTGCCAGGTAGTCTGGACCTCAGCTGTCTAGCATCACAAGGAATGAGCGCAGTTGGCACACATATTTTAAGGTTCAAAGGCACTGGTGCCCACAACAACAACAAACTTGACTTACAGGATCAGTGCTGAGTCCAGGATGACCCCCAAACTGTGGACCTGTGTTTTCAGGGGGAGTGTGATCCGATTCACCACAGGTTGGATCCTATTATCTGATCTGCCTTTTGACTGATGAAGGGCACCTCTGTCTTGTCTGAATTAAGTTCACATTTATCTACCCATGGTTTATTCTGAGATTATATTACAGGCACTTGTAACCTAAAATCTAAAACACTGCAAAATTTAAAATCGTTCACAGGGGTAGCTGAGATAGTGAACACTTTGCTCTCTGATGGTTCAATATAGACACAAATTGATTTCTGTACAAACAAATATTAAAATGTGTCTAAAATTACTTTTTGTAACATTTATTAAGCGTATATGAAACATAAATGAACATCATACTCAGACCTGACTCCCACCTCCTGCAAATACAGGCATTCCAATATCGCCTCCAAAAATCTGAAGTATTATTATAATAGTACAGATCTTATTAGAAAACTGTTAATAATAAAAAAGAAATCTGATTGGTAGAGTTTAAAATGCTAGGTTTTACACTGCTCAGAAAGTTAACCCACTGATTGAAAATTAACTTTAGGAAACACCAGTAGCTAAGAAAGAAAAATACAGACAAGTCAAGACAAGAAGAAATTAGAATATAAATTAAAAATGAAGTAAAAACAAAACAGCAATCAAAGGAAGTATGACTAAATCACAGGGCCAAAGTAAACATTATTTCATTAGAGGCTTCTATCCAGGAGTTAAGAACAGTTTGCATTTATGTGGGAGCTGATTTTCAGAATGTTGCTTGCTCATACACTTCCCAATGAATCCAGGAAATGGGTAGGAATTTCACAGCTTTTCAGATATTGTTGAATACAGTCCCAACCAACCAACCAACAGAAGTCTGAAGAGTGGTGAATCCATTTCAAATCTGAAATTTAAAAGGAGTTGTCCAAAGTGCTTAAATTATTCTGAGAGTAGGGTCAGCTCCTTGGAGATCTTTGTTAAAGTTTGGATGAAACCCTATAGAGCAGTGTTTCTCAAACTCTTCTCCTTCAAAAGTTTCAGACTTCAACTCCCAGAAATCCCACCAGCTTGCCAGCTGTTAGGAATTGTGGAAGCTAAAGTCCAAAACATTTGGAGGAATGGAATTTGAGAAACACTGCTATAGCGGATTCATTGTCCCACTGATGTGAACTCAATTGACATGGTTCAATGTATGGAGGCATGGGAGTTGTAATATGGTGAGGCACCAGCACTCTGTAGCAGAGAATACTAAAGACCTTGTAAAAGTACAATTTCCATGATCCCATACCATTGAGCCACGACAGCTAAAGTCATTGAAGAGTACGGTCAACAAGTCCCATGTTTGAGGGCCAGAAAGTGGTGTCAAACTGCATTAATTCTACAGTGTATATTCACTCAGTGACAATAATCCTGGCTTGGGAAGCCATCATAGAAGGCTTATTTGCTAGTTCACTATGAAGAGAAAAGGCCAGAAAGTGATCACAAAGCCTAAATAAGGCACAGTGATACTGAATAAAAACTCAGCTTAGCTTATAAAATGTCTTACAGTTTTCAAGCTGAGCAAAAAATGTTAAAAATTAAATCAAAACATTCTGAACTCTATTCTAATTGTGATTCATGCAGGTAATAAAGTAACCTATCTAGAATGTCAGTGTCAGATACAATCGTGATGTACTTGAAAACAATGGTCACCCATACTTGTTTGGGTTCGCATGACTCACAGCTTTTGTTTGGTCAACTGCTGTCACGACATGGATTTGTAAAAATTCTACAAAAGCTTGGTTTAATTTTCTGGTGTCCAGCACACACTGAGTATACCAGACTCTGCTTGGCACTGCATCTATCTAAAAAAAACCTGCCTACTAATAAACTCCCATTCATAAACTTTAAAGGGTTATATTTTCTACTACAACGATTGCATATAATGGCAACACCCCTTTGTACCTCTGTAGTATCTTTAACAGGATGAGATTCTATACTAGGAATGGAAATGTTGTGACCTTCATGTTGTTGAATTACCACTCCAATAATTTCTTACCATTGGCTATGCTGGTCTTGGGCTGATGTGAGTGACACTCCAATAACATTTGGAAGGCTGTGTGATTTTCATCCCCCCTTATTTTCTGCAGTCACTCACATCAATAAGGATGGTAAAATAAATTAAGCAAAATGAGCCTTACGATTACTAACATATTATTGTTTCATTGCTTTCAGAATTTCTTAAACGAGTAAGAGAAAATAGGCTGAACTAGTGATTTTTTTCCTTTATGCTGGAACACTATGCTAGACCTTCAGCTAGCCTTCTGATAGTATTTCGTTGCCATATTATCAGATGGCAGAAGTAAACATCATATGTAACATCATATGTAAAAATACCACTAGATGGTGCTAATTCTTTGAAAGTAACCCATCCTACCTTGATCCAAAACTATTTCTCAGTTGCTTGCCATTAATACCGTATGAGGAGTTGTAAAGCTTGTCTGCTAATGTAAGGCCAAAAACATACATATAATACTAGGATGTATAGGGAAAGTCCCATGTTTAAGGGCCAGAAAGCATTCATTTTGCATAGATTGAAGGAAATACCAAAAAATCCCTGTATGTTTGGGCATAGACCCATTTGAAAGACAGAAATCTGTGCATCACTCAATTTATGAATGTGCACAATATGTTAATCTTACAGAGAATACACGTAAAACTTGCTTAAGTAATACTTTTCTTTGGTATTTTGATAGAACACAAAATTAATCATTACTTCCTGATTATTCACCCTGTATGTCATGACATTTTACTGTCCTTGTTGCTATTTTGGAAACATGTCAACACCACTGGGGCTGGATAGTGCCTTAGATATTCAAACCTAAAATATAGTACCAAAATGTAGTACGCTTTTAAGACTTGATATGAACTACCTTTACAGATCAAGCAAATCGTTTTGACTTCACAGACCAACTATATGTTTGGTTGATTCTCTTGGGATTGTACTTCATTTTCTTTTTTTAACACTATTTTAATTAATTTCAGTTTACAATGATAAATCTAAACACCTAACAGTTAGAGAAAAAGAAAAGAACCCATGAAGAAATGATGAACACAAACACTCAAAGCAATGCACTAAAATTGTTTATTGACGGTGAACCTTCCTGTTGTCTTTCTAAGCCAGAAATCAAAACATTTCTACCCAAAATCTAATATTTTGATGCATGATACACTAGATAAATTCTTACATGTAAATAGAACAAAATATCACCACATATTTTAAATAACTCTACTTTTATGTGTCCACATAATTTTTGGAGTGCATAGATTAGTTAAACTGACAGTGCCAGATTCTCCACACAGTCCATCTACCCACAAATGTTTAGGTCTTTTAGATCTTCCCATCTTCTAGATATCTACAGTCTTGTCTTCTTCAAGAAGAAGCACATTCATTCATTCATTCATTCACTATATTTATATACCACCTTTCTCACCCAGGGGCAGTGGGATGGACGGGACGGACTCAGGGCAGTATACAACATACTGATGGCAAAAATTAAATGCCAACATACATGTAAACAAAAAAACATAACAACTAAGTACTAATGTATAACTAGAAATTTAAATAATTAAAACAATCATAAGACAAAAACAATATTTAAACATTAAGACATCCTGATAAAACTATTAAAATCACATGATCCAAAAATCATACTCCATGGCTATTCTGAATTGTCATTGCACATATTTCCTAATTATTCTTTGCATTATTTTACTAGCCAAAGGCTTGGTCCCACAACCACATCTTTGTTTTCTTTCTAACAGCCAGGAGGGAGGGTGCCGATTTAATCTCACTTTGGAGAGAGTTCCAGAGCTGAGGAGCCATCACTGAGAAAGCCCTGTCTCTTGTCCCCATAAAACGCACTTGCGATGGAGGCAGGACTGAGAGCAGGGCCTCCCCAGATGACCTTAAACTCAGTCATTGTGTGTACATGCTTAAGCTTATTATTAGGTCCTCCGATATACAGAGTAATAACAAAGTCTATAAGGATTTTATAATTTGACCCATTATCTGGTTCACACTATCTTGTCATGTGTGTAGTATGAGACTAGGATGGTAAGGCACATACTTTTGAACTACTAAATGCACAACTCAGAAATTCACCTAAATTCATCTTTGTGAGTGGAGACTCAACTGGCATTGACCATGTCTACACTGCTTGCGATATGGAGCAATCAAAGCATTATGCTCTGGACTGCCCCATATCAAATGTGATGGTTGCCACGTGAGTGATGCAGTGTCAGTGTCCAGATGGTCCAGAGAAGCAGAGTGCTCATTGTCCCTACTGGTCCATTCCCTTGTTTTTCATGATAGTGCAGGGAAAGAGAGATAGTGGTAGAATACATGTAGACAATGGTTCAGACTGAAATGGACCTGATCCAGCCATCCGGATGCCTGCAATGCCAAGGACAGAGTTTGTTGCAAGCACCAGAATATTCCCCAACTTTGCTTAATGCAGAGAAAAGCCAGATTAAGGGCTATAAATTTCAAATTGTGAATACTGCCAGTGCTGGATTCAGGGTGAGTATGCTTTTTCTTCTTCTTACAGACACAGCATTTCATGGCTTCAACCAGCTACTATCATTCCTTGACAGGCATAGCTTGGCTGTAATAGAATCATAGAATCTTGGAGTTAGAAGGGACCACACGGGCCTTCTACAATGCAGGAAAAGCACAAAATATCCCTGACAGATGTCTACCAGCTTCTGTTTAAAAAGCCTCGAAAGAAGGAGTTTCTACCAAGGCAGTGAGTGCTACTGTTGAATAGCTCTTACAGTCAAGAAGTTCTTAATGTTCAAGTGAAATCTCCTTTCCTGTAATTTGAACCCATTGCTCTGAGTTGTATTCTTTAGGGCAGCAGAAAACAAGTCTCCTTCCTCTTTCTTATGACATCTTTAAAATATTTATACATAGCTAGCATGTCTCCTCTCAACTTTGTCTTCTGCAGGCTAAACATACTCAGCTCTTTAAGCACATCCACATAGGACATGTCTCCAAACCTTTGACCATTTTAGTTGCTTTCCTCCGGACACCTTTCAGTTTGTCAATATCTCTCTTAAATTGTGGTACCCAGAAATGGACATAGTATTCCAGTTAAGATCTGACCAAAGTGGAATAGAGAAGCCCCATGACTTCTCTTGATCTAGAGATACTATACTCTACTATGCAGCCCAACATTCCATTGGCTTTTTTAACCTGCTGCATCACATTGTTGACTCATATTTAACTTGTTGTCCACTAAGATTCCAAAATCTTTTTAAACATGTACTGTTGTATCTTTGTGTTTCATTTGTTATTTATGTATTTAAAACTTTTATATCCCGATCTTCTCTACCTCCATAGAGGGACTCAGACAGACTCACAGGAAGGATTCAATGCTAACATTAAAAATTTAAAACATCATATAACAGCAAAAGATTAAAATACATATAGAATAAAATACATATAAGCCACACCACCAAGATAAAATCATGTCCAACTCAGTCCGCATATGTGGTCGATAACTTTGGTCTGTAGCCAGTCTCAGCCATTATTCTGGTAATGCTTCATTCCATAGTCAGGATTTCACTAGCCTCCTGAAGGTCAGGAGGGAGGGGGCAGATCTGATTTCAATCGGAAGAGAGTTCCATAGCTGAGGGGCCGCCACAGAAAAAATCCTGTCTCTTGTTCCCACCAGATGCAATTGTGAAAGTGGTGGGACCGAGAGCAGGGCCCCACCAGAAGATCTTAACAGCCTTGATGGTTCACAGGAGATAATACATTCAGACAGCTAAACTGGGCTGGAACTATATAGGGTTTTGTAGGTTAAAACCAGCACTTTGAATTGTGCTCGGAAGCTAATTGGCAGCCAGTGGAGCTGGTGCAACAAAGGAGTTGTGCGCTCCCTGTACCCCGCTCCCATCAGTAACCTGGCTGCTGAGCATTGGACTAATTGCAGTAGTCTATACGAGATGTAACCAGAGCATGGACCACCATGGCCAAGTCAGACTTCCCAAAGTACGGGTGCAGCTGGCACACAAGCTTGTTCTATCTAAGTGTAGTAGTATCTTACATTTGTGCTTGTTGAAATTCATTTTGTTGGTCTTGAACCAACTCTCTAAGCTGTTAAGGCATATTGAATTCTAATCCTGTCTTCTGGAGTATTAGCTATCCCTCCTAATTTGGTGTCATCTGCAAACTTGATAAGTATGGCCTCCTTCTTCTAATTCATTAATAAATATATTGAACAGCACTGGGCCCAGGACGGAACCCTGCAGCACCCCATTATGCACTTCTTGCCAGGTGAAGATGATCCATTGGTGAACACCCTTATGATTCAATTACTTAATCAATGACAAATCCATGTAACAGTAGTATTGCTCTATGTGTGTTGTACATCTAGAACAGTCTGCTGGGCTGTGTTCAAGAAGAACTTGAGTTCCCTAATGTTTGAAATGTAGCAAGTCAAGCCTCCTGTTGCTGGATCTTCTATCGAAGCAAGCTGTTTGCACTTGCTGCAGATGTAGCTCGCCAAGTGTCCTGGCAAGATAAACATCTCACAGCCTCTGCACATGACTGCAACACCTTCTCTTCACTCCATATCCTGGTGACATAGGTTACCAAGCAGGACTTTTTACAGAACTCAGGTACCTCTTCTCAAAACACTTCACTTATCTCCTTTCCTATGTTTTTGGGATATGAGTGTTGTTTATACATCAAACAAGCACCCAGCCTTTAAACAACAAGAAAGAAGCATTCAGCTTTCTAGCACGCTCCAAGAGTCAGGGTCCCCCCTCTCAAGAACAACTCGACTCCTGCTTCTTCTACAACTGCTGGCCTTTAACTTGCAACTTTCTATTTAGATGACTGCCGTGCATTGTGTGTAGGGCTGTTTATGGAAGCTAATGCAAAACATGATGACCAGAATTCTCTGTCAGCTACCTAGCTACGTAACTGCCCTACTTACGCCCAAGTCTTGCCTCCTGGACTAATACACTCAAGGACAAAAGTCACTGCAAGCAAGTGCTGTGTGTGTGTTTTCTTGTCATTCAGTCAGGAAGTAGCTGACTGATGTATCCACTATGAGCAATTTCTGGTATAGCAGGCAGAGTTCCTGTCACAATTTCCCCTCACAATGGAGATTGCTCATGGAAGACGGTAGGTAGCAATGTCAGTCAAATGCTTCTTGATCAGCAGGGGCCCTGGAGGATTTTCACAGTACCTATGTCTTCTCTAATGTAATGAATATATAGGAGTTCTAAATGCAAAACAAGCATGAATATATAGCTCCCAGTTAGTGATTCATAGTGGCTTTAATGAATTCTGGCTGAAGGCTACATTGCTCTCTAAAGCCTCATATATCACTTGTAATAAATAAACTGGCTGCCAATATACTCCCAGTTTAAATTCAATATTTTTGTGCCAGTTTAAATTCCAGAAGATATTCAAAGCCCTGTTAATATTATATTAGCTCTCAGTATATACTAAGGTGATCCCTCGTATCCAAGTGCAGTGTCTTGGCGGTGGGTCTATAGGTGGCTTATTCTTGATCTTCATATTCTCCCACAGTGGTGACATCGGTTTCCAGGAGGAAGCCGGTCCCAGTCAGGGTTGGCTTGATGCGCCTTCCTCTTGGCATATTTCTACCTTTCGTGCCTCTTCAAATTCTGCAACACTGCTGGTCACAGCTGACCTCCAGTTAGAGCACTCAAGGGCTTCCCAGTTTTCAGTCTCTATGCCACAATTTTTAAGGTTGGCTTTAAGACCTTCTTTAAATCTCTTTTCCTGTTCACCAACATTATATTTCCCATTCTTGAGTTTGTAGGAATTCTTTTGAATGCACATAGACTACGTTATAATCAGCTTCCCATCAACAAGATGATGTATCACAGTGATGAAGATGGAAAATAAGATTGGGGCAATAACACATCCCTGTGTGACACCCAATTTATTTATTTATTTATTATTTCCATTGCTGTCCAAGACTGTTGCCATCATGTCATCATGGAGGATCCTCAGGATGTTCTTGAAGTCTGCTGGGATTTTCTCAGTCACCCACACTTTTTCAATGAGCTGGTGGAGTTGTTGTATCAGCTCAGGCGCACCCTCCTTAAAGATTTCAGCAGGAATCCCATCAGATCCGCTGTATATAGTATACCTCCCCATTCTTCAAGATTGGCCAAGGTGATTCAACTGTCTTCCCACTATAGGGAACAAGTCGGATTCATTTTGGTGCTAAGAAAGAAAAAAAAAGACTGTTCATAGGAGATTTTGTTGTTTGGTTATCATATGTTTTCTTTTAGTCTGATAAATGGTGGTTTCAATTTAATAATCTAATTAAAGATGATTTTGTTCATTGTGTCTCTATGCTGGGTTTTCAAATATAGTCCATAATCAAAATATTGTGGACTATACATTTTCCCAGACATACACATGCACGCACACACACACACAAACACACACGGTCATAGAATAGGCTTAACACCCCTATGGTGTTTGCTTTGCTGATTATGCCCCTGTTCAGAAGATTTCGTCTCACTTTCTGTCCCTGTGAGAATTGCATTTTGAAAAATTTGGCTTGTTGTGGAAACAAGGATTGCTGAGAAGTGGAGACACCCCATGATAACTCTTACAAGAGTGAATTTTCCTTCCTGGGGGTAGATTTCTCTCATTTCCTGTTGTCTCACCATGATGTTCAAGATGGCGACAAATGATGTTCAAGATGGCGACCGCTGTGCAGCTCCCTACGGGTGAGCTCCAGCAGGATCTCTCTGATTCTTCGGACACAGTTGGCTGGTCCTGCCGATCCTCCTCCAGGGTCGAGGCAGTAGATCGCTACACCTCTGGGATCATCTTTGGTGACCCACAATCACCGGACAATCAAATTTGGCTGGGTAAAGCGGCTGAGCTCCCAGGATCTTCATGGAAGACGCCGAAGAGGACCAAGGAGGGGTGGGTTGTGCGACCTATTACGGCCGCCAGCGCCCGCTTCCTAAGGAAATTCGGCAGAAGATCATTCATTGGAAGATCACCTCTGTCGACTCCCTTGAAGACCGAGCAGCCAGCAGACCGGAGACCCCAGTTCCATGAAACTCTTGGGGCCCAAAGGAGTAGTTCCCCTCGGAGGCCGAGGCTAGCGGGTCGAGACCTCCCCGCCAACCATCTAGACCCCTTAGAGTATGCTGAGCTATTCAAAGAATATGCGAGGCTCATGGACCAAATCAAAGACTTTGGGAACAGATTTGGCGGCCTACTGGAGTCTATGGGGATCCCTACGGCACAATTCCCGGTCTTATCCGGCAACCTGGTCGCTCCATCGGGGCCCCCCCCTCCCACAGGCCCCGTGGATCAAGACTTCACATGGGACAGGTCGTGGGACTTCCCCACCGCCCCCACGGAGGTGGGCCTGGAAAGGTCTGCTCCCTCAACCGAGGACGCGCCGGCCACCCCTGGAGCCAACTCGGTCTTGAACCCTTCGGTGACCCTGCCTGGAGAGAGCATGGGTGCGGACCGGGAGAACCTGAGACGACCACCCGGAGGCCGGCAGTGAGCTGGCTGGCGGAGTAGGCGAGCCCTCTGGAAGGAAAACACCGCTGATCGACCGGGACGGCCCACAGTCCAGTTGCCTACCTTCGGCGGGGAAGCCGTCTGGGACCCTGGGACGCGGTCCAGCGAGCCCGGTGGTCTCGCCGCTGCTGCCGCCGGTGGCGGGCTCGCCCTTGGGATGACTTCAACATTTCGGCCATCTTGGCCCCCTCCGGACGCCCAGCGCCGCCGTCGCCGCCCGCGATGAGCTGGGGAGCATCCTGGAGAGGCGAGGCCCAACATGGCGGGTGGCCTTGGGGACGCCCAGCCAACCCATGTGCTGGGGCCCCAGGAAGAATGGCCACCCGGAAGTAGTCGACCCTCGGAAGGCCCGCCCCCGGAAGTCTCTGCATCCTGCACAGACCCGGAGCGAGGCCCCGGAAGAGGAGAGGGAGGAACCGTCGCCGGAAACGGAAGGATGGTGCCCACGGACATCGCCAACTAGGGTCGGAGGCCAGCCCTGCCCCCTCGCCGGGGAGATCGACGGGCGATGCACCCAGAACTTTCGACCGGATCACAGCGGACGACAATCTGTGGGACAGATGAGGCCTTGGAGGACGTTCTCACCTAGGACGTTCTGGAGCTCCAGCTACAAACGGCTGAGGCTCCAGGGGCCATACCAGTCCTCAGCAGTGACCAGGAAAGACACTACACTGGCAGGTCTGGCCTCCCAGCGGATCCCCGACTGGAAGTTGGCGGCCTCCACCCCGTCCGGAGTGGCTGCATCGATGCTCACGTGGAGACATCCTTGCCTGCCCTCCTTCGATGGCAGAGTAGTGTCTTGACTGTCACCTCTTTGACACTATCCTACCCCCTCCACCCCCCCCCCCTCCCTCCCCCCTCATGTTCTCCCCTTGTCGTACATACTATGTTGTCTTACTGTTATTTTGTAAGTCGCCGGAGCACTTCGGTGGAGGCGACTCAGAAATAATAAAGTTCTATTCTAAAGTTCTATTCTTAACTATGGGTCATTTGTAATTCAGGTGTTTGTAACTTGGGGACTTTCTTTACCTGAATTCCAAAGAGAATATAGAAATAGCAAACATATTTTATTCTTGAGGGGGAAAAAACATCATTCCCACCCAACCTTTTCACTGGCAAAAATTCAAGAGACTTTAAAAAGTATTCTAAGTTTGGCAACAAACATTCTTTTTAGTCTGTACTTGTTTGTTTGTTGCCTTCTGAAGGCTGGCCAATGATAAGCACAAAACTTTGGAAAAGTTTTATTTTCAGAATAAATTCAAATGATATGTGTGTGTGTGTGTGTGTGTGTGTGTGCACGCGCACGTGCCTATGTGTGTTGTATTCTCTGAAAGAAACACTTGAAAATGTAGCTATATTTATATTAATATAGAAGAAATATTTTATTGCTTTCATTATTCAATTATACTAAGCTGCTTACTCTTGAAGTAGGTAACAGGATTAATTTTAAGTCTAGGTGAGTGCACATTATTTGCACTGCTAATTTTTTCCATGGGCTATTAAAAAACCTCTATTAAAATTTTAGTATCACACTGATTTTCTTACTGTAAGATTATTTTGCCATTAAAATATAATAGGATTTAACAATTTATCAGGAATACTGATGTCAAATAGCTGTTGGCTTCTTACAATCCAGTTTTGAGAACTATTATATTTACCTAGGTTAAGGATTAACATTGTGACTCATAGGATGCATATGATCCTAACATTTCCACTGTATGGTGCCCTAGAACCACACACAACAACAACAACAACAACAACAACAATTTTATTGATTAGCCAGAAGCCATATCAAATACACACAGAACACAGACACATTGCAATGATTCTAAAAACAATCTGAGGGATTCTAAGGGAGGTGGTAACAATTCACAGGTCCTCATCTCCAACACAGTTTATACCAATTGCATCTATGTAATCAGATCTTAGTTTCATGGCTTTACAGAGAAAACGAGCAGTAGCATCTGTTATCAGCTTGTTGGAGCCGGCCAGCAGAAGTGAGACTTTTGCTAGAGGGTCCCAATGATTTTTTCCCACAAGAAATATCTCTAGCAGTTGTTTTCTCTCTATTTGATAGATTTTGCAATAGAGCAGAAGATGAGTTAAATCTTCGATCTCAGGGGCACCACAAATACAGATACGCTCTTCATAGGGAATTTTCTTGAACCTCCCATATCTCACCATTGAATCTAATTGCTCAAACCTGGCTCTAGTGAAAATTTTCCTTAGGTGGTGTAACCTTCCTTGCTGTAAGTAAGTGGTTAATTGGAAGGATTTCTTAAAACCACTCAACCATCTCAGGGAAACGGTAGAACCCAAAGAGTCTATATCGGTTTGGGCCGCAATGTCATTAATTTGTTGACGCACTTCTTTGAAGTGCTTACTTAACTCTTGACCAGATAGGTGGACTGGGAATGTTACCTGAATGCCGCACCTTCTGATGTAATCAAACAAATGGTCAGCCCCCGATTTATAAGAACTGCTAGATTGTTCCAACAAACATAATTTTGGGAGGCGAGACGCCTCCATCTCCATGACCTTGAGCCAGTAGTTAAAGGCTCTGATCTTAGATTGTGTGCTAATAGAGAACATTCCCAACTCCGCCCTAACTGCCGCTGCCCGGGAGCTTCTATCGACCCCTAAAAACCACTTCAGATGTTGAGCTTGGGCCTTATCCAGGAGGGGAGTATCATTTGCACCCCAGATTTCAGAACCATAAAGAAGCAGCGGGGAGATTTTGTGATTGTAAACTTTCAGAAGGGGAACGAGGGAGCCCGGTTGCCATTGATTCAGCAGCTTTAAGAGTAAGCTCGTTCTGCCCTTGGCTTTAGTTGAACACCTGTGGAAATGATTATGCCATAGACCATTTTCTGCAAAGTCTAATCCTAGGTAAGTGAAGGATCTAACTTGTTCTAATTGTTCACCTTCTATTTTCCATTTCATTTTTGAGGCGTTTACCAAAGATCATCGTTTTTTGATTTGGTTTTGTTTATCTTTAGTGCGTTTCTAAGGCAGTAGTCACTAAGTTTTCTTAATAACCTCCTCATCCCTATTTGGGTGTAGGAGAGTAGGATCATATCATCTGCATACAGAAGTGAGTTGATTTGCAAGTTAGATAGGTTGCAACACAACCTATCTATTCGTAATATCCCTGATTTAGTCCCATTGCCTATTTATTTTATTTTTTGGAATAGAGGGGGGAACTGAAAGTGACTGAATGTTCTTCGTGAAATGGTTCATATTGTATAAGAAATGTTCTTCTTGAAGGGTATTTATATTTAACAAACCCTTTCTGTTATCTCATGACCCAAAAGAACTTTGTATTTCTGAAATAATTGCACCCTTTGTTTTTTTCTATTGTGTTTTAGAAGTTGGTCTGAGGGTCATTTTCCTCCAAATATTGGAAGGTCTGCTGAGTGGCTTGCACACAATGAAACCCTATACATTTTAAGGGCAAACATTTTATATAATAGATTAATGGAATATTTATGCTTTAATCTATGCAATAGAAAAAAATATATGGTGAAGCAACTTCAAAGAACCCTTTGGTATAGTTTCCTCTCTTCTACCTTGCCTTATGATTGTTTTTATGTGGTTGGAAGAAAAGACAAACAAAAGTGTTCTGTCAATTAGATTTTTGTTTCATCCATCTTTTTAACACATCCCACAGAGCCAGATGTCCTAGCTAAGATTCACATGAGTTTCTTGCTTCCAAGACCATTTTGACACTAAAATATTTATCTAAATTATACACATTACATTTATGACAAGAATTCACAAGTCTGGTAATTACTGCATGTTTATATTTTATAAAAACTGAAATTCATCATGCTACTGGATTTCTTAAACATATGGACTCATTTAGGATTGTAACTGAAAATCATATAAAGTAGGCTGTGCTAAATTGTGTACGTGAATGATAATTTAAAGAATAACCTTGGTTACCGTGTAGCTGAATGTGGTTTAATATGTTATTGCTATAAATATAAAAAATGTCTAGCAGAGTAACTAAATTCTTTTTTCTTTGAATCCAGAAACTTTTTATAATCAGGGAAACAAATTGTGTGAGAAGGTTGATCGGAATTGATGGGAAAAAATTGCAAGCACCGGGGCCTACGTTTCTTGAAGGCACCATATTCTGTCTGATCGAAGAAGCTAAGCAGGATGAGACCCAGTTAATACTTGAGTGGAAGACTGTCAATGAATATCAGGTGTTATTGGCTATATATTTCATAAGAAGTAACTGATAAAACTGCCTCTGAGTATTTCTTCACAAAGAAATTCATGGGGTCACCATAAGTCTATGGGTGATTTGAAGGTGCATATACACCAACTGTTTTCTTACCATTGTTTAGAGAAATTCTTTCAGATTTTTGCTGTCTTTATACATTATTGCAGGGGTGCTCATACTTTTCCAGCATGCGAGCTACTTATAAAACAACCAAGTCCCAAAGATCTACCTACCCACTACCCAGAGAGCCATAAAAGCAAAATATTAGGAAATTTATTCCAGTGAGAGCCATATAATACATTTTAAGGCTAAATTCAACTAAGTGTGAGTAAAATAAGCCCCTGAGCATTCCTCACAAATGGCATGGGAGCCATACACACTGTGCCTGCGATCTGCCTGGGATCTACCAGGATGCCCTTCAAGATCTACCAGTAAATCATGATCTACCTAATGAGCACCCCTGCATTATTGTCATGAGCAAACTTGCACCCATCAATTCCAGATTTTGCATTTGGAGGTATCTCTAAACCCAGTGATATATAGTCAGCTCTCAATGACTATATATTCATGAACTTTGTATCTACAGATTTGACCATCTGTGGCTTGAAAACACCCTCCCCCCAAAAAACAATTACCAATTTATTTTGCCATTTTATATGAGACTATACCTTTCACTATGCATTGTATATAATGTGATGAGCATCCACGAATTCTGGTATTTATTTATTTAAAACTTTTATATCCTGGTCTTCTCAACCTCTGTAGAGGGACTCAGACCGGCAGACAGCATGAATTTAATGCTAATCTAAAACATCATAAATCAAATGAATAAGACTATGAAGATTACCAATGGAGTTGGCCCTCCGTATCCATGAATTCTTCACCCACAGATACAAACACCCATGACTTAAAATATTTTTTAAAAAAGCTTGATTTTGTTGTTTTACATATGTAAGGACACAATTTTACTACATCGTTATAAAAATAGGATTTAGGTATCTATGGCAGTCCTGGAACCAAACTGCAGCAAATAACAAGGAAAAACTATATCTCTTTATGAATTAAGAAAATGGGATTATTATTATTATAATACATGAAATAGAAACTGAAAGCAACTCTGAGGGAAAATATAGTGTTAGGTAAATTCCTTCCCCATGCCATACTCAAAGGTTGTAAGATTTTAGCCCCATATTGTTGATCTTATTGAAATGTGATCCTAGGGTGTTGAGGCTGCTGCTTTCATCATTAATTTAGCTGTTTTCATCTTTCTTGTTTCATAATGAGAGAATTGGGTGGAGGGTTGGCACAACAGATGGCTTTAAAGACTTAAAATTAACACAACCATGCCAAAAACAGAGTGCCAAAACAGTCTGCTTTTTTATGAAAAAGAAACTGAAAACACAAATTGCACCTTTTAGCATCATCCAAATTTTTTTGGGAAAATTTCCCAGTCTCTAAAACAAATGTTTGGGTCAACATGGAGGCACTCCAGAAGGGAAGAGAGAGAGAGAACATCATTTATTTATTTACTGTATTTTCACCCCGCTCTATCTCAACCCCGTTTCAATTCTGTTAACCACGGCAATTCTATTAAAGGATATTTCTCCCCATCCATTGGATTTATTCGATAATAATAACCTCATCTCCCCTAAAGAAGCAGGATATAGTAACAGTGTAGTCAAGCATTGGGGAGTGGCCCTTTTTAGTGCCAAATTTGGAATGAAGAAACAACAAGCACAGAATAAGAGAAAATCAACTCAAGTCATTTGTACTGCTAGATTTCAGCCACACTTATCATGTATTAAACTTATGTATTGCTCGGTTGGCACACAGCTTTGGGCTGGAGTGTCACCAATACGCGGATGACACCCAGCTCATTCTGGGGATGGAAGGCCGGCCCGACTCCGTACCCGATAATTTCCATCGTTGCCTTGAAGCCGTCACTGGATGGCTGCGAGCCAGTAGGTTGAAGGTGAATCTGGCTAAGACGGAGATCCTGTGGCTGGGTCGTCCGGATGCAGGAGGAATCCGGCTCCCAACCCTGGACGGGCCGACACTTCGCCCATTTCCATCTGTAAAAAGTCTGGGAGTCACCCTTGACTCCCAGCTGTTGATGGAGAACCACATCTCCATCGTCAGCAGAGTGGCTTTCCATCACCTCCGGCAGGCGAGGAAGCTGGCTCCCTATCTGTCCTGTCATGACCTAGCCACAGTGGTCCAAGCCACGGTAATCTCAAGATTGGACTACTGTAATGCCCTTTACATCGGCCTTCCCTTGTCAGTGATCCGGAAGCTTAAGCTGGTGCAGAACACTGCAGCCAGGCTGGTGGCAGGCCTTCCATCTCGCTGCCACATCACGCCTGTCCTGCGCGGACTGTACTGGCTTCCAATAGAGCAGCGGATCACCTCCAAGGTGCTGGTTTTGACCTTCAAGGCCTTGAATGGTCTGGGGCCAGTGTACCTAAGGGACCGCCTCTCCAAATACAATCCCCCTCGACCACTGCGATCCGAGTTTCAGAAACCTTTTGGTGATACCTAGCTGTCATTCCATCCATCTGCCGGTCTTGTGGAATGCCCTTCCATCCTCAATTCGAGCACTGACCGACCTGCTAGCCTTTCGCAGGGCTTGTAAAACCCTCTTGTTTGTCCAAGCCTTTGGTCCATAGATATCTCTAGGCCATGGACTACAGTGTAGGCCTACGAGTTATTCTGATGTATATCTGCTGCTGCTTGTTTTAAATGTTTAAATTTTAATATGTGGACATGGTCCGTTGTTTTTATTGTGTTTTTATGGTTTTATATGTATGTAAGTTGCCCCGAGCCCCCCTGGAAGGGGCAATTAATAAATCAAAACAATAAATAAATAAATAAACTGTTTAATTTCTACATATCGTACATAAAGTAGGATTAGCCTTGGAGAAGGGTGGCAAGGAGAAATACAGGTTTACAGTTGAACATTAAAAAACACAAAAATAATGACCACAGGCGATTTACATAACTTTAAAGTAGATGATAGAGCCCCCGGTGGCACAGTGAGTTAAACTGCTTCGCTTCTAAACTTGTTGACCGAAAGGTTTCAGCTTCGTATCCAGGGAGCAGCATGAGCTTCTGCTGTCACCCCCAGCTCCTGACAACCTAGCAGTTCGAAAACATGCAAATGTGAGTAGATCAATAGGTCCTGCTCTGGCGGGAAGGTAACGGTGCTCCTTGCAGTCATGCCAGCCACATGACCTTGGAGGTGTCTCTGGGCAATGCTGGCTCTTCAGCTTAGAAAAAGAGTTGAGCACCAACCCCTAGAGGCAGACATGATTGGACTTAATGTCAGGGGAAAACCTTTACCTTTACCTAAAGGAGATGATAAAGACATTGAAATAATTTACCTTGGTTAAATCATTAATTAGAGTGGAGACTGCAGTCAAGAAATCAAGATGATGAAACTAGACAAGATCCTACAGTGATCTGATAGGAAGCAAATCCATTAATTTTAAATGTGGTGCTAGAGAAGCATTCTATGGATACTGTGGATAGCTAAAAAGACAAAGAAATAGGTCTTAGCGCTATCCAAGTTTGATTTTTCCCTAGAACCCAAGATAACTAAACTGGAATTGTCATATTTTAAAAACATCACGAGAAGACATAACTTACTAAAACAATAATGCTTGCTAACATGGAAGGTAGTAGAAAAAGAAGAAGTCTACTCAAATGGTCAATCAAGAAGCCATAGCCTTTAATCTGCAAGACCTGCAAACATGTTGGTGATAGGGTGATTTGAAGATATTTCATTTATATAGTTACCATAAATAAAAGTTGAGTTGATGGCAGTTAACAACAAAGTGAATTCCTTCATTCATTCATTCAGAGGAGACACACTATTCTTAGCTGAGGCTGTTTCTGAAGGCATGGAGAAATATATTTGGGTGTGATCAGCATACTGATAACACTCTGCCCCATGCCTCCAGACGATCTCTCCCAGTGGTTTATTATAAATATTTAAAAGCATTGGTGATAGATTTACACCTTATGGGATGCCATATAAAACCTTTTTTTTTTCAGAAGCAGCTATCCCCATGCACCACCATCTGGAACTTGCCTGTGAGATGCCTCTGAATGATCTTTCCCAGTGGTTCCATGTAAATGTTAAAAAGCATTAGGAATAAAATGGTGTAATATGGGATGCCATATGACAGCTCAATTTTTAAGGAGCAGCTATACCCAAGCACCATCATCTGGAACTTGCCTGATGATGGAATGAGAGGCAGCACATTGCCTCTCATTCCAAAACCTCACAGGTGTTCCAGAAGGATGCCATGGTCAATGTTACTGAAAGTTGCTGAGAGGAATAGAAGCACCAACAAGGACACATACTCCTTGTGTTAAGATAGAGATAATCCACTAAGGCAACCATAGCCATCTCAACTCCTTATTCTGTTCTGAAGCCAATTTGAAATGAGTCAAGGAAGTGTGTGTCATCCAAGAGTGCCTGGAGTTGGAGGGCAACTGCCTTCTCAATCACCTTGGCCAAAAAGGAAGGTTAGTCACAGGTCAGTAGTTATTAAGGTCCAGGTGATCTAGGGAGGGCTTTTTCAGAAGTGGTCTAGCTACTACTTCCTTTAAACAGGGTGGAAGATTTCCTTCCCTAAGTGATGCATTTATAATTTGTTGTATTCGAAATCTAATTGCATTTCCTCCTTGGACAACGAGCCAAGAGAGACCGGGATCAAGAAAGCAAGTTGTCCTCCTTATTTGCCCAAGAAGCTTGTCCACATCTACATTCCTCACTAATTGGAACTGATCCAGTGTAATCCCACTCACAGAATTACTGGATACCTCAGTGTTCACTTCTGATCCAATGACAGCATCTAAGGCGGCTTTTATGCAAGATATTTTATCTGCAAAATGGTTATTAAAAACATCACCGTGAGTTACTGAAGGTACTAATAATGGGTTTGGATGGGAGGCACCTGGGTTAAGCCTCTCACCACTCTGAAAGGTTCAAGTGGACACAATATGCGTAGAGAAGAAAGTTTTCTTTTGCTGCACGTAATGCCACCTTATAGGAGTGAAGATGTCCTCTATATTGTGTCAAAGCACTTTCCAAGACTCCGAAAAAGCCATCACAAGTCTGAGAATAAAAGATTGAAAGTCAAAACGTTCACCTTTTTTTCAGAGAGCAAAACTGATTCTCCCATCCAGGCAGAGGTATTTCAGTGTACTACTTTGAGGTTAGCACTTAAAAATCAATTCTTGTGTATTCTGGTGCTGCAAATGTGTTATCACTTCTTTCTTTTGACAGGTCCTTATCTTGAACAGTTACAGAACAGGCAGGTGCAATGTGGTTGTTTCCATGTTGCAAATAGCTGTACTTTCTAAATTTGGACTACTTGTCAGAATTAGTAGCTTTTCCCTCATAAGCTTAAGGGAAAGGACTTCTTAAATAACAGTGTCGGAGAGAGTAAAACAAACATTTTTCTTCATCAGGCAAATGAACTCTGGTGGTAAAACTCTTAACCTCAAAGAAGTCTTCCTGGTATTCAATATATAGTGCATTTTGTTATCAGACCAAAACATTTTATTCTTTCAAGCATTTTAATGACTTGCATTTAAAAATAATGATTAAATGTTATAAAACACAATAATTCAAGGTTTATTTTTTTAAAAAAGAGCATCATGCCATTTTAATTACTATCTCAATTGCACTGTGATCTTATCTGTTTATTACTTCTAATAAACTGGCTTGTTCTATTTTTTTCTTAGTTCTAAATTACACTGTGCCATGGGAAAAATATTATGAAGGATGGCAGAGAAATGCCACAATTAACTAACTAACTAATGAATGACCTAACTAACTGAAAACTGTAAATTGTATTTCGACCTTACCAAGGTAGCCTCTGTTGTGCTATTTGCATGATTTTAACTTCTGTTTGAACAATTTAGGTTTTATTGTTGGTTTTAATTGTAATTGTTATTTTTTGGATTTTGTTTGTTTGTGGGCATCAAATTGTTGCCGGTTGTGAAGCCGTCCTGAGTGCCCCTTGGGGTAAAAAGCATGGGGCGAGTCTGCGCAGTAGCGCCCGCACGGGTCACATCTTCCTCCCTCCCCCCTCCCCTCCTGAACATGCTCACGCTGCCCCCTCAGATCAAAATGGCAGCAGAAGCGGCAGTGTAGAAGAAAAAGTAAGTGTTCGGCAGGAGGGGGAAGAAAGGGCGCAAAGGGGAAGGGGGAGGAAGAGGTCTCTGTCCAACTCCCACCATTCCTAGCAGCCTCAGGCTCTTTTCCTCCCCCCCTCAACCATTTAAGCAGGAAAGGGCCTCAGGCTGTTAGGAATAGTGGGAGTTGAAGTCCAAAGCAGCCAGAGTGCCGAAGTTTTCCCATGCCTGTTTTAGGGACCTTAAAGTGGTGAGCCCCCTTCCAACATTGTGATTCTGGATAGAAAACAAACAGCAACATAACATAACATTGTTTGAGTGCTCTCTGGATATAGGTGAACTACAATTCCAAAACCCAAGGTCAATGCCCACCAAACTCTTATAGTATTTTCTCTTGGTTATGGGAGTTCTGTGTGGGAAGTTTGTGTCTTTCTGCCATTCCTGCCAGGATATCTATGTTGTGTTCATCGAAACAGGTCCAGGTTTCACACTGAGTGTATAAATACATTTTAAAACATATTAACTAATATGTATTACTGTGTTAGAGTGTCATTTTGTGTCATCTTAGTTGGTGGTGTGCCCCAGGATTTTGTAAATGTAAAAAGTGTGTTGCAGCTCAAAAAAGGTTGGGAAACACTGCTTTAGAGGACAAAACTGAATGCTTCCCAGCCTTCTTCCCAAAGCCCCCTCCCTGGTGGAGTGTATGGGAGTTCTAGTTTTTCTCTCTGTTTCTCAAGTTTCTTTCTTAGCCAATCAGTGCTGGTTGTACCCATTCTCTGATTGGCTGAGAATGGACACAACCAGCAGAGATCTCTGATTGGTTGAGAATGGGCACAGCCAGCAGTGACTACAATTTCCAGAACACTCTTGTGGTTATGGTAAAAAAGCTGTTTAAAATTTCTCCCAAATTAGTGGATTAGTGAAACTTTTAGAAAGTTGGCAAACAAAAAGAAAGTCGGTTTCCAATGGGCCGAATCTTTCTAGAATGAAAATGACACATGCCTACCTATTTCGGCAATGGCTCAAAAAACAGAACAGGAGGCCAGCTGAAAACAGATCCTAAAAATGGTAAGGTTTTGGGGTGTTATGCACACCTCTATTGCATAGTCAATGAAAAACCAAGGAAGCCAACTATTTCATTTTTTTCTAAAAGTCCATTTGTGGTGTCTAGACCAAGAATTGTTTACTAAAGATTTACCAAACAGAGGTAGTTAACTTGTCTTCTAATTCTAGCTCTCTGAGAAATGAATATCTAATTACTTAAGACTAAATTAAATTTGGTTCCAGATAAAAATTAATGATACTTGTAAATTAATAAAGCTTTAGAGCTTCTGGTAAATCTCTCCTCTCACAAAATATGGTCATTGAAGAAAATTAACTATAGTAGTTTCAATTTGCAAGATTTACAGCTTTCAAAATATGTGGGTCTTTCTGAGAAGGTCAGGGTAATGTTTACATGGAGAAAAATCTAGGATAAAAGGCCAGCCCTTCTATTAGACAAGATGAGAGAAAGAAAGTCATGGTGAATCATGCCCATCCCACCACAAGAAGAAACATTACTTTGGAAAGCTTCTGTGGAAACCACCAATGGGCTTTAAAGATCTTGTTGATTCGGGAGGCTCTGAAAACTTTGTTGGTTCTGAAGAATCATGTTTTTCTGCTGCAGCTTTACACTCCCCTCCATAGATAAATAAATAAATAAATAATATTTTATTTCTTACGCACCTTTTCTCATGGCTTGAGGCAGGTTACAACATTGCTAAAACACATAATAATCTAAAACATTTTATAAAATACACATATTAAAACATATTTCTATAAAATACATATTAAAATACACATAATAAAGATTAAAGCACAGGACACGGTTAGAATCCATGGTTGAAACCGGTTGCTAGGCTTGCCAGAAGAGATAAGTCTTCAGATGGGTTTTAAATTCCAACAGCTCATTTAGTTGGTGGGCCTCTTCTTGCTGGTTGTTCCACATTCTTGGGACGGATGATGAAAAGGTCCTCTGGGTGACAGTTGCCATTTGGGTTCTGGCAGTCTGAAGTATATACAGAAGAAGGAAATCATGTAGGTAACTTGGACTTTGGACAATAAATTAAATGAGAATCACAATTATTAAACTGTTTAACCCATTTTACAGTGTGGCCTCCCCCCCAGTAACCTCCTTTGAGGTTATGTTCCCTCCCCCAAAATAGAACTCCAACTATAAAGTGGACATGCATCTATCCACAACTGCAGTCCAAAAATCTACAGGCTTTCTTCAACTGGCTGGCCAGACCAAGAAGCCTTTCTCAGGCCATACGCCCCAAACCTTGCTTTTCTTATTTTCAAATAGCTATATAAACAACTCTGTGATAGTGGTTTCAGTCTCAGTAAAGTTCTTCATATAAACATTTTTTCCATTACAGTATCCAGCTTTTTATGGATAGGTGGGGGTGAATAACAATTCCTCAGAAGCAAAGTAGTTGCATCACTTTATTTTAAAGACATGCCACCGTAGGGCTTAGCATACATTTGTCTACTGGGAAATAAGAAGAGAAACATTAAGTGTGAGTTAGTTTCCCTCCCAGCTTCAGGTACATATTGACTGATAGCTCAGCCTTGCTACAAAAGCATTAATTTTTAAGAACATAAGAACATAAGAAGAGCCATGCTGAATCGGGCCTCAGCCCATCTAGTCCAGCATTCTGTGTCACACAGTGGCCCACTAGTTGTACACAGGGATCTCTAGCAGAAAGGAGGGCAAAACCCTCACCTGCTCCCGACCCCCCACAACCAGTACCCGGGGAAATCCTGCCTGCCTCCATCAACACAGAGGTGGCACTTGGATGTCCATTTCAGTAGCTACTGATTCCCTTGGTATCCATGAATCTGTCTAATCCTGCCTTGAAGCTGTCCAGGCTGACTGCTGTCACAACCTCCTCTGGAAGTGAGTTCCATAACCCAATGACCCTCTGGGTGAAGAAATATTTCCCTTTATTAGTCCCTAACTTTCCTACCTTGGAGCTTTAGGGTGTGCCCCCTAGTCCTAGTGTTGTGTGACAGAGAAAATATTTTTCTTTATTCACCTTTTCTATCCCATGCATGATTTTATACACTTCGATCAAGTCACCTCTTAAACGCCGTCTTTCAAGGCTGAAAAAGACCAAGGCGTTGCAACCTGATTCGTAAGGGAGCTGCTCCATCCCTTGGATCATTCTTGTTGCCCTTTTCTGTACCTTTTCCAGTTCCGTTATATCCTTCTTGAGGTGCGGTGACCAGAATTGTACACAGTACTCAGATGTGGCCTCACCATAGATTTGTAGAGGCAATACAACATTTGACGACCTATTTTTCGATTCCCTTCCTGATCATGCCAAGCATAGAATTTGCTTTTTTCACTGCTGCTGCGCACTGGGTTGACATCTTCATTGAGCTGTCACCAAAACCCCAAGATCCCTTTCCTGGTTTGTCTCGGAAAGCTTTGACCCCATCAATTTGTAGGTGTAGTTGGGGTTCTTTGCCCCGATGTGCATGACTTTACACTTGTTTAGGTTAAAATGCATTTGCCACTTTGTTGCCCATTCACTCAATTTCGAGAGATCTTTCTGGAGCTCTTTACAATCAGTTTCATTTTTAACTACCCTGAACAATTTAGTGTCGTCTGCAAACTTTGCTACCTCACAATTTACTCCTACATCCAGGTCATTAATGAATAAATTAAAAAGTAACGGACCCAAAACTGAACCTTGGGGTACGCCACTTCTCACCTCTTTCCACCCAGAGAAGTGTCCGTTTATTACCACCCTTTGTTTCCTACAGTTTAGCCAGGTTCCAATCAGGACAAGACCTGTCCTCTGATTCCATGGCTGAAGAGCTTATTTAGGAGCCTTTGGTGAGGACTTTGTCAAAAGCCTTTTGAAAGTCAAGGTAAACAATATCGACTGGGTCCCCTTTATCTATGTGTTTATTTACACCCTCAAAGAATTCTAACAAGTTAGTAAGACATGATTTGCCTTTGCAGAAACCATGTTGATTTTCCTTCAGCAATGCCTGTTCTTCTATGTGCTTAGTAATTTTTTCTTTAATAATGGTTTCCATCACTTTGCCTGGAACTGAGGTTAGACTAACTGGCCTATAATTTCCTGGATCACCCCTGGATCCTTTCTTGAAGATCGGAGTTACATTTGCCTCCCTCCAGTCCTCGGGTACAGTGCCTGATCTTAGAGAAAGGTTATATATTTTGGCTAAATTTCAGCAATTTCACACTTGAGTTCCTTAAGAACTCTGGGGTGGATGCCATCTGGCCCTGGTGATTTGTTGATATTTAGTTTAGTAAGGCATGTGAGAACATCTTCCTTGTTTATCTCTATCTGGTTTAATTCATTTTAATTCCCTCCCTGAAAAAACTGACTCAGCTGCAGGCATATGTTGTCTGTCCTCCTGTGTGAAAACGGAGGCAAAGAAGTCGTTTAGCCGCTCGGCAATCTCCTTGTCTTCACTTATTGTCCCTTTCTTACCATTTTCGTCAAGTGGCCCAACTGCTTTTCTAGTTGGGTTTCTGCTTCTGATGTACTTAAAGAAGTTTTGTTATTTTTAAAATGTTCTTAGCTATCTGTGCCCCAACATCTCTCTTGGCTTTTCTGACGGTTGCTTTGCATTTAGTTTGCCAGAGCTTGTGTTCCTTTCTGTTCTCCTCAGTAGGAACAGCCTTCCGTTTCTTAAATGAGTTTTTCTTCTTTCCAATCACATCTTTTACTTCATTTGTAAGCCATACCGATGTCCTCTTGGACTTTCCCGGCCTCTTTCTTATTTTAGGAATGCATTTTAGTTCGGCTTGTTTTAAAGTATTTTTAAACAGTTTCCAAGCATTTTGGAGGGATTTGATTTTTTTGAAAATTTAAGGTCTCTGTGTTAGTTTTCACTGACAGTTTGCTATCAAACTTAAGTTGAAGGTTATTGTGTTGTGGTCACTGGTACCTATGGGCTCAGTTACAAGGACATCTTGAATGAAATCTTGTTCATTAGTTAGCACCAAGTCCAGGATCCCCTTTCCCCTGGTTGGTTCCATGACCATCTGCTCAAGGGAATAATCAGCTAGCATGTCGAGGAACCTTGTCTCTCTTTCATGCGTAGAACAAGAATTTAGCCAATCTATTCGGGGATAGTTGAAGTCCCCCATTATGACTAATTTATTGCTTTTTTGAGGCCTGTTTAATTTCATTTTCCAGATAGCAGTCTGCCTCTGGAGTTTGGTTGGGAGGGCGATAGCAGATCCCTAATGCTAGATTAGTTTTTTGTCCTGGGATTTTTACCCACAATGTTTCTGTAGGTGAGTTTGAATTTTCTTGAAGTTCTAATTCATGAGATTCTAGCTCTTCATTTATGTACAAGGCCACACCGCCACCGTTTTTCCCTCTCCTGTCTTTCCTGTACAGTTTATAACCTGGAATTTTTGTGTCCCAATTGTTTTCCTCTGTCCACCAGGTTTCTGTTATGCCAATAATATCAATATTTTTTTCTTTTGCCAAACATTCCAACTCTCCTATTTTTGTTCGAAGGCTTCTAGCGTTTGCGTACAGACATTTATATTTATTGCTCTGATGCTCTGAGGAATTTTTGTGTTCCTCTCAATCCAATTGCATGTTTATATACATATTGGAGCTCCAATGAAGATTAATTGCTGTTGGGAAAATATATATCCCCTTTTGGTTCACAAACAAATGCATAATACCTTTATTAACAAAAATATTTCCCATATTTTTTCTGTTTATGGTTTTTCCTTGTCAGTGCTAGTTTTTTTTAAAAAAAAAAAAATTAGGAATCCAATCTCTTCTTTTTGCATTAAAGGCAAAGGTAAAGGTAAGCCAAAGAGTCAACATTGTCCATAGATGCCTCCAAAGTCATGTGGTCAGCATGACAACATGGAGCGCCGTTAACTTCCTAAGTTAAGTCCAGTTGTGTCTGCCTCCATTTCTAAGCCGAAGAGTCAGCATTGTCCATAGATGCCTCCAAAGTCATGTGATCAGCCTGACAACATGGAGCGCCATTAACTTCCTTCCAGAGTGGTACCTATTGATCTCACATTTACATGTTTTTGAACTGCTAGGTTGGCAAAATCTGGGGGTAACAGCGGGAACTCATGTCATTCCCCAGCTTTGAATCTGCAACCTTTTGGTCAGCAAGTTCAGCAACTCAGTACTTGAACTGACTGCGCCAAACACTAATATAATTTAAACTGAGCAGTATGTTGGGAATAAAACATTAATGCTGACTGGTGTATTTGCACTTGGATACAGATTTCACATGCTTAACTGGTAAATATTCAGACATGATTGTAGAAGTACGCCAGCAACAAGTGATTCTATCTCTTCTTTCCAGCAAATTCCAATGAAGGTGTTCCAGTTCTAAACTGATATCTGCTGTCTGTAATGTACTGAATGGTTTGAATACATTGAAACTTAATCCAGAGACACAAATATGCTCCTCACCAGTTAAAGGACAGGTCAGGGAACAAGGATTCAGCTTCTGCTAGATGGGATTACACTTCCCTGAAATTTTAGGATCACGGCTACAGTGTACTCCCAGACTCCTGAGCACCCATGCTCCAGAGTTGGTCAATACTGTATTTGCACAGTTAAAACTTGTTAAACAGTTAAAATAGTTAACTAGTTTTTTTTTAAAAAAAACTAGTTAAACAGTTTAAACTAGCCATCTGTATCCATTTCTGGAGATGTCAGACTGCTGTGGGGATACATGCCTTGTTTACATTGTATTCAGATTATTCTGCCTGGCATACAGTTTTCATGGTGAACTTTCCACTAGAAGAAAGAGGTGGCAAGACTAATTTACCACTAACATGGTTGCATAAAGAAATAGTCAAACTCAGATATTTAAGAAATCAGCACTTAAAGTTGTGTTCCTGGATGAATCTCTCAGGGCTTGTCTACACTACCCCCCCCCCCCAAACAACAACAAAACCCCCTAGACTCACCTTGAACAAAAGGTACAGTTAATGGTGTATGTTTCCCCCCTTTTTTGGTCTAAATGATTTTAACCACTTTGCTGGTAACCCAGCTCGCCCTAGTTTGGCCCAGCTTGCCCTTGTTTAATCCTTGTACCATTTTACACTCTGTATTATTATGTTATTGTCACTATTTTATTATATTACTATCTTATTGTTTAGCATTTTTCATTTGATGGTATCGTCTGTTTTGTATGTATTTTATTTTGCCTTATTGTAATTGCTTGGGCTTGGCCTCATATTAGCTGCCCTGAGTCCCTCCGGGGAGATGGTGGCGGGGTACAAATAAAGTTATTATTATTATTATTATTATTATTAAATCCTCGAGTATTCTGCAACTTCTTTAGCTCCTTCATAAGATTAAGAGGAATAATTTCTGAAGGAAGTTAACAGAATGAAAAAAACTCCTAAGATACAGTGAATTGCACATGTTTCTGAGATCTGAATCTTTATGCCTTACAGTACACCCATGGTAGATATAGATCTCATTATGAATTCAGATTATATTTGTTTTTGCTATTATATTGAATTTTGACAGTATTATCCAGAGAGTGATACTGAATTGCTACTTCTACTGATTATTAGATTTTGTATTTAATTGCAAGCATATGATCATTATGTATGTCAAGTGTGTAATTGTTATAATTTATTGTGCAAATTCTTAAAGCATTGCTAAAATATATCATTTTTATAAGTCCCAGAACAGCAGTCCTCATGATATGTATCTATATAATTTCAGTATAAAACAGGATTAAGCCTATTACGTTGTTTGTGTTACTAAAGTAGTTCACTAAAAAGGGAAAAAATGTCCAAACCTGTGATTAAAAAACTTACAAATAATTTACCACCATTACATTCTTTCTCACATGTTTCCGTAACTGACCATATCATTCCATGAATACAAAATGTTTGTGAAGCGATAGTTCTGGATTCTATCTTCAATGAGTAATATAGAAAAAAGCAAAAATAAAACATAACCATCCCAAATCCAAACAGAATAAAGTAAAAGGGGAATGGACAATCATATTGGTAAAAATAATGCTAGCAGTTGTTCCTCATAAAGCTTGATCTTTTTCCTGCTCCAGGAATCAGAACACAACCCAATGGATTCAAATATAAGAAAAGAGATTCCACCTAAACATTAGGAAACCTTCTTTATTGTAAGAATGATTCAATGGTGAAATAGACTGCTTTGAAGGGTGGTGTACTTTCATTCATTTGAGGACTTTAAATAGAAGTTGGATGGACATCTTTCAGGAGTGCTATTATTATGCACTCCTGCAGGGCAAGGTGTTGGACTACACGACCCTTGCAGCCCTTCCAACCCTAAGATTCTAGGATTTTATGCTGGTCATAATCCAAATATAAATTTAAGCATGTTTAAGCACATAAGACTTCATTTATTTAAGTTCATTTATCAAACTATGACACAGACATACATTCTAATAGCTTATGTTCTCCCTTTTTCTTTTAATGGCCCATTAAAACAGGGATGTGCAAGTTCTAGCAGGGAACCTAGAATATTTGTATAACAAACACCGGTTTTTGTCTGGCTAGATTTGTAAACAGACTTCCAAGTGACCAAGTACAGAAAGATTACAAATGGAACGATCCTTGCCACAAGAAATGACACAAATATTCTTGAAGTTAAAACTTCAACACATACTTTCAACTGTGATTCTTTTGTTGGAAGGAGGAATAGATTCACCTTTCAAAATGTACTCTTCCTTAAAATAATATGTTGAGAGCATTTATCATGAGGACTGTTAATCTGACAGCATTTCATTTCTCCAGGTGTATTCATTCATGTAATACATACATGTGATTCTCAGCTCTTTGAGAAAAAATAGAGATTTCCAATTGCACAATGTCAAGAATCTGGGGGTTTTTTTGGGGGGGGGGTTGCATTCATCTTTTTTTTTTTGCTCTTCAAGTTCCTATTCAGTGAACTGAAATTTGGAAATAATTTGAATCAAATGATAATATTTCTCTACTTCTTTCAAAATACAAAGTCGCCCAGGGGAGAATGATACAGATTGATACTCCATTAAGCTTTCATCCATCTATCACAAAGTTCTTAGTCATATTACGAGGAAGAGAAATTTGTGACAGATCTTTAAAAATAGATTTTCCTATTATATAATATAGGCTCAGCCAGCAAAGACTTGGACTACTCTGAGGACCATTGGGGGGGGGGGGCATAATCATATTCTTTGTGTGGTGCTCCATTTACTTACCCACATCACACAGGATTCTCTCCCTCCATTTCTGGCTCAACCATCCATTTAATCATGCAGGCAGGTGATTTCTTCTTCCATTTCAAGGAGACCAGCACACTTTTAAAACACTTCTTTCAATGGCATTTGTTCCGTCCTCTTAGAACTCCTCCTCTCAAGGAGACCAGCACACTTTAAAACACTTCTGTCAATGGTACCCACACTGTCTGTAAACCACTAATGGTGACAGAAATAACATCAAGAGCCATTAGCAGACTGCCCACATGAAAACCAACACTGAAACATCACAAAATGGAGTGTAAATCCAGTTCTTCCCATCTCAAAGAGAAACACAAACACTTTTACACTTTTTATTTATATTCTGCCCTTCTCACCCCGAAGGGGACTCAGGGCGGATTACAGTACACATACAAGCAGACAATCCCTGCCGTTTTTGTATTTGACATACAGGACATACAATATATACAGGAGGAGGATCTTCCAGTTGAGCCACAGGTTTTTTTCTTGGTTCTTTCCAGTTGTGTCACCTGGTGCTGTTGTTCCATTGCGCCACAGGGGTGCTGTTGCTTCATCCTCCAATGACGAAGAGCTTGCCAGCCGGTTAGGCAATCGGTCTTCCTTATTTATTGGCATTATAAAAGTCCTCCCTTGCAAAGCGGTCCCTAATTTATCTACTCACAGCTAGGCTTGTTTTCGACTGCTTAGGTAAACAGAAGGCAGGGCTGACAGCTGGCTGCCCAAGCCAGCCCGGGGTCTCGAACCTGTAACGTTTGGTTGATAAGATCTTTTAGCAGCTGTTGTTACCACTGTGCTAAACCTCCAGCCTGTTTCTAAGGGAGAGGAATGGAGCCGATTCCTGTCCGTCTTTCACATTCACCCATTTCTACACACTGCGCAGACAGAATCCCATGGGCAACTCACAGAATAGATTTTATGTCATTTGTGGCATTCTGACTTTGAAATGTGTAGAAATAGAGGAAAATTTCCATCTGATGAGGTCCTAAGTATGCCATCATTACTGGGCATTATGTGGGAATACAATTGTTGTTTTTTTTAAAACCAAACCATATCCCACCAGCTTTGGGATGGGGAGTAATCCATCACCAGTACAGCATTAGCCATTCAGTATAATTAAAATTTCATTAAATATTAAGATGGAATTCCCATCAATTCTCTTTTTTGAGTTGGGAGGTTGGGTCTTAATTCCATACAATAAGAAAAGATTTTTATATAATAATAATGATAATAATAATATATTTATAATCTACCCTCTCTCCCTGAAGGTACTCATTTCTATTCTTCAGGTGATCTGTAATTCTTTGTTTTGTTTTGCACTGATGCATTGTTCAAAACAGCACTTTGATGGAAATGGACTGATAAGGATGATTTATATGAGGATACGGTTTTATTGATAATTTAAGATTTATACTGTTTTAACTAATGTTTATGTATTTTATGCATTTTAATGTTTAATGGTTATGTTTATGGTTATTGTTTTAACTGTATGTATCAGCATCGAATTACTGCCTATGTAAGCTGTCCTGAGTTCCCCTTTTGTGGTAGAGAAGAGATGGGGTATAAATACCAATAATAATAATAATAATAATAATAATAATACCTGTAGCTGCTGTGACTCACTGTGGACAATACTGACTTGGACTGAACAGTGATCTGTTTCAGTATAAGACTGATGTCATTGTTCCAAGTTATGAGTGAGGCATCACCAAACATAAAAGTTTATAGATAATTTTTCATATTTAATCACACTGCAAAGTGTAGTTCTTTGCAATGGAATCATATTCAGCCATGCGTCATAAAATGTTGTGTTATAAACGGTTCACGATCAATTGCATGTTCTGGGAAATCTTTTCAGACCTGCCCCAACCCATTTTCAGTTTAGAGTATGAACTGAACTTTTGTCTTATCCCAAATCTGTATAGGAGTGTCTGCTTGCTTTTCAATGTATTTATTGTGCAATTGTGTAACTGCTATGTGTCATTCACAGATTTTTATCAACATATCCAGGCTTTGTCTTTCAGTTGCGACTGTTTTGTTCTTCTCCAGTACTGCTTCCATATTTACATGCATGTTAAGAAGGAAAAAACGGGTCAGCTATGCAGATATTTTTGGCTTGGTGGTACTGTATAGAAGTTCTGCTGGAAAATCTAATGTGGCGTAGAGCATGTAATAATGTGTTTGACTATTAGGGCTTCAGTTCTAGACACACTCACTGGGAAGTCCAATTTGATGCAGTAAAAAGTAATTCTGAATCAAATGCATTTGACTATTGTATCAGGGTCAAGATAGCAGAAAAACATGAACCTCAGCTAGGGCTTGTGCTTGCTTTTACTTGATAACCATGCAAATGATCTCGGTGAATATTTTGCCTGAGGAAAAAACAAACACAAAGCATAATATTTCGCAGCCACTACATTGGTTGCTAGGGAACTTTGATGTAGACTAGGAAACTGTTGTTGAATTGAAATCCTTTATGCAGTTTTATTATCATTCCTAAAAAGCTTTATTCTCCACTTTCCATATACAATGGGTTGAGATTCAAGCAGCTTGTCTCAACAGCACACATAGCTTTGTTTTGGGGAATGGGGGTGGTTTCATTCAACCATTCAGACTATTCAGAGCTCTATTTGGTGTCACACCTAATTGGAACTCCTTTATAGTTTGCCAAAAGTAAAATATGCGGGGAAAGCAAATGTAAAATCAAGAACGCACATGCACCCAAAAGCAAAGCAGCAAGAAGTTAATACTTCAGCAGCTGAAGGCATTTTTGTGCCATATTTTGACAGTGGGAATTTCATTGTTATTCTTCCAAATGCCATATGACCTAATAAAAAAAGATGTAAAACAAATAGGAAGAGAAAAGAAAGGGAGAGAGTGAGAGAGCCAGCAATCTATATATATATATTTCTAAGGTCCGTGGAATGTCGTATATAGACAACGAAACTATACATCCCAGAACCACCAAACTTGTCAACATAGCTAACCATACCACGAGGTACATACAGCACCAAAAAAACCGGCCCTACGTACCTCGCAACACCCCAAAACACCGACCCCCTCAAACTGGCAATGAAACTCCCTCCCCGGCCGCTCCGCTGCCAGCGTGAACATATAGAACGTTCGCGCACTCACCCTCCCCTCCTCCTCCTCAGGAACAGCACGGGGGTCACCCTCCCCTCCTCCTCCTCAGGAACAGCGGCGGGGGCGCAGGGGAGGGAGGGAAGGAAAGGCCTGGGCAGAGCTGCCCGCCTTCCTCCTCTCCGGGCGCCCCATCGCCGCCTCCCCGATCTCGGCGATGGGGCACCCGGGAAGGAAGGGAGGGAAGGAAAGGCCTGGGCAGAGCTGCCCGCCTTCCTCCTCTCCGGGCGCCCCATCGCCGCCTCCCCGATCGCGGCGATGGGGCGCCCGGGGAAGGAGGGAGGAAGAGAGAGAGAGAGAAAAAGAAAGAGAGAGACAGTGAGTTAGAGAGAGAGAGAGATATACAGAGAGAGACAGAGTGAGAGAGAGATAGAGAGAGAGAAGAGAGAGAGAGAGAAAGAGCGAGAGAGAGAAAGAGAGAGAGAGAGAGAGAGAGAGAGAGAGAGAGAAATAGAGAGAGAGAGAGAGAGAGAGAGAGAGAGAGAGAGAGAGACAGAGAGAGAGAGAGAGAGAGAGAGAGAGAGAGAGAGAGAGAGAGAGAGAGAGAGAGAGAGAGAGAGAGAGAGAGAGAGAGAGAGAGAGAGAGAGAGAGAGAGAGAGAGAGAGAGAGACAGAGAGAGAGAAATAGAGAGAGAGAGAGAGAGAGAGAGAGAGAGAGAGAGAGAGAGAGAGAGATAGAGAGAGAGAGACAGAGAGAGAGATAGAGAGAGTGAGTGAGAGAGAGAGAATAGAGAGAGAGAGAGACAGAGTGAGAGAGAGAGAGAGAGAGAGAGAGAGAGACAGAGAGAGACAGAGTGAGAGAGAGAGAAATAGAGATATATGTGAGAGATATATAGAGAGAGAGTGAGAGAGAGAGAGTGAGAGAGACAGAGTGAGAGAGATAGAGAGATAGAGAGAGAGAGAGAGAGAGAGAGAGAGAGAGAGAGAGAGAGAGAAATAGAGACAGAGAGAGACAGAGAGAGAGAGAGAGAGAGAGAGAGAGAGAGAGAGAGAGACATGGCACAGCAACGCGTGCACAGGTACAGCTAGTTCCTTAGTAAAAGCAGAGCTTGGGAAGTTATTTTGGAATGTTATATATTTATTGTTATAATTCTAGACACCAAAGTAATTTGTTACTGTTATAGTTGTAATGTTAAAAATAAATATTTGTATTTTCATCTCTTGAAAGTAAAAAAAAGTCATGTTTAGTTACAATTTTAAAATCTGAACATTTCTGGTTCATGATATCAAGTACAAAGCTCACTGCCATCTTACCTTCCTCCTCTTCAGCTCAACATTTAGAAACATACAATAACAGAGACATACAATAATAGAGTTGGAAGAGACCGCAGAAGCCATGCAGTTCAATCCCCTGCTGTGCAAAAACACCCAATCAAAGCAGACCTGAAAGATGGCCATCCAGCTTCTGTTTAAAAAGCCCCAAAGAAGGAGATCCCACCATTCTCCAAGGCAGCATATTCCACAGCTTTAACTGTCAATAAATTCTTTCTATCATTGCTCAAGGAGTGTCTGGGGACTTGTCCAGACAGTACCTTTATCCCAGGAGCTTCCACAGCAAACAGGAGGGTGGCTAGATGCTGTTCATGGAAGAAATCGCTACAAAAGCCAAAAAACATGAGATTTCCATATGAGGGAATATAATGAGTTTGAGCTGAATATATGCATCTTTGAATGTCTGCAATCGGAAATCACGGGGTTTTTAAAATCTAGGTTTCTTCCCGAGTTTTAGATGTTTGTTCTGGATGGGTTGGTTTCTAAAAAGAAGGTGACAGTTGAGCAGAATGCGAAAACTTTGTTTGTATGCCAGAAACTTTATGAAACATGCAGAGGGCACATTTTCTCTGGCCAGGACAAAGTTGTGCCCCCCTAGTCAACGTTGTACATCTTTTCACAAAAAGAGCAATCAGGAACAGCCATGTATAACCCAGTAACAGCACCCTGTTGTTTGATACCACAAGTACACAACCAAATCTGTCTGGACAGATGGCCAGGCAGCCAGGCTCTAAAAAGTGTCAATAATGACGAAGTTCTGTTCCTGGCTTGACATTGTGTGTTTCTCTTTGATTGTGCAGTGTTGACTTGTGCAGAAGTAGTCCTACCCTGTAATCTTGGTTTGTGTGGCAGATACTTCATGACACGTCTGAAGGGCACAGTTTTTTGCATTGATTCACTGCTGTGATTCTCCGCATATCCACATCTTGAAGTGCTTTTTTAAATTAAAAAAACTGCTGAACTTTCCAGTGTAAGTTCCACGGTAGCCATCTTGAGAGCCTCTAAATCTTGCAACAAAGCATCAAGTCTGGACAAAGGAGGCAGAAATCCTGGGACCGACAGGTCTGTATGTCCTGGGATGTTTTGCTCCTGTTTAAAACCTGTGATTTAGTATTGTATGGAAGTGCCCTGGATGCTGATGGTAACCACTTTGAGAACCTCTTGTAATTGCAGAAGTCAAATATGACTTGTACTCAACTTTTGTTATCGGTATATATTGAGAATTATAATTTTAATACACTCCTTTTCCTTTCTTCAAATGTGTATATTTTTGTTACCCTCTATATTCTAAAGAAGGACTGCTAAGTCATATGGTGAGACAGAGGGTACGCAATAGAATAAATGCACTTTTACCGCCATGGCCCAATACTACCATGGAAGTTGTAGTATTGTGAGATATTTAGCCTTTTCTGCCAAAGAGTGCTGGTGCCTCACCAAACTACAACTTCCATGATTCTACACCATAAAATAGATTGGAATAGAATAGCATTGATACACGAATGTTAAATTGGTGCCAAACTGCATCAATTCTACTGTGTAGATGCACCTAGAGAAAGCAACTTCAGCATTGTCTGAAATCCTGATTCCATTACAGCTGAACTCCTTGTATTTCTCTATGATTCTTGCACTGTCACTTTGAAAAGATATCCCACAGCTAGGAATTGAGAAACCCTCAGGAAAGAATGTGCTTTTTGTTTGAAGATGCAATATTTGAACCTCTCTCTTTTTGTCTTTGGTTAGATGGTTAGAGAATGTCTGATTCCAAGCCTTTTAACTGCACTGTATTAACACATTATATTGTTCAGTGGTGGTTTCTTTGTGCACCTACCCTTTCCCAGAGAAAGGCATATCAAAGTATTGATTCTTTAGGTCTTTCCAGTTGTCCTCTTCAGACACATCTGCTGTTAAAGATTGTATAAATTCCCTGGACTGTTTGTCTTTCATTATTCTCCAGACTAAAGCACAGATGGACATCAGGATTGAGCTTACAAGATACAGGAACGTTTGGACAAGTGAGGGCAATTAAAAAAAATACAGACTTTTTTGCCATAACCTCTAGCTATTAAAATGCAACCCATGGAGCAATTTAAAGGAGAAAACATTCTTTAGCTGACTTTAATCATAAATCCTGTTTTTTAGGAATCAGAATCACTGAGTTGATTCTTGTCTCTGAGTAACCAGCGTACATAGACTCAGAACACAGACTTTGTAAACTAACAAAAAGTAAGTTTTAACATCAATGTAGAATTTAGTTTTAATAAAGGTCCATCTGTCTATATAACCATGATTAATGCATTTTGGACCCCCCTGGTGGTGCAGCGGTTGAAACCACTGAGTTGCTGAACTTGCTGACCAAAAGGTTGGCGGTTTGAATCCAGTTAGTGGAATGAGATCCCACTGTTAGGCCCAGCTTCTGCCAACCTAGCAGTTAAAAAAATGCAATTGTGGGTAGATCAATAGTTCTGCGGGAAGGTAACGGTGCTCCATGAAGTCATGCTGGCCACATGACCTTGGAGGTGTTTCTGGGCAACACTGGCTCTTTGGCTTGGAAACGGAAATGAGCACCACTACCCAGAGTCAGATATGACTAGACTAAATGTCAGGGAAAACCTTTATCTTTACTAATGTATTTGGTTGGTTTTTAAAAAAGTCATAATACAGTAATGCTTTGCATTAACTTGTCCATTTTTGTATGAATGCTGTAATCTGGTGCCAGGTTTTGCTGTTGTTTTTTTTTTAAAAAAACACACACAAATAAAATTAGATTGGTGTAGATAGCTGTGTAAATGTAACATGCATAATAATAATAATAACAATAATAATAATGTTATTTGTAGACCACCTTATCTCCCCAAAGGGACTCAGGGCAGTCAATTTATTTCAACAACGACAAAATGCAATACAAGATACTCTTCATTATTTGTTTGAGGGTTATTCTTGGTTCTTTGCTCATATTAAACCTTTTAAATCAAGCAGGTACATGTTATATTATGTAATCAACCAGTAGCAGAATAATCCGTCCCATGGAACAAGGAAATCCCCAGGAATGATAACATAGGTTTACTGAAAGCAGGTGGGTTGCTGTTTGCAGCTCCACCTCAGGGTAGGAAGTGAAATATCATGGGATCTTTTGACTTTATTAATCTGAAAAGTTCCTTTTACAAGTCCAAGTTAGGACATTGGTTAGAGCCCATGGGATTTCTGAATACAGTTTACATGAAAAATGCTTTCTCGGGATACATCTCCAGTTTAACTGCAATGGCTCAATGCTATGGAATCTTATGATTTGTAGTTTGATGAGGCACCAACACTCTAGGGCAGAGAAGGCTAAAGAACTTGTCAAACTATAACTCCCATGATACCGTAGCATTGAGCTACAACAGTTAAAGTGGTATTAAACTGCATTAATTCTACAGTGTGAATGCATCCCATTTCAAATCAGAAATATTGATATGCAGAAGTATTCCTTTCTGTGCAGAAAAAATATTGTTTCCTACACTGAAAATTTGTATTTCTAGGTGCAAAGATTACTGCAGACGCAGCTGCAGCCAGGGAATCAAAAGACATGTACTTCCCCATAGTAACCTATGGATGTGAGAGCTGGACCATAAGGAAGGATGAGCAAAGGAAGATAGACGCTTTTGAACTGTGGTGTTGGAGGAAAATTCTGAGAGTTCCTTGGACTGTGAGACGATCCAACCAGTCCATACTTAAGGAAATAAAGCCCGACTGCTCATTGAAGGGAAGGATATTAGAGGAAAAGATGAGGAACTTTGGCCACATCATGAGAAGACAGGAAAGCTTGGAGAAGACAATGATGCTGGGGAAAATGGAAGAAAAAAGGAAGTGGGGCCGACCAAGGGCAAGATGGATGGATGGTATCCTTGAAGTGACTGGCTTGACTCTGAAGGAGCTGAGGGTGGTGACGGCCGACAGGGAGCTCTGATGTGGACTGGTAAATGAGGTCACAAAAGTTGGAAGCAACTGAACAAATAAACAACAACAACACACTGAAAATGCTATTTTCTATACAAATCAACCATGCACAAATTTTGCACAGAATAAAGATCACAAGGCAGTAGAAAGGTGGTGAAATAAGATTTCACTTGCTGATTTGTTCTATGAAATGATGCAGATTAATGGGATTAATTAGACAGTTGCAATTGTTTTTAAATTTTATGTTTAGTTAAGGCAATCAGGTACCAGTTTGTTTTAGAATCATTCCTCAGGGTTAAGAAAAATTGTATGCCAGAATGTCAGGAACGAACAGCTCTCTCTTGCTCATGGGATGAAATTGTTGACTGCTTGTTTCAACTTGGTGCTTTTTCATCTTTAAAAAGCATAATTATAACACCAATTAGGTAATTATGTCCCAAAATGGAACCCACATCTTTAGCATTCTCCTACCAGGTTGTTTTCTCAAAACAGAAGTGAATACTATGGATTCAGCTTTGTTAAAGCTTAAACTTAACCATCTGCTTCAATCAATTTATGGCAGAGATAACCATGAGCCATCCAATCTTTCGTATCAAATCGACAATTGAAGGGAAACAGATAAAGCAATAACAGACTCAGTAAAAGGATTTTTCTTTTTCCATCTCTGTACATTGATCCATTTCCACTCTTTCATAAGTACAACCTTCCTTATTATATTGCTTCAAAGACACCGTTAAAACATCCCATCACTGATTGATGTATGGGTTTAAACATTTCTTCTAATGTTATCAGGCATAATATGGTTTGGAAGCTTTATAGTGAGTGATGTGACTTCTTTTCAATATGTCAAACATTGTAGCTTTTACAGTAAAAGTAAGGACTGATATTTCAGGTAGCATGAAGGGAATTAGTTATTCGTTCATGTCAGGAGCAACTTGAGTAACTGCAAGTTGCTTCTGGTGTGAGAGAATTGGCCATCTGCAAAGGCCTTACCCAGGGGACGTCCGGATGTTTTGATGTTTTACCATCCTTGTGGGAGGCTTCTCTCATGTCCCCACATGGGGAGCTGGAGCTGACAGAGCGAGCTCATCCGCAATGTCCCCAGGTTCGAACCTCCTGCCGACACAAGGTATATGACACATTAAGATCATTCTATACTGAACCCAGGTTTTGCATTCTAGTTTGCACAGCTGCTTTGTATACTCAGTGAGATTACTAATTCAAAATCGAAAAAGATTTAATTCTCATGTAGAAAATGGGAAAGTAAAACCACTTCCCTGCTACAACTTGAAAAATGATCTTCTCCCTGTTTTTCCATTATAAGAGATACATTTTATAGAGGCATTGGAGGGGAACTCCTTGGTGTCTGTTCTCAGGCATTTGTAAATCCTGATCAGGAAGGGCAAAGTAAATTCCATCAGTGTTGTCCTACTGTAAACAGGCAAAGAGACTCCTTAAAGGTAAAGATAAAAGTTTCCCCCTGACATTAAGTCCAGTCGTGTCCAACAATGGGAGTTGGTGCTCATCTCTATTTCTAAGCTGAAGAGCTGGCGTTGTCCGTAGACACCTCCAAGATCATGTGGCTAGCATGACTGCATGGGGTGCCATTACCTTCCTGCCGGAGCAGTACCTATTGATCTACGCACATTTGCATGTTTTCAAACTGTTAGGTGGGAAGAAGCTGGGGCTAACAGCGGAAGCTCACGCCACTCCCCGGATTTGAACCTGTGACCTTTCAATCAGCGAGTTCAGCAGCTCAGCGTGTTAACCCACTGCGCCACCGGGGGCTCTTTAGAAGGGCTTTTTGATGTTCCATCTGTTGTATTGTTGAAGGAGGCTTTGATTGTGTTTGTGCTTTTGAGCTTCTTATTGATGTATTTCATATGGTGGTGCACATTTGTTTAGATTTAATATTTTGATGATAATTCTGTTTTTTTCATTTGCATATTGCTAACCACATTGAACTCTAATTTCAGCGAAAGGCAGCATGCAGACCTAATACATAAATACATAAAAACTAGCTCTTCAAGGGTAGCATTTAGATTCTGAGCTTTTGAAAAACTCCCAAGGGATCCCTAATAATTTCCCTCCTAGTGGCAAAATTGTAAATGAAAATAGAAAATCCCTTTAATATGTTTTCACTTCACTGTAGTATTCAATAGAAGGCATGTTGGTACCATTCCACTGCCAAACGTGGTCCTGCTTTTCATCACAGGCAGCTGGTAGTTTGAGAAATATGTAAGGAATTTAGTCAGTAAATAATTAATTGAGTCAAGGTTTATGCATGCTGAAGATCAAAGCTTCAGGTCCCCATGTACCATGACCCAGAAATGGGGGTGAAAAAACATAAAGTGGAATATCAAATATTTTGGAAATAATTTCCTTTCCAGGAAAATGAATCAGTTCCTGGAGTTATTAATTATGTTGCTCATCCTCCCAAATGTTGCCTAGCCATCCTTTGCTTTCATTGAAGTAATGACATGGAAAAAGTATTCAGCTGCAAAAAAAAAACCACCCCTCTTGGAAGTCATGATCAATGGTAAAAACAAATGGTAAATAGACAGTGGTGTAAGTTTCATTCACATTCCTTACAGTTCAGACTGCACAAAGCAGATCATCCTGTTAATAAGATGAGCCACAAAAATATGCATGAGCAATGTCCAACATTTTATTGAAACCATCTTTATCTATTGGAACTATGAACACTTAGTTTGGACATGAAGGGACATCACTAGCTTTGCCTTTTTAAAAATCTTTGCCACCTTTCAGTAGTATTGGATAGGGGTGGATATCTCCAATTTAAATACTTTGAAACCCATTAATATTTCGTTTTTGAAATTATTTTGACCTTATATCGACCCTCGGCATCCAGTGAAGTTTCAAAACCGAACCGGGGATCGCCATTTTTTTTGTAAAGGTCACATTATTAGGTCATTTCCCCCCCCCCCTCCTTAGTTCTCAACTCGTGAGAGGAGACTGGAGGGTAGCAGCACCCTCCTTTCTCCTCTCGCCAGCTGAGAGCTGAGGCGGGCGCTTTGGAAGCAGCCCGGCCGAGCTTTCCTCTGTTTCCCCAGGCTCTCCCTCACAAGCGCCGCCCCGCCTTCCCTGCCAAGAACTAAACCGCGTCAAGGCTTATTTCTTGGCAGTTTAGTTCTTGGCAGGCAAGGAGGGGCGGACCATCCACTCTTCCGTTCCTCCCCCCGCAAGCTCAGAGGCATCCCGGGTTATATTTAATGCTTCTGACCTGGGGGGAGGGAGGGAAGAGTGGAGAGCAAGCCCTCCATTCTAGCCTCCCAGCTGGCATAATGAATAAAAATGAAAATTCATTAGTAATTACGTTTCAATTACGAAATTTATTTAAAATTTTTCGGAATGATTTCTATAATGACCCAGCAAGGGAAATCCCCCCCCCCCATGAGTTTAGAATCAATTTTTTTATGGCGCAACCACCCCTATTGGATTGCAACCTTCATCACTCCAGTCAGTATGTCATGTCATACAGGGTTGATGACCGCCAGGTTGGAGAAAACCGTTTTAGCTCAACTTTCATGTAAAATGGGCATTGTGGTTCTTTTCATACATGCCCTTCTGTTCCTTAAATTCCTGACAATGGATATATTGTTAGATGAATGTTTTCAAACTCAAACATGCCTGATCTAAGGAGGTAATGTCTGGAGGACCTGGAATGATGGTGGCATGATTCTTAGCCAATAGCACTGCCCTTCACATGAGAACCTTTTGATTTTTAAGCATAGCAGAAAATTCTACTTAATGAATACGTTTATGTATGAGACTTAGGTTCTGATTTATTTTAACACCTTTCCTGTTCTACACCTATTTATCCATCACTAGAAAAGTGGATTACATTAAAAAAAAATCAAATTTCTTAATCATCTGATGCGCCCGTACCTTGGGAAGTCTGATCTGGCTACGGTCGTCCACGCTCTGGTCACATCCCGAATAGATTACTGCAACGCACTCTACGTGGGGCTGCCTTTGAAGACAGTTCAGAAATTGCAATTAGTCCAGCGGGCGGCAGCCAGATTGCTAACGAGAGCTACATACAGGGAGCATACCACCCCCTGTTGTGTCAGCTCCACTGGCTGCCGGTCCAATTCCGGGCTCAATTCAAAGTGCTGGTTTTGACCTTTAAAGCTCTATACGGTTCTGGCCCAGCTTACTTGTCCGAACGCATCAGCTGCTATGTCCCACCTCGTAATCTAAGATCATCCGGGGAGGCCCTGCTCTCGCTCCCGCCTACGTCTCAGATGAGGCTGGTGGGGACGAGGGATAGGGCCTTCTCGGTGGTGGCTCCCCGCCTGTGGAATGCGCTTCCTATTGATGTACGATCCACCACATCCCTCCTGGCCTTCAGGAAAAAAGTAAAATCCTGGCTGTGGGACCAGGCATTCGTACACCAGCACAAGGCAGCCTTTTAGATTGGTTTTTAATGAAAGTGGGTGATTATGGCCAATGTTTTTATGGACTGAACATTGTTTTAATCCAGAGTGAATGTGTATGGTGCTAATGTAGTTGTATTTTAATGTATTTTAATGTATTTTAATTGTTGAAGTGTTTTGGGGTTTATATTGTTATTATGTGGGCATCGAATTGTGCCGTACTGTAAGCCGCTCTGAGTCCCCCCCTTGGGGGTTGAGAAGAGCGGGGTAAAATCCCGAAATAAATAAATAAATAAATAAATAATTTTTTTCTATAACGTAGAGACAAAATGCTGACTTCAACTCCTCTTCTGAAACATCTACAGTTTTACTATTTTTTTACTTCTGTCCTAATGTGTCTCTATTGTCCAAGATGGGTAACAGTGTTATAATTTCATCAGAAGACAAAACCAGAGGGCTATCTAACGGTTTCTCCAAACTATGGTAAATCCATTGAAACAATGGAGCCTTGAAAATTTCAATATCTTTTTTTTAAAAAACCATTCCTATTTTGTGAGCCTACTGAGACTAGCAACTGCATTTAATTCATATTAATTGTGTGTAACATAACTTAACATGTATATAGTGAAATCAGCCATAAAGCTGTTTGAGATAGAGTGAAAATTAGTCATCCAAGTCAATTGTTCAACTAGGGTTGCTATATGTCCCTTATTCTAAGGGACGTCCCTTATTCTAAGGGACGTCCCTTATTTTGGCCCTAAAATTTGTGTCCCTTATTTTCAGGCCCTGTCCCTTATTTTTGACTAGCAGGACAGGACTGGGCGGGGTTGACCAGAGGAAGGTGCGCGCTGCGGTTTCCACGGCAATGCCTGCTTGGGGATTCCAACTCGCAGGGCAGCCTGCATCCCCGTTGGAAGGAAGCGGCGATACAGGACTTTTTCAAAGTACAGTAGACTAATTAACCGTTACCCAAGGGGAATGTTGGATCATGTTGGATAAAGATAGTTTCTGGTTGCTTGAGAGTTACTCTTAAAATAGGCCTAGCTGTGCATCCCAATATTATACAATGCTGTGTATCCCATACTATATTATACCATTAACTATTGACATAATAATCATGAAGATGTACTGTCTTATAAAATTTATTTTATTTTAATGTTTAGACAGTGCACTTTTAAAGTCAGCAAAGGCAAGTACTAAATACAGATGGAGAAAATTAGGTAGTTCTAATAATGTTTTTCTGCATGACAAAGCATGCAGAAACATACCATGTACTGTTAAGAGGGTGCAAGTCAGCTTCTCTTGTGAGTTTCAATCATTATCTTATTCTGTTAATAAAACTATTTCTACCTAATGTTTGAGTTTCAAGTTTTTAATGAAGTGTCCCTTATTTTTGCGAAAAATCCCGTAAATGTCCCTTATTTCTTATATCAAAAAGTGGCAACCCTATGTTCAACTCAAGAAAGATCTTGAGAAAACTTATTATTATTATTATTTTACTGACATAAAACACAGTATGTCACAGCAAATGAGATATATATGCTGGATTTCATATCACAAAATCACAAGTTGAACATTTCCCAAGCGTCTAGGACTGTGTGATGTATTTTTGATTATGCACGCAGATCCAAGTAAGGTGGCCTTTTGCAGTTGACAGATCGTGATTTTGTCAATGTTTATTGTTTCCAAATGCTGGCTGAAATCTTTTGGCACGGCACCCAGTGTTCCGATTACCATGGGACCACTTGTACTCAGGCCCGGATTACCTCCTTTTGGTGCCCTAGGCCACACTTTGGAAGCCCCGCCCCCGGGGCGCTGCTGGGCATGCGCAGCAGTGGCCCCGGGGGCAGGGCTTCCCTACACCTCTTCCTCCCCCTCCCTGCGACTGCCTTCCTTCAGTCAAGGAAAGCGGTCACGGGGAGGAGGAGGAAGGGAAGCCCCGCCCCTGGGGCCGCTGCCGCGCATGCACACGCAACAGCAGGGCGCCTCTGCCTCCTCCGCCATGTTCCTGGGTGCCGCACATGGCTGGCAGCGGCCCCGGGGGTTTCCCTTCTTTCCTCCTCCTCCTCAGGAGAATGTGTAACACAGGAGGGTTTTTAAGATAATAATGTGGAGCAGAACCCAACCGGTGATTAAAGTGCTTCTGAGGACATTTTGCAAAGGTTGATCAGAGCAGGGCATTATTTACTTTATTCCAGGAAGGCACATTTGAACAGCCATGTTTTCAAGCTCCTCCTAAAAACTGCCAATGTTTGTGTCAACTGACATGTTTATATTTTTACCTCTGGGTTCACATGGTGAAAATCGCAGTATAATCCTATACTTTTCAAATAAAACCCCAAACAAACCCCAAAACAAACAGCCCAGGTTAGATTAGCGGGATTAAGACTATACACACAAACCTCTTCAAGTTATTGTTTATACAAAAGCTGTCATGCCACAATAACACTGTAACAATAAGACTACAGTATATTAAGAAAATAGACAGAAAGGGGTTTTTTTTTGTGCATGGAAGGAACAAGTTAGCCTACAAATTAGTGTCAAAGCTTGTGACATCATTTTTGCTGTCAAATGGCCAAAACATTTAAACATACCTGCTCTTTAAAAAACCAAACCAAACAATTCAATTGAGTGAGTGAGTGTATTGATTGGGAATCCTCTAAACATGTGATCATGTTTGAAGATTTTGTTCATATTCTCATTCAGAAATATGGGAAGCAGATTCACTTTGGCTTGAAATCCTAATCTTTATTCACATATCTAAATTTCAATGTCTCCAATATCATTTGCAGACATGTTAACTTCATAATAGTACCTTTAAACATTTTGGAAAAGCACATGGTGCCAATCAATCCTTCCACTCCTTGGGAATCCTCTAAAGAAAGCATGCAGCTAAATTAATGTGTTGAGGTATATATTGCTATATATCATTACAGGCTACATAGTCATAGTTTTGTGTAATAACAATTTTTAAATCTTCAGAACCATAAATCTGCACATCAGACAAAGTGGTCTATCTAATGTAGTCATCTGCTTCCACTGTGGATGGAACATGGCACTGAAAAAAATAAAATAAACAAGTAAGGCAGATGTTGTGAAGGCTCTGTTTGGATTGATCTGATATGCTGCCAGGCATCACAATCCTGGAGTACCCATTTCAAAGGTCTACCCAAGTCAGCTTTGTTGAGAGAGCTTTATTTTGATCTGATTTAATGGATACCAGAATCCTATGATCAGATAGCTGTTAGGCTGCATTTTAGTTTTTAAACAATACTTTAAAAAAAATACATATAATATTTGGACATGAACTGTTTTCTCACAAACCTTTGGTTTGCATGGCTGCATATGTTCCTGCTGATAGCTTTTATGTTTTCTCAAATAACAATCAATATTCAGACTGAAGAAAAATGCATTGCCCACAGAGTATTTTGTGAAAAGTTTCATTCTCTTCAGAATAAGTTTGACTGAGCAGCAGGTATTCCCTAAACTAGAAAGAAATGAGCATGGTGTATTAATCAAATACCAATGTATGCAATGAACAGTTTTTTTTTTCACTGATAGTTATCAAGGGCCGGGCTGGTAGCATAACTGGTTAATCAGTTACAAAAAATCACTGCCGACCAAAAGGTGGCAAGTTCAAAGCCCAAGTGCCCGACTGTTAATAGCTGTATTAAAAAAAAGCTGTTAAAAAGAAATTGATGAAATGGCCTCTGTCTGTCTGTCTTGTATGTCAAAAACGGCATTGAATGTTTGCCGTGTATATGTGTATTGTGATCCGCCCTGAGTCCCATTTGGGGTGAGAAGGGCGGAATATAAATACTGCAAATAAATAAATAAATAAATAAACTATAGACAATAAAAGACATTTCATTGCGGAAGAAGGCAACAGTCTATTACAAAATATGAAGGGTTGATGAAGATGGGACAGAGGATAAAACACCGGCTAGGGCTGATGAATACTCTAGTCAAACAAGTTGTTTTCTTCCTATTTTGAACCTCATTATGAAAGAAAGGCAGAGTGTTGTTTATCAATCACTGGTCAATATCTTTATTAATGACTTAGATGAAAATTTAGAAGGTGCACTTGTCAAGTTTGCAGATGACATTAAATTGGGAGAGATAGTTAGTACTCCAGAAGATAGGATTAAAATTAAAAATGACTTTAACAGATTAGAGTGTTGACCGAAAACTAACAAAATTAATTTCAACGCGGAGAAATGTAAGGTACTACATTTAGGCAAAAAAAATTGAAATGCACAGATAGAGGATGCGTGATGTCTAGCTTGACAATAGTCCATGTGAAAAAGACCTTGGAGTCTTAGTGATCCAACAGTGTGATACAACAGCTAAAAGGCAAATGGGATTTTGAGCTGAATCAAAAGAAGTATAGTGTCTAGATCAAGGGAAGTAATGGTGCTCCTCTATTCTGCTTTATCAGATCTCACCTGGAATAGTGTCCAATTCTGGGCACCAAAATTCAAGAGAAATATTGACAAGATAGAATGTGTCTAGAGGAGGGTGACTGAGATGATCAAAGGTCTGGACACCATGCCCAGTGGGGAGCAGCTTAAAGAGCTGGGTTTGCTTAGCCTGCAGAAGACAAGGTTGAGAGGAGACATGTCAAAAGGTAAAGGTTTCCCCTGATATTAAGTCCAGTTGTTTCACATGCTGGGGCTAGTGCTCATCTCCATTTCCAAGACGAAGAGTCAGCATTGTCCATAGACACCTCCAAGGTCTTGTGGCCAGCATGACTGCATGGAGTGCCGTTACCTTACCACCAAGGCAGTATCTATTGATCTAATATTTTTGAACTGATAATCATGTATAAATATTTGAAATGATGTCATAAGGAAGAGGGAGAATGCTTGTTTTCTGCTCCCCTGTAGATTAGGGCTTGGAGCAATGGGTTCAAGTGACAGAAAATTTGGACATATGGAAGAACTTCCTGACCATGAGAGCTGTTTAACAGTGGAGCTCTCCACCTCAGAGTGTGGTGGAAGCACTTTATGGGGAGGCTTTTGAACAGAGGCTGAATGACAATCTGTTGGTGGTGCTTTGATTGTGTATGGCAGGGGTTTGACTAGGTGGCCCATGTGAGCTCTTCCAACATTATGATCTTATGGTTCTATGAAGACCTAAAGATTTCTAGAGGTGTTCACACAGGTAAAATAAAATAGTATTTTTTATTTCTGGTTTTTCTGTTTCAATGAGGCCATGTGCCCCTAACCATTATGTATGAATGTGGAGAGCTGACTGTATCAATCAATCAATCAATCAATCAATCTGCTTCTACCATGTTCTCAAGATTTTTTCAGATGATGGTCATGACACCTTCCTGTTACTGTCGAAAGCATTTTTTTAGATAAGCAACTTATCTAAAGGTGTATTATGCAGTCAATGCTTCAGTGCAGTTTTTTTCTGTTCATCTATTGGATATATTATTATAATAATGAAATGTAATGCAATGAATTAGCAGCAGTGAAAGAGAGATTAAATGTGATCTTCTAATTTTACAAAATCAGCAATGCAGAAGTAAAGAAGCCTATCCTGAAATAAACTGGTACAGATATCTTATCAACTCAATTTTGTGAAAATAGGTAGAAAAACAACCAACAAATACATATTTATGTTTGCACTGTCAATCAGACACATTTTATTCCATTTTAATTTTGTAGAAGTTTATTATCCTACAGTACATACTGTCTCATAAAACTCTGGAATAATTATTTTGACATAGTCAGGATGTATTAGTGTCAATTTCCCCTCTTATTCTGAAAGCAGCTGGTATACAGTAAAGATGACGCTCCGTCCCTGCTGGTCTGTAGCCTGGATATGTAACAGAACAATGAAACAGAATGGGGGACATCTTTCAGTGTTTCACTTTAGGGCTAAGTTATTGAAGTAGAAGATCAAACTGCACCTAGAATATGCTTGCTTCTTTGAAATGGATTCTTACTTTCTTCTGTAGCAGTTTCTCAGTGATTCTATGATAGCCAAGTGATGTTAAGACACAGTCAGAAAAAAGAAGAAAAATTGAACATTGTGTAAGTTAGTTCCTTCTGAATTTTAGGGATTCTGTATTATATGGTCCTTTTTGCAGAATGTCAGTAACATTTTAGGCATCCACCATTCTTCCATTTTGATTTTCCAGCTTGGCCAAGATTGTAACATATATGCAGTTTCTGCTTGTGTATACTGATAAAAACACAATGCAAAAATAAAAATAGAACCTTGATGTGCTTATCCGCACGTCTGATCATTGGCTTGTGTTCTTGCCTGCTTATAGGCTCATCTGCTTGTGTGATCATGTGTGATTAAGAATTCTGTGTGTCATCAATAAATAGATTGTGCACATCAGTAAGATGGCATGTGCGAGGGGGTGATAAAAACAGATGGAAAGGAAAACTGCACCAAAATATGCAGGCCCAGCATTATTTCTTAGAAGGAAGTTAGAACATAATGATGGTGTGCGTGAACTTAGGGAAAAATATGCAAGCCTTACAACGATGTAAAAGTTAATTTTAGTTTGGATTAATGTACTGGTCAGTAAACAAAGAGCTGCACTGGGATGAGTGATAACACTGTGACAAAATTTGAAAAAAAAACTGTTCCTGGTTTGAAAGTGTTATTTCTTGTTTAAGTGTGTGGTACATCCTTTCAAAGTAGTTGTCATACTCTAGAAACTTTACTTTTGTAGCTGCTGCAAACAATGTCGAATTGGATGGGACTCAATGATATAGTCATTGAAAAACTATAGCAAAATGTGCTGCAGCATGTCTTGCAAAAAACAGTTTTTGGAGTTTAAAAAATCAAGCAAATCCAGGAGGTAGTGAAATCTTCTTTCTCTGGTAAATGATAGTGGACATGAGAGGCGGTTCTTCAGCCTTTATTCTATCCTCCACCACAGCAGTACCACAAGTGGTTTGAAATGGGCTGCAAAAGTTACCCCATTCAAGGCATGACATAGTATGCACATATTATGGATTCTGGACATAGTTTTCTTCACATAATACCTACACTATTTGTTTGGGAATACCTTAATGTAAAATTCATACAACCCAGGAAACCATACCCTATGTGATAAAATATTTATTTCCAAACCTTCTTATTTTTTTTAAGAAGGCTTGAATATACCTTACAACCAAAAGTATTGTGTTCTCAAGAGCAAGTGATTAGTAATAAGACTAGACTGTTTTTAATGAAGAAAAAAAGGGGGAGTAAGATGTGACTGAGTAAAAAGCCTGTTCAATACCATATGTGAGCTGAATTACATTCTCTTTAATATAATGAAACTTTAATGAAAGCTTCATGCATTTCATCATATATAAAACAGGTCTTTAATTGATTTAAGGTAAAACACAAATTTCCTCTGAAGCAAGAAATGCCTATAAGTCACCTGAGCCAAAATACAAGTGTATGTTTTTTCCTGTTTGTCAATTCATCTGGCCGTGAGCATCAAATGTTACTGTCCAATTGAAATGAGACATTACTCTCCTTTAAACAGTATCCACGTTGGAACTTCTATGCAAGAAAGCCCAGCCACCCTGTCTTAATTGGCATTTTGGCATGCTGTCAAAACTCCTATGCTCCCTGGAGATGTTTTAGCTCAGATTACTATTTATTTTCTCTATCTTTATGGTGTTTTAATATCTGGTGCATGTTTTTTTTAATATTGTTACCCATTTTTGGTTTCATTTATTCTCCTTATTGAATATAATGTTAACAAAGGCTAGTGAATTGTCTAGGAAATATCAAAGAGCTGAAAAGCTATGACTATCTTCATTTATTTTAAGTTAAAAAAATCAACCAAACAATCTATCTTAGTTTCATGCTGAAGAAAATACTTCTGGATTAAGATACCAGAACAAATTGGTTAGAATCCTGTTGGCCAGAGCATGGAATGACTGAAGTGCTAGATGTGCCTCAGTAACCTTCCATTAGTTTATTAAGTTAATTAACTCCCTGTAAAAATTACACCATCGGCTCTTAGGTGGAAAAAAAGCAAGTTTGTTTCTCTGCTAGATGGAGAGCAAAAAATAGTGACTAAAAGCAGAGATAAGCCAGAAACATAATTGCTTAAACTGATGTTGAAGCTCTGGGGGAGGCATCTGAAGGAACTTGAGATCATAAATCATGGAGCTGGGTATGTCTATTGATGATAAATTGGACCATCTATTAAAGTTAATGACAGATTAACTTTTCAGCCAGGGCAGTGCAAAATAAACCCGTCAGGAGAGGCAAATGAGGTTGGCTTGGACATCAAGCAGGAACCACCCCCAACTTCTAGTAGGTGTTGAAGGAGGAAGGCAATGGAAGCGCAACAATTCTCTTCCAGGTGATACTATTCAATATACCTTTTTTTTTAAAAAAAAACAAAAAACCTGGGACATCTCCATTAAAACCTGGGTAGTAAAAGCCAATAAAAGTATAACATCCAATTGTCATTTTCCTCCCTGCAAGGAAATGGAGGATGGGGAGCCCCCAACTTACAAAGTTACTTTGAAGCATGGCAACTAGTGAAACTATTAGAATTAGAGTTTGATGATGCAAAAAGATGGGTAAGAATTGAGAAGTCAATAAATGGGTGTGGCCACTGTTTGTGCCTAAAGGAAATAATGAACAGTCAAGAAATGAAGAAAATAAAAGGACGCTCATTATATTCAACATTAGACTGCTGAAAAAACGGCAAAATAAATTCCCATTGAACAACATAGACAAACTCCCAATAGGAATATTAGAAAATAAAAAAGAACAGATATATGGAAAAGTGATAATAAATTTAAATATGAGTGTAACAAAGATAGGGGATTTTACAAATCCAAATGGAACAATAAAAGACTGGGAGGAGTTAAGAGACAAATGTGAATCAAGCAATTGGTTGTTATGGCATGGAATTATGCAAAATATTACAGTGTGGAAGAAGGTTCCAAGACAGATTTAAGATCAAATATTACAATGGAAAACTGGGAAAGAGAAAGGAATTATGGGATTTATGTATAACAAATTGATAGATAACCAATACAATTTGAAACCCACTCTGTTAGAAGTATGGAAAAAGGAAATACATTGTAATCAAAAGACTTAAAACTATGGATAAATTCAATCAAAAAACTTAAACATTTAAAGATCAAAGAAATACAATGCAAAATACTGTTATAGGACCTCCCCAGAAATTAGCCCATATGACAAAAAAAACCCCATCTAAAATTTGTTGGCATGAATGTGGGGAAACTGGAACAGTTATCCATGTGTGGTTATACTGTGCCAAGGTATAAGAATTCTATAGAAAAATAAAGCAGGAAATGGAGGGATTATTTGGGGAAAAAATAGGGTTGAATAGTTTTTCATCCTGAAACTGGAAGGGGAAAGCAGTAATAATGATTGGGCCCAAACAACTAAATACATGTTAGCTGCGGTACAAGCTGCAATTGCCCAGAGATGGAATGAACATAAAAATGGGATATAAAATTGTACAAATTTTTAGCAGGCTATAAAAATTGCTTCAAAATTACATTATGTACAGGAAAAATAAGTATACCAATAGATACCCCAGGGGGAAATGGGAAGGAAAATGAGAAGAGCTGATAGCCAAGATAAAGGGCAACAGAAAATATTAAGAAATTGAACCAAACTATCTTTACAATCCAACAAACAGAATGGATAAAGGAAGTACACAACTGTTCCCGGAGGGAGGAGGTGAATGGGGTGGGGGGCGGGCAGTGTTAAATTATTAACATATTGTATAGATCACCTATGTTATCTTGTAAACTCCCTCAGAAAGAATTGTGTTATATTATATTCCATTTGTTTGACCATAGTAAAAAAAAGAATCTGGTTGATGATGTATGATGACATATGTTGCCTTGCAAATATGGAGTGATCTTTTTGACAATGTGGACAGGATATATTAAGATGGTGGCAGGAATGGAGTTCTGCATGTGGAGTCATCAGATAAGTGGAATAAATACCTGAACTAGTATATCAGTGTATTGTGCACTGTATAACACTGAGCACTAGATGGTAAGATAATATCTATGTACATTTACTACTTCTTATATGTTACACTACATATTGTAAAACCTGATTTCTCTAAGTCCCAACAGATGTTGAGAACAAGGGAGTATTTTTTTGTCCCATAGCTTCAGAAATTGTGCTCTTACATTTACGGAAATATGTACCGCTTTCTATGGACATTTTATACTCTTAATTTCTGGATGAGTTCTTGGGATATATGTCCTACTTCTTATATAAATTAATACTTCTCAAGTTGTTTAACTTTTTCCAGTAAAGTAAAGGTAAAGGTTTATCCTGACATTAAGTCTAGTTGTGTCCAACTCTGCTGGATGGTGCTCATCTCCATTTCTAAGCCAAAGAACCAGCGTTGTCCATAGACATCTCCAAAGTCATGTGGCCAGCCTGACTGCATGGAGTACTGTTATCTTCCAGCAGAAGCGATACCTATTGATCTACTAACATTTGCATGTTTTCAAACTGCTAGGTTAGCAGAAGCTGGGCAGAACAGCAGGAGATCACCCAGCTCCCCAGATTTGAACCGCCAGCCTTTTGGTCAGCAAGTTCAGCAGCTCAGTGGTTTAGCCTTCTGTGCCACCAGGGGCCCCACAAGTACCTTCCAGTACTCAAGTCAAATATCAGCTCAACATTACTTGGACACTTTTGTGGTTCTAATAAATATTTTAAAGAGAAGGTTTTTTGTGAGTACTGGCTTTCGAACAATAACAATTAGCTTAAGGCAAAGCATACATTTTTGCTTCAAGCCAACATTCATTGTTGCTCAAACAACATATGCCTCTAAAGTTACTTTACTGCCAAAATCATAGTTAACCAAAAGAAATCAGGAGAGGTGGTAATCTCCAAAGGAGTTAGACAGGGCTGCCCACTTTCGCCACTCCTTTTCATTATGGCATTGGAAGTTTTATTAAATAAAATAAGGGAGGACAAGAAGCTAAGGGGATTGTGCATCAAAAAAGATAACACCAAAGTAAAGGCATTTGCTGACGATGTCGTATTTGTGATAGAAAACCCGGTAGAATCTATAACAGCCTGGATAAATAAGGTAGAAGAGTACGGAAGGATAGCAGGCTTCAAAATCAATAGAGGGAAGACGAACATACTAACAAAAAATCTACCCGAGATCAAATAACAGGCCCTACAAACAATATCAGGAATGAAGGTTCAAGATAAGGTCAAATACTTGGGTATTAATATTGTAGCGATATCCGCTACAATATAACATCTAAAAACTCAAAATTATTTAAAAATAATTACACAGAATTATGGACGAAAGTCAAGAAGGATTTAGAAAATTGGCGTAAACTAAATCTCTCCTTTATGGGGAGAATTGCGGCCCTGAAAATGATGATCCTACCAAGAATTAACTTCCTGTTTATGGTAATACCAATCATCAAAAATGAGAAGACCTTTAGGGACTGGACGAGTGATATGTCTAAGTTCATCTGGGGTGGCAGAAAACCCAGGATTAAAATGAAAACATTACAAGACCCCCCAGAAAGAGGAGGACTTGGGGTTCCAAATCTTAGAATTTACCACGAGGCCAGCTGTCTCGCTTGGATAAAAGATTGGATCCAATTAAAAAACCAGAAACTCCTGAACCTGGAAGGACATGATCTCAAATTTGGCTTCCACGGTTACCTGGTTTATGGTAAAAAGAAAACAGACGCAGCCTTTAGTAACCATTTTGTAAGAAGATCATTATGGAAGGTTTGGCAGAAACATTCAAAGGAAATGTACAGGCATAAAATCCCGCTTTGGGCCTCAGTAAATGAGGCGTTCAGAATCAGGGAATTAGAAAACGACAGATGGTTAACGTATAACATAACGCTAAAATGGAATGGGAGAACTCACGAATTAAAAATGAAAGAGGAGCTCGAGGAAGAGGGCTTTTACACGGGCTGGTTCCAATTCCTACAAATGAAAGAAAAGTTTAAGGAGGATAAAAAAAGAGAATTTAAAGCTGAGGAAACCGAATTGGAAAATAAAATATTAAAAGAGGAGATGAAGCCGATAGGAAAGATATATAAAACTTTACTCCAGCTAGAAACAGCTAACAATCAGAAGAGGGGATATATGGAAGAGTGGTCCAGGAACGTGGGTTTTAAGATAAAACCCAAGACCTTGCAGAATATATGGTGTAATATAATCCAGAAGTCCTTAAGCAATTCCTATAGAGAAAACTGGGTAAAGCTGATTTATCGCTGGTATCTCTCCTCAGAGAAACTAGCTAGGATCTACAAAACAGTGGACCCCAAGTGTTGGAAATGCGACAGTAAAAACGGAACATTTTTCCATCTCTGGTGGACCTGCCCGAAATCGGCTAAATATTGGTCAATGATACAAAAGGAGCTGCAAAAAATGTTAAACCTCACACTTGAAAGAAAACCGGAGATCTTCCTACTAGGCATTTTGGAGGAAACAATCCCAACAATGGAGAGGAGAATAATATTAATAGGGATAACCGCGGCCAGGATCTTACTAGCCAAAAACTGGAAATCCCAATCAGTTCTGACTAGAGACGATTGGTTTATGAAGGTAATGGAAACAATCCAACTAGAACGGTTAACCGAGAAATTAAGAAACAAAAACAAAACTAGGCCAGAGAAAACGGAATGGGGGGCGGTGCGACAATATTGTAGGATGGAATACAATGTGGACTTGATTCTAGATTAATATGAAGTCATGATCTTCTCTTTCTTAACACAGGCAGTATTTGGGGACTATCAGCAAGGCGAGGAGGGAAGAAAAAGACAATACAGGGAAAATTCCTGTTCTCCACCCAACCTCTTTCTCACATCTTTCACACGCTATTACCTTTCTTAGGTAGCTTCTTTCTTTTCGAGTAACTCTTTGCTCACTCTGCAACCACTGTAATTGTTGTCTGGCTTGTTGTTTGTGTACTTTGTCATTGTCTTTTAATGCAAAATCAATAAAGACTCATTTAAAAAAAATAAAGTTACTTTACTGCCTTAGGCACTACACTGGCAATAGAAGCAACCTAATAGACACAGACTGGAAAATTGCTGCACCCAAGATATCCAGACAGATCCTATCTACCTATCTCTATATGTATTTGCAAAATGCAGGAAAGATACACCCAATATCAACAATGAATTATTTTCATTTTACAATTTATTTCAAAAAGAAAGAGAAAGCCACAATGTTTCTCAGTTTAGACAGTACAAGAGGTGATAAAAACAATTTTGTGCTGCAAATAGCTTTTTTTCCATATTGTTTCTCAACTTCCATTCTTATTTTTTATAACTATATTGATATTCAAACCTTGTACTGCAATTTGTGAGGCCTGAGAGGTACATACATAATGAAGATATTGAACAGCATCACGCCCAAGACAGCAGCCTATGGCACCCCACTAGTGACTTCTCTCCAGAATGAAGAATATTCATTGGGAAGCTCCTTTTAGGTTTGGTCAGTCAAACAAATACAAATCCATCTAACTGTAGCATGGTCTAGCCCACATTTTACCAGCTTATTTGTAAGAATATTATGGGGATTTTGTCAAAGACTTTAGTGAAATCAAAATGTGTTGCATTCACAGCATTTCCTTTAACTACACAGCTTGTAACTCTATTTTTTTAAAGATATAATATTAGTCTGGCATGACTTGTCTTTGAGAAACCCATGTTCACTTTTACAATCTCTTCACACATAACAAAGGAGGTCTGTTGATGGGGTCTGCTGGGTGCCATCAGATGATGCATGGCAGTCCCCAGCCACTTTTCTTCCCAACTACAGGAAGGTAAGCATGTTTGAGCAGCTCCAATGGTGCTACCCATATTTTGGGGATAAAAAGCAAATGGGATGGTAGAAAGGGTGGCGGAGCAATGCGCGTAGCTGCCCTGTCTGTCATCTAATGGAGGAGAGGGAAAGAATACCAGAGCACCCTCTCCTGCCTTTTGTGTGATGGCGGGGAGGGTGCACGGTGTGCCACGAGCCACCTCATGCACCTTCCCTTTGCCTGCCAAAAGCCAAAAAAATGGCACCACCTCTTTGGGCCGTGTGAAGAGGTCCTTTGTGACCATGCCATTCTTTTCTATATGCTTACAGGATATTTAATTATCTGTTCTAGAATCATTCCTGGTATTGATTTAGGCTGACCAGTTTGGGTTCTCTTTTTCCCTTTTGAAAATGGGAAATCGGCTCTCATCCATTCTGCTGAGATTTCTTTTGTTCTCCACAAATTCCCAAATATTATTGCCAGTGCCTCTGAGATTACCCCTTCCAATTCTCCAAATGCCTTTGGATATAGTTTATCTGGCCCTAGAAACTTAAATTTATTTAGAACCGTGTTGCTCAAACTGTGTTCTATCAAGTGTTTTGGACTTAATCTACCAGAAATACCAGACGGCTGTTAGGAATTGTGGGAGCACAGTTTAAAACATCTGGGGGAGCACAGTTTGAGAAATTCTGATTTAGAATAACCAACATATGCATTGGAGTTACTTCTTGACTGTACATAGATGATTTGGTATCTGTTAATGTCTACATTACTGATCTTTTCTCATAATCCAACATGTGCCAAAGAATGAGATCTGGGAAATACTGCTATTTCAATTTCCCACATAACCTAGAATATTGATGAATATTCACATTTTTCATATTATATGTGAAACGCTATCTCAGCTCATTAAGGCAGCCTGTCTGGAAATTGCCAAGTAACTTGAAGATTCTCACTCATAGCATAAGAGAAGAACATTTCTTCTAAATGCAGTTCCTTTAATTTGTGTAAAAAACAAAACAGAAATTTTGCCTTTTTTTTTCTAAAGCAAACACACACACAAATTAAGCATAGAATAACTGATAAAAAAAGCTGATGAAAAGGATTCAGCAAAGGATGATGGATGCGAATGAGTGGTGAAAAGGGGAATTTTTGCTGTTATCTATCTCACCTGTCATGGTTTTGTGCTCCAGCACATTGTACATTAACACAGAATTATTCTTGCAAATGCAAGAATTCCCAGTGAGAAGGGAATATCTTGACATATCTCAAACAGAGAGAAAAAAATCTGTGTGGCTTCCTGTTCTCATGTGTGAAAATGAGACAAGAAAGAATGTATTACCATAATTTAGAGCCTTTGGGGAAACTTAAATGGTAAACATTTAAGTAGCAGCCACCAAATGTCCATCAGAGTACATGGCAGACAATCTCATCCAATAAAATTGGCATTTAGGAACTAATAAAAGAGATACCTACCAAAGGATACCACGCCAAAGTTGGATGCAGATTTGGCTCTGTGTTTTCAATCAACTGACTGTGTGAATGGAGCCCACCAAATCAGGAACAAGAGGCTGTTACAAACCAAGATACCAATTCTTTTCCTAAACCTAACCTGGGAACAACATCACCAGTCCTAACAACATTGCCTGTAACAACAGCAGAAGTACATCAACTTCCTCAACTTTCCAATGCAATATATGCCATTATCTGTCTTGCATTTCCCCTCTGCACTCTACACTGGACTAACAGGGCAATTAGAATACAAAAGGATAAATGGGCACAAAGCCAATATTAAAAATGGCAAGTATTTAAACTTTCAGTCAGATAATTTCAGTCTTCCTGGACATGCTATCTCTGACTTACAAGTAGCTGCTCTTGATTTTTTTAAAAATCACAAATATCAACTTGCCAGCAGAAGTATGAACAGAAGTCATGGTTTCTTAGCTCATTACACACATTAAAACATAAGTCTTCACAACTCAATGTTACAATAAAAGAAATCCCTTCAAATATGGTTTTGACTTCTAGGGAAATGATTTTTAGTTGGCAAATTAATTGCTTTCACATGTCAGAGCAGAAAATTCAAAATTTTGTATCAACTTCTTGAAGATGTATGGCCACTTGCATCTTCTCTGTGTCCTGTTATATTTTATTTTATCACATTCCACAGTGCTTTAATGCCGGTGGCTTAACATTAGTCCCTCAGTGCACTATGAGAAGTAGATATAAACAAAAGCTCATGCTAAAATAGATCAGCCACTAAGCTGATCTAGGTTATTCTTACCACCTTTAAAAATGTTTTCCCTCTATTTTTAAATAGTCAACTGTGGTAACATTTTGAACTTTTTATGAGCTTTTGTGAAAATTTTCTTTGCGCACAGAAAAATAAATGAGTTTTGAGTAGAAAAATGAAATGGGTTTTGAGTGGGGAAACACTGGGCTTTTTCACAAAACACCATGGGATTTGCATAAAATGCAACAAGTTTTTCTGTTATATATGGCTTTCCCCCCAGTAATTTCTGAAATGCTAATGTTGATTGTAGTCTTGCTTATCAGGGGAAAAACGTTTGAAATATTTTATTGCATTCAAGAATTTAATAATGAATCATGAGCCACATTTGTCTACTGTTATCCATGGTAGAGTGTGCAGACTTCCTGATATTGATGAAAAACATCTCCCATCAGTTCTTGCTAGCATAGCCATAAATGAAAGAGGACTGAATTTCAATCCAACATTAACTGAAAGTCCACATGTTCCCCAACCCTGACCAGAGATTTATATCTCAGATCGAAACATTGGCGTGCAAGTATTAATTTTCATAGTAGGAAGACAATAAATTTGCATTGATTAAATTGTCCTGGTTGTCTGGATAGTTGGCAAATTCAATAAGAGCAGTCTTGTGTCTGCTTTGCTATATATTGGTTGCTATATACTATATCACATTGTACACTATATGGCCCCTTAAAAGCTTGGGTGAAAAAGAATAAATTAAATGTTGCAGCTCTTATCACATTACTTTCCCCTCAGCTACTTCATGACAGTGTCCCTAAACGTCATTTAAATAACAGATTAACCATGCACCCACCTTTTCTATTTATTGAATGTTTATTTTCCTAGCAGCTTAAAGGTCTAAAACAACTACTTCCAGAAATGAGAGAAGTTAGGTAAATATAATCAGGTAGTTTCTGAACTATTAGCAGATTGTTAAAGAGTTTGCTTACAGTGAATGTGCAGGAAAAGAATCCTCATTACTGAGGCTGTATTTCCATGATATGATCACTAAGTAAACAGTACACTCACTTTTCAAAGCCATAGATAAACACAAATAGTTCAATGCTGCAATGAAACAGATTGTAAAGAGCAGAACTGTTTATTATAGATCTTTTTAAAAGGAAAGTGTATGGTTTAAGATTAAAGCCCCATCATTCTTAAACCATGCAATCAGCATGCAATAAGAAGTAACCTATACACCCCAAATTTGGAACAGTGAACCCAGTAGTGAGAGCCATGGGGAAAACGGAAATTATTTTTAAAAATCATGCATGGTCTTGGGTGCAAATTATTTTGCTTTTATCACTGTTCTAATCCTGCATCTTAGATTTCAAACCTATCCAGCAATTGTATAATTGGCTCTTGAGATCTTTTCTATGTATAGAAATGTCTTTAATCTTCCTCTGAGATTCAATTTTGAGAGGATTGTTAAAAGGCATCAAATCCTAGTCAGTACTTGATTAGTATTTGAGTGGGAGACCAAGGGTCAGACCTAATTATCTGGGGGACTGTATATGGCCCTGGATTGGACTTTCTCCACCCCTGCTATTTTGGGTTTCAAAGTGGGTTCCAAATTGTCGTAACAAATACAAATCTTCCAATATTTCACAAGCAAAAACCTAGGATCCATGAGGTAAAGACGTGGTCGAAATTATTAATGACAAAAAGCACACAAGGGAGAGATTGAAATAGTTTGTTTTTGCCTGATCCTACTGGGAATGGTAAGAGTTGTCCTCTCCACTCCACTGAATTAATTGAATGAAGGCAGCTTTTTGTTATTTAAACTCAGTTTGTTGTAAATAGAACAAGGAGAAAGAAAACCAGGACATTTGAAAAGCAGCTGAAAAAGTGAGGTGGCAGGGGATTAATTGGAACTCTTTCTGCCAAATCAGGACAGGGTTTAAAGCATACCAGGCCAAGACACTCTGCCCCATTTTAATTTGTAAACTCAGTCAGGTGTACTTGTTCCTATTGCAGGCAATCTCAAGAAAAGTATAAAAATCCAAGCAGGGATGCAAGGACTTGATTTTGAAAAGTATTTAGTTGTTGCTGTTAATGCACAATAAAAACAGCTGAGCAGCTGCTAACTTCGGTCAACATCACTGTTTGTCATGGTCAGAAGCTTGACATTTTGCACATCATAGCAGCTCTCCTGAGCATGGTTGAACAGTAGCATGTAAAATCTCATCTTCTGATTTAGCTGAATGATCTATTTACAAGCACCCTGCTGATCTCAGGACAGTTTTACACAGCGGTAAAGTCTACTTCGATCTGGTTTTAAGAAACATGGATTGGGGGTGGATTGTAATCCACACACCAGCCTCAAGAGCCAGCACTTTCCAGATGCGCTTCTGGAACCTTCTGGGAGAACATCCTAAAAGACATCCTAACCCAGTGATGCTCATTAGGTAGATCACGATCTACTGGTAGATCTCGTAGGGCATCCTGGTAGATCGCAGGCAGGGCGGGAGGAAGGCTCAGTCCCGCCCTGCAGGCTCCCAACGCCACCCAAGTGCTGCTGGCCCTGGGTTATCTGAGGTCCTTTTCACACAGTTGAATAAAATCCCATGTTATCTGCTTTAAATCAAATTATATGGCAGTGTGGACTCAAAAAACCCAGTTCAAAGCAGATATTGTGTTATATGGTTCACATTTTTGTAGTAGGTAGGTAGATCTTTTTGACTTGGTTGTTTTATACGTAGCTCGCATGCTGAAAAACTGTGAGCACCTCTGTCCTAACCCCTCCCCAACCCCCAAATCCCTTTAAAAATAAAATAACTTACCTTCCATTAGCATGGTACCAAAGCTCTCTTGGTGCATAGTCATGACACGTCAGGAGAAGGGAGCCAGAAGCAATTTTCCTCCTCCCCCTTCTTCTGGTCTATCATTCCTATGTGCAAGGAGAGCTCTGGCACCATGTTAGTGGAGGCTGGGTATGTTCTTTTATTTTAAAAAGGAGGTTGGGGGGGAGGGTTGGAGTGGGGGTTGGTGTCTTCACAGTTTCCTGGGCTAATTTACCCACCAAAAACACAGGACTACTGTCTGGACTGCCCCCTCAAAAGTCCAAAACTTTTGAGGGAGCAGACCAAACAGTGGAAATAGTGGGTTTGCCCTGCGCCTTCCTAGAAGGCATGGAATAAACCTATTAACTAATTTATGACAAACCAGGGGTTTCCTGGTTTGTGGTGAATGTTTTTGTTTTTCTGTGGGATGTCATCTGGATGCCCCACTTTAAAATGTGGAAACACCCACTTTTAAAAGGGCTGTCTGGATGCTACCGCAGAATAACAAAGTAATTGCCAACACCAGTAATGTGTTCATATGGTCTAGCCCTCAGTGGAATAGAAGTGCATGACAATATAGAAAGTACAATCTCAAACATTAAAATACATTTATTTGACCAAACACAAACACAGAGTAGATTGGTAGAAAATAAAATGGAGTAACCTATGTCAGCTTGGTAACCTATGTCAGACTGGTTCAGGATTGGGAAAAGTGTATGGTAGGGTTGTATACTCTCACCCAACTTATTCAACTTGTATGCAGAACACATCATGCGATGTGCAGGGCTTGATGAATGCAAGGTTGGGATAAAAATTAGGGTTAACAACCTTAGACATGCAGATGATACCTCTTTGATGGCCAAAAGTGAGGAGGAGCTGAGGAGTCTTCTAATCAAGGTGAAAGAAGAAAGTGCAAAATCTGGGTTGTAGCTAAACATAAAAAACCAAGATTATGGCAACAAGAATGATTGATAACTGGCAAATGGAGGGAGAAAACATGGAGGCAGTGACAGACTTTGTGTTTCTAGGTGCAACGATTACTGCGGACGCAGATTGGAGCCAGGAAATCAGAAGATGCTTACTTCTTGGGAGGAGAGCAATGACCAATCTCGATAAAATAGTGAAGAGTAAAGACATCATACTGGCAATGAAGATCCACATAGTAAAAGCAATGGTATTCCCCGTAGTAACCTATAGAGAGCTGGACCATAGGGAATACTGTAGATGCTTTTGAACTGTGGTGTTGGAGGAAAATTCTGAGAGTGCCTTGGACTGCGAGAAGGTCCAGCCAGTCCATACTTCAGGAAATAAAGCCGACTGCTCACTGGAGGGAAGGATAATAGAGGCAAAGATGAAGTACTTTGGCCACATTATGAGAAGACATGAAAGCTTAGAGAAGACAGTGATGCTGGGGGGAAATGGAAGGAAAAAGGAAAAGGGACCGACTAAGTGACTGGCTTGACCCTGAAGGAGCTAGGGGAGGTAACGGCTGACAGGGAGCATTAGCGTGGGTTAGTCCATGAGGTCACGAAGAGTCAGAAGCGACTGAACGAATGAACAACAACAACAACCTATGTCAAGTAAGCCCTGATTAGTATTTACATTCACATGAATACCAGTTTCTACCAGCTGCTCTAGAACAGTCTTTCTCAACCGGTGTGCCTCGGCACACCAGTGTGCCGTGGGGCATCATCAGCTGTGCCGTTGGAAAGCCTCTTCCCCCCTCCCCTCTTCCCCCTCCTCCACAGCAGCCAACCGAGGGGAAGGGAGTGGGGAGAAGAGGAGGAGGCCAGGAAGGGAGGCCACGCCTCTTTCCCCTGAGCATGCCTCTTTCCCCCACCAGCAAGCGCGCACACAGCTGCCTTTCCCCCGTCAGCGCCATGTGCAAGGTGAGGGGCGCGCGCTCGTGATTGGAGGAGGAAGGCAGCTGCATGTGCGTGCGCCCCTCCTCCTTGCATGAGGCCTGGAGGCACGCAAAGCCTCCCCCCAGCTTCCTTCCGGCAGGGCCGCAGCAAAAAGAAGAAGGGAGCGGGGAGGGCTGTGAACAGAGGCGGCTCCCGGCTGCTACAGCAGCTTGGAGCTGTTGGTAAGCTGATGAAGGGGCTATTCTCCCTCCCTATCGCTCTCCTTACTTCATCCCTTTCTTCCTTCCCTCTTTCCTTCCTTCACTACTTCCCATCTTTCTTTCCTTCCCTTCTTTCCCTCCCCTCGTTCTCTTCTTCCTTCCTCTCTCCCTCCCTCCTTTCCCTTCCTTGCTTGCTAATCTTTCTTCCTTTCTCCCATCCTTCCTGCTTCTTTCCTTTCTTCCTCCCCTTCCTTCTGTTCTTCGTTTTTCCTTCTTTCCTTCCTTCCTTCCTTCCTTCCTTCCTTTCTTCGTCTCCTCCTTACTTCCTCTTTCGCCTCTTTCTTTCCTACCAGCAGCGCACAAACACGGAGGCAGAGCTGGCTTCCCTCCCTCCCTCCTGTTTGTTTGTTTTATTTGCTGTTGGTCGTGGGACTTCTGTGTGGGAAGTTTGGCCCAGTTCTATCATTGGTGGGGTTCAGAATGCTCTTTGATTGTAGGTGAACTATAAATCCCAGCAACTACAACTCCCAAATGTCAAGGTCTATTTCTTCCAAACTCTATCTGTGTTCACATTTGGGCATATTGAGTATTCATGCCAAGTTTGGTTCAATTCCATTGTTGCAAGATGCTCTTTGTGTGTTAACTATAAATCCCAGCAACTACAACTCCCAAAAGTCAAGGTCTATTTCTCTCAAACTCCATCTATGTTCACATTTGGGCATATTGAGTATTCAAACCAATTTTGGTCCTGATCCAACATTGTTTGAGTCCACAGTGCTATCTGGATATTGGTGAACTACAACTTCCAAACTCAAGGTCAGTGCCCACCAAACTCTTACAGTATTTTCTCTTGGTTATGCAAGTTCTGTGTCGGAAGTTTGATTCCATTCCATCATTGGTGGAGTTCAGAATGCGCTTTGATTGCAGGTGAACTATAACTCCCAGCATCGAGACAGGCCCAGGTTTCACACAAAGTGAGTGTATAAATACATAAAGGACTCAGGGCCTTTTCACACAGCCATATAACCCAGAATATCAAGGCAGGTCATCCATATTATCTGCTTTGAACTGGGTTATCTGAATCCACACTGCCAGATAATCCCACATTTTCTGCTTTGAAGTGTCATTTTGTGTCATTTTGGTTGGTGGTGTGCCCCAGGATTTTGTAAATGTAAAAAGTGTGCCTTGGCTCAAAAAAAGGTTGAGAAACACTGCTCTAGAAGACTATAGTTGAAAGGAAGGAACTGATTAATTCACTTCTGAATATCTCTTGGTTAAGAAAACCCTATGAAATACATGGTCACCTTAGGAAACAACTTGACACAATTGTCAATCCACTACAGAGAACTGAACAAACATTTATCCTTAAAGAAATATGTGCATATGCATAAAGAAACCATAGAAAATAAAATGTCTACTAAAAACCAAACCATGCAGAATGAGGTGGGTATATGAAAGGGTATCTAGGCAAAAACAAAGACTGCTGTACTGCATCCCTTGAGGATAAGGAACAGGATGTGAAACAGGTTTTCTAGGGCTGCAACATAACACTTCCACTTCTAAGTTGCTTCTGTTTAAAGTTGTACCATTGCTGTTTCCAACACTGAAAAATGTACATTATTTGCTTGTTCAAGCATCCATTAGCCTCACAGTAATATACTCCTATAGATTTCCCATTTAGGACTATTCAGTCCTATATCTAATGAATTAAATAATTCAGGCCATTAGAATCCACAAGGGGGTAGAATGGATCTCTTCTTGCCAGGTTTAATAACACAAGGAGTTCTGAGAAAATTAGAATCTGAGGAAATATATCAATTAGTATTGTCTTGGCTGACCTTTTCTAATGAAACAAGAAAATAGCAAAGTTTTGCCAGGAGTGGAAGAATAGAATTTAACAGAAGTAACTCATCCTTCAGTGAGTCACATGGGATGAATGGTGGCAGGAGAGAGGAGGTGTGGCCAAAGTTCATTATAGATTATACATTTTGAGGGTCTTGGTAAGGTTGGAGTCAAAAGATGCAGGCACTTAAATTCATGCTCTTTCTCACCTGCCTTGAATAATACTATATTGGGCTTGCTGAATACCTGACCTTTGATACTACAATGTGTATGGGAAAGTTTGGTTGACAGGTGTGAAGAGAAAGCTTACGTGGCTTCACATGTGTTAACTTGAAAAAAATGGGGGAATTTGTGTATATTATTCCCAGGAAAATTCATCCAAAAGAACAAGCTGGCATTTTGAGGGTTTCATGGTATATAATGGTTCCTACAATGCCAAGAGACTGGGGAATGAGTTATGTAGCAAGGAGAGTGATGGTTTACCTTTACAGGAGACCATACATAAGCAAGTGGCACTTAGAGATCAAAACTTCTATCAAATTTGTAAATGGGATTTTCCCAACATATGCACTTTGCAGAAGTTATTTGGCAATCTTGGCAAACTATATTAGAATATATGAGCGTATAGTTCAGAGTCCAATTTTCTTTAGGTGCAGGTTTTTCAGAATGGGTTGGTGTACAGGGAATGTATTACTCTTTCTAATAAAGTTGATTCTTAATACACAAGCACAGCCTACTATTCTTTCCTTGTGTATCTGGAGATGTAATCTCACTTCACATGCAAATCCCATGCACCATATACACCTTGCATTTCACCACTTATTGCAAGCCATGCTTTTTGATTGTGAGTGGAGAGGTAGAGAAGATGAAATTATTCATTATACAGAAAAAAGTTTTGCATAGATAATCAAAACATTTCCTAATAGTTTTTAAAACTTTTGATTCACCAATGGGATTTGCAACTAGCTATTAATTGATGCACTTGCAATAGTCAGTGTCCTCTAAATGAAATAAACACATCATTCTTTATTAGCCATCCCTTCTTAACTTTCAAAAAAACAAGCAAGTGAAGTGTCAGAATGGATTAATAAGGATGGCAAGAAGAGAAAAGAGACTCAGAACAGTGACAAGAGCTGTTGGAACAGGCTATAAAATGAATTCCATGGGTCCTAATGCTCTTTCCCAATCCAACAATTTCTAGATATGTTGGACTCACACCATTACGAGTGAACAAAGTATTGTGATCTTTGCAGTCACTGGGTGAAAAAACAGTTTGGAGAAAGGCAATTCTAAAACAACAAAAAGAAAACTCTTGAAGGAGCCAATAAAAATACAGTATGTTCCTCTATCAATTGTGACAGTCTTTATTCCATCCTCTATTATCTCATGGTCTTTTTGGAAAAATAACATTTAAAGTAACCATTTTGTATATTTAATGAAATAATATAAATTCTTAGTATGAGTGACAAAGAACAAATCTTTCAATTAGAAATAGCTAATATTAGCAGATTAGTGTTTAAACTAACATCAGTAGCTCTGACTGTTTTAAGCAGGGTGCAGCTTCTCTGGGATGCTCCCTACCAGGATTTTAAATCATGACCTGGTTCATGCTCTAAACAAAAAAAGTGCAAATTCTCCCCTCTTCAGCACTCATTATTCTAGTGGTTCTCAACCTGTGGATCCACAGATGCTTTGGCCTTCAACTCCCAGAAATCCAACAGCTGTCTGGGATTTCTGGAAGTTGTAGGCCAAAACAAGCGGGAACCTACAGGTAGAGATCCACTGCATTAGCCCCTTCCAGTATGACC